>JAHZTW010000001.1:461239013-461503980 GCA_020283515.1 Alliaria petiolata | reverse complement strand
TTCTTTAATTTATAGCAGGAAAAAATTATCCTTGGTCCATGCAGGTTGCAGAACTCATTGAGAAGGATCTTATCCTGATTGGATCAACTGCAATAGAAGACAAGCTTCAGGAAGGGGTACCTACCTGCATAGAGACCTTATCAAGAGCTGGCATTAAGATCTGGGTGCTAACTGGGGACAAGATGGAAACTGCAATTAATATCGCATATGGTAAATGCCACAAAAAAAATTCTCTTGCTTCTTCTTTTTACTTCTTCCATTTATAATATTGTGCACCTTGTTTTTTTTTTTAATGTTTCAGCTTGCAACTTGATCAACAATGATATGAAACAGTTTATTATCAGTTCTGAAACGGATGCAATCAGGGAAGCTGAAGAAAGGGTAAGTCATACAGAAGCCTTATATATTAGTGAGTATGATAATCATTCACTGCAGTACTAATGGTTGAAAAAATATATAAAACTAGGGAGACCAAGTTGAAATTGCGCGTGTTATTAAGGAAGAAGTAAAGAAGACGCTGAAGAAGAGCCTTGAAGAAGCTCAACAGTATCTGCAAAGTGTAGCTGGACCAAAATTGGCTCTCGTTATCGATGGGAAGTGTTTGATGTATGCATTAGACCCGACCTTACGTATAACTCTGCTCAACTTGAGCTTGAACTGTACTTCAGTCGTGTGCTGTCGCGTTTCTCCTTTACAGAAAGCGCAGGTAATTTCAGATGACTTTTTTTGATTAATTCGTACATGGTGGTCTGGCATGACAGTCAAAGTTTCCTGAAATATTATTTTCTCGGAAATAACGGTTATATTACTGCTGTTCTGAGGATCTTGTCGCGAGATAGACATACTTGGTGGGAACCATATTCTTACCTCTTAATTTGTTCTTGTGGCCGACTTCTGATTTTTAATCAGTGACACACCAATGTGAATTTTAGGTTACAAGCTTGGTGAGAAAAGGGGCGAAAAAGATAACACTTAGCATTGGTGATGGTGCTAACGATGTTAGCATGATTCAAGCCGCTCATGTTGGTGTAGGAATAAGTGGGATGGAAGGAATGCAAGCTGTGATGGCTAGTGATTTTGCCATTGCTCAGTTTAGATTTCTTACGGATTTGCTTCTTGTCCATGGACGGTGGTCATATCTTAGGATCTGCAAGGTTGATTTTCTCTCTCACCTCAAACTTACTTATACAATGTTGCTGTTACTAATGGTCTTTTGTTTTGGCAGGTGGTCATGTATTTCTTTTACAAGAATCTTACCTTCACCTTGACTCAGTTTTGGTTCACATTTCGAACTGGATTTTCGGGCCAAAGGTTCTATGATGATTGGTTCCAGTCACTATACAACGTTTTCTTTACAGCTCTCCCTGTGATTGTCCTTGGCCTGTTTGAGAAGGTACTGAGTTCCCCAATCTTTATACTATTAAAAAGTATTCTTAAATAATAACCATGAGCAGTACCTTAATTTATTTATTTTTGTTTTTGTTTGATTATTTAAAACTGACTAATGCATTTGGTAGGATGTGAGTGCATCCCTTTCAAAGAGATACCCTGAACTGTATAGAGAGGGAATACGTAATTCCTTTTTCAAGTGGAGAGTTGTGGCAGTTTGGGCTTCTTCTGCTGTGTATCAATCGTTGGTATGCTATCTCTTCGTAACCGCCTCAGCTTTTGACGGCAAAAACTCATCAGGCAAAATATTCGGTCTTTGGGATGTGAGCACAATGGTCTTCACCTGTCTGGTCATAGCCGTGAACCTGCGGATTCTTTTGATGAGCAACTCGATTACCAGATGGCATCATATAACAGTTGGAGGAAGCATTTTAGCATGGCTCGTTTTTGCTTTTGTGTACTGCGGGATTACGACGCCACGTGCTAGGAATGTAAGCTTTGCTTCCTCCATTTGGGTCAAAACCCATTTTTTCCCGCTTGTATCTTTTGGTATCTCATCTTTTACTTCTTTCTGCTTCTCTGTGTATGCAGGAGAATGTCTACTTTGTCATATATGTCCTAATGAGTACGTTTTATTTCTACTTCACATTGCTGCTTGTTCCTGTTGTAGCTCTTCTGGCAGATTTCATCTATCAAGGGTAAGTAAAACTTGGATCTAAACACTCAAGCAATATGCTTATATCTGAAAAGATTGCTGATTTGGGAATTTGGGGATGCAGGGTGGAGAGGTGGTTCTTCCCATATGATTATCAGATAGTTCAAGAGATCCACAGGCACGAGCCGGATAGTAGCAATGCAGATCAACTGGAGATAGCGAACGAGCTCACACCAGAGGAGGCGAGAAGCTATGCGATATCCCAATTGCCTAGGGAAATCTCAAAGCACACTGGTTTTGCCTTTGATTCACCTGGTTATGAGTCCTTCTTTGCGTCTCAATTGGGAATATACGCGCCACAGAAGGCTTGGGACGTGGCCAGGAGAGCCAGCATGAGGTCGCGACCCAAAGCACCAAAGAAGAATTGAAAGGAGAAAAAAGAAATGGGTCGCGACCCAAAGCACCAGAGAAGAATTGAAAGGAGAAAAAAGAAATCGGTATATGAGTTGTGTTGTATATTTAGGCTGCTTTTTCCGGTCACTGCACAATAGTGCAAGTTTTGTTAGGGCTTTAGATTGTATTGAAATATATAGAAATCCTCGCTTAGGCGTTTTTGTTTGTAATGGTATTGTAGCCATTAGGAATGAAAATGCGTATAAGGCCACAAACGAGACTTTTCTCGCTTATGTACGCAGAAGCTTTATTCGGTCTTTTGACTCTCTCTCTCTCTTTCTCTCAAAGGTATTATTTGACATACCATATGTTTGGAAAGTTGACAAACTACGTCTTAGAATTATTTTTAGTTCATTTGAAAACTATGTTAAAAAGCAAAACTAAAACAAAAGTGGCGGGATTCGAAGCCACATCTCACGATGTAGTAATAAATGAAAAGACACTATTTTTACATATATAGACGACGCCTCTCCTACTAACTTTTTCTCAGCAAATCACATCAACAACAACAAAAATGATGTTTTTGTTTTCTTTCTTTTTGAGGGAAATTCGAACTCCACTTAGAAAAAAGAGAAGAAAAGGGCACATCTACAATGATACATAAGCAAGAAACCCGGAATCTCAAAAATTATACATTGGTCGGAACAAAAAGAAACAAATAAATCACAAAAAATAATCAGGGGTCTTACGGGTAGTATCTGGTTCGACTTGTCGAGGAGCTGGATCAAACTGGAGGAAGTTCTGCTCCATGTTCTCTCCTATCTCTAGTATAGCTGCCATGTTTCCACACCGGTAGCAATAGTTTGGTGCACTAAACACCGTCACCACATTCTTGTCCTGTTACCAGAAAAAGAGAAGGTCAACAATTTTATCCGCAGTTATGAACAGAGACAGAGAGACGGACCAGTCATGCCTTGGAACCCATGAACATACATACCTGACACCAGTTAAAACCTTCCATGACAAGCTGATGCGCTCTTGATATGAGACTGAGTCCATTGTTGTGATTAAATTGAGCTGCGATGTCCTGTCCAAATGTATAACCAGCACCTCGTGGAGATATCCCCCACCCACAGCGATCATCGGGATCAGACCATAGTAAATCACACATTGGTCCTTCGTGTGGAACCTACAGATCACACAATACAACATAGTTTCAAAAAGATGACCAATAAGATCTTCCTTTGCTCTCTTTCAGAAATAACCTAATACTAAATGGAAGTTGGCAATTGTATCTTATGAGAGCGATAGGAGGCCGAGACCCAGAATTAACTCATAACTCCTGTAACTCCAATCAAAACTAAGGACTTTAAGCAGAAAAAAAGGAGGTGATACCTCCTGTATCCGATCCAAGCTTCGGATATTATCAAGGGTATCCAGAGAAGGTGAAAGCCCTCCATGCAAACAGAAAACCTGTAATTGATAAAATTTGATGAAGTCAAAAAAAGGTCTAGTTAGAAATATATGCCCGAAACCCCCAACAGGAAAGAAGAGCTCAAACCTGACTCTCTATGAGGGCAGTAAGAGGAAGATAATCGAAAAGGTCTGTGAAATACTTCCAGACATTTGCATTTCCGTACTTCCTCAAACATTCGTCATAAAAACCATAGCTGAAAACAGAGGCGTACAGGTTTGGGTAGTCAGAAATCAAAGGGGTAAGAAAATAAGCTCGCTCAGATTCAGAACAAAATCTTACACTTGGGTAATCTGCCGACTCTCGTGATTCCCTCGCAGGATTGTAATTCGATCCCTGTATCGCACTTTCAGTGCCACCAATAGGGAAACTGTTTCCACTGAATAGTAGCCACGGTCTGCAAATAATAAAAAGTATGGCAATGGGAAACCATAAACATTAACTAGCAGCTACAAACTTGGTTGGCTATTATGGGACAAATCAATGTCAATGTATCAGCTGAGTGATAATTGAATTACTACTACAGTATGGTTTAACGGAGTGGTTAGCGCATACAATCAGTAACCTTTTCTTTAACCCCCTCTAACTAAACCACCCCAGAAACGCCCAAAAGTAACATATTGGGAAATTCAGTACCTACCATTCCAAGAGCAGAAACTGAAAAATAAGAGATGTTCATTCCAAAAAACAGAACCCGCTTGAGACATTGAAAAAGATGCTAACTTTCCAAAAAAATACCTCACTTTAGATCTAAAAGTAAAACCCAGGCAGGAGAAATCGAAATCCCAAAATCACAAAAGCAATGAAAGGTGGAGAGAGACAGACCTACATAGTCTCCCATGAAGAGGTAGTTGGTATCGGGGGCGTTACCGCCGATCCGAAAGAGCTCGATAAGGTCATAGAACTGGCCGTGGATATCGCCGCAGACGGTGACAGGACATTTCACGGGCTGAACGTTCCATTCCTCGACAAGGATCGCCCTGGCTTGATCGCAGAGCGTCCTCACATCCGCCTCCGATAACGGTTTACACTCCATCAGCTGCTCGATCTGACGGTCTAGATCTCCGTTCGACGGCATCTCGTCCAGATATCGAAAGGCCACCGATCCTTCAACCTATTAGACGGGCGGCGGATGAAGAAGATGAATCGCCGGAGATTTGTATCCTGGCTCTCTCTGGTCTTTGGTGTTCTCAGACTCTCTCTCTCCTTGGCTGAGAAAAAAAAATGGATATTTTGGATATTAGACTTACAAGACAGAAAATACAGATGTTATAACCGGCTGAGGATCGGTTTAATTTTTATTTTTATTTGGGATCAAATGTACTACCGATTATATTTAGTATATGATCGTAGTTTGGTCTGTTTTTGTTCGGTTTGTTGGTTTTAGTTTCGGTCTAATTTTTGGTGAATTAGGAAAATTATCAACAACAAAAAAGAGAGAGAAATGAGGGAGATTTTGTTAGGGACAAACCGGATAGGAATTGGATTGGGATTTGTGACACGTGGAACTTGAAGCCTGAGTTGTTCTCTAGTTTGAAACTTTGAATTTGTCCAAAGGAGTACGATTTTGATCAGTCAAATGTCAAAAACATCTCATTGCCATTTCCTCCTCTCATTCGCAATCAGTCAACTAAAACACAAAATATTTGTGTTTACGATTTTTCATATTATGCTTGATCAAAAAGCTAATTAATTAAGTTGTTACTTTTAGATTCATAAGCTTGCTTTTAAGAACAAGAAGAGGATATCATCTGCTCCAACCAAGACTAAATAAATTAGTTAAAATTAAAATACATATGAAGAATATTTTAGCTAAATATCGAAGTAAAACAGCCAAATTATTTGTGGTCAAACCCAAAAAAACAAAAAAAAAGGAAAAACACTTTCTGCAAGGCCGTCAAATACGTGGAAATGTCATGATGGGCCTGGAGAATCAATGGACAAGGGGAGAAGGCAGGTGGAAGTTGCAGATAAAACTAATTACACAAAAGAGGGGGGCATTCCGAGAATTGAACTCGGGACCTCTCGCACCCTAAGCGAGAATCATACCACTAGACCAAATGCCCACTTGTGTTCTCTATAACGCTAAATATATACAGCATCATTAATAATCATTTCAACGGTCACCATTAGCGCAAAATCAATCTCTCCGCTGTTACTTCTTTAATGTCAGAAAGTCGGCGCATTGCGCGGATTTGTGATAATTTAAATATTTTAATTTTATAATTTAATTTATAGTACTTGTTAGTAAATATTTTTATTTTTTAGGGGCAGTTTTGAAATTAAAATTAATTGCATGTAGTATTTGGCTGGTGATAAAAAAAAAAGTGTATAGTTGATGTTGTATTTTTGACGAAATGAACGTGTGATTTGGAGATGAAGTTTGTTTCTGGTTAATGGGCTAATAGAAATTTCCCGATATTATAATGCATATAATATTTTTCCATTAAAATTTTGATGAAAATAAAAATTAGTTTTGTTAGTAAATTAGTGTATTGTTCTTCTATTTGTAGATTATTTTGATTTTCTATTGTTTTTCTGTTTTTTTTGTATAGATAGTATTTAATAATCTTTATTACTTTGGTTTAGTGTAGTTTAATATTTGACTTTTTTTGTTAATCATTTTTATTTTTGAGTGTTATTGTGAGTATTTTATATGTGCTAAGAAGATCTTTTCATTTGATATTTTCATTTGATTTTAAAGTCATTATTATTAACTCTGAATTGATTGTCTTAGATTGTTAGTATTTATGTTATACACACGAAATAAAAGTAAGAAAAAAGAAAGATAATATATTATTTATAAGAATTTCTTTATTCAAAATTAAGGAGAGAAACATTGCATTTTAATTTTACAACATAATTTAAAGTTGTTTATGTTTTAAACTGTTTTTTAATTCGAAACTGTTTATGTAGATTTTATTTACTATATTCGAAGCTCTTAATTACTTTGTTGCTTTCTCCTGAATAAATTAATGTATTTTTATAAATATATTTTGGTAATGCCACATGTAAGGTAAGAAAGCGTCACGTGTCAGCTTATGAGAACAGGTTCAGAAAAAAAAAAATCCTAGTTTATTAGAATAGATAATCATTCTTGAATATCTCTTCTCTTTGTCCCTAGCTTTAGGAAAGTAGATTGTGTATTTATACTTGTATAAACCTATGATGAACGACACATAAAATTTAGTCTAGTATTCTCCTTCTTCTTCCTCTTATCAAAATCCGAGGGAATTCAACGTTTTCTTCTTGAACACTTTTTTCGATTTCTATTCATTCTTCTGTAAAAACTTTTAAAAAAATCTCATTTTTATTCATTTCTCTACAAGACTAATATTTTAGCTGGTCCTCAATGTATTTTGACCACCAAATGCGAAAACTTGCAACATAAGCCTTTTATTTGTAGGACTTGCTGCAAAAACTTGCAACATAAATGCACGTAAACATTAGATAGGTTTGTGCTAACACATCACATCTCTGTTTTAATGAACCAGATAACCCAAGAAAATAAGTGGAAAATGGCAAAAAAAAAAAAGAACCATCTAGAAAAGTCTCGTACTTTCTCTGTTTGAAGCTCTGAACAAGACAAAACTCAAAAAAGCAGGAGCAAATCATCTATTTTCTTCAGTGAAAATTGGAAGAAACTCCTCTATTTCATACCCAAAAAGAAAAGAAACTCCTCTGTTTTCTTTTTGTCAGCGAATAAAACCCGGTTTGGTTAAGTCAGCCTAAAACCTGCAACCCATCAAAAGCCCATTAGCTTTTAGGCTTAGAACTTTCATTTCAAACACACAACAAAAGAAAAAATGGAAAACCCTAACTGCGTGCCCTTACTTGGGGATCCAAGACCCAATTTCGTAACCTTCCCAACTGATTCCGAAGGTCTAATTAAAATACAATTTAACATGATTTTAGTTAAGATATAAGTTAAAATATACAACATGATGTTTATTATTCTCCGTATATATAACAAGTCCTTCTCTTCTTCTTCCTCTTTCCGCCTGCTCCAACATTGCGTTACCCTCTTCCCTCCTCCGCTCCCCGAACCAGAAAGAGAGAGAGAGAGATTGTCACAAGCCAGAACCAATCTCATCATATATGTATGTTTAATTGTTCCAGGTAACTCAAAAAGCATTCAAAAGCTTGTTTTTTGCTTTTTTTACTTGGCAAACTTTTCTACTTGAAAATCTCCGGCGGCCGTCCTTTTCGCCGATACCAAGGAACGGAGAAAGTTCCGTTCACCGTTCGAGTAACGTGATCCGGTCTTCAAAGTTTTAATCAAACATCTCTTGCTCATCTTCATTTTTTTTTTTTTTGGGGTCTTTCCCTTTGCTTGATTTTCTGATGGTAGATCTGGCTCTCGTTTGCTATTAGTGGGTAAAACGAAAATCTGTTTTTGATTCCGTATTGTTTTTCTGAACTTTGATTATTTTCAGGTTTCTTAGTTTTGGTTGGCTGCTAAAAGCCTGATTTTTTGTTTTTGGAAATTTGTCTACCGGAGAAGAGAAAGAGGAAGAATAGATGAAGAGAGTTAGAGAAGATGTTTACACTGAAGATCAAATGCGAAGAAAGCCTGAAGTTTCTTCTCGAGGAGAAACGTAACTCTCTCTCTCTCTCTCTAATCCCAATTTTGGTTCCTCTTTTCAAATTTATCTTTAGACTATGCTTTCGTTCGGCACTCAGAATTCCATTTTTCCTTAAATTGTTTTGTTGGGGGATGCTAATATATCATCATACCTGGGATTGATTTACTTATAGGTCGTGAGTTTCCTTTTGAGGCCTATAATTGTTCTTTGGTTTACAACTTCATAAACTAAGCTGGTTTTGGTTCTTCAATGTAGTAGCTGCAATTTCATTGTTTGAAAGTAAGTTACATATGCTTGTGCAATGCAGAAACGGGCAACCTCGAACCATCAGGGGGGGATTAACCACAAGTGATGCCCTGCACTATCTCAAAGCTGTGAAGAACATTTTTCATGACAATATCGAGAAATATGAAACATTCCTTGCGATCATGAAGGACTTTAAAGCTCAGAGGTATTCCTACTTCTCTTTTCTTCCCGTTTAGTTTTACCTTGCCTTTCTTATAGAGGCCACAGAAGGAATTCATGTATTGTGGATGTCACAGTGTGAACTGCGTATATTCATTTGTGCCTCATGTTGGTTGCAGAGTCGACACTGTTGGTGTCATAACAAGAATAAAAGCTTTGTTCAAGGGTTACAACGACCTGCTCTTAGGTTTTAATACTTTCTTGCCCAAAGAGTATACAATAATTCTTCCGCCTGAGGAAGAGAAACCTAAGACCAGGGTGGATTTTAAAGCTGCTATCGGTTTCGTCACCAAGATTAAGGTATGTATGTGATGTGGTAAATGACACGCTGAAGTAATGTAGATTTTCTATCAATTAAGGTTTTCTTGAGTTTCTACTTTTGCAGGCGAGGTTCGGAAGTGATGAACATGCGTATAAAAGGTTTCTAGACATCTTAAACATGTATCGAAAGGAAAGAAAGTCCATCTCTGATGTCTACGAAGAGGTGTGTTTATTGTTATTGCCCAGAGAGTTAACTCTTGAAACTTTCTGCCTCATATCAGTTCTAGTGAATTTCTCTGATCATCGTCTGATTGTGTAGGTTACTATGCTGTTCAAGGGTCATGAAGATCTGCTCGTGGAGTTCGTTAATTTCTTACCTAATTGTTCAGAAGCTGCTTCTGCGAGTGCAAGGAATGCAGCACCGCGTCATAAGGGCACTGCAACTCCTGCCATGCATCCAATGCATTCTGATAAGGTTCCTCCAATTCATTTTTCTGAAGGATAGCATCTTTGGCGCAGTTAGCTATATTTTTAATGTGATGCTTTGTAGAAAACTGCATTTTATAAGTTTTTTTTTTTTTTTTTTGGGCCCAGATGTTCCCACATAGCTACGCCAAGCTTATGTAAAAGGAAACGTTCCGTTTTTTGGTATAAATTCACATTTTATCAACAACAACAAAAAAACTGCATTTTGGCCATACATCCTTTCCTACACTGTTTTAAGAGTCTGACAAATTAAGATCAAGATAAAATTGGCATTATGATACATAATTTATGTAGGGAACTCGATGATTCAGTTTTTACGTGAGATATTGATACAGACTCTTGTTTGCCACAGAAAATAAATCGACGATGTAAGCTCGAAGATTATTCTGAACACTCTGATCAACGAGAAGATGGCGATGAGAACCTTGTCGCTTGCTCTGCTGGTAATTCTCTGGGAAGTGAGTATTTGGATGGCCTGTTACATTTCTACAAGATGTCGTTCATTCTAGTGAATTCAATATAAACAAGCAAGTGATATCTGTCTGAGATGTACCCTCATCTTGTATAATGTGACCATGGTCAAATTTTTCTCTGTTGATGACTTAAGTAGTTAGTGGTTTGTATCTAGTTCTTAGGTTCAACTATGTTAACTTTTTGCAGAATCCCTTTTATTTAGTTTCATCCTGTATACTGCGATCATGCCCAGACTTGTCTCTGTTAACGGCTTAAATTTTAGTAGTTTGTATCTGGTTCTAAGGTAGTTAATTTATGCAGACTCCCTTATTAAAGAAGGCCAGCGAGGCTATTTGAACCCGGAGGACGACGGGGGAATTCAAGACTATGAAAATGGAGAAGATAGTGAAAGAGATACAGATAGAACTGACAAAAGTGCAGCGTCTGGCAGTAAAGATATCGGAAATCACAAAAGTCCACTATCTGCTACGAAGTATGCGGCAACACCTATAAATGAACTTGATCTTTCTGAATGCACTCAGTGTACGCCAAGTTATCGGCTCCTTCCAAAGGATGTGAGTGCCTCTTTTTCCTTAATAATATCGTTCTACCACACTGCAATCTACTGCGCCATTCAGTTCTCTTATGATCATATGGTTGGTCTTTGCCCATGCAGTATCCAGTTGAGATTCCAAGGTACAGAAATACACTTGGTAAAAAGACACTCAATGACCACCTGGTATCTGTCACCTCAGGGAGTGAAGATTACTCATTCAGTCATATGCGCAAAAACCAGTATGAAGAAAGCTTGTTTCGGTGTGAGGATGACAGGTATGATCTGGTAGTTTGATGACAAATTTCCTTAATCTACTTGGTATATACAGGTTTTTGTATTCTCTTTCTATATCCAGATAGATTCCTATAACTTTGGCATGCTTAAGTTTATCTCCAATATTGTTGGGACTTCTCTGCTTTCATATGGAGAAATGGTGATCTTTTTCTTGGCAATAGAATCCCATTAACATTCCTAATGTGTGTCCAGGTATGAAATGGACATGTTGCTAGGATCTGTAAGTTCAGCCATCAAACACGTGGAAATTCTTCTGGAAAAGATCAACAACAACATAATCTCAATAGACACTACAATATGTATCGAAAAACACTTATCAGGTAAGTTGTTAGTTTGGAACAAATCTAGCGTGGCTATATTTTGTATATCTTTACTTATTTGTGCTAATAACTTTCTATGTGACTGTATCTGATAGCTATGAACTTAAGATGCATTGAGCGGTTATATGGTGACAATGGGCTTGATGTCATGGATCTTTTGAAGAAGAATATGCATAGTGCTTTACCGGTGATACTGACGCGCTTGAAGCAGAAGCAAGAAGAATGGGCAAGGTGCCACTCTGATTTCCAGAAAGTTTGGGCTGAAGTATATGCTAAGAATCACCATAAGTCACTAGATCATCGTAGTTTCTATTTCAAGCAGCAGGACTCGAAGAACTTGAGCACAAAATGTAAGCTTCTTTATCAATTTTTTTCTTAATAAGTTCATCATGTGAAGATCTCCAACCTACTTCAGGTTTGATGGAACCACTTGTTTGTTTGGCTGCACTTGAATTTTTGTGAAAATTTGTAGAAACTTCTTTCTCTACCTCGTGATTTTGAAGAAAGGATGGTGAAGCGTATTTACACTTTGCATCAATGCCATTGTTTCTTTGTGTCCTCAAATGCAGGTTTAGTTGCTGAGATAAAAGATATCAGTGAGAAAAAGCATCAAGAAGATCTGCTTCAAGCTATTGCTGTCAGAACTATGCCCTATTTTACTCCGGATTTGGAGTTCAATTACTGTGATACACAAATTCACGAAGATGTATATCTGCTAATCAAGTATTACTGTGAAGAAATATGTGCTACTGAACAATCAGATAAGGTAATGAAGCTGTGGACAACCTTCTTGGAGCCCATGTTTGGCATTCTTTCGAGGTCTCAAGGTAACCTGGCTATGGACGATGAGTTGAAGTTAAAAAACAACAACCAAGAATTGCATGATGCAGGCATGGCAGTGAAGGACAGCGCTTCTGGGTCAAAGCGTAAACATCCAGTATCCCCTAAACTGCTGAACAAAGATAATCCAACAGTGCATGGAAGCTCTCCTGGGAAAGATGTCTCTTCCAATATAGTGAAAACAGTTCAGCCCGATAAACTGCAAGTTGATGGAGCTACGACTAAAGAGGTAATCCTTGTGTGGAGTTGATTTTAAATTAGGTCGTATGCACTTCTGTTCTGATAAAATGAAGTGTAAAGTTACCATCCTTAGTTACCCATTTGACGCCTTGATGAGCAATCAATAGAGACCAGTCATGATATTATTTATTTATGAGACTTTGTAGATATGACCGTAATTTTGGTTCATGATTTACAGGTTATCCATTCTTCCAAACTGGTGTCACCCAGAAACGATCAGATAGTGGATGATGTAGAGAATCAAAAGGTTAACGAAGTATCAGTCGGAAAGCATGAGGTTAAGCGAGAAGAGGGTGAATTATCACCCACCGACAGTTGTGAGCAAGGCAACTTTGAGGTTAATGGACAGAGTGGCCTCAAGCCTTTACAAAGGGTGATGGACAATGGAAGAAGCAACAAAGACCAGCAAAGCTGTGATAAAAAGGGAGCATATTGTACTGAAACAGGGGCAAAGAGTAATGCTCGCGCTGAAGATGACAAAACAGAAAATTGTCACAGATTATCAGAGTATAATGAGACTGCCTTTAAAATGCTTGTTTCCGGAACTAAGTATGGTTGCCATGAAGAGCATAACGGAGTTATGAACTGTAATGGGCGTGTTAGTGTGACTGGAGAGGTCGCTAATGGAAATGAAGATGAAGATGGATCCTTAGCGTTTTCAGAACGGTTTCTGCAAACTGTAAAACCTGTTGCCAAGCATGTGTCTTGGCCACTGAAAGCTAGTGAAACTGGCTCCCAGAATGATTCTCGAGTTTTTTACGGGAATGATTCCTATTATGTGCTATTTAGGCTTCATCAAGTAAGGACTGTTAGAAGCAAGCTTCTCGAGTCTTAAATATGATTATTTTCACCTCCGGTGCTAATTTCTATGTACTTCTGCTGGTTTTCCAGATGTTGTACGAGAGGATACAATCAGCAAAGAAATATTCGGAAAAAAAGGGGAAGTCTCCAGATAACACAACCCCTGATTCTTATTCCAGGTGATATATCTTCCAAGTTAATAGCTTTGTATTGAACAACGGTTCCTTACTGATGTTAGGAAGCATAACACTTTTAGGTTCATGGATGCTCTCTATAATTTACTTGACGGCTCTAGTGACAACATAAAGTTTGAAGATGAATGCCGCTCTATTTTTGGAGCACAGTCATATATCCTTTTCACATTGGACAAGCTAGTTCAGAAGTTTGTTAAGCATGTAAGAAAACCTAATTTCTTGTCTTCTTGGCTCTCTTCGTCCATTCTCTCTCTTTTTTTCTTTTTTTTTTTCCTGACCATTGGGATGTTTGGATATGCTTCAGCTCCATGCGGTTGCAGCTGATGAGACAGACACCAGGCTTCGGCAACTGTATGCATATGAGAACTACAGAAACCCGGGAAGATTCTTTGATGTAGTGTATCATGAGAATGCACATGCCTTCCTCCATGAGGCAAACATATACCGGATCGGATATGTAGGTTTCTCTTGAACTTCACATCTTTGTCTTTTCGAGTTCCGTAGTGTATTAATATTACGTTAGAACCGATTGCAGTCACCGGCAGAAACCCGTCTCTCGATTCAGCTTATGAACAGCTGGAACAGTCATCCTGAAGTAACGGGTGGTGCAGCTATGGAGACGGGTTTTGCAGACTATCTGCAAAAAAATTTTCTAACATCCGTCAATGATGAAGAGAAGCACGGAGTGTTTCTGAAAAGGTGAAGGAAGCATGATAAGAGCCGATGGTATATATTTGTTATTTGGCTCTGCTGTAATGTGTAAGCAAACTCTCTGCAGGAACAAGGAGAAATTCACCGGTTTAGATGAATCTTCAGGGATGGCCGCTGCAATGGAAGGATTGAACATTATTAACGAGATCGAATGTAAGATGGCTTGCAGCACTTCAAAGGTACAACATATAATGAAATTATGTGCGTTGGGAAAGAGTTGCGCTGTCTGAAATGTATATTTGCGGAAGAATCAAACTTACGTTGCCCAATGATTCAACTGCTGTAGGTGAAGTATGTAGGAAACACATCAGATCTTTTGTATAGAAGCAAACAGAGGAAACCGAATCCAACAGGACACAGGCGTAAAAGAGTCAGCGAAATATCAAAACAGAGGAGAATATCGCGGTTTCACATTATGCTCAATTGCAAACATCTTGCCTTGCCGCCACTGTAAACACGTACCAACTCCGATCCTTCCCATCCAGATTTATCTCTTACATCACCCAAAGGCTGTGTGATCTTCCTTGATGTAACGATTTTCATTGGCGATGCTTAAACTTGTGTTTTTATTCTTGTTTCAGGGTGTTAGTGTTGAGGTTCTTTGGCTCTTAGAGATCATGCAAAGGCTTGGTGTTAGAGAAGTTTGCTTGTTTTTTGACATGACATGGAATGGGAACATCATATGGCTCATGATTTGGTGTATAGTTGTATCCGAGAATATATGGTATGATACAAAAGTTGCCAACATCGGAGAGTCTTAAATCCTTCATTTCAACAAATATAATTTATTTTCATGTTTATTAGTTTCAAAATGAAGATTATATCATATTCGTAAAAAACTTTGAGAACAACTTTTGGACGAGAAAAAAGAAACCTAAATCAACAAACATGTAACAGTGTAGTGGGGGGGGGGGGAAACTTTAGTTGTTTTTTAACGAAATTAAAGTTGTTATATATAGATTTGATCGATATAGTTAGTTTACACATACAAGTTTAAGCAGTCAGTTTTGACACTTGCGACATGTTGAATTCTGAAACATCATCATTGTTGCCGATACAAGCAACATCGTTGATATGATTTGAATAATAAGAATATTCAAGATCACGAGTTTGAATAGCAGCAAATAGTAACGAAGCGGAGACTAGTTTAACGTGATATGATCTCCTCTCGGTACAAACTTTTTGAACTAAGGTTCAAACTTTCTCTAATAACAAAAGTTAGTCGACAATTAAATTTATAAAACATTTTAATTAGCAAACTAGCTATATCGGACAAAAGTAGAATCTACATGTCTAGAGTATAGCCAAAAAAACGTGGAAAGACACATGCAGCAGTGATCGGGACACTAGAGTACCCGAAGATGATAAGAGAAAAAAGAAAAGAAAGAGAGGTAGAGAGTAGAGAGACTCATTCCCCACATGAAGGGACAAAACGCGCAACTTAAGGAAATTTTTTGCTTGATTTATTCCATTTTAAAATAAAAAAAATACGCCAGCCAAACGTGAGGAGTATCCTTCGGGGATGATTTTGTTGTCGACAATTATTAATGATTTTGTTGAGATATACAGTGCATCTGCAGATTTTAAAAATCTGAATTCGTCCTTTCAATGTGGTTGGCTCTGTCATTAACAGTACATATGATACACTATTATATTAGTATAATATATAATCTTTTAGTCTGGAGTAAAGTTCAAAGTGATATTTTTAAATCAGTAAATATTTAAGTGTGAATTTGATTTTATGTTGATAAGTAGAATTGACGACTGACCATAAAATATTTTGGAGAAAAAAAAGAAGAAGAAGAGATTTTTGGTTATATTTAAAGAAAAAGAGCACATACTGTTTAATTAATTTGGATTACAAGCTAAAAGAAAACTAAAACAATAATATGTGTCCGATATAGTATTTTTTTCAGATGATGTAACAGCTCGTTTAAACTTATAACCATCCATTTTAATTTTTAATCATATATTTTAACTATTCGTTTATCTTATCAATTCGATGAGAAAAGATTTGCGGCCTCTACTACCAATCAAATCCGGATTCGAAAAACACATGTTAAACGCAATATATAAAGATTAGAGCTAGCGCAACTACGTACTGAAGTTTATTGGTCGTGGGTTCTAATGAATTAACTTTTCTATACCCGCATCCATGTGAATATCCTACTCGAATCCATTGTAAAAAACACATTCTACCGTTAAAAACAAAAAAAAACACCAAAACTGAGTGCCACAGACAACGGATCTATAAAGACTATTTGCGGATAAATATGCCCTGAAAGAAGGGAACAAGAGTTGCCCATTTCCAGCTTTACAAAATTCTTTGTTTTTTTTCTAATTTTCTTGCTTACTATCCATCTACACATCTACACATGCATAATGATGCATCCACTTCTTTGTATATCAATAGTTTGTTTTTGAGTTAAATTGTAATATTAATATTTTCATTAAAGAGTCGGCTTTATGTTAGCAAATTAATACGTGACTGTTATAGGACTATTTGAGGTTAAAAAAACCGATAGTACTGATCAAGCTCTCAAGTCTCAACATTCACGTATCGGATTCAGATGTTATTATAGTTGTTTTGTATTTGGAAGAAAAAACGTTAGCTATTTGATTCTTGAATATTCAGAGCTAGCTAGGTTATTGATAATAGATATGGTATTTTACAAAACTTGAATTACTTGTTAAATATAGCGGTTTACTTTACTCCACGATATACATAGTGTTTTATGGTTTTCTTTACATTGTTTTTGTATGCAGAAACGATAAAGTAAGAAGATCTCACCATTGATCCTCTGTCACCATGTATTATGATAACGGATAAAAGAAAAGTTTTAATACTTATAAGCCCTATAATATTTAGGATTCAAGAAATCAGATTCAAACGCATGTTCGAGAGGTTATGTTGTGAATATTAAATGCTCGAGAATTTTCTAAAAGGTTACACCATTAATTGAATGTTTTTCTTTTTCTTTTTATAAACTGGGATTTGATATTTACAACAATAGGTATGAAGGTTTTGTTCTTGCATTTTCACTTAATTAAAATTAAAAAGTCAAAACCATATAACATAGTATATAATAATTAAAACAATATAGGAAAGTCGAAAGCTATTACGTTTAGAATCAGAAAAAGGCCCACGTGGAGCGAGATTAAAGGACATCTATAAATTGACGGCGTCTAGTCAACGTGCAATTAAAAACACCGTCAAAGGTAAAAATGTTAACGGAGATAGATATTACACGGATCCCAGAAAAGCAAACACTTTCACTAATCTAATCCGAGACTCCTCATCTTCTGCCGTCGAATCGGCGATTCCTCCGGCGTCGGCGAAGACTCCGGCGACGATGTCAACACATCGTCGTCTTCATCGTCTATTGGGGATGAAAGCGGCGAGGTAAACACCTCCACCGGAGATAACGGCGGAGAAGAGTCCGACGAATCAGGCGAGAGAGTCAACGGCAGCGGAGGAAGCGAAGCAGGCGAGAGAGTCAACGGCAGCGGAGGAAGCGAAGCGTGGACGGAATCGGAATCTTCTGGAAGCTTCCGTTTGTTCCCGTTGGAAAGTTTAACGTCTCTGGTCAAGCAGTTTCTCAGGCGTTTCACGTCGGCGAGTTTCACCGGTTTCAGTAAGAAATCCTCCGCACCTTCCTCAAGACATCTGCGGAAATCAACAGTTACTTAATAACAAACAAAAAGTCTGGGAATTGAATTGAATTTATAAAAAAAAAATACCTGTCGATTCTGGTCAATACATTCTCCGAAGACATGATTACAACCGGAACTTCTCGGAAATTGGACGATTCCTGTTTCAGATGAACGGTAAATTCCACATTGTTCGGAACAAAAAAAGAAACCAAGAATTCAAAATAAAAATTGAAAATTGGTATCTGAATCGGGAAAACGGCGGGAAAAATCAGACCTTAATCTTCTTGAGGAGCTCGTAACCGGTCATTCCAGGCATACAATAGTCGGTGATGATCAGATCAACTTTCAATCTCTGAAATTCGACAGAATCGGTAAAAAAAAACACAAATAAAAAATCTCCATCTTTAACCTCCAAAAATGCGGATTCCATGACTTACATCGATTTCGTCGGAGGCTTTCTCGTTGTCTAGCCCTAGAAATTCCAGAGCACGCCATCCGCTATCTACCGCCGTGACTGTAACAGAACCACCGGAGATTTACTTTTGTTTTTAGGAAAAAAAGTGAAGACGTAAATGGTTTTTAAAAGAACAATTCAGGTAGACGAACCTTTGCAGGAGGTAATACGAAGCAATCTCTCGATGACAATCCGATCAACGAGGCTGTCATCGACGGCCAGGACATGAACTTCATCCAAATCCAACGGCGCAGATTCCATTCCGACGCTCATCATCTCCGACCTCCGTAGGCAAGAAACGCCACCGTCTCTGGCCATATACGAATAATAGTAACTGAGAGGAGAGGATAAAAGTATCACAGGAGAGAAGAAGAAGAGCTCACACCTGCTTTTCTTTTCTTCTTCTCCTTCTTAAGTCAGTTTTTTTATATTTCTGATTTCTTTTTCTCACACTCTTAAAAATTAAAATCAATCTTTTTAAGTGTCTTTTTGTTTTTTGTTTTTTTTTAATCTCCAGCGAGGAAAATCCAACAAAATCTTTGGTTCATATTTATGTTAAAAAAAAATATTTTTATTTATTTCATGCCGTGCTTTTGGGTTGAAAAAAGTGAACTTTTATATTTAAAAAGAAAATATTATTAATAAATTGAGATTTCTGAAAAATCCGGTAGGGGCCTATGCGAATATCATAGAGAAAAATATTCCTATAATATTCCTAAATCGAATAAATAATAGAGGAGAAATCCGTACAAATGAATCGGAAAAAAATACCATAGAGACAGATCGTGAGATATTGGTCAATATCTCGTCGTAAGTGTGAGTGAAAACTGAAAATGGAATAACTGTTGATAGAAAGAAAAAAAACTGAAGATGATAGATTTTAAAGTAAACTGAATTGTAATGGCGAATTCGCAGTATCTGTTAAAGTAAACCGGTTCAATCAGTGCGTGTAATCCGGCTCGGTTCGGATTGGTCTTACGAGAGAGATTTTGTTGGTCAAGTTACAATGGAATTTATCTACTACAGTATGAGATTACAATATAGTCAATGTTTGTTCTCCGTGTTCCATTGTAATTGAAAACATTAGCTTAATTACTTAGGTCTTTTTTTTGTTTTTTAACTTTATGTACTTAGGTTCTTCTTACCACAATATGTTGTAGAAATATGTACCACATTATAGCAAAAATATATTGGTCAGTTTCTACGTACAAACATTATACCTTTTTAGCAAATAAAAAATCATACAAACATTATACTACTAGGCCGAATCGAAGTCTAAAATTTCCAAAATAAACAGTGTAAGATTATTTTTTTCCGTGGTCTGAATAGGGTTGACGAGAAAATTAATACACGCCTAACTAGTAATCTGACTCTGTAAATTTATGTCATCCAAACGTTTAATTCCACTGCAATAATAAAGTTTAAATAAACTAATCCAAAAAGGCCAAAAAAAAAAAGTGATTTATTTATGAGAAATATCATTCTCCAATTTAATTTAAAAGAAAAACAAGAGGAAGGTGGACAAATAATATAATGCATTGACGTCCACATTAAAATTAGGATCCGCGGGACCCATGGAAATCTAAAGGGAGGGGCCCATTAATATTTGTTGGAACATTTCTTTTTTAAGGCATTGGACTTTTCCTCTTTTTTTCCAAACATAATTTGCTGTTTCACTTTAGACACCACAGCGTATCAAATCTTGGAGATTGCTTTTGCTTTGTCTTTCCCACCCAAAATAAATAAATTATTATAAACGTACTGTTTTTTTTTCTCTCACAAATATAAATAATCATCTAATTAGAGACTTTTCTGTCAACTTAGCTTATTAAAAATGTTTGGATAAAAAATCTTTTTTTTTATTATTAATTAGGAAATATAGGTACAAAGTCTCTTTTATTTTTCTAGTAATAACTGTATGATATATGAGTCTAAATTCTTCGTTGTTAACAAGGAAAACAAAATCCAATATTATGAAATTTCTCCCAGTTGGAGTTACTCCTCAAATATCAAAGGTTTCGGTTGCTTATAAATTAATCGATCACAGTAGTGGTGGATGATTAGAGTTTTATCATATTGGCAACAAAAAAATCTTTTGTTTACCCGAATTGAGCGTCTTTATCTACTTTTATTTTCTACATTGACCAAAATTGCACTGCAACATCAAAAATACCCAGTGACGCGTAAATTAATAATTTACGATGGATATGCCCATTTTATATATATATAAAAAAAAAATTACGCTAAATTTAAGATTGATTTGTGAATTGATTTTTCAAACGGTATGAACCAAACGAATGATCTTCATGATGTCAACTGGTGGGAATCGGTTGAACAAAAAAATCCATAATAGTAGTGATCGACGTGTCGCACATAAAATCAAAGTATATCTTTCTTCTATCCTTCTAGGAACGTTGAACATCAAATAAAATAAAAACAATGACATTGACATTTCTCCCCTTTAATAATTTTTTTTTTACTCAAATTATTATTGTAAGTTTTTTTCTAAGTCTTTATTTAAACCCTCGTATGTACTACAAATAAAAGCATGCTAATATATATTCTAGAAATAAAAGTAACTAATTAGTTGACCGAGTTATACATTATACAATCTATAATCTTAAACATCTTAAATGAGACTCATTTGTTAATTGTTACTTTTATTTGCGTTCTCATTTGGTGAAAAAATGTGATTCTTTTTTTAATTTTGCAATTGTGTAAACGCAAACACAGAAACAACTTTGTTGGCTTGGGATAACTCATCAATCATCATCATTCGTACCCGTCTGAATCATAAAACATGTACAAAGAAAGTATATACAATCCCAATTTCTTTAAAAAAATACACGAGCACAAGACGCACACAGATCAACCATACCTGAAGTTCATGGGCCTTAAACCATTTCGGCTTTTTCTGTTATTTTATTTCTCCCCAGTTGTTGTATATGAGCCCACACGGAGGACGAACATTTTTCAGGCATATATTAAGTAAACAATTAAATGAAATAAAGAAATCCAAATAATCTGGAATGGTTGGCACTTGGCAGATTGGAGTAATATAACTTTTATATATGTACGGCCGAAACTGCAGATTTTAGTAAAGGCCCAATAGTGTAGGTCTGTGTCCGACCCATATTTGTATTCACCAGGGTCGGATAAATAATCCAAACCAGAACCTAATAAAGTTCAATAGAAATGGATATCGACTTCACTTGTCACTTTTTAATATATAAACTAAACAAAATTTGTCCAAAAAGAAATTAAACAGAAATGAATATAAAGCAAAAGCAGTGTAACCAAACGAATTATAAATAAACTAAGTCAATTCAGTTTAACTTTGCCAATTTTGCCGTGATGTTAAACCAGACCAAATTAAAATTCACTTAAACCAAAATGTTCATCTTTAATACTCATATTCGAAATATGTCCATATTTTCAGTTAAAGTTTAAAATCATGAACAAATTAAAAGCATCGCATGAGCAATTTGATTTTTTTTTTCCTTTTCTAGTTTTTCGAAATGATACTTTTCAAATGAACATTTGATCATGGGGAAAAACAATTTTTAATTAATTAGCAAATTATATATACACGTATGCAGTTATTGCTAGTATAATAACATTATAATCGGACCTAAATCAAAATGTTCATCTTTAACACTTCAACCAATCTTATGTATCCATTTCTTGATAAATCGATTTTTACGTATCTGCCTAAAACACAGACCAAATATCTAACACAATAATTTGATACCAAAGCCCTCAAAACGCAAATAATATGAGTGGTTAATAAAAAGCATGAGTGGTTAATAAAAAGCATGATGTAAAATAATAAATAAAACATGTGAGTGAGTGAGTGGATAAATGGTTGTACCTATCTAAAGAATAAACTACGTGTTATGTGTGAGTTTGTAAAATATCTAAGAGAATATTCTCTAGCTTAGCACTATAAATAGTTAGTATTGGTGAGAGTTAGAATTCAAGCCAAGTGTGAAAAAATAAGTGAGAGAGAAGTTTGAGTGTTCTTGTAATTTCTTGAGTGTTTTCGTATAATAAAATTCCCCTTTCTATATTTCATCTCTGAGTTTCTTATAAACACTTTCCCTAAATACGAGCTTTATAATCTTTGATCTTGTTAAACCTTCTTTGTGATTGTACCTACTATGTGTTTGTAAATCGGATGCTGATGAATTTATCCAACCATTAAACCACACAACCCTAATCTAGCTTTTTGTGGGACCAACTTGGATGTGGAACGATTTCACTACCATCAGTATAATACCCCGATTTCTAGAATATAATTATACATACGGAGAGTTTTATAATAACTGATTTGATTATCTAGATTACTAAACGTATTTGAGGTATAATAATTTAAAGATCAGTGATCCATCGGAAAATTATTTCTGGTATCGTGTGATCGAAGACAAAACGGAAGAAAATTTAAATTACAGCCGTACAATAACAATTATTTACGTGCATGATCTAGAAATTTTCAATAATGCTATCCTGTATACAACAATTGTATTTTTTGCTTGTGAATATTTGTTTTTTTTGTAACATGGATATTCAAGTTATTTTCTATAGTTGTTAATTGGTATGCTACCAATTAGTAACAACGCTGTCAAAAAGAAAATCACGTAATAATTTCCATTGGGGGTTATAGTTATATAGCAACAAACATTTCTTTGAATTTAGTCAAATTTATACCTTGAAGTTAAAAAAATCTGACTTCTACATTTTAGATCGATATATACTCATTGTTTATTTTCTCATTTATTGATCCATATTAGCTAAATAGCTATATGGTATAGTTTAAAAAATTCAATCTTGGCATTCTTGGTGGTATTCTTTTCTGTTTCCATAGAATATACTGAATAATAGTATATAATTAAGGTTCAAGTGCTCGTGGAGTCGTCTAGAAGAGAAGCAAGGATTTGATTAATCGGATATGCAAACTGCGGGGACCACCTTTAGATACTGTAATTATTTTCTTCGACCTATAATTAAAAAATGCTAGCTAATTCAACTTAAATCTATCAATTTTTTTTCTCTTGTATACATATACATGCATGTGATGTTGCAGTTTTCGTCGTGTTACCTTTTTTTTTATTCAAACCTAAACAAATATAGAAGTTTATAAGATGATAATTTGATTGATTAGATCTGGATTTAGATATCTATAAACGCTGTATTAAGACTCCAGTACACATCTTATATATAATGTATTGCCAGTAAGTTTTCTATTAAGTTTATGTCTTTTTATTTTTATTTTCTTAATTATGTCTTTGTTCTTGAATTCGAATACATGCTAAGCATGGGATATTATAAAATTTGTATTCACATCGTCAACGATACATTGTTTATCGAGACGAATGCGGAATGTCTCAGCAGTTTCAGTTTGAGTTAGTACACTTTAAATGTTTTGAAGCAATTTTTGTGATACTTGGCAGTTTTTTTTTTAATTTTTTTGGACCTTATGATATACTTGGCAGTTGGCACAAGCCGAACAACCCTTACAACTTTTCTTATAAAAGAGACAACTACTACAGTTAACCTTTTTTATGGGTCAACACTAGATTTAAACATTAAATTAACATGGTGGAATGGGAGGTTTACGGACACCATAGACTACCTTTTCAGAAATGGTTTTTGTATTGATGTTGTTAAGTTGTTCGATGGCAGTGCGATACAAATAAACATAACATTTAAGAAGGTGAGGTGGAAATAGTTTATAATCATATATCGAATTATATCAAATACTATTATAGAAACCAACCCACCCACCTAGCTAGTAGCCACCACAAAGAAACCTTTCGGGAAAAAAAATAATCGCATAATGGGCTAAAATTATTCCACATCTTATTGGATAAATATAAGATGATTGTTTGACAGCATACTTATTTGGAATTCTTCTTCTTTCCCTCAATTGATATAGTATTACAATTTTTTTTTTAATTAAAATATAATATAAAATAAAGGACCCGAGAGAGAGGAATGAGCTTTTGATTGCATGCGACACCATTTGGTGGCAAGAAAGTCCACCGATCAGGGATCTTGGGTTGTATGAGTGAACATAATTATAACACCTAATAACGATTAATTACTATTATTTCAAATTAATCAATTGTCTTGATCTATCTTTTAAGCTAAAGAGCAGTGGGGTCTTAATGGGAACAACTGTCCAAACCAAATGCCATTTCATTACAATTATTTTTATTAAAATAAGATTATCTCATGACTTGATTCACCTGAAAATAGAATAACTATGCCTTTCTTTAATACCCATTTTTCTTTCTGTATAAAATAATGTCTTCTCATGCTTTATGAAGATTTGCCCAAGATCTTGTTTTGAAGATTGGACTTATGAATATATTTTTTTTATTTTTTTGTATAGTATAGATGCTTGCATCATTGCCCACTTCTTGTATTCCTTCATTTGGCAACGAACTAACTATTCTCCCTGATTAATTTAATAATTTAATTGGCATTCATTAAACATGGTCAAGATAGGCTTTTTCTTTCTTTTCGCACGGTAACTAGATAAATAAGATTTGGTTTACGTGGAAGACATGGCGATAAATTACAAAGAAGCTTCACATGCTCCGTGCATGATCAGATCCCTATGCCAGCAGCTTTAGTTGATGGGAAATTTCTAAAATCTATATTGAACATCACATAAAGAATATCTAATAATTTGATGGATATTAATTTTTCCTTGAGAACACGGTTTGACAATTCGTTTTTTTTTTGTTCTTGAGTGAACATTTAATACAAAAATGTCATTTACCCGCTTAAAATTTATGATGGATATGCGTGTCAAGTATGCTGAATTTTTGTTCTTGGGTGAACACATTTTAATACAAAAAAAGTCATTTACCCGCTTAAAATTTATGATGGATATGCGTGTCAAGTATAGTGAATTTTTGATATTGTTTTAGGGATCAAAGTAATATCATTCACCTTACAGGTTTTTGATTGAATATATGGGTTAAATTGGTTAACTTTATTTCTTTCTATCTTTCTTTGACTTTTGATTTTAGTTATAATATGATATTAACATCTTAATCTTCTCTTTAAGCTTAGAATATAACTTTTGTATTAATTTTCACAAGTGGTGTGATCGCTGCATGCCTTTTCATATGCATTTTAAAATTCATCATATCTCAACTTAATCTAACTATTTTATTCACACACTAGACATAAAGTATTTTTCCACAATATTTAAAAGTAAAGCTTATAAATTTTAACCAAATGTGTATTACTGTATTGTGCATTATGCATATATAAAGACAAAAGATAAACAAGTTGACAAGTTAAGTCTTTATATATAGTATAAATATTTTTCTATCCCATTTTATTATTTATCCTTCCTATATATATATAGGCGCGTGGTATCCACATATTTGTATAAAACTATTCCGTGTTTAGTGTATTATTTATATAGTATAATAGTACCTGTCAAGGTTTATTATCCAATATCATTTCTCGTCACACCTTAGATTCAAACAACTAATTTTATTATAAACCCTAAAATATAAGTCGATGATGTTCATGACTAATATAAAAACCCTTCCAACAATATAAAACTCCTAGACATACAATATATTATAGTACAGATGCAATGCATCATTAATTACAAATTATTAATTAAACTAAACATCCCCCGTCTCTCGACCTTTGCTATATAAAGAAGATCATTTACACATCTTCGATAAGCTAATTAAACCCATCATCAGAAACACACATATATGTCTATATCTCCGACAATGTCTCGTACAGGCGAAAGCTCCTCAGGCTCGTCCTCAGACAAGACCATAAAACTGTTCGGCTTCGATCTCATCAGCGGTAATCGTTCACCGGAAGTCACGACGGCGGATAGCGTGAGCTCTTCGACGAACAACACGGCGTCGTTTACAGCTAAAAGACTCGAGTGCCAATACTGCGGCAAAGAGTTTGCAAATTCTCAAGCCTTGGGAGGTCACCAAAACGCTCACAAGAAAGAGAGGTTGAAGAAGAAGAGGCTTCAGCTTCAAGCTCGACGAGCCAGCATCGGCTATTATCTCACCAGCCACCAACAACCAATAACGACGTCGTTGCAGAGACAATACAAAACGCCGTCGTATTGCTCGTTCTCTTCCATGCAGCTGAATAATAATCAGATGGGTGTGTTCAACGAGGAGTGGTCGTCGCAGATTAGCTTCGTTAATAAGGACACGTGTCAAGATCTTAATGAACAAAGTGGTGAGATGGGTAAGATGTACGGTGTGAGACAAAACATGATTCAGTTCCAGAGAGATGTGACTTCTCGTTCTGATTCGAAGAGAAGCATTAAGTCGCTGGATCTTCATCTGGGTTTTGCCGGAGATACGGCATAACAAAGACAGATATATGCTCAAGAATGTATACTAATTAATACTAGTGATGTACGTATTTTATCGGGAAAAAGAAGAAGAAAAAACGAGACATAGTATTCTTGATAAAATTTGAGTTTTATTTATTTAGGTTTATGTGTATGTTTTTTCTTTCTTTCTCTAGATTCATTTCAGCAAGTGATGCTGTAGAATTATTTTAAACAAACTCTCAAATAGATTACTTATATAGAGAATTTTCAATTATCGTCGTCCAATTAAAAAAAAGTAAAGTAGAATATTGGAGCTAGACTTCAAGTATCGATCAGAATATCATTTACTTGTTGCTTGGTTTGTTAACCGAATGCTGCTAATTGACAAGGTTCCTATATATATTTTTTTTTATCATTAATTATTGTGCGCTGTGTTATACTTTAATTTATAAATGGTGGTGCATTGCTTAATTGGTGGAGAAAACAAGCTGAAACATTCACTTTCTTGTTGCTTAGTCTATTTATGGTCATGCGTACGTACTTTTTTTTTTGCTTTTTGACATATCGCTTACGTACTTCCTTATTGGCGCATTTATATATTACAATGTATATACTATATAGTACATATATACTTCCAGACCGTACGTATATATCCGTTAGACGTAGTTGTGCACTGCATACATCTGCTTCTACCGTTATACGTGCATGTGTGTATAGTCAAATTTCGAATATTTTGCTTAAAATTTCATGTCAAAGGTTACAAAATGATCTAATATAATATTTAAGAAGCGCAAATTAATGTATTCATTACAAGCTTATGAACTTTAACAACTTATTCAGACAATTCGTGACAAAAATAATCATATATTCGTTGTGTTACATACATATATACATAATTAATTAGGACATATAGATGTGTACGAATTCTACTGATATAAACGTAATTAATGTTTTTCCTTATGTCCTATTAACCTAACAGCATAAAATTGTAATGAACTTTTACTCTTTTAGCCAAAAAAAAAAAAAACTATCATTCATGATTATAACTAAGTTTTCATGTTTTTAAAAAATGGTTTTGCTTTGAATCCTTTAATTACTAAGAAATAACTAGTATACTATAACCTACACTTTTATTCTTATATACTGAAGAGTGAACTCAGCGAAGAGTCACCAAATGTTTTCATAATTTCGTCATTTCGTTACTACGCAAATATACTAAAACTACCCTCACATTGTAATATGGATTTTACGGGGGCTTATGGGGGATTTTTGTGATTATTACTGTTTTGAAGTATTACTTATATATGAATTTATTTTGGATATCCGATGTCTACTTCCTGCTTACTCCAAACTGGTTAATTGATGCTACTTAAACACATAACACAAATTAAAAAGAGTGTATTTGATGAACAAATTTATGTTTCAGAAAGAGAGAGAGAAATCCGTGGATTGTGAATTTGTGAATACTCTCTTACCAAGAACCGAATAATTGAATTCTAGTGGTTGACATTTCTTGACTTAGATTTTATTCTTTCAAATAGATTTGGTGTAAGACTGATTCGAAATTTCCCATTAACTCTCTAAATAGATATGTTCATCAATTCATAATTGTCTGTTACTTTAAAAATACTATAATATATATTAAATATTGGAGTCGGCAGGTTATATATTTAATCAATTGCGTGATTAGAATTAAGCTTAAGATCCAACACCCAATGTTGGAGGACCCTTTAATTGTGTAACACATGTCACTTCCTACACCAACGGAACTCCATATTGCTTTTTTTTGGACAACTACGGAACTCCATATTGCTTATGTGTGTATATTAGGTGCTTATCCCATTTCATTCATACTTTTATTTTATTGTATTTATTTGTTTTAAAAAGATTTTCCTTTATTGTCCATTTCGTATGTTTCCTAATTTTGGTAATATGTTTTTGTTAAGTTTGGAACGACGCTACCTGTATATATGAGCAAGCTATACACGAGTTTTCGTTCAAATTGGGATTTGCCCGAAACAGTTGTAATTTACATTATATGTTGCTATAATTTCTTTTTTATCTTCTGGAAAATTCTAGCTATTCCTTGGACAGTTGGATATATGATTTTTAAAATATTTTTCCATTTACATTATTATTAATTGCTATTTTATTTTTGTAACAGAATATATCCTACACTAATTATCGGTACCTATAGAAATGCCAAATATATTTGCTATTTAAAACATCGACAAACCAACCATTGATAAAACCGTAAGAAAAAAAAAAAAAAATACAAACCGTATCCTAGCATAGTTCATATAAAGAATCTTCAACAAGTATGCCACCATGTGAGAGAGGTTATCATTCTTGTTTGTCTCAAAAATGTTTTTATTATTTAAGATATTTTAGTAAATGGTGATCATAGCATAGTCAGATGCATATGAATTTAAACCCATATGATATCTATTCGCGCTGCCCTAAAAAGTTCCTTTAAAATTCAAAGTGGACATAACAAGTTCTTTTTCTGTGTTTTTATCATCATAGCATGTTAATATCATGGCATACAATTTAAATGTGGTTGCTAAATTTTTTAAAACAATATTTCAATTTTAAATGAATTTCTTTAAAGAAGGGATAATGTTATCTAACGTTATGGGAGACAAAGATAGATCCAAGCCAGGTAAGATTAGCTTGTTGATCCAAATTGATTAAACATCTGTTCAACAAGACTTCGCCATCTGTACCACCAATCCTTCTTTCAATTATGGATTATATAATTTAGTAAATGGCATATGCACCCATTACAAAATTTTATTATTATTAAAAATATTGCTTTCTTAAGGCAAGTAATTGAAAGAAAAAACATATTGTGTTTTAATCGTTAAAATATTTGACCATACAAAAGTAGTATATATTGTAATATTTTAATTAATCATTATTCAGGTGTAATTGTTTGAATTCGTTATGTGTGTACTTACGAAGTTTTATGATCTTTTAAAAGGACAATATATTTTTGTACGTCGAAAAAGGAACCAGAATTATCGGTTACTTTTAGTTTGAATGATTCTCGATCTAATAATTAAAACACTGGCGTTAAATGTAAGTTTTTGATTTTAAAATTGATTTGAAATGAATCAGTTGATCTAGAAAAATAATTTGGTAGAGCACCCATCGACAAGATATTTCTTCGAGGAAGTTCTGATTGCTGAAGACGTGTACTAAGTGACAAGTAAAATAATTTATCTTAATTTAGTACATAGTTGGCTATTTGCGTGCATCATTATTTGCTGAATAGTAGATATTCGATTCACGTCGTGTGCAGGCATCAATCTCTTAAATTATGTATATTGTATTTTCTATGAAAAGAACATATATATCACCCTAGTTTTTTTTTTTTTTAAAGAGACATATCACTCTAGTTCATTGCTCGATGCCTCGACCAATGCAAGAAGAAATTAAGTTCGGACCCAATATGCAAATGTTGATAATTTAATTCGTATTTTTAAATTTTTGGTAAATCCTCGGTTATAATTAAGAGCCGGACTAGTTTAAACGCAGCGGCTGTGGTTGCAGTTGCGGAAGTTCGCGGAAGCGGGAGATTGCGGTTAACATCGTTATTAAGCGGGTTTAACGACTGGCACAGTGGTTAGAAACGAGTGCGTTTGCGAGATATTTACGACTGGTTAACTTGTGGGTGTAGTAGCGGTTAAACAATAAATTAACAATATAAACAAATTTTATAACTATAAAAGAATATTAAAAACCATATTATTATAAAAAACTATAAAATTATTAATTAAACATACTTAATTATAAATATTATTACTTTTATTAATTTATCAATTTTTTTAATTTGGATGAAAGTTATGATTTTAATAGAGAAATTGTTTTTTTGTATGGAGATGTTAGATGTAAAGAATTTTAGTTGTCATATATACATTGGTGATGAAGAGAAAATTTATCAAAATAATTAGAGTTTATAGATCTTATACATATAAAATTATGAAAGATTATTAATGAATATTAGTTAAAAAATATCAAATTTATTTATTTATTTGTAATTATAATATTCAAATCTTATTTTTAAAAAGTTTCTTATACATATATCTTAATTTTAAATAAATTTTGTATTTTTTAATTATCCACCTGCAATCGCCCGCAACCGCAAACGCTACCTGAAAGGAGCTTTTGATTTTGAGCGACACAAAGCAGTTCAAAACGGTAGAAAGCATTTTGTGTAATTGTTGCCAAACGCAAACAACCGCTACCATCCGTAAAAATTGCGTTTGCGGATGTTAGCAGGAGACACTAATTAATTAGCATTTGGAATACAATATTCTCATAGTCACTAGCTAAATTTCATCGAATATAAAGCTAAGTTAGTCCAACGGGCTTACAAATTACAAACTATACTAAAGTTTTCAAACCAAAGTTTAAATTTAGATTTGATGGAGAAGCTACATGCATAGACGAAGCCACTAGTCAATATTTTGATAATAGTCATGCTTAATGAATAAAGTAAGCTAGAATCATAATGCTAACAAAGAATACAATAATTATCGTAATGAGTATTTTTTTCCCATACCTAATACATTTGTTTAATGAAATTAACAACATTATACATGAATCATTCTTCATTATTTACTCTACTTGTTTCCTTATGTACAAACCATAAATTCCAACTAATAAAACATTGATACGTACGATCGTCTAACAAAATACAACTAATTAGGTTATAAAAATTACACAAAAAGTTTATAATGCTAGAACTTATAGTATAATTACTTCTATTAGCATTGTCGCGTATCAGACACCAAAGTGAGTTATTGACAATTATAAACTTAATACACAAACTTATATATAAGGATTCCCATTCAAATATTGAACTTCACGACCATTCGCCAGCGTTTAGCTACCCAAATTTGTTATCGCTTAATATTTGCATAAACTCACTTTTTAAGTGTATGAAATCTAGAGTACACTTACTGTTATTGCAGGCTGGCAAAGATCCAACGCAATAACCGAGGTTGAAGACTTATATACATCAATAATTTTTGGGAAAATTAGAAATAAATGATGTTTTTAGTACTTTCTTGGCCATCTACACCTTTATTTTAGTTAGTACAATTGTGCCTAAACTACCCCCATAATCATATATTTTAATATTTTATTTATTTGTAAAATTTATTTTTAATATTAATTTAAATACTTAAAAAGAAAAAATAAATATTTAAGGAAACATAAATTTATTATGTTTCCAAAAACGTAATAAAAAAATATTTACAAATATTTTTCGATCTGTTCTACGAAATTCAGAAGATGTCTTCTACGCATTCTCTATGATCTGCGAATTGTAGAACATGTCTTCTGCAGTTTCTATATGTCCTGCGAATCCGTAAAATATACATTCTGCATAATGTATGTGTCCTGCGATTTCGTAGAATTTACATTCTGCATAATGTACGTGTTCTGCGACTTCGTAGAGTATATATTCTGCATAATGTACGTGTTCTGCGAAATTCAGAAGGTGTCTTCTGCGAGTTTTAGAATTAAGAGTTTTAGAACATCTCTTCTCTTCATCTTCCTTGCCGCTTCTTAACTCTATTTCTGTGTTTATGATTCATTCAGATTTCTGCAAAAATCAATTGTCTAAACCAAAAAGGATTGGATAGATTTCACATAAATCTGGTGAGTTTATTGAATTTGTTGTTTGTTTTATTTGTGCCAATTCTATTTGGGAGAATTGATTAAACAATTTTTGTTCATCATAGATAAATATGCAGGAATTTTTTTTGTTAATCATAGATTAAAATTTTGAAGCCCAATTTTTTCATTTGATTTTCGAAAATAATAAAAAGAGGGTATTATGTATTTATAATTATATTTAAGAAATAAGTAACAAATTAAGAGGGTAGAATTGAATTTCAATTAATATAAAGATTAAGTCACTAACAATTGCTTAAGAAGGTGTAGATGGACAAGAGTGGCCTAAAAACATCCTTTATTTCCAATTTTCTCATAATTTTTTGTATATATGTTTTGTCTCCAAATCACAGCTGTCCTAATCTGAGAGAGAGAGAGAGTGATTTTGGGTCAAAGAGTTTCCATTTTCGGGATGTTCCAAAAATGGATAAGGAATCTCGTCTCAAAAGGAAAAATATATTATATTTATCTAAATGAAGATCTTCAAGCAGCACAAGCAAACTATCCAGGGTTTGTTCTTTCCTGGTTCTCTAATAAACTGTGGTTTTTGTCGATCACTCACCAAATTGCTTCATTTTATTGTTCCTTCATGCAGTGTACGCATGTAAACGAGAAGCTCTCACAAATGGAAGAGCAAAGCCGAGCCCCTGTTACTGGTGTTGACGGCTCTCTTATGCCAAGCCGAGCTCCTATTAAAGGCTCTCTTATGCCAAGCCTGTTGCTACTCACTCTGTGTGGAGTGTCGCTACTCAGTCTCTGTGGAGTGTCAACGGCCACTCCAATCTTGACTATTCAGGTATGAATTTGTGTGTTTTTTAAACCAGAAGTTCAAACTTGATTTCGATGATTTAACGTATTAATGATTTTTTTTCTTGAAATATGACAGAGTCCAGACGGGAACACTATCGACTGCGTTAACAGGATGGACCAACCAGCCTTGAAACATCCCCTCCTGGAATGATATGATTTTTCTTCTCATGTAGGAGATGTTAGTTAGGATCATATTCAATTAAGAATAATTTGGATCATATTCAATCAAGTAATAATTCACTTATAACATAGCATGAGAATAAAATATTTTCACAATATCACACTAATTTTATTTTTAATGAATGGAATGATAGTAGTTTTCAATTAAAATCCAATCAATACAATATTACGATTGAAAAAAATAAAATAAAAAGTTAGAAAATAAATTGACAAAAATAACGAAAATATATTTGAAACATAAGCAAAATTTAAGTAAAATCTAAATAAAATTTAAGCAAAATATATTATACTATTTTCGTTATAGAGATCCTGATCACAATGACAACGTCAATATTAACAGTTCACGTAATATTTATGATTCTTAATTAGTATTTAATTGTAATGGTTAATATGATTTAGATAGTTTGACATTGTTTTAATTGCAATATAATAGAGTCCGAGCGGTGATACTATCGAGTCCATAAACAAATCACACCAATAAACTTTTTTTTTTTGGAAAAATTGTTGTTACATTTTTTGATCATCCCATTATCATCAGTACATGTCCTTATAGTTTGTACGAGCTCAGGGCCTATAGTGTGATCCTTTTTGATCATCCCATTATCATTAAATGTCTCGATCTCTTTGCGTTGGAACTCTTTGAGTAAATGGCTTAGAAAGGTTTTGCGTACATCCTTCCTGGTAAAACTCGGGAAAACTTCACGACGACAAGGAAGAGATAATCGATGAAATAAAGAAGAATGGAAGCCATTAATTACACATGTTGAAGAGGAAGATGGGTTTATACTTTCGCAAAAAAAAAAAAAAGGGTTTATACTTTATAGTCTTTATATTAACTTCATATTAACGGCTCGGAGGAATATTTCTTGGTTTGTTTATATTCGCGCAACCCTTTCTAATTTTTTTTGTTTTTTTTTTTAATAATTGCTAAATAGTTTTTTTTTTCCATGTTTGCTGTCCAATTCGGGTTTTAAACACACACACACAAGGAGAAAGCCGCGTATAGCTACAAACCGGAAAAATTGTGAAAAAGGAGAAAACCGGTTGGACCTCGGTTTACAAGTGGATACCATCTGGGTTTTAGGGTTTTGACTTTCGGTTGACTTAGGGCGCGCTTCTCTGCTTTGGTAAACAGAAGAAGCTGTTTTTCTCACCCTCTCTGCTCGTCTCCGTCACCATCCTCAATCCTCAGGTTCGTCGTTCTCCGTCACACGTATTACTAATGATTACGCCGGCGAAGTCTTTATTTTACAGCTAGGAATCGAAGCCGTTTTTTTTTATTTCTGTTGCTGTAATTTTTCTCCGTTTCTTCTAAAACCGGAGACTTGGCGTCGTTGATTTTCCTACAAAGCTAGCAACTTCGCTTCGAATTGAGATGTTCAATTAGACAGCAAATATTATTTTCAAACGGGGTCATGTCTTTAAACTCCAGAATTGAAAAACCATGCCTTTGACTCTTAATTGCTTTGTTCAAAAAGCTCATAACTGTGTTTAATTGAATTTTGTTTCGGGCTTAAGGTTTAGGAAACGAAAATTGGTGTGAGAATGAGAAAGAGGGTAGACGAACGTATTAGGACTCTGATTGAAAACGGTGTTAAACTCAGAGACCGTTCCATGTTTGTCATCATCGGTGACAAGTCTCGTGACCAGGTAAATTTTTGTTCTTATACAGAATTTCTACTTTGCATTTTCATTGGGAGCTTTTTTGTTTTTGGGGTTTCGGAGAAGAATTATAATACCTTTTCTTTTCGTTATGTAACAGATAGTTAATCTTCATCACATTTTGTCAAAATCGGTGGTGAAGTCTAACACAAGTGTGCTATGGTGCTACAAGAACAGACTCGACATTAGCAGGTTCGATTAATCATCCTTGTGTTTCAGAAAGTAAAATCTTTGCCAAATTTGAAACTTTACGTGAAACGTTGTTATTAGGACGTGCTTATTTGTGATTTTGTTTTGGTCTTTTCATGTCGAGAATGATTGATCCTTACTTTGTGAACTAGGCATAATTGTGGAATTCCTTTTTATCGAACCAAGTTGGGCATAGTCAATAACGTGGTCCTGAATATTAAATAGTGAAATTGGTTTTGTGTGCAGTCACAATAAAAAACGCTCGAAGCAGTTGAAGGAGATGAAGAAGAGTGGACAATTAGATCCTAAAAAACTTGACGCCTTCTCACTTTTTCTTGATGTTGGGAAAGTAACGTATTGCCTGTACAAAGATTCTGAAAGAATTCTCGGGAATACTTTTGGCATGTGCATCCTTCAGGTAGGCCTGGTTAATGATATAAGAAATCTCGTTGCTGCAACTTACTTCTACTTTTATATTTTAATTTTTTTTTGGTATATTCAGGATTTTGAAGCTCTAACCCCAAATATACTAGCACGAACAATAGAGACAGTTGAAGGCGGTGGGCTAGTTGTATTATTATTGCAATCTCTTGCGTCACTTACTAGTCTGTGCACCATGGTTATGGTATGAACCGTGATTTTGGTAGTTATGTTGTTCGCTTAATTACTTATCTGGAGTTACATGATTGGCTCTGTTCATATCAGGATGTGCATGATAGATTTCGAACTGAGTCCCACTCTGAAACTTCCGGACGTTTCAATGAACGTTTTCTGTTGTCACTAGCGTCTTGCGAAGCATGCGTTGTCGTGGATGATGAGTTGAATATATTGCCGCTTTCGTCTCATATCAGATCTATCACTCAAGTTCCAACAAAGGAGGTAAGTTTTATATCAGATTTAATGGTTGCCGAGAGAAACTATCTTCCATCATGCCAGTTAGCTTCTTGAACATTTACTTTCATGTGTTTCTGATAAAAGGATTCGGAGGGTCTTTCTGAGGCAGAACAAGACCTAAAGGGTTTGAAAGATGCACTGAATGATGATTTTCCTGTTGGTCCTTTGATTAAGGAGTGTTGTACGTTGGATCAGGTATGTATTTTTGTCACCTGCGTACATTGGATGAAGAAGTGTTGCACACTGGTTCAGGATTGAATATCTGCTTATTCTTTTTAGGGTAAAGCTGTTGTCACGTTTTTCGATGCAATATTGGATAAGACCCTCCGGAGCATAGTTGCTCTGATTGCTAGTCGAGGGCGCGGAAAATCTGCTGCACTTGGTCTAGCTGTTGCCGGGGCTGTTGCTGCTGGGTAGGCTTTGAGTTTATGTACTATATTATTCATGAATGTTCTGATAATATTTGTTAACTTGGTACTTGATTTTATTTGCTGTTAGGTACTCTAATATTTACGTAACAGCACCAAGCCCGGATAACTTGAAAACACTCTTCGAGTTTGTTTGCAAAGGTTTCGATGCTCTTGAATATAAGGTAATATGAACTTCCTCTGCATCACATATTTAATGCGCTTCTTCCAATTTTTTGCGTGTTTGTTGGGATAGTCATAAATTTGAATGTTTGACCTGCATTATCTAGATGCAAGAAGAAAGAGTCACTTTTTGTTTTTTTGCATGTTAATTGAGATATCCATATAATTTCCTAAACGCCATCTCCTGCTATATGTTTTGAAGGAACATCTTGAATATGATGTTGTGAGAAGTGGGAATCCTGACTTTAAGAACGCAATTGTACGGATAAATATATTCAAGCAGCACAGGCAAACTATCCAGGTATGTTCTTTCCTGTTTTTTTAATAAGCTGTGGTTTGTGTCGATTACTCATCAAATTGCTTCATTTTCTTGTTCTCTCATGCAGTATATACAACCACATGAAAACGAGAAGCTCTCGCAAGTGGAGCTGTTGGTTATTGATGAAGCAGCAGCAATTCCTTTGCCAGTTGTGAAGTCTTTACTTGGCCCTTACCTAGTTTTCTTATCATCTACTGTCAGTGGGTATGTGATACAGGATTTTATACTTGCACTCCCATAATATCAAAAGTTTTTATGTATGTCCTGGTTATAATTTGGGTCAATCAGTACTGACTTCCGTTTCTTTTATCTTTCTTTGTCAAAGCTATGAAGGTACTGGTAGATCTTTGTCCCTAAAACTTCTCCAACAGTTAGAAGAGCAAAGCCGAGCCCCTGTTACTGCTGTTGAAGGCTCTCTTTCTGGTATTTAACTGCTACACCTTGCTATCCTTTTTCTTCTTGGTTCTCTAGATGGTGTGAATCGTTACCTTGGGGAATACCCTGACTGTCTGAAGTTTCTTTGGATTCAGGTTGCCTTTTCAAGAAGATTGAACTCAATGAGTCTATTAGATACGCTTCTGGAGATCCAATTGAATCCTGGCTCAATGGGTTACTATGCCTTGATGTTGCTAATCGTCTCCCAAATCCTGCCTGGTATGGAGCTTTCACGGAAAAATATTACAACTTTTGCTACCTTTTCTTTCCATCTGAATTTTCGTTTTGATTGTTTCTTCTGTAATTTGTAGCCATCCTCTGCCAAGTCAGTGTGATCTCTACTATGTCAACCGAGACACGCTATTTTCTTATCACAAAGACAGTGAGCTATTTTTACAGGTAACTATAGTTGATTTTACAATCTTAGTTTTGCTAACTTTGTTTTGATAATAATTGAACACTAATTTTTATTCTACAGCGAATGATGGCACTTTGTGTCTCTTCTCACTACAAGAATTCTCCTAATGATCTTCAATTGCTGGCGGATGCTCCTGCTCATCATTTGTTTGTACTGCTCGGTATATAACTGTTCCTCCTTTTCGTAGCTAGATATAATCACCAGAATTAGACTATTGTCTTAAATTTCTAAATGGCACAGGTCCTGTTGATGAGTCCAAAAACCACCTTCCTGATATACTATGTGTTGTCCAGGTATAGACTCATACTTACTGTTTTGTTTGGAGAAAAAGTGTTAGTTTTAGACTATCAAAAAATAAAAACAGGAGCTATCAGCCTGCTTTAACTGTTGGTTTGCAGCATTTTTCTGGACATAACTTGTCTTAAGCAACATTGTGATTGATTCTGGATGTACTTTTGCAGGTCTGTCTCGAAGGACAGATATCTGAGAAATCAGCCATCAAAAGTTTAAGAGATGGTCATTCTCCCCATGGAGATCAAATACCATGGAAGTTCTGTGAACAGTTCCGGGACCTTGTCTTTCCAACTCTTTCTGGTGCTCGTATAGTACGCATAGCAGTCCACCCCAACGCCATGAAGGTGAATTTGCTTAGGCTACTCATTTTTTATTTTTTATTTTTATGTTTTTTTAGGTTCCATGAGAGATTAACAAAGACCTGATTTCATTTTATGTAGATGGGGTATGGTTCTGCTGCGGTTGAACTATTGACCAGGTAAATGCATTAAAATGTACATACATAAGCACTAAGTTGGGATCGATGCTTAATGAATATGACTTAATTGATTGATATGGGCAGATACTTTGAGGGTCAGCTAGCTTCAATATCAGAAGGCGATGATGAACTCGATGTGGAGGCTTCACCAGTTAGAGTTACCGAAGCTGCTGAAAAGGTTCTTGGTTTTTCTATCTATCCTTGTGCCTATTTTTTGTATTATGCATTCAACTTCTTACCTGATTGCTTTTCCATAGGTTTCTTTGCTTAAGGAACAAATAAAACCTCGCGCCAATCTTCCACCTTTGCTGGTTCCTCTTCGTGATCGACGACCTGAGAGACTCCACTACCTCGGTGTCTCTTTCGGTCTTACTTTGGATCTTTTCCGTTTCTGGAGGAAACATAAATTTGCTCCATTCTATATCAGTCAGATACCAGTTGAGAATATCTCTATCCCTTCTACTGAATTGGTTATTCTTGGCATTCTAGTAGATAATAATACAATTTCAATATTTGGTTGGATCAGAGTGGTGTGACTGGTGAGCACTCATGCATGCTTCTGAAACCGTTAAACAACGATGAGTTCGAAGTTAGTGAGTCAGATGAATTAGGCTTCTTTGCTCCCTTCTATAAAGGTTTGCTGATTCTTAAATAAGAACCGAACTTTTCTGTATCTTCCAAGTATGACATGCTTGGTTTAATATTTTGGCCACTTCTTCTCTTCTGTTCAGATTTCAGGACAAGGTTCTCTAAGCTGTTGAGCGATAAATTCAAGACGATGGATTACAAACTTGCAATGAGGTTAGCACTAACCCTTTTCTTTTCCCATGCCATGTTGGACTTTTTCCTGCAATGCTATTTTTAGGGCGACATTATACGTTTCTTGGGGATTTGATCATATTCTCATATAACTTTTTTGTCTAGTGTCTTAAACCCTAAGATCAACTTCACAGAGGTTGATTCTTTCGGGAGTTCAGCAAATGGATTTTTGAAGAAACTCGAGGGAGTCTTTTCTCCTTATGACATGGAGAGACTCAGCGCATACACTGACAATCTTGTTGACTTCAATCTGGTTAGATTCATTTCTCAGATTCTATTTTTCGAGGGACTCTGTACACGAACACATTCCTTAAGTAATAAATTGAGTTAAAAAACTTTTATGGCTATTCGTTACGTTTGGTAATCATTTGTTTTTTCTTATCTTTTCAAGGTTTATGACCTCTGCAAAACTCTAGCACATCATTATTTTGAAGAGAAGCTCCCGGTCTCGCTTTCGTATGTTCAAGCATCTGTACTCCTATGCCTGGGCTTGCAGGAGTCAGATTTCTCTTCCATCGAGGTATAACATTTATACTCTTACGATAACTTCAATGATTTGAACCCCTCTCGTTATGTTTCATCCGACATATCGAGATAAACTTGTAGACACATCTGGATGTTCTAAATTGGATCTTTCCATTGCACTTACAGAGACAAATGCAGTTAGAGAGGGGGCAAATTCACTCTCTTCTATTGAAGGTTGCAAAGAAGTTATACAAATATTTGAATGGAATCGCAACAAAGGAGATTGAATCCACCTTCCCCCGGTTGAAAGAAGTAAGTTCAGATGGCAAAACTAACAAAATATTACTATGTTCCTTTGTTCAGTAATTATAATCCCTTTCTTTGAACATAAAGAAATACATGCACGAATATCTCATTAATATGATTCATGGTGACTGACTTTTGGTTGCAGAGAGTGCTTGAACCTCATAGTGTATCGGTAGACGAAGATCTCAGGGAAGGAGCAAAAGAAGTCGAGGTATTCGCTTTTGTTCAAGCATATATTTTTGTTTTGATTTCCATGTAAGGTCGAAAATTCCGTTCACACTCAAATCTTTTGGTTTAAAGGAGCAAATGAGGGCAAAGATAGAATTGGATCCTGAGCTGCTTGAACAATATGCTATTGGGGGCAAAGAAGCTGAGGCTTTGCAAAAGTCTAAGATCTCTTCAAGTGGTATCATCAGTATCGAGACCACCAGATCTGATAACATGAAGGTAAAGCCAGGTTTTGACAAATCGGCCAAAAAGAGAGTCAATGATAAGCATTCCTCCAGATCCAACAAGAAGAGAAGAGCCTAACCTGGAGCTAATATGTGACAGTGACCAGAAAATTTTGATCATTTGTTTCTTTTTGAATTTGTAACCAGAATTTGAATATCTATGGTAGTTTTGGTTTGATCATCACAGACGAAATTGCTTACAGTGTTTCTGGTTCTGTTGGGGCTTTCTACAGCCATAATACAAAATGTTCCATCAAACTATAAGTCTATAACTACATATGTTTTTACTGCAATACGTCAAACTGTTTCACATCTCGGCAGCGAAAGACTTGCCACATCCACAGGTTTGTGTAGCGTTAGGGTTCGAGAAAGAGAAGCCTCCACCGATTAAGGCATCGCTGTAATCGAGCTGCATTCCGAAAAGGAAGAGCATGCTCTTCGGATCACAAACTGCAAAAAGAAGAAATATCTGAGCATACATTTTACAGATGTATACAGTACTTGACTGCAAACAACAATAGACGAAGAAGTCTCAGAACAAGAGTCAGTCTAAATGACAAGTGTGCAGACTTTAACACCGCAACACCGCAGCTAATACTAGTCTGATGCATCAATGATTAAAGCTGAACATCAAAAGAATCTACTGACCAAGCTACTTGACAACACCCAGTCCAAAACTATAAGGGAAAAAAATATAGCCAAGAACTTCATCTTATGAATGTTACCCGAACAACCGAAGTACTTTCTATATGAATGCATGCTTCAATACACTAAAGCAGACATTTATATGAAACATGGCGAGTCTACATCATCAAACAACTTACTGACCTTACTCCCGGACCTTACTGTATCAGAATGGAAGGATTTTCCAAAATAAAGCAAGGGAAGAAACTTACCTATAGCGAATCCTTGGTATTCAATGGTAGAATCATCAGGTCTTGCGTTGGCTCTGTTCTCAAAGTCCATCGTGTAAGACATCCCCGAGCATCCTCCCTGTTTGACACCAATTCTCAAGCACAAATCTTCCCCGCGTTCTGATCTCATCTTATTCAGATGCTTTAGTGCACTGTCCGTCAGGGATATCGCCGGCTTCAGTCCCTCCATTGCAGGTGCCACTGAGAAATTCAGAAAGCCTCTTTAAGTTCTCGTGAAACACGCAAACGAAACTAGAGCAGAACTCAGTACACTTGTGAATATACAGACACGCAAATAAAATCTCACTAAGAGAAATATCTATGTAACAGGGATTACCTCCACCGATGAGAATTCTCAGATATCAATCAGCAACCGAATAAGTCGTCAATTTTGAAAGCCAAAAAAATTCTAATTTTATTCACTAAAAGACTCGTAAAAGCATAACGAAAAAACTTGCAGGAAGCGAATCAAAACAATCGATACTTTCTGATTATTTTTCTATAAGAATCGAATCAAAACAATTACAACCCAGAGAGAAAAAGAACAAAAAAAGCTTATTGGAAGATAAAGCAAAGTAATTCGTGAATCAATTCGAACCTGGAACTGAACTGGATCGAACACAGAGACGGTTTCTCCGATTGAGATTCACGTATGACGAACGAGGAAATGAAATCGAATTACATGGAACCGCAGAGCGTAAACTTATGTTAGAGATCCTTAGCTGAAGAAAAGTTGGATTTGAAGTAGTGATTCCAGCGAACGTCATCATCCCGGAATAGAATCGCCGAGCTGAGGAGAGGAGGGATCTCTGCAACTGACAAACGTGTATTAGAAGAAGACGACCAAGAAAAAAAAACAAACTTCTCGCTCAATAATTATTTAAGTCCACATGTTTTTTGTTTTCAGGTATGAACCCTAAAATAGATATATACTTGAACATTTGAACCCTCCTGTCTCAATCTCGAGACTATCGGGTCTTCTTCAATTTCAACCCGATTTCGAGTTGGGTTAAACCCGAACCTAAAGGCACGCGCATAGCGCGAATGAAACAAACTTCATCTTCATCATCTTTCTCTTCTCTTCTTCTCCAATTCGCCGCATCACGCTCCTCTTCTTTCTTCTTCTTCTTCAGAAAGTCGGTTCTCACAGTGCGATTGTCGCGCCTCTATGCATAGTTAAGCCGCTCTTTATGGCGTCTTCTTCCACCAGCTCTCTCTATCTCCACTCATTCCCGAAGGTAACTCTACTAGTAATCCGTTTTCCTTTCAGCTACTCTGGCTTCTAGATTCCAATTTTTTTTTTCTTTGGAATTTGAAGGCTTCTTCCGGGTTGGGCCAATGGAGGAGTGGATTGCGGTTCGAATTGTTGGGTGGGTCCGTTTCTATCAACCGATTGTTTGTTTCTCCGGTGGTCTTTCTTCAGCGGGGTCCGAGACTTCCGGCGATCAGGGCGGCACGTAACTCGGAGGGAGGCTCTAGGCGTAGGGCTTATAAGGAGTCACAGGCGGCTAGTGGTTTTCCTAATGCTAAAGTGCAGCAGTTTGCATCTTCCGTCTTGCCCGTGGGCTCATTTGTTGTCGTCACTTTCGGTACGCAGATTGTGTTGGCATCTAGTGATCGAGGATGGAGAATAGAAAGCTTCTTTCTTTTTAAGGTCCTGCTGAGAAAATGGAATACTAATTTGTGTATTCAGCTGACAGTTTTGTGGAAAGTGGTTGACAAGTTCATGTCGCCAAAGTCTCCAAAGGCTTCTTCTGGAGAAAGCAGATCCTCTACACAGGGAGTGAAATGGTCAATCGGGGCTGGTACGAATTTGTTACAGGGATTTGCTGCAAAAGTTGATAGGGAGGCCAAGCAGAGGCTTAATGAATTCGCAAAAGAGCTCAGGTCGTTCAGAAGTGTTGACATGTCAGGTGCATTGAATGATCTAAACTTTTATTATGGCTGATTTATATTCCAATCTAATTTCGATATGGTTGAAGTTCATGATATTGGATGCATTTCACCTTTGAGTATTATGTTGCAGGATGCAACTTTGGAGATGAAGGATTATTCTTTCTTGCTGAAAGCCTTGGGTATAATCAGGTTATAGCTCTCCCTCTCTTTCACGTCTGTTATCTGCCAACTCATTAGAGTCCTCATCTTCTTATGTTGATTGAGTAACCCATACCCATATTGTGTTTCAGACTTTAGCGGAAGTCAATTTTTCTGCAAATGGAATTACAGCTGCAGGAGTTAAAGCCTTTGATGGTGTTCTTCAATCCAATATTATGTTGAAGGTTCTTAACCTCTCTGGAAACCCTATCGGTGATGAAGGAGCTAAGGTTAGTGGTAATACCAGCATTAAACTTCTTTTCCGGATGTCTGATGGTTAAAAAAGTCCTCGATTCAATCAAGAGAAAAGAAAACATCGATGCCTGCTAATATCTCTAACTCTAAAAATCACACGGAGCTTATTCTCTAGGTGTACATTTCTTTCTGAGATATGGTTTTCCTTCATCTTGTCTTGTAATGACAGACTTTATGTGCTACATTGATGGAAAATTCTAGCATCGAGATACTTCAGCTGAACAGTACTGATGTAGGAGACGAGGTTTGTCTAAGCAGATGCTGTAACTTACATGATCTTCAAGCTCCTTAGTTAGCCACACTACTTTTAATTAATTTCATGCTCCAATTACTTCCAATGTTCCTGTGCAGGGTGCGAAAGAAATTGCAGAGTTGTTGAAGAGAAATTCAACCTTGAGGGTTATTGAGCTAAATAATAACATGATTGACTATTCTGTAAGTTCTTTCTACTCATGTGATGTACCTCTATATCTCGGAATTAAGCACCCAGGTTTTTGAATTGACTCTGTTGTGTCTTCTCCTATTTTTCTTTTGCAATGGAGGTAGGGATTCACAAGTCTTGCTGGAGCTCTTCTTGAGAATAATACAATAAGAAATTTGCATCTCAAGTGAGTTTAGGATCGTATATGGATGTTTTCTTTTAATATTGCTTTTTTTATTTATTTTGTCTATATTTCATATCACTGACATGCTGATTTATGGATAATCTGTTTCAGCGGAAACTATGGCGGTGCTTTGGGTGCCAATGCTTTAGCTAAAGGGCTTGAGGGTAACAAGTCTTTACGGGTACACAACCCGTCATGTCTCTTTCTATGTATACCATTTCTATGCTAAGAGAAACATGTAATAGTTAGATGTGTTATCTTTTATGATTTCCGATGTTTTTATCAGCAAAGAAAACCAGTGTATTTATGTCTTTAAGAGTTTATCCGTTTAAGCCCTTGCCCATTTTACTTGCAGGAACTTCATTTGCACGGAAATTCCATTGGAGATGAAGGGATTCGTGCTTTGATGGCTGGTCTATCTTCCCACAAAGGTTTTTGTTGTAGCAGTTTCAGTAAAACTCTCTTCATACGTTTAAGATGAACTCTTTCTTACCTCTACTTATGTGCAGGGAAACTGGCTTTGCTAGACCTCGGTAACAACTCCATCACCGCAAAGGGAGCCTTCTATGTAGCAGAATACATCAAGAGAAGCAAGAGCTTGGTTTGGTTGAACCTGTACATGAATGATATAGGCGATGAGGTACTTTTACATAACAAAGGAGCTGGATCGTGTGTGTTCCTTTTTTAATATCTGAAAACCATGTCTTTATGCTCTGTTGTCTATCTTAATGATTTCAGGGAGCTGAAAAGGTTGCAGATGCTCTGAAGCAAAACCGTTCAATTGCAACTATTGACATGGTTAGAAGTGATCGGCTTCTTCCTCGGTCTCCCTAAGTTTTGTGTTGCGTCCAAATCTACCTATTATGCTAACGTGTTTAATTTTTTTCCGGGGTAAATAGGGTGGAAATAACATCCACGCGGAGGGAGTTAATGCTATAGCTCAAGCTCTGAAAGATAATGCAATTATTACGACGGTGAGTGCCATAAAATATTTTTCATCTTTATTTCCTTGTTTTCTTATAACTTGGAAGATAATGACACTGCCAGTCTCATGATTTCCTCAGTTAGAAGTTGGTTATAATCCCATAGGACCCGACGGAGCTAAAGCATTATCCGAAATTCTCAAGTTCCATGGAAATGTAAAGACGCTCAAACTTGGTTGGTGCCAGGTAAAGCCTGTCCATAACTCTATATCTGTAAAAGAAACATTTCTTCCCAATTGCTTATTTCGTTTTATCCTTTTTTGGCTTTCATTCCTATGTCCTGCAGATAGCTGCTAAGGGTGCTGAATATGTTGCAGACATGTTGAGATATAACAACACGATCTCTGTTTTGGACTTGCGGGCAAATGGACTTAGAGATGAGGTTCCTGCAGACGGAGTTTATCTGTATTCAGCTTGTTTATATATATATATACTTGTAATATATCTACCAAATATTATTTTTCATAATGTATATGATATATTGTTATCAGGGCGCTTCCTGCTTAGCTCGGAGCTTGAAAGTAGTTAATGAAGCTCTGACATCCGTGGATCTAGGATTCAATGAGATACGGGTAAAAAAGAATCAACTTTGTTCGTGAATACGGTGCCTTGTTTTAACCGTGTAAGCCACTCGATCTGATTAGTGTGTGCCTCATATGTAGGATGATGGGGCATTCGCCATTGCTCAAGCTCTGAAGGCCAATGAAGATGTCACGGTTACATCTATAAACCTCGGGAACAACTTCATCACTAAGTTTGGACAGGTAAGAAGAGCATATCTCCTTCCAGGTGCCTCCTTAAAAGATTCTGGTTACTGAGAATTTTTTGCCCTTTTGTTTTATGATCCAGAGTGCTCTCACGGACGCTAGAGACCATGTTCTTGAGATGACTGAAAAGGAAGTAGAAATTTTCTTCTAGAGAGAGATTGAAGTGAAGATTTGTCCCTCTGTAATTTTGCACCTTTAGTTGTTTGTCTCATTCTTTATGAGAGGTGTTGAATGCTTCAACCGGGAGATAAAAATTTGTTCTTTTTGTTGGTTTACGGTAAAGATTCAACTTTTTTTGTTTCGAAGAGGTTCCAGTAACAATGTCTAATCTAGAGAGTCAATCTGGTTTTTCCACCGGTTTTAAATTGGATTTTGGGTATCAATGGTCTGAAGAATATTTTATTAAGCCTAGGTTTCTACTGAAACAAGGAAAATTTGTCGTGCCACAAAAAAAAAAGAAAAAAATCCGGTTAAGAACAGGTTTTCACGGTCTGGTTTCGATTTGGTTCGTCGAAACGAGCGTAACTGGGTTCCTGCTCTGAAAGGGACAGCGCGGTAGAGCAGTGGAAAAAGGAAGAAAAATGGCGGCAAAGCGAGGGAGAGACCGGTCGCCGTCTCTGGACCCGGACGGGATGTTCGCCGGAATGGTAGTTTTTATGGTGGAAACCGGAGTCCAGCGTCGTCGATTGCAGGTTTTGCTCGGAATAAAAATTGGGTTGCTTATTGCTCGATGTTTTGTTTATACTTGATCAACTTCGACAATTTCCGTAGCTTCTTTTTCTTCTGTTTCGTTTTTCTATCTGAATGAAGATCTGGAAGCAGAAGCTGGTTCAAATGGGAGCAGTGATCGAGGAAGATCGGTTAAGGAAGAGAGTCACGCATGTTCTCGCCATGAATTCCGAAGCTCTTCTCGATAAATTTGGGAAACAACTTCTGTCGCGTTTTAGAGGAGTGAGTTTGCTTTTCCTCTTTTCTTTCTATTTTCGTTTCAGCTTTCTTCACTTTTTTTTGCTACGAAACATGATATTCATCATTACAAAAAACGCAATCTTTTTTTTTTTTAATCTATTGTGTGTTGTTATGGAGTTGTCTCGACAGTCAGATTGATCATGACAAGGATTGTCTTGACTTGTTTATTGGTCGTGAATAGAATTTTGAGCAAGTTGAAAGAGAGTTTAAGTCAAAAAGTGATTTAATTTCTCTCTCTTCGATGAATGTTCTTGCAGCGCCTTCTGCCTTACCAGTGGTTAGAGGATAGCCTAACTGCAGGAGAGAAGGCTAATGAAGACTTGTATGTTCTAAAAATTGTCTCTGGAGAAATTGAAGAGCCGAACAAGTCTTTAAGTGGTAGTGAGGATCAACTGTCAACTCAAAAACGAACTAGATATTCCCCTGATGCTGGTGATACTACTCTAGGCTTAGAAAGCCAAAACAATACAAAAGGATCACCAGACTCACCTACGAGTTGCAGTGTCCCCTCTACTAGTGCCAGTCCTGGAGAAGGCATTATTTCAGAGACTCCCACTAGTCCACAATCAGAGGTAAGCCTAACTGACTGGTTTGCTATATCTGCTCTTTCGGCAAGAATGATGTTTCTATTTAAACTTCTTATTCTTCTTCTTTTGATTTATAGTCCACATCGGTGTACAAACCACCCGATTTGAACAGAAATATCACCGAGATCTTTGGAAAACTAATAAACATATATAGAGGTACATTGGTGTTTGTTTTTTATACTGCTCTTAATAATAAGACCTTAAGTAACAAAAACCTCTTTTTATTCTTTCAAAAGCTTTGGGTGATGATAGGCGGTCTTTCAGCTATTACAAAGCTATCCCGGTCATTGAAAAGTTCCCCACTAGGATCGAAAGCGTTGATCAGATCAAACACCTCCCTGGAATTGGAAAGTCATTGACAGATCATGTGAGTGAAGAAATATTCTGTGTATGTTTGTACGTATGGGTGTCAAAACCTTCAATGCTTGTGGTACTTCCAAGTTTTTCATCTGCTCTGGTTTCTAAGCTCTTGTATCATTAATAATTTATGTATTATTGGTGTTGCACTGCATTTTAGCTTTAGGTTGATTTTTCTTGTGAGAGGCTTGACTGTAGATTGCTTTGATAAGCTTTTGGCAAGCACTACATAGACCGATGCATTTTCTTTTTCAAGTACCTACCTATAACCTTTATTGTGTAATTCTGTGAGAACATAACTTTATTCTTCTACCTGAGTGTGGCAGATCCAAGAGATCGTGACAACAGGGAAGTTGTCCAAGTTGGAACACTTTGAAACAGATGAGAAGGTAATTTCGAAGTCCTCGGTTGAAATCGTTCAACCATCTTTCACTTTCACTTAAATATAATCTCACAAAGAGAGCCATTTGCTTTTCTTTCTTGTTCTGTCAATGACCTGGAGCTAGAGAAGTCTGAGATCTTTCCATGGTTAATTGTTTACCACTTCATATGTTTCCTTAATATGATTGCAGGTTCGCACAATCAGTTTGTTCGGAGAAGTTTGGGGTATCGGTCCTGCCACTGCACTCAAGCTGTACGAGAAAGGACATCGCACACTAGAAGACTTGAAGAATGAAGATTCACTAACGCATTCACAGAGGTTGGGTTTGAAATATTTTGATGATATTAGAACAAGGATTCCACGTCAGGAGGTGTGTGATTCCTACACTTCAGCGTGAATTTTGTTTGTCTTTTCTATCCTTGATGTAATTTTCTTCTTTATATTTTTTCTCACTTTCTATGCTCTAGGTGCAAGAGATGGAACAACTTGTACAGAGAGTTGGCGAGGAAACTTTGCCTGGTGTATGAACTTTTTAGTTTATCGATTTGCTCCGTGTTTGGATGTAGAAAAATCTAATGGAATCCTAACAATGGCATTTGGAAACCTTTCCCGCAGGTGAGTATCGTCTGTGGAGGATCATATAGACGTGGGAAGTCTACTTGTGGAGATCTAGATATCGTTATCACACATCCTGATGGACAAAGGTACCTTCTTCTTTCCTCTACTTCCTTCTTTTGGTTTTATAGATATTTTACTAAAAGCGGTCTTTGCTTGTTGTCCTGACCAGTCACAAGGGATTCTTGTCAAAGTTTGTAAAGCGTTTGAAGGAAATAAACTTCCTCAGAGAAGATCTCATCTTCAGCACCCACAGTGAAGAGGTAAATTTCACATTTTTTCAGTCTCCTCTGCATTTGTTTTGTGAGTCATCTGATCTGAGACACATTGTTTAAATATCATAGAAAATCATCTCTGTTAGCACTAGATGAAACTTAGTTATTGAATCATCGTGCAGGGTACAGATTCAGGCGTTGACACGTATTTTGGCCTCTGCACTTATCCTGGACAGGAGCTACGGCGCCGTATAGATTTCAAGGTAACACCTGCGCCGTAATGATAGTTAAAAAACCATCTTATAAGTATTCTTTTTACGCAGGTTTATCCGAGGGATATCTATGCATTCGGACTCATAGCATGGACAGGGAACGACGTGTTGAACAGAAGGTATGAAAATAATGTAACCCAACCCATATGCATATGTCACAACCTGATATATACTATTGTTGGTAAACATGCCATTGAAATTTCAGGCTGAGACTGCTGGCAGAATCCAAAGGATTTCGACTCGATGACACTGGACTCTTCCCTGCTACTCACAGCTCAAGTGGTAACCGGGTAAGGCAGAAAATAGAATTAGTGATGTTTATTATAACTTTTAATCCTCTTTTTGATTTGAAAGTGAATGAGTGATTATGTTGAAGCTGATTCTTTGTCAGGGTGCGAGAGCAAGTGCAAGCCTGAAACTCTCCACGGAGAAACAAGTTTTCGATTTCTTAGGGTTTCCTTGGCTCGAGCCACACGAGAGGAATCTCTAGCTAGTAGTAGTAACCCAGAGAAAGCCTTTTGGTGGTTGTTGTTTGTCTTTGCTAACGAGACAAATCTTTTTCATTTTGCTAGTTACTTATGAATATGTTCCTCTGACTGTTAGTAGTAATCGGTTCTTTTTGTAATTGCGCGGTAACTCATAAAATGTGTTAGTGAGGAAAAAGAAATTTTCATTTTCTAAATTAACTAATTACACGTGTAATAAAAAAGCTAGTAAGTGGGGGAAATAAGAGAGAGAGAGTCCCACATCGGAAACACGGAGAAAACATAACATGATGTTTATCTCTGTATTTCGTTTTATAATTATATAACCTTATAATTCTAAATGGAGAAAAGAAAAATAGATTCTCAACAGTCTCTAGGCTCACTGGACCTAAAAGCCCATACGACTTAATGGGTCTATATAAAACTCTTAAGGGCAATTGTTGGCAAGTCTTGATCCATTTGTTCCATGGCTGCTTCTTCGTCAAAGCTTAGGGCAAAGGGTTCGCCGGCGCTGCCTCCGGAGGTAGTAGAAGAAGAGATACTTGAAAGGATTCCGATAGAGGATGTGATACGATTCAAATCGATATGCAAGGAATGGTACGGTCTCTTCAAGGGCAAGAGATTCATCTACAAACACATGGATCTCTCCCAGGAACGGTTCATTCGGATAAATCATGATAAGGTTCAAATCTTCAATCCGGCGACCCTTGATCTCTTACATTTACCAGTTCCGTCCGAATTTCTTATGGGTGATTCCGCCACATCTCTTCGTTCTATTTCGATTATCCACTGCGACGGATTATTGCTATGCCGTTGTATTATAGGGAGGTCCAACCGCAAGCTTGCAATTTGGAATCCGGTTTTGAGCAGCCGAGTCAAATTGATTGAACCCTCGCATCCTTGCGGTTTATTTGATTATTTCGGTTTTGGATACGACAGTGACAACAAGTACAAGATTTTGAGGTTTGAATGTACGGGATTTGAGATATATGACCTCAAGTCTAAACTCTGGAGAGCCTTTCCCGCTACTTTCGACTGGAATCTGTATCTGCCGACCCAAAATGTGTCTATGAAGGGGAACATGTATTGGATTGCTGAAAGCAGGAGCAACAATTCTCAACAACAACTCTTCATCCAAAGTTTCGACTTCTCCAGGGAGACATTCAAGCCCATCTCTTCTTCTTTACCCGTTAAGGTTGGGGTTGATCTTGTCCATCATGAGGATCTTGATATACTAGTCTTGTCAGGTTTCGGAGGAGATAGGCTTTCTTTATTACATCAACACCGCGTTGGGGAGATCAAGATCGAGGTGTGGGTCACAAACAAGGTGACCGATGCTCTTGTCTCATGGACTAAGTATTTTAATGTGACTCGCCCTCACCTCGACCTCCCTAGATTACATTCCATCATCCCCTCTCACGGTAATCCCGCATACTTCATCCACAAGACCAATGGTATCATGTTATGGTGCGATGAACTTGTACAAGAGGAGGATGTTGATTATGCCTGTGCCTGCTTCTACGAAATTGCTGAGGGTGAGATCAGAAAACAAGTTGAGACAGGACCACGGTATAGGAAGTCTATACGTTTCCCACCTTGTCGTTGTGGCTGTGTTTACGTTCCGAGTCTGGTTCCGGTTCCAGAGTAAGGAGCGCAAGAGAGAGGCTCTGCGAGTGGTTTGTTCTGTCGCATGAGAGTTATGTATTTTCTTAAGCTTTGTCTTGGTCTTTGTTTTGTTATTCTCGTGTTCGATATGCTGAATTCAACAACTTTGATAATACTTATATTATTAAATGTATCGGTCATTAGATTCTTTCTTACACAGACTCATTACATTACAATCTAGTTGATAAGTGTTTCTAGTTAGGATTTGGGCTTGTTTCAGCCATATGTATGCGGTTTCTCTTGGACGCATATAGATCAGATCAGATCATATCATACCTGAACCGGACTCATCTTCTTCATACTTGGGTTTAGCAAAAGCCAACCTTAGTTAACAACTTACCGATGGAATCTTAGTGGACAAGAAAAGTTTATTCTTTTCACAAATTAACTTTTGTCTGATAGGAAAAGCTGATTTTTTTTTTGGCTCTGGTTATGGGTTTTAATAAAATGGACGACAAACATAAAATTTTCAAACTTTTGGACAGAGTTAAATTTGTAATAAAAAGAAACATATGTGTTATTTTTTGAAAATCAACTTAAATTTGTCCTTTTTCCGTATTCTTCAAAACTTTTAATTTCTTATATTTTCGCCCCAGACACATTAATTTTTCATCCTCTAACTTTATATATATTCTACTTCACCCCGGATGTTTTCTTACCTCATTTTTTTTTGTTTTCTGATTTCACCCTCGACTTTTTCCCCTCCGAAATGAAACCTCGCTAAAACCCTCAGCTTTTTGGTAATGCCTAAAACAGACGGACGTTGCAGAGAAAAGGATAAGGCTCTAGAGTGAAGCGGACCATGCGAATATGGCTTCTTTACACGAAGCTCTTTTCTCTTCTCGGCTTCAATTCCATTCATCTTCCTTCATCTCTACTTCTTCTTCGTCCTTCCGTTGTGCTCTGCCAATTTTCTCCAATCTCTCTTCACCAGCCACGAGTTCCTGCGCAATCAAATCGACCAACTTTTCTCTTTTTCCCTTGTCCGGGAGAGAGTTTGTCTGCAGAGCTTCCGAGTACAAGTTTCCGGATCCCATTCCCGAATTCGCCGAAGCTGTGAGCTGATTTCATCTGCTTCTTACTTTTTCTTACTCAGTCTTGATGGGTTGTTTTATGGATGATTGAATTTAATTGATGGGTGATACAGGAGACTGAGAAATTTAGGGACCATATGCTAAAGAAACTGTCCAAGAGGGATCTTTTTGAAGACTCCGTTGATGAAATTGTCGGAATCTGCACTGAGGTATCTGAATTGTTCTCACTTTCACACATGCATTTACGCATGTCTATGTAAAGATTATCTTGAATTGTGGTGTTTTAATATTGTTCCAATTCAATCAAGGCAATCAAATTTGGTGAACTGTCTCTGAAATGTGACTAGCAGCATATATGCAATGAGAATAAAGGGCATGGCAGTGAATGATTATCTAGTGTTTAACAGATTTGAGGTCGTTTAGATAATCTAATAATTTTTTAGTGTCAAATGAATATGCCTGGTTAGGAAATGGTCGTTGCAATGATGTGGTTTTCAGCAAAAAGTTAGTACGGTTTGAAAATGAGGGGGAATGTTTTCATTTTACCAATTAGCACCTCGGATCGAGACCTTTCCAAGATGTTTTGGTCTTAGAGTAAAAGAGCCTTGGTGAGAGATATCATTCAAATGTGAATTTGGTTTTTAAATAAAGTTTTTGTTGAGTTATTGGCTTCTCAAGTCTGTTGTATTTCTTAGAAAAGCTCAAGGAGTTAACAGTTTTTGTTTTGCGCCATTTGTGATTCTTGACAGATATTCGAGACGTTCTTGCGCAGTGAGTATGGAGGACCTGGAACACTCCTGGTCATACCCTTCATCGACATGGCAGATACTCTCAATGAAAGGGAGTTGCCTGGAGGTCCTCAAGCCGCACGAGCAGCCATTAAATGGGCTCAGGATCATGTAGACAAGGACTGGAAGGAATGGACCGGTACTGATTAGTAACACCGCATCAAAATATACCCCGTCTGAGTTATTTAGTTCAGTAGTGATGTATCAGAGGTTAGAAGTGTCGTTGTAAAACACTGAATTTTTGAGATATTGGTATTTTGTTGGCTCTGTTCTTATAATCTTTTGCCGCATCGTATGTTTTCCCCGGTGATTCTTGTATGGTCGAATAGATTCTTCCGATGTGCCAAATAAGAACTGGAAATACTTAAGATCTGTTAGTTTTGTCGATTCAAGATTAATATGTGAATCTGATCCAATTAAATATCTGATCAAAAAACCTTTTGGTGTAAATGTGTCCATACGACTGGAAACAAAACAGAAAAAGATAATATAGCTCTGTTTCTTCTAAATCGAGTTTGCATCAACAAAAAAAACTCACTTTGATCTTACAAGCTTCCATCTATCTCTCTATCTGCGAAAATATATACATCGAAGATAGAGGGAAAAAAAAGAAAGAAGCTTTGGTCTTCGTGGTTTTCTTGAGCTTTCTCTCTTCACATCTTGATCCAGATCCTCTGTTATAACCAGGAAAAGAAAAAAAAGGAACAGAACCAAAATTTATTCAGTAGAGTTTCGGATCGGGTTATCCAGATACTGTTTCTCGTCCCTGGAACAAAATCCAAAACATTTCAGCTCGTAGCTTCGGAGATGCTCTGGAGAGAGGGCTTCCATGTTTTAAACTTTAAGGAAGAAGTTGAACTCGTTAAGACACGAAGCTGCTTTCCTTGTTTCTTCTCCTGCCAAAAAAAACACAAAAACCATTAACTTTATTTTGTCTATAAAGTTCAAAAGTTTTCTGCGTTCCAATTCAAAAAACAGAGTAGAGATATATCTTTTAACCAAAACCCATCCATGTAAAGACTTTTCTGGTTTCCATTATTAAAATAAAAACGATCTTTTAAATTTTTTTAGCCAAACCCATGTCTTCAAAATCCATCAGTTATGAATCTACCGGAAATTTCTTCTCCGACAACTTCTTCAGCGTCGTCATCGTCTCAGTGTGGTGCTTCTTCGTCTTTGCGCATTTCTTCTCCCTTAAGACCTTCATCACTTCTGTAAAATCACAATGACCATACATAATCATAACTCGTAAGTTCCCAGTCACAAGATGGGAGAAACAGAGAAGACAATGGAAGAAAAACAAAAGGCGAACCTTGTGAAGTAATGAGCCGGTAAGCGTGACCAAGCACAAGATTCTCCGTCGGCCGGAGAAGCTGGACACGTGTAAACCTCACAGCCTTAATCTGTTTCTTATCGTCTCTCTTCACCGTCGACGGAATATTCTTTACTTCCTCCTCCGTCAATGGAATGATGAGAGAGACGTAGTGGCCAGGATACATAGCCATGATCTCGCTGACGGAGATAGAGCCATAATACCTGTCGATCTTTCCGCCGGGATGCTGTAGAACCAGCGCAGCTGCGTTTACCGCCTGACAATTCCCCATGTCAGAGGAAAAAAAAAAGTATACTTTAAAAAAAACAGAGTAGAAAGGAGACTCTGTGGAAAAAAAAGAAAGAGGAAACAGAGGAAAAGGTATGTTTATTTTTCGGCGACGGTAGGTCCACACACTCTACTCTCTCGCTTTAGCTTTACTTATAAACATGTGAAATCCCAATTTTATATTATGGTGGTAGTATCGTTATGACTACAGTTATTTAATTTTATATCTGAGCTCATCAGATGGAACTTTATTATTATGGTTATGTATATTTGACTGTGACTATGTTTATTGAGAATTATGTTTTTATTTATTTTGGGAATAGAATGGACAGGTGCCGGCACCGAGATAAGGGAGATGAGATGACTAAAAGATATCAACTATTTTTGGTTTGTCATTATTTTTATTTTTTATCTATTATTACATCATCATTAAAAATATTTAAGTTTATCTTATTAAAAATAATGCTTTATCGCTTACAACAGACGAATCAAATTACATGAACATTTGTGAATATGATAAATAAATGTCACGTATAATTTTATAAGAAACAGTTCTCTTTGTGTGTTCTACCATTGAAATTGGTAAACTTGCATCTATAATCTGCTATAGAAAAAGAGTTTTAAAATCAAATCCTAAACCTGGTACGAAAAGATTAAAATTTGATCAAGCATTTCATTGTTTAAAAGAATAAGATAATTTTTTATAAAAAAAGAATAAGATAACAACATTAAAATATTAAAATTAAACGTAATCAAGACTTTTGTTTTCTCTTTTGCAAGATCCGATGAATTTCCACTGAGGGTTATTTTATTTCTATATCAACTACCTTAATTGATGTATAAGCCAATTCATTTTAAAACGGTCAGTTTATTTCTTTGCGTTTTGTCGAACATTTCTCTTGTTAAATGCTATTCAGAAAGTTGATACACAAATGACAAATCAGATGAAAAATATTATACACAATTTCAGTTAAATGTCATTTATGATATGTTAATTGTTTTCGTATTGTTACTATTTGTTGTAATTATATAACACTGTACCGAATCACGTTATGCGGCAATCCACACGTAACAAATCAATAATTAAGATTGTGAATTATGTCTTTTGGTTTTCTATTAGGGCCAACATTCACCGTCATTTTTATTTTATAATGCATGGTAAACAACATCGTTAATTTAATAACCAGCTACTTACTATTAAGATAGTTAACCGATGAATATATTTAACACTTCGAATCCCAAATATTTTAGTTTTATAGCAATTGATACTACTGAACTTGGTTCACATGCATGAACATGAATCCAATAAAAAAGCGAGATAGTGTGTATGCTTTCGTCGAAGTTAATATCGTGAAAGAAAATCCACATCATTATCGGAATTTAAGCAATAGATGATCATTGGAAATTGTAGTACTTCGGAAACTGTGCATGTGTTGGTTGCAATGTTTCTAATCATATAGTACTACTATTAATCAGATATATGTTTATTTTTTTTATTAAAATAAATCTTTAATTAATTACAACCTTCAAGTAAAAATTGTTTCTTTTTGAAGGAAAAAGGAAGGTATATTTAGACCCAAATCCAACAAAAGCCCAATAATTGATTTAAATGAAAGCCACATTGATAAGGAGAAGAAGAAAAACAAAACATATCCCACCCACATCGAACTTGGGAAGCAGAGAACCATCCAAAAACAAAACCCCACAAGCAGCTAAAAGTTGTTTTATTGACAAAAAAAAGTAGTTAAAGTTTAATTAATTAATTAGCTTTAGTTTCAGTTGGGTGAGATGGGTTTCTTGTACAAACTCATAAGGGCATCCGTAATGCACAGCCCATAGAGAGCTCTTAAACTATAAAAAAAAAAAAAAATGAGGTGGCACATATACAGTGTAGAATCGATTCTGTGCAGAAGGTCGGAAGAATCGGCTCTTCCCTACTTTCTGACACGTGGCGCGACTTGATTAGCCAATTTTTGTTTTTGTTGCAAAAATCATTTTAAAAAAAACAAATTTTTTTTTAATATTAAACAATTTGGAAAAACCCTATGTGGAACTCTCCAATTACTAATGCTCTAAGTGTCTTTAACTGTAAATGACTCTTGTACAAATGTATCACTATTATAATTCGCAGCATATATTAGGTTCATTTTGGCAATTTTCAGGAGAGAGAGACACTGCATCTCAGCTGTATATTATTACTATACTGTTGATGTCATTGCTTATGCAATCCGGATCCAAATCGTAAAACATTGATAGAAACCTTCGAACGTAATTATCTCTGTTGTACACTCTCGTACTATATGTCACATGCTAACGATAAGCTACTATTAATAAAATACAAATTGTCGCAAAAAAAAAAAAACAATAATTATGTCAACATAGATTGGTGGGTTGCAATATCATCGACCTGACCGGTCTCTGTTCAACGCATCTTGGTCGCCACCTTTTTGGATTCTAGTTAAAAAAGTTGCCCCACTAAAGACCAGGGGTAGACGTACGTTGATGTATAATGGAATCACGTGCCACTGATTTTTTTTTTTTCTTAATAACTTTACTAATCTGATTAAATACTTTTATTTTAATGGGTAAAAACTTTGTTTTCCTCTTGGGTGCCCCCTCTTAAAAAAATTACTTTTAACTTTTATTATTTATTTATGTCCCTGGTAAAAACAGTTTCTAGATTCGCTCCTGCTAAAGACGTAGTCTAATCAAAGTCCTCTAATCCAATCTTATGGCTATATAAACCCACCCAAACATCAAATTAGAGTAAGTAAGAACAAAAGAGCAAAGATAAAAAGAAAAAAAAGAAAAATGAGAGAAGGATATCATGTTATCGTCTTGCCTTCCCCTGGACAAGGCCACGTAACTCCAATGTCCCAGTTTTGCAAACGCTTAGCCTCAAAGGGTCTTAAGACCACTCTTGTTCTCGTCTCCGACAAAACCTCTCCGCCATACAAAACAGAGCATGACTCCATCACTGTCTTCCCCATCCCCAGTGGCTTCCAAGAAGGCGAGGACCCATTACAAGACCTCGATGACTACATGGAAAGGGTAGAAACCAGCATCAAAAACCGCTTGCCGGAGTTGATACAAGACATGAAGCTGTCGGGAAATCCTCCTAGGGCTCTCGTGTACGACTCCACCATGCCGTGGCTTCTTGATTTAGCTCATGGTCATGGTTTGCGCGGTGCCGTGTTTTTCAAGCAACCTTGGCTTGTCTCAGCTATTTACTACCATGTTCTCAAGGGCTCCTTCTCTGTACCGTCTACAAAGTACGGTCACTCGACGTTGGCATCTTTCCCCTCGTTTCCTATGCTGAATGCGAATGATTTGCCGTCTTTCCTCTGTGAATCGTCCTCGTACCCCAATATACTAAGGATTTTGGTCGATCAGCTCTCAAACATTGATCGAGTCGACATAGTATTGTGCAACACTTTCGATAAGTTGGAGGAAAAGGTACCGAAAATATAGGAACAATATGTCTATGTCTTTTGAGTAAAATCACCAAAAAAATAATATATAATAATTTTTCAGTTTAGAGACAAACTAGATTTATGTAAACTAGATGTTTATAGTTTTGATCATTAATTAAAATACAAAAAAATATTAGATTTGATAAATAAGAAATTGTGATAATTGGCATTTTTGTTCTAGACCTTTTTTTTTAATCCCCTTTATCTATATGATTATTGTCTGATATTATTTTTCTTGCTACTTTTAGTTGTTGAAATGGGTTAAAAGCTTGTGGCCAGTCCTGAACATAGGACCAACGGTTCCATCAATGTACTTAGACAAGCGACTGCCCGAAGACAAAAACTACGGATTCAGCCTCTTCAATGCGAAAGTCGCTGAATGCATCGAGTGGCTAAACTCAAAGCAGCCTAATTCAGTTGTCTATGTATCATTCGGAAGTTTGGTGATTCTAAAAGAAGATCAAATGATGGAACTCGCAGCAGGTTTGAGAAAAACCGGATGTTTCTTCTTGTGGGTTGTGAGAGAGACAGAGGCAGACAAAATTCCAAAAAACTACGTAGAGGAAATCAGTGATAAAGGACTGATTGTGAGCTGGAGCCCTCAGCTTGAAGTTCTTGCGCATAGATCGGTAGGTTGTTTCTTGACACATTGTGGGTGGAACTCGACGTTAGAAGGATTAAGTTTGAGAGTTCCAATGATTGGCATGCCTCATTGGACGGATCAGCCCACGAATGCTAAGTTCATGGAGGATGTGTGGAAGGTTGGGGTTAGGGTTAAGGCAGAAACTGATGGGTTTGTGAGAAGAGAGGAGGTTGTGAGATGTGTGGGAGAAGTTATGGAGGGAGAGAGAGGGAAAGAGATTAGAAGAAATGCTGAGAAGTGGAAAGTGTTGGCTCGAGAGGCTGTTTCGGAAGGAGGTAGCTCTGATAAGAGCATCGATGAGTTTGTTTCTATGTTTTGTTGAAGGATTTAATTTGAGATGTTAGAAAGAGCAATTGTCTATTGCAAATATATGGTTGCATTTAATTAGATTTCAATTATTTTTCACTTTTTGTTGTTGTTGTTGACTTGTTGTAATAATAAATTAATAATAAATAAGAAAACAGTTTAAGCAGAACTCAAATTCGCTATAATAAATAAGATGGACGAACGTGAATCGGATGGAGCGGTTAGTACAGATCCTGAAGCAAACTCATCGCCTATTCTTTGAGGACACAAGTAATAAGGATGTAACCGGTAAAGATGTGAGATCGGTACTAAAACAAGCGCGGGAAATGAAAAACACGACATTGAATCGATAAGAAAAGCGTCCTTTTTCTTGAAGTGTGTAACGTCGTTTATCAGTGAGAAGGGAAGTAACTGCTGAGATTGAAAGGCAAAGAGTAGCACTCTTGGCTTCTGTTATCTGATTTGAACGATCTAAACCGTTTCCACCATATTATTCCTCGATCTTTCTCCGTTGCTTTGTCCTTTGGAGGCAATGTCATGTCTAGAAAGAAAGCCAAAACCCCGGAAACAAATGCTTTAGAAGAGAAAGGAACGTTGATCGTATCGTTGAACTGCCAAACAAAAAAAACAGAGCAAATTTTAGCATTTAGTTTAGTTTATCTGATGATATCGGTGTTAAGAAAGATGCGGTTTAATTTAAAAGTTTTTACCCATGTTGCGTTTGTGCGAACGGGACCATAATTCTCTAAAGTTGTGTACTGGTAGAAGTATTGAGGTATTGACAAGGCCATAAAGATGGAGAATCCAAGAATGAACTTTGTTCTGAAACTGTTTAGATTGCAGAACTGGAGTAGACTTAGACCACCCGCCCCTGCAGTTTTTTTGGGTGTTCATTGTGGTTTTCAAACAAAAAAAGGTGTCCTAATATATTCTGTTTGAGTAGTTTCAAGAAACGTACCAACGTATGCGAAGAATAGACAGTTAAGAGCTGCGACAATAGGAGCTGGAATCGAAGCAAAGATGGCCCCAAATTTACCTGAAGTAATGTGACATATATAGTTACAGCATCAGTGTAGTAGTACTTATTATGAGAGAAAAAACGAGCTATAGAAGAAGAAGCAAGAGAGTCCACCAAGAATGGAGAAGAAGATCATGAATCCTGCTGATATTTGAACTACCCTTCTGTTGCCAACTCGTGTCACCGCCAACAAACCGGCATTCTCCCTACAAGAAACAAAGACTCTTGTATTGAAAAAAGAAAATTCTACTCTGTTTCTTGCTTGTGATAAAGCGTGCTTACACAGACACGGATGTCGCGTTTCCTGCTCCAAAGAATCCACAGAGAAGAATTCCAAAGCCCTTGAAACAGAGAACCACATTAGCATTGAGACATATTTCGAAGATTCAACAGAGAGATAAATTTGTGTTTGTTATTTACCTGCCAACCGATTCCGCGGCTAAGCACAGAAGGTGGGATTGGCGTTGCACTTGCATACCTAGATACAGCTATGTATGTCCCTGTGGACTGTTGTTCCATTGATCACAACAAGATTCAAACACATGAACATATGTCTCAAGCTTTTCCACATTGTTGCAAGAGAGATTTAGAGTTAGACCTCGACAAGAGAGACAAAAGAAGCAGCCATCATGGCGAAAACCTCCCCTGCATTAAAAGTTGGAGCTCCCCATTGAAAAGGGTAAGGCACTCTAATCCTGCATCAACAAGCTTAGCATTAAAAACCGGTCTTGATAACCCAAAAGGATATAAGTTTTTTTGTTCTATACCATGGAGAGGCGTCAATGAGGCCAGCACGATCAGTTCTGCAACTAATTTGAGTATTGATTCCTGCATTACTGTAAGCCCCACTTATGGTGATAATGAGTGCGATGATCCATATAATAACCACTGAGAATATCACAGCAAACCGCTGGAAGAAGATGGAATATCTTTCTCCTTGCATCAGATGAGGGATGTACTGCACACAACAGAATGGTAAAAACCAGCTTTGGTAACAATACAGAAAATGATGTTTTTCGCAGTTAAGTGAAGAGCATTAACCTGAGAGAATATGACAAGCAGTATGATCTCAAGCAGTCCAATCTCAATGCATTTGGCTAGCTGTAATGTGCAGAACACCAAAATCAGGGTTTTAAAGTAAAAAACTATCCAAGACAAGGGATTCTAGAGATAAAAAAAATATGTACACACCAGAGGGAATCCTTGTTCATAGAGTCCGAAGCCAGCAAACGCCACAAGAGGAACCGCAGATAAACTCAAACACCTAAATCAGAGAAACAAACAATTAAGACCCGGAAACGCCATCATCAGGAAACAGAGGAATCTCTCTGTTTTATATGTACATATGGATTTTTCTAACCTTGCTACATTGCGCCAAAGGCCGCTGAAACCAACAAGGATCTGAAGTAGCGAGGAAGCTATAAGAGCACCTTGAATTCCACACATGATCTTCTCAAATTTCTGCATTTTTTCTTGAGTTCAACTTATCACCAAACTTACACAAAGGCTTAGAAAATGATGTGATTTTTTTTATTTTTCTTTTACCAACCTCCTGAGGATCAAGAATGTCACTGTACCGAGCAGCCAAGATGATTGAAACTGTGGTGGGCACATAGGAGTAAGAAGCTCCAATGACGGCGGGAAGACGAGTCCCAAAGAAGCTCTGTAATAACGTGTTGAGTCCAGAAACAAAGAGCAATGTCTGAATCATCTTTACCTTATCTTCCTGCATTTGAGTCGAGAGACAAAATACAGCATTTTTTGTAGAGTAGAGACCAGAGAGTCTTTATATTATTGTAACAATTTTCTGCAAAAGACTTACGTTTCTTCCATCAATCTTTGAAACCAACATTGTGGGAATGAGAACAGTCGCTCCAAGCATCACCAAGTTGAAACCCAAGAAGTATTGTCTCCGCTGATCCAAGAAAGAAAAAAGAAAAACAGTTCAAAAACTTATAATCTTTAGTGGTTATTAAATCACAGATTTTTGATTATTGAGATATGACAAGAGCTTGCTTACGCCAAGGAGGAGGACTTGCGACGCAATAGGTGATCCCGGAAAGTTGATCCTTTACCGGATGAGGCTGAAGGTCGTCCTGTTTCTGCGGCCCCGCTGCATTTTCACCGCCACCACTTGCCATATTTATATCACTCCTTCTCCCGGTGAAACTCGAAAAAGGTCAAAGAAATCAAGAGAAGAACATAAAGATGGAAGGTTTTTGCGTGGATCTTCAAAAGAGAAGACAAAATCAAAACGGTAGAAAAAAGTTTCGAAATTTTGGAAAACAAAAAAAAAAAATCAAAAGCTCAAGAAATCGAAAGTGGGAGTCTGAGAGAGGATGACTGATGATGGTAGGAGAAAAAAAAAAGAAAAAAAAGGAGAGATATGACGGTGAATAAATGTAAGAAACGTTTAAAGACAGCAAAAAGTTGAAAGTTTTGCAAGTTTACGTTACGAATTTTGAGAAGAAAGAATCTACTTGAGGAAACCAAAAGAAGCCAACCAAAGCCATGCCAAAAACAAAATTGAATTTAACGGAAAGGGAAGAGGAAGAGCGTGAGACTGGTCGTTCAAGCTAATTTAAAAATGTAAGTAAGGAAAATAACCACTAGTCAACTAAATAATATAACAGATGTTCTTAAATGCAAAAGGAAAAAGCCAGTTCTCTTTCTTTTAACACTCAACTAAACTTTAATACTATTTATGAATAGCTCAAACCATGTCACCTTATTTTCTCTTACTTTACGTTTCTGTCAACTAAGCGTCAAAGCGTATAAATCACAAAGTCGATTCTGACGAATGAGATATGGAGTGAAACCTTTTTGGCTGTTTAAGTGGAAATTGGATTAGTAACACGTTAACAACTCTCCTTTCAACATTCTTTTTTTCTGGAATTTTTGTTCGAAATGTGACGGGTCACCTATTTCGAGCTAGCTGTAAGCAATATAAGCATTTTCGTAGGGACAAATATTAATGGTTAAAAGTAAAATGTATGTGCTTCAATCACCTTTGGTATTAAAATGTTGGAGACCATAATTGAACTAAGAAACTCAAATTCCCTAACAAGATAAGATGTCCAAAACAGTTCTAACCAATTAATCCAACAAAATTGCATCAGTCTAGTGAACAAGTACAATGCGTGGAGACAATAAAGCCCTAAACCCAATGCTGTTAACTAGATTATATCCAAAATTATACCCAAAAAAAAAACTTAAGTTTATAGAAGTTTCATCAATTTCTCTTTGGTCATTTCACAACTCGCAGTGACCCTTTAATTAAGGAGATTAAATCTGTTTAACAGACAACTTCATTGTATATAAATAACATTCATGTAAGAAATACTAGACGAAGAAAATTAACAGAAAAAATGAAATTTTACTTTCAAATTCAACGGCTAGGTATCCTAAGTAAAATTAAATAATAAAGTATACTTGTTTTTAATTAAAGAAAAAAATATTCAGCTGCACTCAGCACTCAGCAGGCATGACTTTGTATCTCGACTTATCACTACAATAAGAATAGAACATTAGCTTCCTCCGAGCCCAATCCATGGCTGTGATCTGATTCTTTGACAACGTGGCAAAATCCTGACCGTCAACAGGGTCCAGACTCGAAATCGACCCGCCTGAATTGGTACATGGCCCGGACCCAGTAGAAGATCCGTTATTAGCGGAGCAGCCGCTTAACTCCACGTCAGCAACGGAAGCCACGAAAGGGCCGTACTTGTAGTTGACGGGGTACTTACCGCCGTGAGTGGCCCACTCTGAACCGTCCCAAACGGTGACGTATAGAGACATCGGTTTAGACGGATACGCCTTCGTGAAGGCTCCCCGGTTCGGAATTTGTCTAACCGGAATGTTGTCTACCAAAAATCTGTACATCCATTCACCGGTTTGGTTAAACTAAGATACTATTGGTTGACATATAAATTATTGAAACCTGAATAATTATTACTATTCTAAAAGAAAAATCTTTATTTATAACTGAAGTATTATTAATAGATAAAAAAAAATTCCTGAATGTGTTGGGTTAATCAGAATATTAATTTTGTATCTTTAGTAGATGGGCAAATGCTCATTTTGATAATTAGTGCTATTGTTATATAAAAATTCAAACAATTAATATACAGACAAAGACATTCTAGATTTCTAGTTACCACATGAAGCATTGGCGCCATAGGATTCATGAACCTATACAATGTAGTTTATTGTCTTGACTTTTCTTGGACCATATATAATAACTTTTCCTTTTCTTTCATTAACTATAATATTAAGACCTATTATTCTTATTGTGAATAAAAATAAATGATACTATTTCTTAAGAAAAGAGAAAGAAGAAGAAGATAGTCAAGAAGGGTGTGACTTACACAATATGGTGGGAGTTCCAAACGAGGGTATAGTCGTGAAAGGCTTGAGTCGGATCAAACCAAAAATAGAACTTCTCTTCTCTTCCTGTTTTCAAACTTCCATTTGCATACACATTCGTTTGTATCACCCAATCGTCTCTTCTACTTCTACCCAACAATTCTATATCTACCTCGTCGTGGTTTTTCGGATAACTCTCTGCGTTTGACAACTGCATTTCGAAGATATACTTTAAGGATATACTTTCAGAAAACTTTATTCAATCATATGAGATACTTACATAGAAAGCAACCACAACACCAGAGGCAAATCCAGCAGGAAGCTTGAGTCTTGCACTGAAGAAACCATAGTGATACTTGTTCTTTGACACCAACCCAGCTCCTGAAAATTATGGTTTTTCGTGTGAATATATATTCAAAACTTTGGACGATATGATAGCCTAAGCATTTATGATCTTTTTATTTGCTCCCTAACAAAATATTGTAAATTATGTATTAAAAAGTATATGGGACAGTAATTTATTTCACCTGCTCTGTGACCCAAACAATTAATGATGTTTTCATATAGTATATTATTAGGAGTTTATCAAAAAATATACAGTATAGTAAAAGAAGAAACAGAGGAAACAAAAACAAAAACAGAACAGAAGTGAGCTTTATTACCAGAGGATTTGTCGAGAGTGAGTTTGGCAAGAGAGCCATTGACGAGAATATTGGGAGCTCCGAAACGTTTGGAGAAACCATTTTCAATGGCGATCTTACTGAATTGATCCGTGAGGCGTGTCACGTTTGGTGTCGTAAACTTTCTGCTGTGTGAAGAAACCAAAGACAATGAACAGACACAAAACACAACTGCTGTTTCCCACAGAATCTGCTTGTTGTACTTCTTCAAATACCCCATTTTCCCTTCTGTCTAATACTTTGAGGTGCGTGTTATGTATAAAATGCGTGTCTGTGTATATATTTATAGAGGGCTGGTGTGTGACAGTGGGAAGGGTAAATGGGGTATTTGTGAAAATGAGTTGTACATAAGCTGGCTCTTTATCTCTGCTCTGATCTTCATAAGTAAAGAATCCACCATCATGGAGTTATTGTCTTGTTACTGAAAGAATGTTCGTAAACAAATGTCTTAATATATTAAAAAAGTTTTAAGAAAATCTATATAGAAAGAATTCATGTGATGGCGTTAGCTCCGTCGAAGAGTAATCAACTGATTAGTAAATTTGGATGTTTTTTTCCATTATCTTATTCACCATTTGGGTCCCATTTCTGCTGGGTAAATCAAATTAATGTGGAATTAGAGAATTTATTTACAAATATATATATATATATATATATATATATATATATATATATATTTGTATATTTATCACGACTTATGAATCTAGTTTTGTTTATTTAGCACTGGTAATTTGCATATATTTAGAATCCACATTATATATAGGAGCATAATTAATGACAAAAATATCAAAACACTGAATTAATGGATACACAGCACATGTCAGACTAGTACACATTTTCTATCAAATTTTTAAACAGTTTGAAACACATGCATGTGGGCAATTCCGTTTCCCCTTTCATTGAATTATAATGCAGTTCTGTTTGATTTGATACAATTAAGTTTTGGTAATTGGTTGAGTTATTAGATTAAACAGCACTATTATCTATATACATCATATACACAAACACACATTACCGTGTAACAACGATTTGAAGATGGTTCTTAAAAATAAAACAACGACTTCGAGATGATGAAGTGGGCATGATACTGCCTTGCCATGCTTTGACTTCTCGTTTTCTCCTTTTGGATTTATTCCGTTTTACCTAGAAAGAATAAATATTCTGATACATTTTTGTCTCTCTTATCTTTGTTTGATTGTTTTTTTTTTTTTGAACCTTATCTCTCTTATCTTTGTTATTATGAAAATTGCATTAGTTTTTTTTTTTGCACACCGAATACATGTTTGGAATTATTTGAGAGAGTATTCTAAATTATATAAATATAGATCAACATAAAATTTAAAAATATAAATGAATAAATAATTATATACTATTCATCGATGATTATTACTTATAAGTCGACAGTATAAATCTACTGTGTTAAAAAGGTCAAAAAACCAAATGTAAGTCACTATTTCAAGATAATTATAATTTGATAAATTCAAATTCAAAAAAATCAATTTGTATTATAAATAAATGAATAGTAAAAAATTCTATTATTTTTTCATAAATATCAGTGAACAATAAAAACTGAATCAGAAAACATATTAATTACTTTGGAAGACAATAATTTTCTCAAGCCTCATGTGGTATTTTTACTCTTTTAGTTATTTTCGGAATAATTAATTCTCTTAAGTGAAATTTTTGTTGTTGTCTCTACCGGTATATTGAACATAAAACTATTGCGAAACAATTCGATAACAAATGAATATAGCGTTAACGCCTTATATTATATGCAAAATTTAACAGAAGAAAAGAAGAGGGGGAAGAAAAGACAAGGAGAGTGATGTAAACATAAACGAGTTGATATGCAATTCAATACAGCAACACTCAAGCTGGCAATTTACGGATGGTTCATAATCAAACCTTAACCAACCAATCAATGCATTCATTTATAATTGATTTATATTAATGTCTTACTATTATTTTTTTTTGTTTTTTTCTTGATTTTATTCTTATTATCATTGGTGTGGAGTATCATTTAAATTCGGCGCGCAACATCACGTATCCTCTCAACTTGATCATGCCACCCTAACTAACTTCACAACACACAATCATACTTATATATATATATATATATGCATATAAAGATTACGAGATCTATATCATTATTTGAAAGTAATTACTGGTATATTACAGATTCCAATAACTAGCTCAACAGGGATATGCTGGCGAGTAATCAAAATAAACTATGTTTATATGGAGGGAGAAGAAAATCATGTATACATATGGAGAATGGAAATCGTGAATGAATGCTTGTACATATCAATACTTGATCTAGAGGGCCTACGTTAATAATAACAAGGTCACATACCCCAGTTAAATAGTAGAACTTTTGAACAGATTAAGTAATAATCGAATGTTTAGAATTAGACATGCCCAGGTCCTTCATTGTGTAACTAATATGTATTAACTACCCAAAAAAAAAAAAAAAACTTAAAAAGTTTAATTGTCTGAACTTCTTAACCGTGACAACGACAAAGAGTAGGTAAATGAGAAAACATTACTCAACTATTGTAATTTTCTCGATTGATGATTTGATGTGATGGGCCGCTCTACCGCAGATCAAAAATTATTTGGACAAATTTGGGAGGCAAGCCTAACTAAGTGGCCCGGCCCGTTTTAAGACACATAAATAAGAGCCTCTCTCTCTTTCTCTCTCTTCATTTTTTTAATCTTTGGCTTCCGAGAAAATGTTGGATAATTTTAAAAGGAAAAAGGAAATAAGGATTGAATAGATAGAAAAGTAAATCTTCTATTGTTGTTAAGAGAAAAGGAAAGAGTAGTTTCCTATCTCTATTGTCTTTAGAAAAAGGAAAAAGTAGTTTCCTATTTCTAAAAGGATTAAAGGGTAGTTTAGTTCTATAAATATAGAGCATATAGAGAGATGTTACATAAGACTCAAAAGAGAGATTTAGTTTTGAGAGAGTTTCTAAATCTAATAAGAAAAGTTGTTGTTATACTTTCTTGTTTCTAAAGTCTATACGACTTGAGAAAACCCTAATTAGCTTGTTGATTCGCGATGGAGGACGGTGAGAGCGGCCACAAGTTGGTGATCCCTGGCAGATCTGGCGTAGCAGACAGCTGGGAATCCGGCGACGCCGGACCGGCGTACCAGACAGCTGGATAACTGGCGAAATAATGATTTCCAATGGGGAAATAAGGCGTCGTGCAAGGCTTGCTTCTATTGAGGACGCTATAGCAAGACAGATAAAGAAGGATCGACAGAGGTTTGCGGCTCTTGAACGTCTTAAAAAGGAGCAACCTTACGAGCCGATCGAGATTGAGATCATCCCTGCCGAAGCCTGTGAAGCACGAAAACTGGCGGAAAAAATGATTTCCAGTGGGGAAATAAGGCGTCGTGCAAAGCTTGCTTTGATTGAGGATGCAATAGCAAAACAGATAAAGAAGGATCGACAGAGGTTTGCAGTTCTGGAACGTCTTAAAAGGGAGCAACCTTACGGGTCGATCGAGATTGAGATTCCTGCCGAAGCCAGTAAACCACGAAAGCAGCGTACTCGTACATGGAAGCAAATATAAATTCAGGAGGAGGAGGATCGAGAGAGGCTTGCAGCTCTTGAAAGGGAGCAACCTTACGGGGTGATCGAGATTGAGATCCCTGCCGAAGCCAGTAAACCACGAAAGCAGCGTACTCGTACATGGAAGCAAATAGAAATTCAGGAGGAGGAGGATCGAGAGAGGCTTGCAGCTCTTGATTCGTACATCTTTGAATAGTATGCCACCGATTATCCAATCAATCATTTCCATCTTTTGCTTTTATTGATCACATATGTTTATCTGGTTTAAATCAGCTGGTTTAAATCAGCTGGTAATGCAGGACAATAAGCAGAACTGTAAACATCCCCTTGTCATCTGAGTAATCTAAGTCTTCCTCTTTTTAAAGCAGCAATTTAAGTTGAGTTCCTTTGGACCTCTTCTGAAACCGGTTCTTCTTCTTTTGCTAATCAGAGGATTTCTCTTTTCCCTTTTCTTGATCTTATGCTTTTCCTCTCTTTTCGCAACGTCCTAGGAATCAACCTTAGGGGTCGATGGAGATTGAGAAGCTTGTGTAAGCTCTCAACAGCCAACTATTATCCAATCAAAAAGCTTTTGCAGCTTTGTTCCTTTTTTCTACTTTGTTTAAGAGATATTGAGCAATATTGCTTAAACCCAACTTATCCAAAGTTGGACCTTTTTCACAACTTGCAATCACTGTTTCTGCTTTTTGGACTTTGTGCTAGTTGGTTCATATTGATTTTCCTTGCAAATAATAAATAGTATTATAACTCATCATAGATCAACTCACTGGCTCTGACATGACAACCTAGTTAATCAGTCTCTGGATCTGAAACCGCAGAGCACCATCATTCACATTATCACACCATGATCCACACAAAAGTTCCATTCAAACCAGATATCTACAGAATGAAAGGTGGACGAGAGAGATTTGTGTTTCAAGGAGTCCATTGACATCTTTCATGTGAAAAAATACTGAGGCGAAGGTGGTCTCTTCATTAATGAAGGGTTTTAAAGCTTGCTTGATTTGATTCGGGAATCTTTATTATTCTAACCATCCGATTTCTTAGTTTACAAAGAATAGGCAATTTCCTCTTTAGCAATTACGTTAATTAAGTTTTTAGCTATAAATATGTGTGCACAGGTTTCAGAATTCTAATTGAGAGACATCCCTTTCTTCTCCCGAGAGCTACTTTCAGCGTTTTTTTTTGCCTTTAATCACATAATCCAACACGGATACACCCGATCGATGATGGAGCATTTATCTGATAAGAAGACGCTCATGTCAGATATTCCTCCTCCAATTAACAGCTTCGGGGATATGAAGTTTCCGAGACATGTTCTCGATACGCTCAAGGAGAAAGGAATATTGCAGCCGACTCCTATCCAAGCTCAGGGTCTCCCTGTGGTCATTTTTCACATATAACAACAATAAAATAAAATAAACTCAACGGATCCATAAGTGGTCAACGGTTGACTTTGACTCAGAATAATTAGTTCTTGACTTCTTGAATTTTTTTTTTGGTTTTAAAACGTGATTTTTTTTTTTAAAAGGATCTTCGTATTAAAATATTTTTGGGATTTTTAGGTTTTATAATTTACAAAACAAGACAATAACTTAAAAATTAAAAGCCTAGAAGAGAAAAATAAAATTAAGAAGCCCAACCGAACGTGGTTCACAAATCACAACGCAACCGGCCATTGTTCCCGAATATTATAACATTTAACGGACAAATTTAGGCTGCAATTGGTTGTGTTTTAGAGGAATAATAGGAATAATAAAGAGTGGAAAAACATGGGTTGAATAATTTTATGTTTAACTAGTTTTTTCAACTTTGTTCCTCTCCTATTTTGTAGAATACAGTTTTTGGAGGAATAAGACTTATTTTCCTCTAATTTAGTAAGATCCAGTTTAATTTAGAGGAACATTTGTTCTCCTTAAATGATAGAAATATGGAGGAATCCAAAATAATATGTAATTCTTCTCAATTTTATTCCTCTAAAGTATGTACCAGCTTTAATATATTATATATGTACCTGAACATATCGTTCTTTGAAGCATCTCAGATAACAAATTTTTTTTATAAGATTTCATAACATAATCCCCTATATATTAATTGAGAAACATTTTTAGAGAATAAATTTATTTTTTGAAATATTTACAGTGGTGCCATTTTGTTGATGTGTCACCATCACACTTATTATTCTATTATTTTAATACAAATGTCCATTTTTTATTAGACTAATTAAATTATATGTCTTTATTCATTTATTACTTTTAATATAATTAAATATAAAACTAATTAAATTACTTTTACTTTAAATAATTTCAAAATCATCTTTAATAAATTATTTATAAATTTTTTATCCATCATCTAGTATAACATTATCATCAATACTTAATCAAAACTGAAGGTGACGAAAGGCAAAAATTCTAATTTGGTCCGCGCTTTTCACTGGAGGAAGAAAAAGAGAAACCTGAAATATAATTAAAGAAAACGTTAAGAATAAATTAATGTTAAAAAAATATCATTTCCTTTGAAAACATTAGTGGACATGAAGCATAAAAGCTTATTGAATTATACTTTCTATTCCATTTTAATTGATGTTCTAAATAAAAGCACATATATTTAAAAAATATTATTAAAAATGGAAGACAAAGATATAAAAGTGGAAGTTTTCTTTGTGAACTCAAATAATAATATTTTTTTAATAAAAGTTAGATTAAAATAAATTTAAAAATTCTATGTGAGAAAATCAAATAATTTGGGATAAAAAAAAAACTTTTGAACATCAATTAAAATGGGATAGAGAGAATATAAAGTTTATCTTATTGAATTATATAAAGTTTATCATCACAAGTCACAAAAGATCATATTCATGTATAAACCTATATACTATTTAAAAAGAAAATCAATTTCATACAATTTATTAGATCAGATAGTATCTGTTACGTGTTACCTAAGTCATAGGATTAATTTATCATGTTTACCGGAAAAATAAAAGAATTAGGAAAATAAAAATAAAATAAAAAATTGAACGAGGAAATATCCTAACTCCTATCCATGCCCTTACACATGGGTCGTACCAATTGTCGGCCGCCTCCATGCACGTAACTTCACGAGCACGTGGACCCACACTCACTCCATTCCCACGTGTCACTCTCTCAGCTCCTACGAAGCAACCTGTTCCTCGTATAGGACGGATCCCACGTGGCATGCAGTCAATGGTCAGGGCTTCCAAGTTAAGTACCCAATGATATATCGCCACGCGTCTCTAAAGTTGAAACCCTTGTCAACTATTTTTATATATTCTCGCCGACTTACTCCATACAAACACAACCATCCAAAAGAAAACTTTGATCTAATAAATCTAAGCAGCATGATCCATACGAAGACAGGGTCGGATCGTCGGATCCTGACTTTTCCGGCTGTGCAACCATGCAAATCAATCTCAATAGTCACCCTACTCGACTCACTGATTCAACTCGGCGGTGACATTCTCACATTCAAACCGAAACACTTCTCCGTCAATAAACGAAGTTTCCAAAAAACTCTGAGGCAGATCCAAAACCTAGTTCTCATCTTTGAAGAGATCCGGATCCGAATCCGGACCCCGAGACGGTACTTCCCGGACTCTGCCGCCGTATCGAGACTCTCAGAGATCCACGTCATTTTCCAGAAGCTCAAGTTTCTTCTAGAAGACTGCACAAGAGACGGAGCTAGACTTTGTATGATGATGAGCTCAGATCAAGTCTCGGATCATCTTCGGGTCCTGGCTCGATCCATTTCCACCAGCCTCAGCGCGTTTCCTGTCTCCTCCATTGACTTACCGAGCGAAGTCAACGAGTTAATCGACTTAGTGGTGCGGCATGCCCGAAAATACGGAATCCGACCCGACGCGGATGATAAACGGGTCATGATTTCCATTAATCAGATCCTTGCTCTGTTCGGGAACAGAGTTAGCCCGGATCCGGATGAAATAAACCGGATCTTGGATCACGTAGGGATCAGAAAATGGGGAGACTGCGTTAAAGAGATCAACTTTCTCGGAGAAGAGATAGCGGCAGAGCGGTTAGATGAGAAGAAGAAGAATAGTAATCCCCGAGTCAAGCTTCTCAGTAGCTTAATGGGGTTCATATGCTATTGCAGATGCGTGATATTTCGACGTATCGAGAGAGATCATCATCGTCATAACGATAATGACAGCGAGAAAGATCAAGACTTGATTCGTGGATTAAAAGTTGAGGATCTCCTTTGCCCGATTTCTCTTGAGATTATGACGGATCCCGTGGCTATAGAAACAGGGCACACGTATGATCGGAGCTCCATCACAAAATGGTTCGGATCCGGGAACATCAAGTGTCCGAAAACAGGAAAGATTTTGGCAAGTGCCGAGGTTGTTGATAACGTCTCCGTTAGGCAAGTCATTCATAAGCACTGCAGAACAAACGGCGTCGTCTTGGTGAGAAATGGCCGGAAAAAGAAGACTCACGATGACTTGGCGCCGGAGAGTTTCGCTGCAAAGGGAGCAGGAACATTCATTGCAAGGTTTCTCACTTCAGAGCTGATTAATGGCGGTGAAGAGATGATTTACAGAGCTGTGAGGGAGATTCTTGTTGTGACCAAGACAGGTAGTTTTTATAGGTCTTGTCTGGTTGAAGCTGGTGCCGTGTGCCCGCTTTTAAAGCTTCTGAGATCGGGAGATTCAAGGATTCAAGAGAACGCAATGGCTGGGCTTTTGAACCTCTCCAAACACGTTGCCGGAAAATCTAAAATAGCCGGCGAAGGGTTAGAGATCATCGTAGAGGTTCTCAACGAAGGAGGTAAAACAGAGACTAGATTATACGCTGCTTCTACTCTGTTTTATATCTCTTCCGTTGAAGATTACAGCAGATTGATCGGAGAAAACCCAGATGCGATTTCGGATTGATGAGAATCGTTAGAGGGGATGATTACGGCGAATCGGCGAAACGCAAGGCGCTGCTTGCGGTTATGGGCTTGCTGATGCAATTCGATAATCACTGGCGTGTCCTCGCCGCCGGAGCTGTTCCGATTCTTCTCGATCTGTTAAGATCCGAAGAAACCGGCGGCGAACTCACGGGGGATTGCTTAGCGACGCTGGCGAAGCTTGCGGAGTATCCCGACGGGACGATTGGGGTGATTCGTCGTGGCGGTCTGAAACTCACGGTGAAAATTTTGTCTTCGCCGGAAGTTTCGCCGGCGGTGAAGCAGTACTGTGCTGCTCTGATTTTGAACCTGTGTCTTAACGGAGGAAGTGACGTCGTTGGGGTTCTGGTGAAGAACTCGCTTGTGATGGGGTCGCTTTACACGGTGTTAACGGCGAATATGGAGGAAGCAAAAAGGCTAGTGCGCTTATCAGAATGATCCATGAGTTTCAGGAGAGGAAAACCGGATCGGTTGAACCGAATCTTCAAAGAGGGCTGTTCGTCCACGCCTGGTGATTTTGGTACACAGTAACTCTTGATTATTTTAAAGGGTTATTTACCAAATGAAAAATTCAATTAACTAATGTTAAGGGTTGACATTCTTTCATTTTTTTTTACATAAAGGGTTTAGTAAATATTGGTTCAGGTAAATTTTAATAACCCAAAGAGCTAAATGGGGGATTGCAATAAGTGTCTGTTTTTTTTAAAGAGAAGCTGTGTCCAACTGTCCATAATGTAATTGTAATTTTTTTTTTTGTGTGGAAAATAAATGAATACAAAAGGTATATCAGTGAAGCAAAATACTCACTTTTTGTCGGAATCTAAAGACAAGAAAAACTGAAGAGTTTCAAGATTCAACACGATTGATCTCGAAGATCATGAGCATTGTCCACATCTTCATCACAAACAAAGTGAGATGATTAATGAAACATTTGAGTAGATTGTATCTATTCGTTGTTTTAGGTTTTTGGAATATATAATGTGTCTTTTTTTTGTTTTGTTGCATAAAACGTTATTATTATCAAACTACAAATTAATTAAGCTTTATCAGTTAATCAGATTAACCCATGCGGATTTATAATGTGATATATTTTTACAACTTGTGGAAAAGATACGAAAACAAAAAATAGAATATAAAATCAGATTATCCGTGAATTGTTTTTTGTTTTTTTGAATATTTTTTTAAAAACAACATAAAAACAAATTTTCTTTTTAATTTATTTATTTATTATTATATCTAATTGACAAAAAAAATTATACTAACAAGTGTTACCATCATGTTAGATATTAATTTTAAAACATCAAATTTTATAAAGTAAAATACATATAGAATATATTAAAAATAAAAATATTTAGCAATAATGTAAAGAATATGGGCTTTTTTTATTAGTTATTAATTGGTTACGAGATGAAAGCCCATAAATTTTTAATTTTCACATTAGAAGATCATACAAAAACAATAAAAAGAAAATTAGTGAGAATAACTGGAGGAATTTCAGACCGAAAAAGTGAAGGAAGGGTTTTTTTTTTTATTGATGAAGAAGAAGAGATGAAGAGGCAAAAGATAATCGAGTTAGATCGTGTGGAAACGAAGAACTTCAATATAGACTGGGCGAATGTTTTGGTCGATGAGGAAGTGCCGGAGTTGGAGATCATCGGCAGTGGCGACAAAACTCCGCCGCGTGAGCCGACTCTCTCCGGCGACGATTCCGCCGTCTGCGTTCGATCCCTCAGGGATAGCGAACTCGACGATCAGCTGAAGCGTCAGAGAGCGCTTCTTTCTGCTTTCAGTGAGAACTTACCGGACAAGGGAGACAGAATCCGCACCAGAATCGGAAACCTCGAGTACGAGAAGCAGCGAAGGATGCTCCGCCGCACGAAAGCGGTTTGTCTTCACTCGCAATTGCATCTCATTTCTTCATGTGTAAACTGTTTTCGACCGTACCGAATTTTTTGGGGGGGACATTGGGAAGGAATGTGAAGAGGGGCAATAGGTGATTGTGTCTTAAAAGTGAAACCTTTTGGGATTTTCTACGGTGTAGAACAGATAAACTCAATACTTGTGTCTACAAATTTTAAAGGGATTTTGCAGAAAATGAAATGAATTTTATCTGATACGATGCCATGTGTCTTTCCTTGGTTTTGGCAGGATACGGACATGTGTCATTCGGAAAGCTCAGGTATCTTGTTGCGAGTTTCTCCAAGCTAATCTCTCTATGAATTGATTACTATTTCTAGATGAAGAGTGCAAAGGTTTGTCTCTAATATATGTAAAGTTCTTCAGATGTGTTTAGGCAAGCGAATACGGGATCGAAAGACATGTCCCGGCCAAGATTTGCCGCTCGTTCTAGCGAGAATCCCAAAGTATGCTGCTTCTACATTCCCTGTTGTTTAAACCCCTTTTATAGGTTGCTGCTTCACGATGCAACACTTGATAATCCCTGTTTAACAGATGGATGCTCCATCAGCGAAACTATTGGATGAAGAAGTACAAGATTTGGGGCGTGAAAGCTGGAAAAGCAAGGCTGGTAGAGAGACGATAACAAAGCAAAGCAATGGGTGGCGGTCGATGCCAAGATTAGCCAAGTGTCAGATCACTGAAAATAACTTTTACTCTGGAGTTAAGGATCCAAAAGGGAATCAAAAACGCAATGAAGCTTCTGTTAAAAGAAATCAAAAGGAATCTTCCCCTTTATTACTCGTGGATGATGATGATGACGACGACGACAACGTCATTGGCTATGAAAATCCTAGGTCTGTGACTGCCTCATAAATTGTCTTTTCGAGTTCAAGATTACTGGTTACTGCCATTTTATGACATAGCATATGCTCCTGGCTAACCTTCATTTAGTGTACTGACATTTACCTCTTTCTTTCACAGGGAGTGGAGTTTGAAAGCACCGCCATCACAGGGGTCAAGCTGCAGGAAGGTATGTCGTCTTATGCCATAATTAATACAGAAGGAGCTTAGCACCTTTTCTAACACTTTTGCTATAGAAATCAGATGATAAAGTGATTAATTTGGATGAAGATGAACCTCAGTCTCCAATGGTACAGAAGGCACTTGAACTTCCGCAAGGGTAACAATAGAGTGATTTCTGTTAATTTTAATCAACTGACTGACTCTTGCTAGAAATAACTTAATTCTTGATGAAAATCTGCAGATTACCGGAAGATATTTGTTATCCATCAAGGTTGGTAAAAAAACTATCATGTAGTTGGGTGTAGTTTTATTTACGGTTAATCCTCAATATCATAACGACTTGTTTATTTATTTTTCACTGCATCTGGTGATTTAGGGATGACCCAGACTTTGTTCAAGTGTCTCTTAATGATTTTAAATGCCTTTCACCTGGAGAATATCTTACATCGCCAGTTATAAATTTCTACATCAGGTGACTTTTGAGTGACATATTTACGTATTCGCATTATCTTTCTCGTGTTATGGCTTTTATGTGATTATCCTCCCTTCTATTTGGCTAGGTTCTTGCAGCACCAGGTGTTTTCAGAAAACCAGACAGCTTCTAGTTGTCATTTCTTTAATACATTTTTCTACAAGAAGCTCATAGAAGCTGTTTCATACAAGGTGATTATTTTTCCTGATTTCTAAAAACTGAATGAGGTTCATTGTGTTTGGTTTGCATTTCAAAAAAGTCCTCAAAGATGTTTTAAGTTTCATTGTTTTATTATACAAGGTTGAATCTAAATATTGGTTGAATCTAAATATTTCATGTGCAATTGTAACAAGAATTGAGAAAATTTGAAACACTACCTCTTCTTTGAATCTTGTGATCACATATTTTCGTATTGGCTACTCATGTCTTGATTGGTCTCTTGATCTTGTCTTTTCAATATAATTAGGGTAACGACAAGGATGCATTTTTTGTGAAGTTGAGGCGGTGGTGGAAGGGTTTAAACCTATTCCGTAAATCGTATATATTCATACCAATACATGAAGAGTAAGTAATTTCATTGTCTATTGAATCCCAACGATTGCATCTTTATGGCATAAACAATAATTTATGGTCATCTAAGCAGAGGATTATGCAGAAAATGATATTTGAAAATAGAGTTATGGCATCTGTTATCCTCAGCACCAGTTGTTTAAAGTTTCTTTCTCTTGCATGTTTCAGTCTCCACTGGAGCTTAGTAATAATTTGCATCCCAGACAAGGAAGACGAATCAGGAGTGACTATACTTCACTTAGATTCATTGGGACTTCACCCAAGTAGATCAATTTTCAACAATGTCAAAAGGTGTAGATCAATTTTCAACAATGTCAAATGCTGATTGGACACAGTTTCTTAGTTTTAAGACCATCTTAATTAGATTATGTTGTTTACAACTTATTTGTTGCAGGTTTCTTACAGAGGAATGGAACTATCTGAATCAAGATGCTCTTTCATTGGAATTACCAATTTCAGAAAAAATATGGAGAGACCTTCCCAATAGGATCAACGAAGCTAAAGTGCAGGCTAGTCTTTTTTTTTCACTTGCTAAGTTGCAAATTATAGTATTTATAGACAAAGTTAAAGAATCCATCTAAATGATTTCATCATCGTCTCAACAGGTTCCGCAACAGAAGAATGATTTCGACTGTGGTCTGTTTGTGCTCTTCTTCATAAAACAGTTCATCGAAGAGGCTCCTCAGAGGCTGCAGTTGCAGGATTTGGGAATGGTGCGTTTCTCTTCTATCTCCGCTTCCCTTCTCTCTTCTAAACACCTTCCTTGTTGGTAACACAGTTTGTTTTCTTGTTTCCACCTCCAGATTCACAAGAAGTGGTTCAAACCCGATGAAGCCTCTGCTTTGAGAATCAAAATCTGGAACAAACTCATTGAGTTATTCAGTGAGAGTAATCAAACAGATTAATTCTGTATAGAATAGAAAATCCCTGATTCATGCAAGACATTCATTGATCAATGCTCTAATTAGGGTTTTCGTCACGTATCATTTTCTTCATAAGGCTTGAAAAGAAGCCAATGACAGAATCCGAACTAGTGTTTCAAAAAGCATTTGGTGCCAAAAAACAAATGTTTCATTTATTTATTGGCCACGCAGTTTTGAAAAAACAATAACGCATCATTCACACTTAACCACCCAATACACTAACCAACAGCACACAACAATACACAAAACCATAAATTTCTCCACACAAGAACCGAGCAAGAACCAGATTTGATTTGTTTAATGTAACGACTATACAAGCCAGATTTGATTTAATTTCGAAAAAAACCTTGTCGAATGGACTAGTTTAATGTATATATAAAACCAGATTTGGATATCTGCCAATATCCCTGATTCATTCATGTAAAACATTCATTGATTAATTCAGAGATAAAATTAAAGTTTTTAACGAACCCAAATGAAAGCCTACATTGCTGCAACGGTGCAAATAACACAGATTTTTGCGAATCTTCAAGTCTGAAAAGCTATCTTTATAAGCGATACACAGTCAACAGTTTCCCTTGAGCATTTGAAATTGTTTTGGTCGTCCCTCTACAAAATCCATTAAACCGAGAGTGTTACAACATTGAAGAATCTAAAAACAGAGTAAAGCGAAACTCAAAGGGGCTTCGTATCCCAAAGATGCAGCATTCTGTAAAGCCCAGGCTAGGCCGTGATTCCTGAAGGGTTCTACTACTCTCTCTTTCTCGGTGATGCGTCTGTCTTGTCTTAGTCCCTGCAAATGTGCAACAAAACATCAGCATCGAACCGTATGCCTTATTCCACAAGGTTAGGGCATTGTTACATGGACTGGTAAAATGATCAGAGCTTCAAAAATAAAAGACAATTTTTTTTGTGTGAACTGAAAGCATTTTGAGACTAATTTATTTCTTTGCCAGATCGCATAATCATGACCCAAAGCAGTAGAAATATTCGGCTTTCATTACCCCTTTTTAACATGTGTACTATGAATCCATCAGAAGTCGATTCTCTACCTTTTTCTAAGTTAAAACTATATTACCCGGAGAAGAGAATTATAAGATATATCTGATCCTACATGCAAAGGCTACTCAAACGACAACTCTAGCTTTGCTACAATTATTTATACCAACAACCATTATGCATCTGTTAAACAAAAGAAGGCACACATCATGACAAGAAGAACAAATAAACGAAATAGACTGGAAGAAGTTTACTTACCAGTACTTAATCAAGCCATCCCAACCACAAGTTGCGACTTTACTCTGTTCCAAAGGATGCCACTCGGCTCCAATGCATACTCCATTGTGACATTTGAGAGTCCTAAAGACTTTGCAGCTCTTCCAGTCCCAAAACCAGCACTTACCCTCACCATCTCCTGACATTACAAACCGTCCATCTGGCGAGAAATTAACTTGGCACGCATAACCAGCGACAATGTGCCCTGCAAACCTCTTCTTTTTATTCAGCTGGAGCCTTTCACGGGTACTGTAGATCAGAATCTGGTTATCCAAGCTCTGAGCAGCAAGCCAATTTCCATTCGGGTGAACAGAAATGGAAGGCATAGAGTGCATATGAGGCTCACTGATATACTTGATCACCACTGGTATCCCGAACTCCCACACACGGAGAGACTTATCATCGCTCGATGTGACAAATCTTCTGTTATTGTCCACAAATGTGATTGTATTAACAGCACCCAAGTGCTGATCATACTCTTGCGTAATCTCCCCCGTATTGATATCCCACTGCACTATCTTCTTATCGCTCATCCCGGCCAACAAAATGTTCTGCTTGTCATCATCCGGGTTCAGCTTAACCACGTACGGAATCTTTCCGGTCGAGAAAGTCGATATAACTTGGCCAGTTTCTGTGTCCCAATACTTGATGTTCTTATCATACCCAGCAGTTAAGAACTTGGTCCCATCGTTAGAGAAGCAAATATCCCTCACGGCTTTGGCGTGACCCATGTAAGTCCTCATACATTTACCAGAGTTGTACACATCCCAAATCTTAACCTTACAATCCATACCTGCAGAGAGAAGCAAATGTCCATGCTTTGGGAAGAACCGAATAGCAGAAACACCTTTCGTGTGACCGCTCCAGGTATGAACCAGACGTTTTGGAATATAACAATGCTCGTTGTTCGCCTTTGCATCTTTAGGAGCCTCAATCCATGACCTCCCTTGATAATCTTTCTCCTCCTTGCCATGGAAAGTGCTCTTGTCCGCATAATGCTCTCCTTTGGGTTCGCCTTGTTGTCCCTTCTCTTCCTTCTTCTTCGCGTGGTCCTCTGCATACTTCTTCTGCTCCTCCGTCAACTCTCCCTGAACCACCTCCTTCTTCCTCGACCATGGGCTTTTCCTATTCTTCAAAAGCCACGCCTCCGTCGCCGGATTCTCAGCCTCCGGCCCAAGCTCTTCCTTTTTATCTTCCCCTTCTCTCTCCTCTTTGTTCTTCTCAATCTTCCTCCGCTTCTGCTCGCTCTGCGGGATATTGTAAACCGAAACACCGTCGTTCTGCTTCAACGCCTCCACGTCGCCGACGTAATTCATCCCGGACGGATCGGCGGCGTAACCGTACTTGTGAAAGGTGTTGTACTGCTCGTCGAACACGAAGGAGCCAATCGAGGCGTCCTCCACAAACCCTAGCTTGTGGTTCCGCATCCCCTGTGCGATCCCGTCTTTGGCGTACGGATGCGCGGGGCCGTAAATCGGAGCCCAAAGCTGCTCATAGGTAGGGTTAAACACGACGGCGTGCTGGGTCGGATTGATCGGGTTCGATTTCGATTGGTTCACGTTAGCCACAGTGAGAGCCAGTGCCGTATCGTCTACCTCCGGCGCCGATGATTTCGCCTTCAACATACGAGGAGGCGAAGATTCCGGCGAAGAAGAAACGGCTTCTTCGTCGTAGGACTGAATCAGATCCATCTCACGATTGCCAGATTCGTCTCTACAACAGTTCTCTGAGTCGAGCTTATTTGAGATTTTGCCTCTTTTCTCTTCGACAAGGGTTTCAAAATTCCTAAATCCACAAGGGTTGCAATTTGTGCGAAACTTAAAAAGTTGAAAGGTAAACCCTGACTTTTTTTTTATTTTCACATTCAACCCGGTAGTTTGTTATTTTATATTTACGTCCCATTGTCTTTTTTTTTTGACATCTTACGTCCCACTGTCTTGATGGTTAATAGTAAGAAAAATCCGAATTTTACATGGAAAATCTTTCCCACATGTACATATTGAGTTTTAGTTTTTTTACATTGCTCTTATCATATTACGGACCAATCAAACCGAACAAAACCAGAAGGAAACCGAAAACAACATTCAAGGTCATATCTAGATTACTTATGTCATGTGTAATTCATGGATTTGGTTGATCCGGATTGGACAGTGTCCTAATTCGCGTTTCATAATAGCTTTCGTTACATCCAAATATTGTATATTTTCCAACACATTCAATTAAACTATATTTTCTTTATTCGATTACAAATTATTACAAATTTTTAAACTAAAAAAGAAAATGATTAGAAAATCAAGCTAACATATACAAGATTGTATATTTTAGGATACAAAATATAAACTCACATAAATATTAAGAGTAAAAAAGCATTTTATACATTTTCACGTAAGAAAATTTATTCCATAGCCTGCAAATATATATTGTAATCACGTAACGATTTGGGACTTAATGATGCTCCAAATGGTTTATCAAAAGATGATATCCCTTACTCTCTCTTCTATCCTTGATGGATCAATGCCGATCCGACTTATGATAGCCTATTTAGATGCATAATCAAAATTAAATTCAAAAGTATATCAAAAAGACGTGACACTGACACATGCATGTGCGTGTGTAAATAACACACACTGTACGTACGTACGTACATATGCGTGGATAAGTTCATACATACCTGGGCTACGATGGTATAAGTGGTCCTATCATTCAAGTTCTGAAGATTAGCACTCATAACTTGAGCTCCTTCTTCTTCAAAAACACTCACAAGCTCGTGTAGCATTACTCTCTTCATGTTCAGATCCATAATCAAATTCATTTGTATGATCGAATCCCGCGGATAAATAATGAGTTTCGGCAACCCTTGAGAGCGATTCCCGACTTCTCCTCCTAACAATGCTTTTTTCTTCTCCTTCAAATGCTTTATATTCTCTTTCAATTGGATCATGTATGATGTCGCTTGATCTATAAGTTGTGGCACCGGTAACTGTTAGAGTCCAATTAAAAAAAAAAAAAAAACCAAGTTAATTAACTTTCATGTTTTTTGCATGAATGTGTTTATGATCAATATATAACTAAAACGTAAAATTAAAAGCCTATATGTGAACATTCGTTTAAGTCCCCATTACACATACACATAGATACTGAGAACCCAAGCTAAATCTTAATTACACTCATCACAGTGCGCTGGCATCGACCATTTAAATACGTATATATATCCAATGTTCAAAAATTATGTAGGCGTTAATCAGACGTTCAAAGAGGCATTAGTCCTACTCAACTAATCATAGATTTATTATTTGTAATTTTGCTAAAAGGTTAATATATATATATATATATATATATATATATATATATATATGTACAATGTACTATACTGAGAGAAAGAGAGAAAGAGAGGGACCCTATAAGTGGGAGAGACATGAGAAGAGAGTATAAGGAAGAGATGTTTCATGCGCATTCGCCGCTCTTTCTCTCTGAGGTTTCTTTGTATTCTCGGCGACAAAGAGCTTCCTTCTCCTGTTTCTCTCTCCCTCTCCATTCTTTTTTGTTTTCTTTTAAGCTTTACTATATGTTTCTCTCTTTTCAAATCCATCTCATCATCATTCTATATATAAAGATATATATATATAGAGAGGGAGAGACGGAGAGTCTCACATCGTCAAATTTTGAAAGAAATAGCTGCGTAATTTAAAGGAAAGTGATGTTTTTCAAAGAAAGTCATGGCTTTTGCGATTGCGTCCGTGAGCTTACACACTACTACTTAATAAATCACGTGCTTATTCTTTCATACCAAGAAAATTTTACTATTTACTTCGTAAGTTTCACTCTTAGACTAAAATTCTTGAAAATAAAATTAGATTAACCATCACACACACACACACAAAAGTTTAGTTGGTATGGTTGGACACATTTCTAGGACCTAGTTAGTGATCAGAGATTCTAATTTACATGGTATATACATTTTTTTTAATCCGACTGTTTTTTTTTTTTTTTATAATTCAAGGAATCCCAGATCTATGGAAGGGCCAGACTCTTTCCGGGTATTCAAATGGGCTGAAAGCAAAGGTTCATATCCGTGTGGCCAAGTGGAAATGATTTAACAATTCCACCCCTGGCCTAGACCAACAGGGCAACTCCTCCTAAAGTGGGAACCACTAGATCACCACCACTTGGTTAATCCAACTGTTTAACTAAAAGGTTTGTAGAAATTCTCATCAAAGACCATTTTCAGTGGCAGATGATAAGAACAAAATTAGATTAGCCACACACACACGATAGACAAAAAGATATGAATTCCTTACAACAGTACTATGTTTCCAATCGACAAGATACAAGAAAAAAAAAAACTGTTTTGTATTATCGCTAGAAAAAGGGACCACGTCGTACCAAATCCATGTTCAATTAATTAGGTGCACATATTTATTATCTCCCAAGTATAATATCACTGGTCATGTAAAGCTAGTTAAGATTATTCAACAAGCAATCTATTCAACGTTGACAAAAAAACAAAAAACAAAATTCAACGTACGTATAGATACAAGAAAAGGACAACACTTACAGTCTGTTACAGAAATTAAGGACTTGAACACTTTTTGGCTGTATTGCCGACATCATTCACCGGAGATGCCCTTTAACTATGAAGACTTGAACGTCTACATGGAACGATCTAAACATTCACCGGAGATGAATACTAAGACCGGAAAATTAAACATGCTTAATTTCTCTATATAGCCAATTATTACAAGTTTTTTTATATTTATTAAACCGAATAGAATCGTAAAACTTTGCGTGTGCACCGAATAAAGCAAACTTAAGGGTTTCTCTGGAACTCTCTGCATGTACGAAGTCGACTAACCTTCCATCTCACGCGAAGGATCTCATCAGTTTTACTTGGAATGTCAGAATTAGACTTCTCTACTATGGACTTCCCGACCCAAAAAGCAACATATTTTTTTTTATCCATTAATTACTAATATAAAAAGAAAATTATTAGTAAAAAATAGTTTTTGCTCAATTTTTACCGGTTATGTTGAAAATGTCAAATAAATTCATTTCCATCCTGTTTAGCTCGTAGTTTTAAGTTTTAACGTCATTTTCACATCTCTAGATCCTGTACAGGAATATGGAAATAAATCAATAAAAATAAATAAAACATGTAAAGAATGATGGAAAACATGTAAGCCGCAAAGAAATAAAAGACCCTCACTTGTGCAGTTGTGCGTCGTCTGCCAACTTTGTTCGTTCTCTTAGGGCTAATTTTAGTCTTAGTGATTTGGCACACGTTTTTTTTTAATTTCTTCATATATTTGAATGTTATTGGTTGACCATAGAAACAGCCAGTCATTGATTACTGATTAACATTTGATCACTATTTAAAAGAATGTTAAATCCATAATCATCGATAGCTAATTGCCCTAATTCGGTAACTATAATGACCACAAATTGATGTTATTATCACGATTATCAAGCCACGTGAACACCATCGAAACATGGTATACAAAGAACTTATATGGATCTCATAAATAGGGCAGCAGAACATCAATAATACGTTATTTTTTCCGAATACTAAAATAAAGTATAGTTTTATAAGATTGCTGACTCAAGCATCAAATGCCAAAAAGTAATAAAGGATATATTAAAGAAAATTATGGCAACTTCATTGATAAAAAAATTACTGATTTCTAAGCCAGACTTTGAAAAACTCTTGAAATAGTGGCTAATGAAAATATGATAATATTCAAAAATGTATAAATATAAATAATTACTGCGTCATATTCCAGTTTTCATATAAAATAACGGTAGCTTGTTAAGGATATTAATGTATGCAGACAATATCTTCTTCCTGTAAGTTAGGTTAAACTAAACCTAGATTTATTAATTGTAAACTTTCTTTCGATAATATATATTAGATCAAACTTTTTGAAATTTGTGTTTCTTTCTATCAATGATTTGAGATTTAATCCTTTAAAAACATATCAAGAGATTAAATCCCTTACTCTCTTTTCTATCCTTGATGAATCAATGCCGATCCGACATATGATAGCCTGCAAAATATTCATTTTTAGACGGTTAATGCCGTATATAATCAAAATTAGTTCTAAACTATATAATAGAAAAAAAAATATTAAAGAACATGACACATGTATATATACATACGTGTGGATGTGTTTCATACATTAGACATACCTTGGCTATTATTGTATAAGCAGTCCTCTCATTCAAGGTCTGGAGATTAGCAGTCATAACCTGAGCTCCTTCTTCTTCAAAAACTCTCATAAGCTCGTGTAACATTAATCTTTTCATGTTAACATTGATAATCAGATTCATCTCTATGGTCGAATCCCGTGAATGAATGCTGAGTTTTGGCAGAAGAGACGACGACCCATCTGAGCGATTCCCGACTTCTCCTCCTAACAATGCTTTTTTCTTCTCCCTCAAATACTTTATATTCTCTTTCAATTGGATCATGTATGATGTCGCTTGATCTATAAGTTGAGGCACTGGTAACTGTTAAAGCCAATAGAAAAAAACCCGAGTTTAATTACTTGCATGAATGTGTTTATGGTCAGTAAATCACTCAAACGGAAAACCTAGCTATGTCTCCTTCTGTTACTCAATTTTTTTTTGTAAAAAGGTAGGATTATGAGAAACCGTTTATTTTTTATAGGCATGGTGTTCTTTGAACATAAAATTTAACTTTAACCCCCCAAAAAACTAACTATGTGCATCACTTGTTTGTGTCGACTAACAGAGCGAAACCATTGGATTACATATATTCAAAAAGTGTCTACTTATGTTTATACTATATACAGATAAAATACATGTATAATGTGCGCGAGAGAGAGTGAGAGAGAGAGAGACTAGGAAGGGAAAGAGAATCGGACCTTACGAGTGGGAGAGACATGGGAAGAGAGCATAAAGAAGAGATCTTTCATGCGCATTCGTCGCTCTTTCTCCCTGAGGTTTCGTTTTTCCCTCAACGACAATGAGCTTCCTTCTCCTATTTCTCTTTCCCTCTCCATATTTGTTCTCTTTAAAGCTTTTATATACGTTACTATGTTTCTCGGGTTTTTTTCAAATCTATCTCTCTATCTTTATATATAAAGAGAGAGAGTGTGTGAGAGAGAGAGAGAGAGAGAGAGAGGGATAGAGAGAGAGAGGGAGAGAGAGAGATATTATATACAGACATACAGTGAGAGTCACATGCAGTTCTCAAATGAGCTGCGTAATTTAAGACAAAGGTGATGTTTTTCAAAGAATTAAAGTCATGGCTTTTGTAATTGCGCCCCCGAGCTTACACACTACTTAATAAAAGATCATCTGGCACTAGCTAAGATCCAGTCTTCATAGATTCAGCTTTACGTGATTCAGTTTAACTCTAGGTATAGGTCCAGTGAACTGCTCGAAATTATATTAGGTTTGCCGGAAATTCTTATCAGAAACCATTTATACAGCGCATATTAGTCAGAAGATAGGATAACCCAATGCAATATAGCTAAAAAAAAACAATATATATATATGTTACTCGTAAAATGAATGCCGTACGAAAGTGTGCAACTTCAAATCGACAAAAATAAAAGAAAATTTATTTGCTATTATCGATTGAAAGGGACCAAGAAAACAAACAGTAGTAGTCATCCTCAACTAATTAGGTGCACACATTTACTATCCAAATTATAATACACAAAGAGATCATCAGCTACAGTTATTCAACGTCATCAACTTTCATTATTCAACATACCAGAAAAGGATACAACCCATTCCTTACAAAAAAATTATTGAACTATTTTTGGCAAAATTGCTGTCTCCGGACATAATTCACCGGAGATGTCTCTCGCTTACAAAGACTATAACTTCTAAATGTGAAGATTGAATAAACAAAAACGACGAACCCAATGTTCAACTACATGCATGCTACTAAAGCCGGCTTATATATATACGAATCTTTAACTTATTTAAGAGGATTCATGTATTGCCAAAAGTTGTTTATAATTCAAGTCCGTTTCAATCCGGTTTAGTTCGAAATTTTTGAGTCACTTTTACATCCCTACCCTAGATGTCATTATTTAATTTGCGACCGAGGGAGGTGTTTCCAAAACTAAAAAAAAAAAAAATTCATTTGAAAAATGTTAGCCGCAAAAAGAAATCAAAGAAGAACCTCTTTCCTAGATTTAGAAAAAAATCGTATAGTGTTACTTGAGGAATAACGACTGTTCTGTATATTTGTCGTCTAGCCGTCTTCTTAGACACAGCTAAGTGCTTATTTTATTCTTAGTGCATTTTTCACATGATTTTATTTTTTTTCAAATATTTGAATTTTTCAACTACGAAAAAACTAGCTATATATATACACTTTTCATGATTTTGAATTTGGGTTCTCCATCATGACAATTTAATTTGACTGGTTCGTTCCCCCCGGACAAAGTTTCACGTCGGGAACGCAATTAATATTAGAAAACAGTAAGATTCTTTTCTGTGACTTATCATTAGTATATTTAAAAATTTAGAGACTAAACTTATAAAGATCTATATTTTCTTTAATTCTGAACAAAAGTATATATTAACCTTTTAGCAAAAAAAAATATATATCATGGAAAAAATCATAATCCAAACAAAGAAAAGTTATTTAAGAATAATATATACAGAAATCTTTATCAGATATTAGTTGATATAGAAAATTATATTTATTTAGTAAGTTTAATTAAAATATATGTGATATAATCTGACTTGATAGTTATATACTCTCTTTTTTTATTGCTTGTTATAAACCACTAATCCTCGTTAAAAATCTTATTAATTTAAATGGTAAGATTTTGAACAAAATTACTAATAATTATAAAATTTAACATTTTTATTGTCATAATAATCAGAATATTTTGTTATAATTTGTCAAGTAAGGTTAAAAAAATATGTGCTGTAAAAAACAAATTTACAATTCATAAATAACTTTAAGTGTATCTCACCAATTAGCATGCTCTAATTTAACACTTTTATTGACATAATAATCAGAATATTTTGTTATTATTATATTTATGAAATACCTTTAAATGTATCTCACCGATGAGCATGTTCTAATTAACTGTAAATAGTATACCATAATAAAAAAGAATCTTTATTTAAAGATTTTTTATTTAAATTAAAAATAAGAAAACAAACATTTCACTTCAAATTTTCCCATTATAAGTAATCCTCTTTCTCTACCCATAGTTTCATCATCCCCCCACCCAAGTTATCACAACTTTTTTTCCTCATCTTTATTAGGTAACCATTTTTATAAAAAAAAAGAAATAAGTAAGACTTTCAAAGCTCAACTAAAAACAAAAATGAAGCTCGCAGTTGTACAATTTTCCATAATCTTTTTTCTTCTCACATCTACGTTTTGTGTATTTTCAACCGCTGATTCGCGTAAATATATTTGATTTACTTAATTACTTTAGAAAATATCATTTGGATTTAATCATCTAAAATTAAATTTTATGTGTGATGGTGAATTAATATGCAGCATGTGGTGAAAAGTGCAACGTGAGATGCTCAAAGGCATGGCGACATGAAGACTGTCTCAAGTATTGCAACCTATGTTGCGAGAAATGTAATTATTGTGTTCCTTCGGGTATTTTTGGAAATAAAGATGAATGCCCTTGCTACCGTGATATGAAAAACTCCAAAGGCGGATCCAAATATCTTTGAACATGTTTTAAAGATCATCATTAAAAGTATTAGTTACAACTGTGTTTGATGTACGACGTAAAATATGTGCTTAAAATTCTCAATAATAAACTTTTGAAAAATAAATTTTGAGAATAAAACTAAATGATATCTATATCTTTTATATTTAAATATTATGGTTGAAGTTCTATATATACATACAATAAATATATATATATATATATATATATTATGATGAGTATGTTGCTCATGAAAGCTATGGTACGCTCACAAGAACTATGATAGTAGTTCGAGGAGGCAAGATCGCTAAAAGGAGCGAGAAAAACTTATAAGAGAAATGATTGTTTAAAAGAGAGGGTTTAATTAAATCTCGCCATAACAGAACCATATCTAACTTGTATTATCCTCCAACTTAAGATAATTTATGTTTTCTTGCACGTATACTTATCATTGAGACCAACAATTTAGATGATGTAGAATGGACCGTTGCGCAAAGTTTTGTTAATCTGATTCTTGCTTTTGTATTCTTCTTGACTCTTGGATAAAAAATTTGTTCAAGATTTCTAGATTTTACTTTCGAATGCAAGCTTTTTTTTTTGGCGTTGACAATAAATACTATATATACTGAAGAAAATGATGTACATAAACGCAAAGACATGTATACGGTGGGATCATCTATTTGAGACTCTCCGAAATGTCACTATCCAGAATCTTCAGTAAGTCCTATTAACAGTAATATTGGTTTAATAAAATTTGTCGACTAGCCTCAGTTTTATGCAGCAAATTGAAGGGTTCTTTGGATGTACGCCTGTTACAACATCATTGATAGAAACACAGAAACTCGTTGGACCATTTTTTCTCTTCGTGATAGTCAATATATGTCTTTATAGTTTATACTTTTTTGTTATTGCTTTAGCGTCCAAGGAAAGCACCAAAAAAAAAACGAAAACTAAAACAAGAGAATGATCCCACGAAATTTAGAGAGAAAATCAATCTACAAAACAAACAAAAAACCAGCAACCTGATTTTCAAAGCGAGAACGGTAAATCAGAGGCAAGTTGGATAATACATAAGACTCAAAACCACCTGCAAATTCTGATACCAAAACTCAAAAAAGCGGATGCTTCTCCAACTAGAAAATGGGTCTTTGAGTCGCTCTGCTTTCCTTTGGTGGAGGAACACATCAAGCTTCGACGCTCACAACCTCATACTCGATGAGCGAAAGGTTGTTATCTTCCTTCACGGTGATGTCTGTGGGCTCCTCTGCGACTTCAACACGGCCCCATCTATCAACTGCAAGCCTCATAGACCCCTTGTACATGTCGATCTTTGCATTGCGCAGGGTCACTATCTTGCCTTCTTTCATCAAATCCACTGATCAAAAAGGAATTATTAGCATCAATCAGAAATCTCTAAATCCAGCGATGTTCATAAAACCTACAATCTGTGTTTTCACTCTCTTATCTCCAAACTTGCAACAAGATATAAGAAATATAGCAGTCCACTTTCCTGCTATTATCTGTTTCACAGATTCACAACCTATAATGGACTATAAACTGATACGTGCCATTGAAGATGCAAACTGAGAACATAAAGCAGCCTCGCAAAGGAGTTTCTTCTTATATGTAATGTAAAATCACAGAAGCACATATTCTCTCACCTTGATCGTTTCTTGCGGTAAAGATGATGATTCCGGTCTCATCTCCAACTAGACATTCTGCAATCCGCATCTGACGAGCCTGAGGACCACTGGGGCGACCTCTCTGCATCACCATCTTCGTGCTGACAACTTTCACGTTCAGTGTGTGACCGTTGGTTCCCGGTCTCAGCTCATTCACCTTGGTGAACACAGGCTTCCTCAAAGCAGGCGTTGCCTCAGCCATTTGTTAGAAGGGACAATCCTACAATTCAGCCATATAGCAGTACACTTGCTCAGATCAGCAATAAGAACAATTCAACTCACAAGCAACAACAGCAATTTCAAATCTGATAATCAAAACAGCCTGATCTCACACTCACAGGGTTGATAAAAATGAAGCATTTAATCTCTGAAATGACCCAAAAGCACGAGATCAAACAATTACATTCCTCAAACCCAAATACATCCAATTAAAACCAATAATAGGATTCGTAAAACAGCAACATCGACACAAGTGCCAACAGATGACGAAAGACCGATAATCGAAGCTAATCACACAAAAAAGTAATATTTTTGACCCAATAAATTCATGGAATCTCCGATCGAGAAGATAAAATTCACAATAACGAGATCGAATTGAGAAAAAAAAGCTAGGGTTTTTGCACTCACTTACGTTTTCGTTTGGGAGAAGAGAGACGACGACTTAGCGATTAGATCTGTTGAGGCGATAAACACAAAGACGCGGCGGCCTTTATGTCTAAAAACTCAGATATTAATACAAACCGTAGATCCATGACCTGAAAACGTGTCGCTTTATAAGAACATCTTCGTTAATTATCAATCAGCTTTATAATTTTGCACATTTATGAGATTGCCCTTAAACTTTGATTCCAATACAAATTGATCCCTAATTCTTCAATTCGATTTTTTTTTTTACCTTCAAAACCGATTTCACTGGACCGGTCTGTCAGGAACCGGTTCACTGGTCAGCGAGATTTTGGTTCTTCGGTGGATTCGTCTTCCACTCATCGAAGCTCATCCATTGGAGCCGATGCTTCTACTTCCGTCATGGTAACGCTCTCGTCTCCATCTCCCTCGCTCTCTTGCGTAGAGAGCGGGACATTTAAATCGTCTCACGTTTCTCGGGTTCTATTCTCTGGTCCCGATAAGATTCACGGCGAATCGTCGGAACCCAGTATACTGAGAGATGTTCATATCGTAAGAGATTCTCTTTCTTATATAAAAAAAAAATACAATTTGCATATTATTTTGTCGGATCGATTACTTATTTTTCGAATTGAGTTACTGTTGTTGTGTTTGTTCTTCCTAGTCAGAAAGGTTGATGGAGGATTTCACTGAGCTTGCGAGAGAGAACACTGAGAAGGACCTCGAGACTTGTGGAACTCTCGCTGCCTTCCTTGTAAGATTAATTTGCTTTCTTCCACATTCGAGACATGCGAATAGAAGTTATATTTTCGGTGAAAAAGAGTATCTTGAAGTCACTGACTTCATTGTTCTAATAAAGGGTATTGTAAAATTGATTTTGGACCTGATATTGTAGATTTGTCCACTCTCAATCTAAGTTCAAGTGAGTTAAGCCTTATTTTTGAGTTCAAGATTCATGTCTACTTTGCTTTCCTTCCTCAGGATTCTTCCTTTTTTGGGGAGTTGAAGGAGCTGATATGCTAATCACTTTTCTGTTTCTGTTCATGCTTTAGGAAAGAGGGATTTTTTATGTAACCACTCTGATAATACCTAAGCAAGAATCAACTGCTAATTCAGTGAGTAGTATCTTAGAAGGACTTCCTAAACTCATTTCGTGGCGTTCAATGTAAAAATGTGTACTAACTCAGTGTTAAAAAAATGGCAGTGTCAAGCCATGAATGAAGTGGAAGTGTTTTCCATACAAAACGAAAGAGAACTTTATCCCGTAGGATGGATTCATGTATATAATCTCCCTCTCCCTCCATGTTTTGACTTTTGAGATGTTTAGTGATCTTTTGATCTGCTTTGTCTTGGCTTAGTATGACGAGTCTATGCGTCTTTTACAGACTCATCCTTCTCAGGGTTGTTTCATGTCATCAGTAGATCTGCATACACATTACTCGTATCAGGTACTCAAGTTTCTGAGTAGTAAATTTCTGGAACTCTTGAACTCCCAATATGACACATATGTGCTGTATCCAAGTTTCTGAGTAGTAAATTTCAGTTCTCGGTTTCCCATCATGTTTTTTTTTAGGTGATGGTGCCAGAGGCTTTTGCAATCGTCGTGGCTCCAACCGATAGCTCTAGGTATGTGCTTCCACAGCTCTCTTCACGTGTGGAGTCAATTAGTAGTCAAGCTATTGCCTTGATGGACTCTCAAGCTGATATTTTTGTTTTTGGTAGGAGTTACGGGATATTTAAGCTAACGGACCCGGGAGGAATGGAGGTATTGAGAGGCTGCTCGGAGACTGGGTTCCACCTGCACAAAGAACCAGAAGATGGGAACCCGGTTTATGAGCAGTGCTCAAACGTCTACAAGAACTCGAACCTAAGGTTCGAGATTTTTGATCTGCGCTAAGGTAACGACGACCCTTGAGTGACCTTGTCAGTAAAAAGGTTCAAGCTTTATCCACTCTAAGCTAAGGATATCAATAATAACCGTCATCATAACCATAACCCTAACCAAAACTGTATACTTATTCTGAGAAGGCTGTTGGATTCGGGTTATGAACACAAATCAACCTGTTAAGCTTAGCAATTTTAATAATTTAATGTAAGTGAAAAAAAAATGGTTTCTTGTCCATATATGTATAAATGAATATCAATGATCCTTTATTGTCCATATAACTTTATATAAATAAGAGACCATGTTTTCGCAATTCTTTTTCAGCCAACCTTGCCAGTGGTGATGATGACTGACTGATGAAAAAGTTGAGCTTCTGAAAACGACGTGAAAATTCAGAAACTTCAGCTTTAACATTTTCGAAAATGATGTATGTTCATGTTTCACAGTTTCTGTCTAATTCTGGTTACAGTCTTCATTTTTTTGTTTCTTATTTGATTGATTCATTAAATACGAAATAACCATGAATTATCCCTGAAAAATACTATAAAAAAAAATCCTTGAAATCTGTATTTTTGTTCTTCTTGTAAAGACATTTTCCGAATACATTGTTCACATGAAACAAAAGTACAAAACCAAAAACAGAATCAAAGGTCCAATCTTTTTTTTAAGTATTAAAACTCTCAAGCTCGTTTCTTCTTAAAGGAAATAGTACAGAGATTGATTTTATGAAGTGAAGAAACGAAAAGGTTGATCATTTCTTATTGTTAAGTGTAGCTATCAAAAGATTCAAAACCATACAGTCCTTTTTTTCTTTTGTTTGCTTCAAAAACCCTTTATGGCCGTTTTCGAGCACATGATAACTTTCTTCGTACAGTCAGAGTAAAAACCTCTCTCTCTCTCTCTCTCTCTCTTTCCACATATGTCAGTCATCTCTGTCACGGATTTGGGTACAGACTCGTAGACGATTCACTCCTCTCTCTCCTCTCTCTCTGGGTTTTAATTCAAAAAGCGAAGTTGGTTACCATTGTCTTGTACGATCGTATATTCGCGTTATGATTTGTTTTGACAGAGTAACTGCTGTGTATATGCCAAAAAATCCTCCCTCTCTCTCCTTGCACTAAATTTATAAGTAAGAACAAAAGAGATCATAAAAGTTCAGGCTTTTTGTTTGGCTTTTCTTGTTTTCGCAGTAGAGTGTGAGAGAGAGAGGGGGAGAAATGATGAGAGGTGGTGAGAGAGTGAAGGAGTTTCTTCAACCCTTTGTCGATTCCAGGGATTGGGACTTTTGCGTTATCTGGAAACTCGGCGACGATCCTTCTAGGTACACTCTCTCGATTCTGGATTTTTCTTGTTCATACGAATCACACAGCTATTTTTGTTTCAGCTGCAAACTTCCATTTTTTATGCAATACTGATGGGTCTTCGTGCTTATCTCTACCCTTGCTTTCTGGATTTGGTTTTTTTTTTTTTTGTTTCTGGCTCTGTTGTTTGATTTCATTTACTCTTGGTTGTCCTGAATCGTTTTGGTCTTCAAGTTTGCAGTTTGAGATTAGTCCCTAATAATTTCTGGCTTTGTTCTCTATCAAAACTTCTCTGGTTTCCGAGTCTTTTGCCTCATCTGGTTTTTGAGATTACATGGTAGTTTGTGTTTTCCGTAACACAGATTTGACAAAGCCGTCATTTTTTTTTGGTTTCTGTTGACATGACATCTATCTGTTGACATGACATCTACCAAAATTTCCGAGTTTTGATATTACATTTCCTTTTTTGTCTGTTCTTGGTTTTGCCTTCTCTGGTTTCTAAATCAGCCCTTGATTCCATTTATTCCGCAGGTTTATTGAATGGGTGGGATGCTGCTGCAGTGGTAGTTATATTGATAAGAACATCAAGCATGAGAATGTGGAAGAAGGAACTGAGAGGAAAAAGATGGGCTCTTTATTATGCAGAGATGAACACAACAAGCATCATATAAGAAGCCTAGCTTGTGAAGCTCTTTCTCATTTCCCTCTCTTCATGCCTCTTTACCCCGGGTCTGTTTATTCGATTCAAATCAACCCTCAGATTTTTGTAAATTTTTTAACTTTTTTCGAAAAATGATATGAAGCTTCCTCCTCAATAACAGGATTCATGGAGAAGTAGTGATGTCCAAATCTCCCAAATGGTTGGTTAATTCAGGTCCAGGATCTAAAAAGGTTTTTAAAAAATCTCTTTGCTTCAGCTTTTTTTTTTACTTGTTTAAATCGTAACTGCAAATTTCGGGTTTGATCATAGGAACAATCTGATCTCGATGTTTTTTTTTCGCAGGACATATCCAGCACTCGAGTTCTTGTTCCTGTGAGTGATGGTCTTGTTGAGCTTTTCTCCTTCGTAATGGTAAAACTATGTTTTGCATTTCAGATATACAAAAAGCAGTCACGTTGTTGGGTGGTAACTTCATAAAATGTGTCCTCTCTCTTTTTTTGGTGGTTTCAGAAACCCGTTGATGAAAGCATGGTTGATATGATCATATCGCGTTGCAACGCCTTCTTTGAACCATTCCCCGAACGAACACTGCCATTTAGGATCATTCCTAGAGCAGAGGAATCTATATGTAGCGGTGTGAATCTCAGCTTTGAGGGCGGCGGCTCATCAAGCGTTTCCAATCCCTTAAGTGAAAGTCAGACTCTTTTCGGAAACCCGAATGCTCGTTGCGGGGAACAAACGCCGTGTTTGGTAATGAACAAGGAAGAGGATGTCGTGATGCAAAACACTGTCGACTTCAAAGCTAATAAGAAGCTGCCAAAGGAAAACTTCAAATCAAAGAATCTTCATTCAGAGAGAAAAAGAAGAGATAGAATTAACCAGAGACTTTATGCTCTAAGAGCTGTAGTCCCTAGAATCACAAAGGTTACTTTTTTTCGGTTTCTTGATCACTCTTCTTGTGATCAACTGCACTTTGGATAAGGATTATTATCCATTTCTTTATGCCATGCAGATGAACAAAATTGGAACTCTCGGTGATGCGGTTGATTACATCAACGAACTGCTAGTGGAGAAGCAGAAACTTGAAGATGAGCTGAGTGGAATCAACGAGATAGAATGCAGAGAAATCGCTGCAGAGGAAGAGTCTGCAATAGCTAATCCAGAAGCTGAAAAGGCTTCCTCTAAACTCAGAAAGAAAGTGAACAACGAGGTAATTGAATATAGAGCCTCAAGTTCATATCCATATAATCTGACCTGTAAAAAAATCCCACAATAACTCCTTTGTTTTCTGGTTTCTTTCAGATGCATATTGAAGTCCACGAGATTGGTGAGCGAGATTTCTTGATTCGGGTTGCGCAGGAGCATAAACGAGATGGATTCAAGAGGCTGATAGAAGCTGTAGATTGTTGTGGACTTGAGATCATCGACGTTAATTTCACCAGGCTCGATCTCACAGTCATGACCCTTCTCAATGTCAAGGTAACAACTTTAATTACATCTCCATTGCCTCTAGTACTTAATCAGAGATTCTTGACATCTAATAGAAGTTTGGATTTCAGGCAAACGAAGACGGAATCGCAGCTGGAAATCTGAGAGATTTGCTGCTCAAAAGGATGATAGCTTCAGACAGTTCAAATGCAAAGTCCGTAAAATAGAGTACATAACCAAAAAAAAGAAAGTCAAATGTTTTGTTTGCTTCAGCCACAAGTTACTGTTGAGATTTGATTCTCACAAGTTTTTGGTGACAAATTTACACATCTTTCTGGGTGTTGGATTTTGAGTTTGTTAAGATCTTCATCCCAAAAAAAAAAAAGGATCTAAATGAGTATTTAATTTGCTCTGAATCCTAGTCTTGACCCTTACACGTCGAATGTATCCATTTTTTTTACTAAGATGTGATTAATTTGAAATTATAAACAAATGTATCAGTTTTCTCATTCAGATTTGTTGGCTTATGAAAATTCTTAACAAAATCAAACTGAATCCAGGATATAATTGATTTCTTCTTAATTTTGGGGGCTCTCGCCAAAAGCAGAACTATCAAAGTAGATTGATTTTCACAAACAAAAGCATCAACAGCAGCGGGTGCAATGAAGATGATGCAAATGCTGGCTCTCTTACATGTGAACAAATTTAAAGACAAAGCTTTTTGGTGACAAATTTTACATGTTTGAAACTATACATTTCCGATAACTTAGCGATTGAATCAGTGGTTTGTGCGGTGAGTTGTGTTGAAGGCTCGGCTCTCAGATTCGCGGCTGGTGTAGTCTTGGCTCGTGTAGTAGCCGTTGTTGTTAGTACCGAGATCAGAGGAATCGTCAGAGCTTCTTCTGAAAATACGAATCTCATTACTGTATTGACCAGAGTTATAGACCGTACTTTGACCCACTTTGACTCCGTTTGTCAAATCGTCTATCGTGTCCAGAGCTCTTACCACCTGTTGTTATTTGTGTCATTAATAAAAAGATAGAGAGAGAAGGTTTCTTTGTCCAGCTATTATATTATATTATTTATTTATTGGGACAAGTGAGGAGAGTGAGATTGTTGAATATTTAATTCTTGACTGAATTTCTCACCTGCACCATACGAGGTCGTTTTAAAGCTGAATGCCTAACACAAGACGCCGCCGTTTCGATCATCCTATAGACTTCGCCTTCAACGTAATGCTTTTCCAGCCGTGGATCCACTACTTCGCTGATGTCACCTTTTTCAATGGCCTCGATTAGCCGCGGACGTGCCTGCCAAGCCCATCATTCCCTCTGATTTGGTTATTTTATTCTGAAACTCAAAACAAAAAATATAATACCAAAAAAAAAATAAAACAAAATGAAAATACCCATTCAACGAGACTTTCTTCGCCCAAAGGCTGAGAGGTGTCAACAGGTTTGCGACCGGTGATGAGTTCGAGAAGCACTACTCCAAATGAAAACACATCTGATCTATCCGTTAGCTTTCCGCTCGACGCATATTCTGGCGCTAAATACCTTAATTGATTTGAAAAAAAGCCAACATAAAAACCATTAGGACTATTTTTAAGAGATTAGTGGATGAAATAATATTTTTTCATTGTTTTTTCTTTATTTAATAAGATTTTTAAAAATAAATGGGAGGAATAACAACAGTACCCAAATGTGCCCATGACTCGTGTCGATATGTGGGACTGTGCAGTATCGTTCAGTCTGGCTAGTCCGAAATCTGCAACCTGTACGGAACAGATCAAATGCTCGGTGAAGAAGATCATAATGGTTCCTACGAATCTCTACTGATAATCCATTATTAAAAAATTAAATTAAATATTGACTTTGCCTGAGCTTCGAATTCATCATCCAACAGAATATTTGACGATTTGATGTCCCTATGGATAATCTTCGGGTGACCTACGAAATTGATAGATAAAACCCCAATCAGCTAGCGTCAACATTAAAAACTAAAACAAAAAGAACACCAAAGGAAATATATTCACATTTCATTAAGAAATTTTTCAATAAGTGCAACGGAGAGTACTCACAATCTTCATGTAGATAAGCAAGTCCTTTGGCTGCGCCTATTGCAATCTTGACTCTTCTTGTCCATTCCAAAACCGGTAAGTCTTTGCCTGACAACAACCTTACAAATTATCTGACCACACAATCTTTTCCCGGTTTAATTATATTATAGTAGATTAGGCTATGCTGCGGTTCACTCCTATAGTAGTTACATATAAAGCTGTATCTAAAAATGTAACACAAATCTAAATTCAAATCCTAATTCACTAACAATGCAATTTCTTTTCTTCTTTTTTTCCGGTAAATAACTACATGATAAAACAAAGAGAGATTGTAGAAGAAGTACCATGTAAATGGTAATCCAAAGTATCGTTGGGGACATATTCATAGATGAGGAATCTATGCTGCTCAGAGATGCAATACCCCACAAGAGACACCAAGTGCCTATGATGCACTCTGCTTATGATCTCTACTTCAGCTTTGAACTCTCTATATCCTTCTGCGCTGATCGACTTTAGCTGTTTGATCGCGATTGGCTTTCCGTCGCAAAGGATGCCCTTGTATACGCACCCGAACCCGCCTTCTCCTATGACAAACTTTTTGCAAAATCCTTCTGTTATCTGGCTTAGCTCCTCGTGGGTGAATAGGGTCTTCGCAGTCCCTATTACTGCAGAGTCAGGGGTCGCTCTACCTGGTTTTGGATTCCCCAAACTGTTATTAGTATCCGGTGAAGAGTTCTGCGCCGAGCTGTTCCCGTTTCCGGGTTTTTGCCTGTAGTGAATGAATCCATCTGCGCCAAGAGCAAGGTTAAGATTTTAAAAAAGCAAGAACCAAGAATCAAGAAGAAGTTTGAACAAGAGCTAGACTACAAAATCAAGAATCAAGAAAGTATATATATATATATATATATATTTGTTCTTTTTACCTGTATTAACGGAGACATTAGCCGGTGGCAAATACTGCTGGTTAGACCGAGGTGAAGCAGATTTCTTGCGTTTTCTCTTAACGAAAAATACGGCAGCAATGAACATAACGACCAAGATACCTGCGATCCCAATACCGATCATTGTCTTCTCGGTGTAGTTAGATTCATTGTTATGTTGTCCACTACCATCATTTACGTTGTTATTCGCATTATGTCTATTAGAACCTCCGGATTGGTTATCGGAGCCAGATAGGAAAGGAGGAGATGGGGAAGAGGAAGAAGACGAGGGCACACGATTTGATTCTCCTGCCGGAGGTGAATCCAACGGCTGTGAAGGGTTTCTTGGGGAATTAGGGATTAGTGGGATAACCGGAGGCGATGAAGATGACAATGGAGGAGACCCTTGGCTACCGAAATCTTCTAGGGACGGCGGCGTGAAGGGAGTAAAAGGCGGAGACGGAGGAGAAATAGGGTTGTTGGGTTGTTGTAGGCCGTTTTCATTAGGTCTTGTGTCTAGTTGCTGAGTAACTAAGGTCGGAGGAGGAAGAGAAGGAAGAGGAAGCTGAGGCTTTGGAGAAGGAATCACCACCGGAGAATCTCCGGCTGGGGTGGATTGAGGCGGAGGTTGAGGCTGGGGAGGTGACGAAGGTGGAGTTTTAGAAGGTGGAGGTGAAGAAGGAGGCGTTGGAGGTGGAGTTGTATTAGAAGGTTGATTCGGTGGAGGCGGAGAAACCGTTACCGGCGGCGGAGATGATTGTGAGCCACCGACGCCGCCGCCACTGTCCGGGGATGGAGGAGAAGGAGGTGAGGTAGCTGGAGGTTGTGTCGTCCCGGAACCGCCGGTAATTTTCTGATCAGTTAATCCTCCGACGTTTGTTGGATGTGAAGCTACAAACGGAGATATCTTCTTTTCGATTAAATCTGCTTGTTGCTGGACTTTGTCCATTTGTATTCACCTTTCCCAGCTTCTCTCTTTCGTTTACATGTTTGAATTTGCCCTTAAAGGTGTGCCTTGTGAAACAAGAAAGGATCGATGTACTTTGGGATCCGACCAAAATGGGTTTAAAATTCAGCAGATATCCCAGATATTAAATTTCAGACATTGTAGAGGTCTCTCTAGATAATGCGTTTTTGAAATTATCAAGATTTGTCGAAGTTAACGAAATCAAGATTTGTCTAAAGACTCGAAATTAACGAAAGAGATATGAAAAAAAATGCAGGCCTATAGGGTTTCTTCCGATTCAAGGAAAGTTGAAACAGGAGAGGTTTTGATCAAGTGATTCAGATTTTGTTGGTTAATGATTTTTTCGTTCCTTGGATTTTTTTCCTCATTTCGTGTTTTTGTGTAAAAATAGAAAGTCTCCCAAATCTCAACAATTGAATTAAAAATTACTGAGAAAATAGGCTAAAAATTCACTTGATTGTTATTTTTACAGTAAATAATTGTAGGAAAGAAGGGGACCAATATCTGGAAGACTCACCATGCAGCTTCATTGTCGGAATGCCGCGTAAATTATTCTATCTAAAATATTATTTTAAGCTCTTTCCGTGAAATTTCTGGAAAAAAAAATTCACATTTCAACATTTAATTTTAAGCTAATTATTGATGGTACAATGGACGACGAAGTTTATTACAGTAATTGGCACAGTGAAATTTCCATGCATTTAAATTTAAGACTAATTGAGTACTAATGTACTATACGTTGAACTTCAAATTAAGTATTATCTGTCATATCCAAAGTGTTTTCTCTTCATCTAAGTCTTTTTTTTTTTAATTATATCTAATTGTATTAAACAAATATTGTTCATAAGATTAAATTAAAAATTAGAGAAATTGGCTTCTTATGACACAGTGTTGAGCCAAAATTTTAGTTAAATGACACAAGGGTTTTAAAAAAAAAATGGTAGTTTGTTTTTACCAAAATAGGAGAAATAGTGACCGTTCAACATGAAATAAATCATTTTCCCCTCTTCAAGAAATTAAAACAAATATGACTCCCAGAATAGGTCTTAAACCACAAGAAACAAAGTTGACTCCGAAGACGAAGCTTTCAATCCTCCCACAAAAATATCTGGTTGCCAAAACCTCAAGCCTGAGAATCGAGTAAAAGAAAGAACCGAAATCAAATCAGCACACAAAACATAAAGATGACCGAAGCCTAAGATTGTGATGGAGGCCTATTAAAAGTGTCACAAAACGTTCATAACCTGAACAGAATAAGCCTATTGAAATCAGAACTCTTACTTTGTTAGCAATGTTGTTGGAGAGCCAATCCAGACCTTCATACAACCCTTCACCGGTGGTTGCGCATGTGCTTTGGATGTACCTGAAAAGAGAGAGAGAGAGAGAGAGCAAGCCAATGTGTTTTCATGTATGCAATAATAGTAATAACAAATCCTGGCTTGGATTCATAAAATTATAAATTTACCAGTGGCGTTGTCGGAGAGAGTGAAGGCCAAGCTTATCAGTTATCTCAGCAGCATTCATTGCGTTTGGAAGATCTTGTTTGTTGGCAAACACAAGCAATACCGCATCCCGGAGCTCATCCTGCAGTTATCAATAAGGACAGACTTATCAGGGATGACTTAACAAGTGAAAATCATAAATATCTGTATAGCACCAATATCACCACATACTTCATTCAACATCCTGTGAAGTTCATCTCTCGCTTCAACAACTCGGTCTCTGTCATTGCTATCAACCACGAATATCAGACCTTGAGTGTTTTGGAAGTAGTGCCTCCACAAGGGACGGATCTGTAAGAGAGAATAAATGGACAAATGTTCATCTCTTGCTTTTTAATCTTTTGAAAGAGGTTTTTTCTAGAGAGCCATATATATATATAGCACACACACCTTGTCCTGACCCCCGACATCCCAGACCGTGAAGCTGATGTTTTTGTACTCAACCGTCTCCACATTAAACCCTGTAAGAACAAATTATTAATCAAGTGAGTTAAAAAAATCAAACCCACTCGTTCGAAATAAGGTTTGTTTGTAATGAAGCCATTTGACAAACAAAAGTTGTAAGCTTCCAACACAGTCTAAGCGATCTGATAGAAGTGAAAAGGAGAAATACAAATACAATGGGATGGATGTATCATGTTCGTTTTGAAGAGCTTACCAATAGTGGGAATGGTGGTTACAATCTCACCAAGCTTGAGCTTGTACAAAATGGTTGTCTTACCAGCAGCATCAAGACCAACCATAAGGATTCGCATCTCCTTCTTGGCGAAAAGCCTGCTGAAAAGTTTTGCAAACGAAAGCCCCATTTTCCTTTTTTAACTGTTGATCCTGAAATGCCCAAAAAAACATGGCAATACCATAAACAATTGTATCACACCAAACTCACATTTCTGCTCTATTCCTAAAACTCTTCCTTCTGGGATTTTTTACACTAAATTAAGATCAAATGCATGAAACCCAAACACGAGAAATGAAACGAAAACAAAAAAACAGAAAAGTATCAAAATTACGAAGATAAACACGAACTAATCGATCGTGAGGAATTGTAACAGAAGATGAGGAAAGAAAGCAAGATGAATAACCCAAGATACACGATCGTTCAATGAGAATGGCGTACGATCTAATGAATAGCTCAGATCACCAAAGGAAATGAGATTCGATTTCTCCGGAACATCGAAATTCAGATACTTGGGATCAGCTCATCAAGGAAATCGTCGTGAAATTAGAATGTGCAGATCCAGAAAACCGGAAGAATCAAGCAGATCTGAAAGCTTTTTGCAGCTTACCTTTCGAAAATTGCAAGGGATCTGAAGCGAGCCAGAAGCTTCAAATCAGCACAATACGTGATTTTGTGAATTGATTAAAAACGACGTACTTTGTGATTTGTGTGAATTGTGAATGTCAAGTTTCACTAACACCCTCCTACTATTGTATATTACGAAAAGGGTACCCCTACTAAAACTTTTTCTTCTTATAAAAAAGACCCCTTAAATATGCACAGTGCATATCATGTCCCCTCAGTCAATTTTTGATTCAACTTCTTTTTTTTTTCTTTCTTTTATTCCTACTGCTCTCTGCAACCTTTTCCTTTGGATTAAAATGAAATGTTAACTGTGTTGCTTTTTTTCTTATCCATAAAGATCAGGGCCGGCCCTGGGAGAAGCCCAATGAAATATTGGTCTAAAACCCCTAAATTTTTGAAAATTACTAGTATTAAAATAAAACCCCCAATTTTAGTTTACTAGTGACAAAAAGCTCGCAAAACTTAAAAAAAAATTAAAACCCTCCTAAAAATTAATTTCTTGATTTAGACTCCCAAATTTTCAGGACCGGCCCTGATAAAGACAAATCTTATCATTTTAAGTGTTTGCCATATCTTGATCTCTCTATCTAATGTGTGTTTGTGTGGTTCAAAGACTTTAAATTGCATTACCTGTTAAAAACACAATGTTGATAAAAACACAAGATTGTCAACTAAACCCGTAATTCGTATTAGGTAGTGGTACTAGTCGTAGTAGGCTTTTAGGCTAAAGAAAGATATACATACATTCATCTACAAATTTTTCAAGAACCATCAACATACATCGTGATCGGACTGAACTCTGTTTCTCGCGGGCTTCCCAATCTGTAAACAATCAATGGGAGGAAGAGTAGGAGTGTTGAGCTCACCAAATGTCTGCCAGCAAAAAGGATCATACATATGATACCTTTCTTGAACCGGTTTAAGCTCAATTGCAGATAACTGCACATCCACGCAAGGGAAGTTATCGCTGCAAGCGAAATGCACGGGTTTCACTGTATAAGTGCCTTTTATCCTCTCGTAGGTAACTCCTTCTACTGCAACTGCCGATGTCTGGTTCTTACAACTGCTATGGTCACAGTAGAATTGGTCTATCACTATTGGAAGCTGGACCTCGTTTAGTTGAATGTTTGAGAAGAGTATCCCTTTCACTGATCCTACTCCTCCTTGCCATGTCTTGATCCGGACACCTGTCATCGTGTTGTGCATCGCCACGTCTCGCACTGTTATGTTCGAGACGCAGGCCTTTGTGCTGTCCTTACCAAGACTACCAATGCTGATCCCGTGACCCGGTCCACAGTTCACGTTGTGTACGTACACATTCGAGCAACCCGTTTGGATCGAGATACAGTCATCTCCTACACATACACACACGTAGAGAGAAGACACCATTAATCGAAAATTCAGATCATTGGAGATTTCAAGAATTCAAGATTCGAGATTGATATTCAAGATTCAAGATTCAAGAATTGAGATTCAAGATTGGTACCGCAAGCGAGTGTTGTGCTGTGTATGAGGACATCTCGGGTATTCTGGAGGTGAATCCCATCGGTGTTTGGACTGTCACCGGGTGAAGAAACGGCCATGTCATGTACCACAACGTCGACGCAGTTGTCAAATTTGAGGTGACATTGAGGACTGTTTTGGATCGTTATACCCGACACTTCCACGCCAATACTCCCGTAGAATCGCAATGCCTATATAAACCAGAAACACAGATCAATAAACAAAACCAATTGTTACACATTCACAATCCCAAACTCTTTTGTGTTTCTTTCTCACCGTTGGTTTGATGCTTGGCATTTTCCAATCAAGCTCACTTCTTATCTGTCAAATGTGAAACAAAAACGGGTTTTGGATGAATATTCTGCAAATGAGACACTGAAGAAGAAGAAGAAGAAGAAGAAGACGAACATACCGGTAGTGGAGGGTTTCGGTGAGCAGAATTGTTTAAGGGAACGATGAGCTTGGTTTCACCATCAATGAAAGGGTAATCTTGTTGCCACCAACCAGAGCCTCTTCCATCGATCACACCTTTCCCTTGTACTTTGATTCCTTTCAGCTTTGTGAAATCAATCCACCACATTAACCCTTTTCCCCATGACTTTGAATCCGTTGGAGCTATGATTGTACCCTCAAGCTGCAAAAATCACAAGAAAAGCTCATATTTTTTTTCACTCATGAGATACAATTTTGATAATATTTAAATGATCAATTCTCACCTGAAATACAATGTTAGCTTGACAATAAGGACCAGAGAATGAGATCGGACCAACAAGGAAAGTGTATTCAGGCGGCACGATCATCGTCGATGCTTCGATTTTGCAAGCTGCTGCCCAAGCCGCTTCAAACGCCTGCAATCGTTCTTTGTTAATATTTCATTAACCAAACTTAAAGCCCTAATAACCACAACTATAATTATGGTTACTAAGAGCACCTCCAATGGAAGGTTTTTATCAATGTTCTAAATAATAAACTATAATATTTTAATAGAAAAAATATTAATAAACAATTAAGGATTTTTTAAAATAGAAATAAAAAATTTTAAAATCTAAAAAACTCTTTCATGATTTAAAAAACCCTATAGAATATTATATTATTATTTATTTGTTTAATATATTTATAGAACCTCTCTTGGAACCATGGTGGGATCTAAGGCTTGTGAATTATTGTGGTCCCTTTTTAATCTGTTATTTCTGTTGTCACTTACTTTATATTCGTTTGTCTTTGTATTTTTTTTTTTTTTTGCGCAATTTAACATTTGAGAAAGAAAAAAAGATTTAAAAGTTTTAAGTGACTTTACAGACAAAAACCTTTTTCTAAACTCTGTTTTTTTTTTTTTTTCTCGTTCCGTCTCGTGTTCTGTCTCAGTGATCTCTCAACTGTAATTTGTCTTTTTAAAAATTCTCATGAAAACGAAATATAAAATGCCCTAATTAATTCAAATACAAGCACTAGGATTGAAAACTGTACGGATAACGAAATTAATGAGCTTTTTTATAGAATTTTAAAAAAAAAATTGTTTTACCTTAGTGTCATCACATTTGCCATCACCCTTTGCCCCAAAATCCATCACATTGAAGACCTGAGATCCTTTTAACGGCGGAAGAGACGGCGGTTGGACTTTTGGTGGCCGTGAAACCACCGGAGAGTTATTGTCGTCAGCTTTTGGCGGCGCTTTCAGCTTCGGTTTCGGTTTAGGTTTAGACTTGTGGTGATGATTATTGTTGTTGTTGTGAGAACTGTGATGACTGTTCCCATGGCTCTTAGGTTTCTTGCCTGACAAGGAATCAGACACGTCAGATGACGAGGAGCTTCGGCGGTTATGTCTCCAATGTCTTGCTCTTCTAGCAATGCAGGTCTCTAGAGTTACAGACCAGACCAAAACCGCCATTAATATCATCATCGTGATGCTTCTCAGCTTTAGACTTCTTCTCATTATCATTTTTCTCTGTTCCAGACGGAGAGTGTTTTGTGGTGGTTGAGTCTTAAGGGACTTTGTTTTTTTTTGGGTTGGTTTAAGCTGAAGAAAGAGAAGGTTTTCGTGGGGATTTAAATAAGGAAGCAGTCCAAGAATGTTGAGAGGCTCACAGGTTTTCAAAATGGATTTTTATTATAAAAAACTAAATCGAAATTGAATCAGTAATGTCCTAGATTTGCCATATTGTTGATTGATAAACTTATTTTAAAAAGTTAGTAAAATTGCTAAATAAACGAATAAGACCATAATGTTCGATTTTAGTTAAAATTGCTAAATAAACGATATACCTATATATACTATATGATAATAAGGCCATGATGTTCGATTTTAGTTGGATTTTTTGGTAAAATAATGATGATATTATTCACAGGGATATCAAATTATTACTCGTGAAGTTTAGTATTTGGAAACAGAGCAATCTTTTTTACCGTGGGTAAAAGCTTGAGTCTCACACCCAGACGGCCAAAACCTTGTGGAGTAAAAATATCAGTCAGGGGAAGTATGTATGCGACGTGTAGAGTATTGGTTGGTTGAGAGCTCATCTAATTTGGTTGCGAACATGGATAGCCAAGACATCCCATAATCACATATATACAAACACATGTATATGCAGGGCGCGGGCGGACCATATAAGTAGGGATACTTAAAATGAGGTGTAATATTCGATTTTATGACCTTGCTTTATGTTTTTTTCGGATATATACAACTGTAGATCGAATCGATACACGCATGTGTTTATGTAACGTAGGCATGTGTTGGATCTGTCGTATTGGCATGATATGAGTGTCGTATGGTTTTCACATTTACTGTGGTTTACAAATTCGAGAGGCCATGTAGAGAAACAAATTTGATATTTTAAAAAAACACATGAATGTGATTTTTTTTTTTTTTTTGTCTACTGCATTCATTAATTAGAAGATCTGATATCGAGTAAACTAAATTATTGAGATTGATAAAAAGAACATTGAGATTGATAAAAATAAAATTCCAATTAAACAGCGATAGATTAATTAGAAGATCTGATATCGAGTAAACTAAATTATTAATAAATAAAAAACTTGAACCCAATAATTAATCAAAATAATAACTAGTTTTTTCATTATTCCGTTTTTCATATAGCATGTAATCTGGTCGAGCCATCACATATTACCTATTAGGATCCCAAGTGGATAGTCAAAATCTCAAAACTAGATTTATGAAAGAAAAAAAGGGACAGAACTACAAGATAATTTGTCTCTGTGGTTTTCTTAAGAATTTAATTTAAAAACCATATATATATGTATGGATATTATATATATATATAAGACAATATATATAGAACGAGAATATATAAAACGAAAGAGACTCGTGAGTGGGTCTATATGTTGTCAATGGGGCACTGATTATAACATCTCTTTTAGTACTCACATGCACCACTTCACGGGCATTGCTTTTCTATTCACAACCCCTCCAATTATTATTTACATATTTAATTATATCTCTTGTTTTTGTTTTTTTTTTTTCTTCATGTTGAATCCATTCTTGATTCATTTTCATTCGTTATTCAAGAAAAAAACACTGCTGTTAAAGGAAAGAGCAGAAACAGAAAACAGAAAGTAACCGAAGCTTGTTTCTTTTAGGTCCTCATATTTTTATTTTTTCTATATTTTTTTATCGTATTTGTATATACACTAACTATAATGACAAGTTTGAAGCAAAAAATGCTGTCGGCATTTTTTTACTTGTTTTACTTTGAAAGTGCAGAGAAACCCAATACACAATAAAATACACTAAAGTTAGATAACGTGTCTAAACCTTAAATTTTTATTAAGAATTTTCTTGAATACAATACAATTAGTATCCAATTTGGAATTATACGACTCTAAGAACCTCTAAGCTCGACCCCAATCTATTCTTAACTCACAATGAGATTCCTAAGATTAGCCACACTAATCTATACCCAGGACTCTCACTATGTGATGAGCTCTCACCCTTTTCTCTCAAAAATGTCAAACGGCTACAACACTTGTCAAACTAACTCACACGTCTTAAGGGATGTTTTTCTTGACCCAAGAGACAATATACTTAAAGGATTTCGTGCCTAACTCTCCAAGTTGGCATCCTAACAAGTTTCCTAAAGCCAAGAAGAAATATTCCTTTTTGATTGATCCTAATCAAACTAATACTTCCATATCCCATGAAATCTTCCAAATAGCTTCAATCTTTCTTTTTCCTTGAGCTTTATCTCCAAGTAATGTATTCAAGACGTCCCCCTTGAATATATATACTTTCCATAAACTTCTGTCTTCTGATGACACCTCTGACCAGACATCTGATGCGTCTGATTCGTCTGATGCATCAGCTTTCTGATGACGTGGTCATGTAGCTTCTCAAACCAGTCAGCAAAACAATCCAGTCAGCAAAACAATCTCCCCCTTGATGACTGAGTTTTAGAACTTCAAACCATATTGCGCTTCATGCTTCTGATTGCACCAGAACCAATCTCACAAACCCTAACATCTTCAATCGTCTGATGCACCAACTGTCTGATGGCTAACAGAATCTGCATCAACAATCTCCCCCTTTTTAACTTAGTTTGATACTCAAGCACCAAACTCTTTAATCATCTGCAAACCTCCACAGAGACACACACAAGAATAAGGCAAAGTAGCATCCAAAACTAAGCAAACAAAACTCCCCCATGAATTGTGCTTCATCTACATCAGCACGCTCAACAGAATCAACATCAGCTCCGCAAGAACCAATATCCACCTCATCTCCCCCTGCTTGAGTGCACAACTGAGTTAAAAACACTTGAAGATGATCTCCTCAAAGTACATCACCAATCACCCATATTTTCATGATGTTGCATACTCTTTTATATGCCCTGTTACAGCCCCTCGCACAGGACATCCATCTGTCCTCAACACATACAAGTTTTTTTTTTTTTTTTTTTTTTTTATACAACTTACTTGTCTGTGGACGACTCAGCAGGCTCAACATCTCCTTATCCAACGATTCCTCCACCTACTTGAATCGTAACATCTCACATTCATGTATCTGTCAAGGTTCTTCTGTTGATATGCCCCTTTATTACTTCTCACAGGCCATGGACATCCACCATAATAGCTTAATACACCTCTTGAACCGTTTATTGAAAGAGTACTTGCATGACCTTCAGACGTTTTCATCCATCCTCTTTTGGACTGTACAAAGTGTGGAACATATCGATTTCTCCTCCAAATTTGATCTGCACGTTGTAAAAACTTGTAACAATGTGCCTTGATATAACCAAGTCTACCACAACAATAACATTCAACAAATCGATGTCAAGCTGGTCTGGTAGTTGATCTGTTTGTCTGAGATTTAGCTGTATTAACATACTTCACGAGCTGTCGGCATTGGTTGTGAATGAAATTGTTTTATTTAGTATATCAAATAGCTAGTCGAAAAAAAAATATAACTTCGATGGGCAACATTCAACATTGTGCTATATATGGAATATGGTCATCGTGAAAATTTTGTTGGAATTGAGTGATCAAACATATTAAATGTACCTATTTGATGGTTAAAATTACTAAAAGAAACTTACACAAAAGACAAACGAAATAACATGTGTTTTGTGAAGTGATGGAATATATCGTAAAACTTACAAATACCTGGTTTTCAAAAAAAAAAAAAAAAACTTACAAATAGCTAGGGAAATCAAATTTGAAAAATTGAACTTTAAATAACATAACTCTGAAGTCTGAATAGCGAAAAAGGGTTAAATTCATAAGAAAGTTTATTAGAAACATTGTACATCATTTATAGTACTTTACTACAATTAATTATGTTTTGAAGAAATATCTTAAAGACGTATGAATACGCAGAACCCCTGTTATCAAAAAGAATATAGTATACATCTTAAATACGTATGAATAAATGCATGAGTTTTCTAAGAATATTTGAACTTTTACTGGAATACTGGTTAGTGGTCGGGTCGTCATATCAAATGGATCGGAGTGAAGACTGGTTTTATGTCGTTTTATATAAACATTTTATGAATTTTAATATGAGATAATGTAACGTTTTTAAGTTACATTAACTGAGTTCTATTGCTATTAGTTACGCTTTTTTTTCGTATGTTAATTACTGCGTTCAAGAACTGGGTGTCTAATAAATCTTATGCGCGTTGAGGAAGCTCAGTACATTCACTGGTTGGTTGTCTAACCAAAAGATTGTACTCCCTCCGTTTTATAAATAATGTTATTTTGACTCTTGATTTTTGTTTCACAAAAAGTGTCACTTTATGTTTTCAATGTAATTTTTTAAACTAAATCTCAGTTTTATCCCTACTATTTTAACCTATTAATTAGAGAGAGAAACTGATTTAGTGTATTAATAAAGGGTATAAAAGAAATTTACAAGTTTTTTTTAATTTGTGTGAAAAATATCAGAATGACACTCTTTGTGAAACGGAGGGAGTATTATGTTACATTCTTTTATTGTATTAGTTCTCGTACAAAGTGTTTTTTCATCTCCAACAATTTTTGGATCAAAAAAAAAAAAAAAAAAATATATATATATATATATATATATATAAATTTGCATCATAAATACAATGTAGAATCCTGTGATGGATATTTGAAAAAGGATCATATTATTAAGTTTCCTTAAACAGTTTTTCCGCAAAGAAGAAACCACAACATATATAGCTCTACCTATAGTCGTGATGTTTAAAATTTGATTTATCATATTTCATATATAAATATTGCTGCGTATTTTTGAGGATGAAATTAAAAAATTGAAAATTCGTCCTATTGCTGCTTTTAAACGCAGTTTTCTATTATCCAATAACATTAAATCATAGCCTTAAATATGTTTTTATGTTAATGTTTTCTTTTATAGTTATTTTATTAATGTATTTCAAGAAATTGTTTTTTTTAAACCAAATTTTAGAGAAAACATTTATGATCCAAAAATTCATGTTAGAGCTGAAAACATTTTATGGATCACTGATGAGACATACAATTGAAACGAATGCTTGGATGAATTAGTTAAAAACAGCAGTTTGGAATCAACTTGGCGCTCTATAAAAATGGGACAACAAGCAATTTATTTTCATTCATATTTTTTTTTTTAAATTATCTACTCATAAATTTAGTTAATAAAACATTTAAGTTCTTCTCTTCAAAATAATTATAATTTTAGTTCTTATTCATTGCCCTTTATTTTCTGTTCCCTTAAATATATAAATTATTTGTCACTAATTGAACTATTTTCAGCTGCTTGTTTTGAAACAATCTTTTCCCTAAAAGCGGCTTAGCTACATTGTTTTTTATTTTTTGAAATGAGCAAATTAACAACCATATCAGAGCTAATAAATGGTGGTAGCTACTTAATAAATACGTTAAATAAAACAAATACTCCCTCCGTTTTTATTTAAGTGTCGTTCTATACTTATTTTTTTGTTTACAAATAATTGTCGTTCTCGAATTTTGATGCAGATTTATGATAAATTTTTCAGTTTTATCCCTGCCATTTCAGCTTATTAATTATTCTTATCAAACAAAATGTTGTTTTAATGAAGGGTAAAACAGAAAAATTTAATGTTTACTTAATCTGTGTGAAATATGGTAAAACCGACACTTAATAAAAAATAGAGGGAATACTATATTTGGAACGAATTATAGAAAATTTAAAAAAGTACGGAATTAATATATACGCAATTATGCAGTGATGTACGGATAAACATAAACCATCTTTGGGATTCAGAAAAAGCTTTGTGCGCTCATGGTTTTAGACAATTTCTCTGTCAAATAAAACTAAAATTAAGGAATCATATATATTAAAGAGAATGCTCACTTCAACAGTCGTAAGCTGGAAAAAAAGTAAGTTGTTGTTTTGTCCTAATAGAAAAAAAAATGAATTAAGTATTTTATATTTTAGTTCCATTATGGTTTTTCAGAATTATATTATAAATGATAATTAATAAATATTGATTTTACTATTCTGCAAATAGTAAAGTATCATGTGATGAACACACAAATATGTGATTCGATAGTCACCTTCTTGACAGCCAAAAAGCTGTTGGCTATCTGATATTTCTAAATCTTCAAATTAAAAACAAAAACAAAAAATGAGAATATTGACAAGAATATCATCCCATGAAACGTTGATCTTGATTCTTGATAGTTTTTTTTTTGTGTGTGTGGTTGAATTGATTGATAGTTATTAAACACATCGTTGATCTTGATTAATCTTGATAGTCATAGTATTCGGATATTCAGTGTTTTGTTGTCTATAAACGTAAATTACAATAGCTAGGGAATTTTAAATTCTGGTGGTGGATCATAAACTTTTAACGTTGTTAATATTTTTTTTGAACTTCTCTTTAACGTTGTTAATATTGTTTTGGTTTATTTGCTGTAGACATGTTTGTGTTGCTTTTGCTCAAATGGCGATCTTGCTTGCACTGTGCACACATGATTCCTAATAAATAATAGGATATACTACATTGTCGATAATCAACATTGTCAATAATACTAGTTGACAAAAAAAAAAAAAACAATAATACTAGTCGCAATAATGTTATTATTATACTGTCACGGTACACGAAGAAGCATGAAAGTTAAAATCGTTCTCGTTAATTCGAATTATAATATGCGAAGATAGTCAGAGACATGCTGGCTTCTTTGCTGAGATTACAGTTAGTTTCAGTTTTACTTACGCAGCAGAGATATATAGGTCCAAATAGATGCCTCTAAATGACCCTCTCTTTCATTAAAATTATCGAAAATGCCACTGTTCATTGTTGCACGAGACAAATAAGTACAAAACAAGCCTTATTTATTTCAATGCTTTTATTAAAACGGAGGAAAGAATCCTGAAGAATCAAGAAATGTGTCAGACAAAACATTTATTAGAACTAAGCCTAAAGCTAACATTGCATTTATAAATTCAAAGACTTATAGGTGGACCAACCATGTTGCTTATCCTTGTCCTTTGTTGGTGCTCTTTGTTACCGAGGCGGTAAATCAATAATAATGTTCAAAAAACTCCTTACACATTAACCAGTCAGTGGTTCTTATTTAGCTTTTAAAATAGCTTTTAAAATGGAGATTTAGATTTTAGAGTTTAGACGGCTGTTCAGGCGTAGATGCTTATAAATCTTGTGTTTTTTGCGACTATATGTATATATATATAATAATATGGACGAATCTGTAAGGTGCACGAGAGTTTTGTAATTATTGGATATGTAATAATAACAAAAAAAAGAAGTAATAATAACAAAAATGTATGCCCTTTGACTTCACAGCTCGACCCTTTGTGATCTCGTGCCAATCTCTTTTTCTGTTGTTGATAAAGCGAAACTTATATTTTGTGGACCGTACCATTTCTCTTATACGCTATATATATATCTTAAGTTACCTGTCTTCTACGTTATAAGAAATAAACATTTTTTTTTTGTTAAAGGGTTTAACAAAAATAACTTCACGCATTTGAAAAAAAAAAAAAAACCCACGCAGATTTATGTATATTATTATAATTTTGGTAATACACGTTGTCACTAAGCGGGAATAAATTATATATCACATGCTGAAGAATCGGAGAAATCGATGAAAATATGTTGATAGGATTGCAATGATATTGAATCATTATTGATTAAGATATAGTCCAATCTTTTTTGCACGGTATCAGATATTATCATATCTACAACACAGTCCAAAACTCTTTTTTTATTTTATCATCATCGTCTCTCTCTCTATACTTAAACGCATAAACCTAGCTAAATTATCCAGTGTTCATCCACGACTTAATCTGGAGAGTCATAATCAAAAGAAAATTGTTTAATAATCTTTTTAAACCGTAAGTATATATTTGGAACACATTATGTTAACTACTTCATATATGTGGCTATTGTTTCATTGATTTTGAATATAATTAATTTTTGTTTTATCTTTTGGCTTTACGAAATTTAAAGGTGAGTTCTATATGCCGTCTTCAAGCGCAGATCCGCTCGTGAACCTTTTTCTCTTCTTGTGTTTTTTTTTTATTGGCTTCCCCGTGAAGTCCATGCAACGGCCTTGGAATATACCTTAAGGTCATTCCCTTCTGTTGTCATTTTCTAATCTTTTTGTTTTAATTCCTTCTATTGTTCTCTTATTACTGTTTTTGGTTTTAAGTTAATATATCCAATAATATTATTGCTTGTGTGCGCCTGAACATATAAAACATATACACACGCAAAAAAAAAAAAAGAGACTGTGTGTATTATCGAGGAAGATATCACAAGGATTAAGGATGTGACTAAGCGCTGGCATTTTTAATCACAAGGATTAAGGGTTTGAATGGTAAACGTAAACCCAACCAATAGTCCAATACTATTTATATATATATTATAATTATATTGGGTTTGAATGGTAAACCGAGGAAAATCTATCTTGGCATGCAATGAAATTCTAATATCCTGTAAAACAAATCCCACTAGAAAGAAAAAGGTGATTTATATAATCATTTATAAATCAACCAAATGTATTGTAGATTTATAAATGTGGCAAAAAAGTATCTAATTTCTACACTATTATTAAATTGCGGCTGTAATGTCTGATACAATTAGTTAATTAAAATCTGAAGTGACAAATGTTAAGAGTAGTTTTGTGGTATTGGTGGCATAGCTGTGTTGTTTTTTTTTTCCAACGAAGGAGCCGCGTTTGTTATGCATGTAAAATATCAACTTCGAATAATTCGAGTTTTGGACTGTGTTATAGTTATATACATGACGTGTATGATGTATTTATCATTAATTTTGTAGTCTATATATATGATGAAATAATAGAAAGATCATGGGTATATTTACTGTTATGTTGCTTCATAAATTTATAGAGACAAAATTTGTCTCTTTTCCCACTCTCTTGTCCAAACCATTTTGTCCTCATTACACTATCCAATCATCGCTCGGCACTTGGTGGTAAATGCATATATATGTGTGCACATGCATATACATATATATACATTATACGGTATGTTAAAGTAAATACAAATGTCAGTGATGATCACATGTATATATTATTTATGTTGAATCATAGAAGCAGCCAATAATTCTCGAAGATCTTCGAGTAATACCGGAAACCAAACCGTTTTGTACTAATCACTCTAGAAAATTTGACGGTTCTAATTAAACGAAAAAAAAAAAAGAAGAAGGATGAAATGGTGGTCATCTGTTGATTTTTCAAAAAAGTTAATTGAAAACAAAATATTTGTATATGTGAGATTTGAACCTCCATTCCATCCATCTATTATATTTCACTATCATAAGAACCTTACCGACATAGCTATAATGAATGTTTTCACACTCTTAGTGGCCCTTAAAACTAATAAAAACACATTACACACGTCAAGCCCAAACCTCACTGTATTGGATCCAAAGCCGGTTCCACCTCTCGCCGAACTAGGCTATATAATAAGTTTATATACCCGAATTTTAAGAAACTTCATATTGAAAATGTGAAGCAATAGAGTCTAATATACAAGTGATATAAATCATTCCACTTACCAATCTAATCATTCTCAAACCTTCATTTTGAGTAACAGCGAATGTGTCTGAGAGAGTATAATCCAATCCAACCCATACTTGCCAAATGAGCTTTTGAGATACAGTGTCGGTTAAGTTTTTCTGCACTTCTGGGCTAAATTTTTTCAGTTTAGCCTCTAGTTTCGGTTTTAACCCGTTATTCCGGTTTAACTGGTTATCTAAGTTCAATAGGTATGTTCCTTAATTAGGAAAACTAATATGGGCTTTTCTAAATTGTACTGAGCCCACTGAAAAGCAGATATAGTCAGCGGCTAAAAGCCTAAAACCGAGGCAAAACAGAAGGGTGCCCAAATTTCGGTTCGATTCTCCTTGAATGTGTAAGTCTTCATTTCACTGAACCATAAAATAAGAAGGAAAACAAAAAATGTTCCATTAATTCCATCCTGCTTCTCTGTTTTGCAGCAGCAGAAATTGCTGACATGGCATCTAACTTATCCCAAAGGCTCCGCAGAGGAATGCATCAACTGGATGATATACAAACAGAACAAAGACTTAGGTGACTTTGTAATGTTGCAAAAGTTTTGTGACCATTGTTAAAGACTAGATGATTAGCTGATTACCCTTTTCTCTATAATTGTTTTCTTTTTAGTTTTTTGTTTTCTTGATTATCCTGGGATTTTAGGTTTTTTGTTGTTGTTAACTTAAAGGGAATTTGGTTGTTAACTAATAATATTATACCCTTCATAATCATTAAACAGAATTTTAACCCCCCCCCCCCCAAAAAAAAATCATTAAACAGAAAAATAATAAGACTTGCTTAAACTCATACATTATTTTCTTTTAAAAAATTTCGCTTGATAGTGTGATACTCTGTTCCTGAATTTTTTTTCTATGAATGTAATCCGTGCGTGCATTATTCAATTTTCTATGTTCGTAACAAAATAGAGCGCATACACATACGCTCCCGTATATATATTGTCCGGCGATATCTTTTAATCTTCATCATCCGACTCTCTCTCTCTCCCATTTTCTCTCGCTCTAGTTTTCTCGTAGAGAGTCTCTGTTTAATTACACTTTTCCGGGAAAAAAAAAGTCTCAAGAAAGATTAATCTTCGTTGATCGCTGCGATGAAAGGTATCTTTTGCTGTCTCGGAGGAGCAAGCACAAGTAAAATAGTGCAAGACCCAGAGCAACAACCGGAACCACCGCAACAACTAGAACCACCGCAACAACCAGAACCATCGGAACCAAGGGATTCATCGGAAAGTATTGACGACGAAGGTGAACTTGGAATCGAACTCCCTGACGATCGTGAATTTCCATGTTCCATTTTCGTCTCTTTTTCTTCCTTCGGAATCGATTTCTCGGTTTCTGATTTCTTGTACCACAAGCAAATCTGTTTTTAAGAGTTGCTTCGTTTTTATCTGTTTTTTACTGTTCACATTCCTGTAGTGGAGTTCCTCATGTTATGAAACAAGTCTCGATTAGCCTTGTGAAATGAATTTAGGGCTCTTGTTCTTGTTTATCTTTCTTTCTTAATCTTTAGTTATTCATTTATTATAGATTTAAGTTATGGAGTTACATATCGATGGAGCGAAATCGTAAACGGAACCGAAAACTTCGAGTTAACACATCTTCTCGGCGGAGGCAACTTCGGAAAAGTCTATCGCTGCGATTTCCCAACTTTGGTATAAACCCCGAAAGTCTTGGTTTTAAAAACCGAAACCCAAATTTGCTAAATTTAACAAGTTTTGATTACAATTAGGTTGGAGCTGCAAAGATTCACGATCATGAAAACCAACTTGGTAATGCTGATGAGTTCTTGGCAGAGATAAGAACGTTACAAGAAGCTAATCACCCAAATGTGATTAGACTTATCGGCAAATATTTCGGACAGAAAAAAAGTGCCATAGTCTACGAATTCATGCCTAACGGCTCTCTCGACCACCATCTCTATGGTAAAAACGAACTCAAACCTCATCAACTCTGTTTTTACTTGTAAATCAACTTCTTCTCAGTTTGTTAACTTTTTTTTTGTGTAGCAAACGTGGGGCGAGGTCCAGGTCTAGTGCAGGAAACTAGGGTTTTGGATTGGGAAACGAGGATGAGAATCGCTGTGGGTGTAGCAGAAGCTCTGGTTTATCTACACACCGGGATAAAGACGATTCACCGAGATGTCAAAGTCTCAAACGTTTTACTTGACGATGATTATGCGCCGAAGCTGGCTGATTTTGGATTGGCGGCTAAAATCGGTGACATTAAAGACGGCGTTGATCAGCCGCGCAATATCAATCCGGTCAAGGGAACTCGAGGATATATCGCACCGGAAACAGAGGAGTCCGGGTTGGTTTCGACCAAATCCGATATCTATAGCTATGGAGTTTTCCTGTTTGTGCTTTTCACCGGGAGGAGAGCTTATGATCTCAAGAGACCTGCTGCGGCAGTGAGAATCACTGATTGGGTATGTTTTTGTATCTAGGTTTTGCATTTTATATGTTTCGTGTTCCCTAAGTAATATATTTTTATGTGTGTTCTCGGATGTTTTGTTTTCAGTTGAGGCCAGTATGGAGTAGAGAGGAGTTTATCCCTATGGTAACTGATGCTGCGCTCGGTAACAAGTTTCCGGTTGAAGGTTTAAACAGTCTATTTAAAACTGCGAGGATGTGTATAGACGCACAGGCAAATTCACGGCCTCAAATGGTGTTTGTGGAAGACATGGTTCGTCAAGCTGCAGCTTACCCAGTCCCAGAGTTGCTCCCGGTGACAGAGAGATGGAAAGAAATTTGATCGGCAGATTCGATTTAGGCTCTCTCTTCTTTGTTTTTTTTGGGTTTTAACATACATATATACTTGGATTTGAGGCGAGAATCAGGGTTTAAGGTTTTTGAGACAATGCCATCTGTTAATCAACGTTTGAGATCTTTTGTCTTCATTTCTCTTGGAAAAGAATACATTCTTAAAATCAGAATTGCAGAATGAATATGAATTCTATGATTTGTATAAAACTATGGAATTGCTAAAATAATTCGTCTTACGATTACAATTTGTGTATCGTATGATTCTTTCCCATAATTTTCTGGGTTCTTCAAGACTACAAAAACATATGAAGGATACTTGTATATATACAAATATTTTTAAATGGTATTAACAATAACAACTTTTGAAAGTTGAAAGACATTTTCAGACTTATGTAATGGATTCTCTTTTTTTTTTTTTTTTTTGTTCTTTTCTTTTGTGCCATTTATTGTTGTCACAAAATTCAGGAAAAGAAGACCTGAACGCTAGAAGTTTTCAAAGACTTGCATACAGGACAAATCCCAGTGAATACATCACATTCTTTACACAAACTCAAGTGCCTACACGGCACAACCAGTACCGATACTTCCTTCGCATTGCACATTTTGCATCTCATCCTCTGAATCCCCATGTTTTTGTTGTTCTTGTTGTTTGGATCAATGTATGATGAAGCTGCATCATCTATCTCGCTGTCTCCAAACCCTTCTTTGCCTTGATCTGCAGCACCAATCACATTGTTGTTGTTGTTGTGTGACATTGCTTGTTGTAGATTTGTCTTTAAGGCATTCACCACAGACTCATTGTACTTTGCTCTGTAGTGCCAATTCTGAGCTTCCAATGCCACTTGCTTTATCCGCTCCACGAGCTCCTTATTCTTCTTGTTCATGTTATCGATCTCGAGGTCTTTCTCTTGTAGCTTCTTGCTCACTCCCTTCTCTATTGTGTTGAGAAAAGACGCAACCTGTCTCTGTTTCATATCCCTCACTCCTTTCGCCATTTGAGCTGCCTGAACCAAACAGATACATTACAAATCGAAGAAACCTAAGAGCGCAAAACAGAGCACACGCACGAACAACCAGTACCTGGATTTTGATAAACTGGTCGAGCTCATCTTTTTGTCTATGGAGGCCTATCCGAAGACTATCATCGAGTGACTGAAACATTGGAGAAGCAGCTACAATGCTACCACTAGCAGAAGTCACTGAAGAGTTGCGTTCATCGTCATCATAAGATAGCCTAAGACCAGTGGAGACTAGATTCTCATTAGGGACTTGTTCTGGAACACTAATGTTGTTATGATTGTAGTTCAAAGATATCTGAAGCTTCTGTTGTCTTTGGATATTACTAATGCTTTCAGCTTCCCTTCCTCTTTTGTTAGGCCGAATCATTGGAACGAGATTCTCGTTAGCAAAGTAGTTTACTGGATCAACAGTGCACCCACCTCCCACTGCACCAAACCAAAAAAAAAGAAGAAAATACATGATTCTCAAATTTCTCGAGCGTTTGAGATTAGGACATTATGATAAACCAGAAACTTACTGGTCCCGAGCAAGTGAAGCTGATTCGATTGTGTGTTTGTCTGGTATTGCAACTGGTTCTCATTCATGAAAACCGGCGGTACAGCGTTTGCATTGTTTCCACTTAGCATCTTCTTCTTCGATGAATGTGTATGCAACTATACAGACGGTAAAGTATTTGCCTGCAATTAAGGAAGAAGAAGTCAAGTTTCGACCTTTCTTAAGCAACTAATTTGAAACATGAAACATGAGTCGATATGCAAATTTGGAACTTTTGACTCCCATAACCAACCAGATCTACAGAGCAGAGACAATGCTGGATCATAGAACAGAGTTGATGCTAAATCTATAGTCAAACAAAATATTAAGAAAGAAAAATATTCTGGAGAAATATAACCTTTTTTTTACCTAAACGATTAGATTTCTATGATTTTGCCTGATAAATCGGGATACAACAGATTGATTGATTGATTGGTTCAACAGTCAAAGTTCCACATAAATATATAGTATATATGTATTTTTTAACTTATTGATTTTAAGGTAAATCTCTGGGAACATGGAAAGATGACAAAAGTTCAAAGAACGACGATTCATAACCCAGAAAAAGAAACCCTAAAGAAATTGTAATTTTCCAAAAATAAGTAACCAGAAGAAGAGGCAAAAAAAATTAATACCTTTTTCAGAAAATTTCCTTCAGATTCAACCGATTTAACAAACCTTAGTTTCCTTTCAGATCCTGCATAATAATAATAAAAACAAAAATCATCATCGATTCAAATTATATAAAAAAAAAATTGAACTTGTTATTTGATCAAACAGCCCAGAAATGTTATTTTTGTTAGCTAATAAACAGTTAGGAAATCGAGAGAGAGAGAGAGAGACGAACCGGTGAATCAGGATCTTGACAGAAAAGAAGATGCCTTTGTTGAGATGAAACGGCTATAGAAGAAGAACAAGACCCAATTAAATTAAAGCCACAAAAAAAAAAATTGATTGTTTTTATAAAAGAAAAAAATGAAAGGGAAGAAGACAAAAGAAAAGAGGCAAAAGAAACGGAAGAAGAAGAAAGAAAATGAATTTGTGAGCAATTGAGCGGGTGCGATGGAGCGGGACAGTGATGAAGAAGTGGGGGAAGTTGGATGCCAATTTCGATATTTACTTGAATAAAATAAAGAAAATTGTACAGTAAGCTTTTTAAAAAATTTAATTTAAAATTTTGAAAAGAAACCAAAAAAACAAATAATGGTTTGATAGTAAATGTAAACACCAAACAAGAACCGGTGGTGGTGCTTTCTCGTCTTTGCTTTCGTCGTGAGTTGTGTATCTGTCTCTCCCTGATTACGCCAACTTTTCAGTTTTTCATTTTCCTTTTTCTTTTTTCCTTCTTTTTTGTTTTAAACCCGGAAAGATTATAGGTTTTGACTGATATAACAAATCTATTAATTACGATGAAAGTATTGATTTTTTTTTTTTGAAAAACAAATGGGTAAAATCTGAAAAGCCTTTTAGTTGAACAAGTTTCTTGCGAAATAATTGTAAGACATTATAAAACAATGATTTAGTGGAATAATGATGTTTTTGACGTGTTTATATATAGTAGATGACATTTTTTTTTTGGGTAAGAATAGTAGATGACATTATTAGATTACTAATTTAAGTTATTTAAATTAATTTCGTTTTTCTTATTGACTACCTACAAAATGAGGCATTTTTAAAAGGGAAAATTGAAATAAAAGGACACTTTTACTATAGGTTTGGAAAACTATACCTTTGCCTCAAAACATTGAAGAACTATACCTTATATTAATGTTAATCCTAATTTACCCTTAATAATTCAATAGAAAATTCAATTAAAATATATATAAATAATAATTTAGTTTTGTATTAATTGACAAACTTCTAATTTATATAGAAATTTTCAAATAATGATTTTTTCTCATTAATAATAACAAACTTCTAATTCATATAAAAATTTTAGATAAAAGTTTATTTTTATTTCTCCCATTCTTCTACTTCTAATATTATGATAAGACTAATGGGTTTGTTTGATATTTTATAAAACTTTATTTTTATCGATTTATTTAAATTTTGTATAATTTACAAAAACAACATATACAATTAGTATATACTCCAATAGATCAAACTATACATCTAACATTATAATCTATCTACTCAAAACAAAACTAAAAAATATCCTAAAAATTATTTATTTTATTTTGATTATCCACTACTAAGTTCTTTTAAGTCAAAATATATAATATATAGAATTATGTTTTGTAGTATTTTTTTCATTAACAAGGCTTATTTGAAAGTGAAAAATAAATTAAAAAACGAAAATATATAATAAAAATATGTTCATCAAGAAAAAAATATTTGATATTGGTTTTAAGCTAAACATTTATTTTGCAATATGTTTTGCAAAAATATATAATAAAAATATATTTTTTCCATTTATAACTTTTAGAGATTTTGATGAGATTTTTATTTCCATTTATGATACACAAAATTCTAAATTTTGTAGAATGCATATTCTAAACTTTTTAGAACATGTACAAAGTGTAGAATACATATTCTAAACTTCGTAGAACACACTTGAAGTTTAGAATACGTATTTTAAACTTTGTAGAACATGTACAAAATGAAGAATATGTATTTTAAACTTCGTAGAACATGTACAAAGTGTAGAATACGTATTCTAAACTTCAAAAAACAGATCAAAGTTTAGAAGATGTATTCTAAAATTTATAGAACAGAACAAAAATATTTATTTTTAATGTTTTTTTTGAAAAACTAAAGGTTAGGAATTTTTTACTATGATGTTTTTGAGTTTTCTATATTTTTTTGTTCTTAAAATATTTTTAAAAAAATATTTTAGTTAATTAGTTAAGGCTAATTCAGTCAAAATATGGACAAAAAATTAAAAGGTATAATTTTACAAACTCATAATGAAAATGTCCTTTTTTCAATTTCCCCTTTTTAAAACATCTAAATACACATAGCAATACATTGAATTCTGAGAGCTATTGAAATCTATTGTTGACTAATTAGTAAATGGCAGAATAAAATTAATTTCAATATTGTTGACAAAAAAGTACGGAATAAGATTAATTTCATTAAGCTACCACAGTTGAATGCGTGCGAATGTCCTAGATTTAAAAACAGTTGTGTGATCGCGTCAGTGAACAGCACTGTACTTTTTTTTTTTCTTTTTGTCAAAGGTGAACAATAGTGTATTAAAACCGCATGATATGATATGACCAATAAAAATTTGTGTTTAATAGAAACCTCATTTCATGATTTCACACATGTATCTAGTTAGAACCATATGAATATCAACTACGGTAGAGATTGATGATAGTTTTAAAAAATGTATCAAAAAAACATGAGAAATATATAAAGTTCAAAAAAGATTCAAATTTAATATACAATTATAATAATGAATAATGAATAATCGTTTCTGACGTCAAATTCAAAAGTCAGGACACGGGTTCCAATAGTGGGGAGAATTATGACAGCAGAGAAGAAGAGATGGTCAACTAACCCGCCGTAGGGGTATTTGGGTCTTTTTCCTCCACCCGAGTCCATGCGATGCGAGGGTAACGGACGGACGAGGAAGAGGAAGAAGAAAGAGAGAGCGATCAACGAGAACGTGTTCGCCGTGATCTCAGTAGTGTTTCAGAGGAGAAGGAGACGTTTTAATTGCGTGTGGGACCCACTCGCCTGGTCGTTGTTGGCAAATATGGCGGGTAAATTTTGGCGGGGAAGAAAAAGAAGAAGGAAGAAACCTTTAGTAGTTTAGTTACCATATGACTTTCTGGAAACTTGGACCGGACCAAACCGTCGCACGCCAGGTTTGTTGGAGGAAGATTATTATTTATTTTATTTTTTAAAGGTTTTGTTTAAGAAAAACAATTGTTACTTACTAGTACAACTATTGCAATAATCAATACGAAAGGTTTGTATAAAAAATCTGGAAAAATGGCACAAACTAATTGGAAAAAGAAACAGACGGTGGGAAAAAAATTTAAACTGTATAGAAAAAGATGTATGGGACAGGCTTGTTTTTTTTGTTCGTCGACAAAAAAATAAAATAAAATAGGAAACACGTTATCAATTTAGCTGATAACTTTAAAAAACGAATAACTAATGATTTCGCTATTATTATACTTATATAGTTAAAACCATTAAACGTTAATAGATTTTGGTATGATTCTTCTTGGCTCGATTACAATCAACTCGGTTTTGGTTTGGGATTTTTGGTTTAACTATAATAAAACCAGTATGTTCAGAAATCCATCCATAGCTATGTCTTAAATCCATCGGATTTTACTAAACGGATATATAAACTGTTAAGACCCGTTTATTGAAGATATACTTTAGTATCCTTGGTTAAATGGGAATATGTGTGTTTGAAAAAGAAAAAGCAAAAGGCTTCTTCTAGTGGTTGCAAGTTGCAACCACACCGACGCAATCAATTTATTATTATGTGTACTATTTTTTGTAACGTTACACGATATCCAACTAATATTTGGTTGAAGATTTGTTATGTTTATACGATTTAGCTTTTGACTATGTTCCAGTGCATATAATCTTTGCTTTCCTTTCAAGTTTTTATCTGAGATTCTCTATTCAGACTGAAAAAGATCTCTAAATTCATTTGTTGACCTTTCTTTTAGCGAAGAAATTGAACTTGAACCAACCAAAATTAAAGGAAGAAGGTACGAAACCAATTTGAATTTTTCAATTATTTTCAGAAACTAATTTTGAATGGTAGCAGGTGACAAAAAAACACGATGCTAATTTGCATCTATTTCGTCTTTGAGTCAAATATAGATGCGGTATTTTGTTAAACTATGATGTTTCTTCTAGCTCTGTATACCGGAACTAGTATCATTCTTGCATAATGAACGAGAAAAAAATCTCCTTGTGCCCGTCATTATGGAGTCTCATGCACATATCATCTCCATATTATTACAACTATTAAGAGAATATTTCCACATGTTTGATCGCTGTTCACATTCATTAAAGTTTTTTTTAGCCCTTTTTAGTCCTTGTGATGGTATCTATTTTGCCTCTAAAATGTTTGAATATCTGTTTTAACTCATTAAACTGCAATTTTAATGTGATGGAGATCAAAAGCTCTATATATTCTCTCGGTTTAGTGGAAGGAATATATATCAAATAGGCAATAACGTAATCCCCAAGCGCATTTGTTAAAGAATCATAATGTTCATATAACATTAGTTAGAGAGCAATTTCTCTGCCATTGCACAGAGTTGAGAGTTGGTAGGTTGGTAGACTTAAGGCCCATTGAAGTCACACACTCCCGTAAGTCACAAGAACCAATTTACAAACACTTATCTTCTAAATTTGCGGAGAGCCTCATAGTTTTACTTTCAAGTTGCCTCTATACTCAAAACTTGTCGTGTATGCATGATTCAAGTGGCATTTGGTTGGCCACACAAATCAAAAGGTAACGTTTACGAGGGGACCAGCCAGTTAGTGATATGTTTGAAGCCAGATGCAGACCGAGGGTTTTGGCACTATATGTCAAAGAACCGATTTATTCGTTCCGGTCTTATGAAATTATATAAACTAGAAAATATGCTATAAGATAAAATGTTGTTAGATACGATACGATTTAATTAGTTGTCTTTTCAAATCATAGCTTTATTTTATTTTTAATAAATTGACTAATTAGTTAACATATAATCAATTTAATAGCTAAATACTAATCAAAATATGAAATACTAAATATTTTTAAAAACAAAACCATGTGTTAAAATTTCATTTAATATTCGTTATTTTCTTGAAATCAAGATTTGTTATCCTATTATCTAGTAGTCGACTGATAATATTTCGGTTTGGTTTAGTTAGTTTTGGTTTTCTTACAGACAGACCAAAACAAATGAAACTGAAGCTTTGGTTAGTTCAAATTAAAATATCAGTTATATTGGTTTAGAAGGTGTTGAACTGAATTAGTTGCCAAAGGTTTTTCGTCCGGTAATTAGTCTTTGAAATCGACTTTGCAACGTTTAAATAAACTGACAAAATGCCATAATTAAAGTTTGGTTCTCACCATCTATTTCCCAGTTAGTAGAAAAAAACAAAGGTTAACTGCGAAGTCTTAGTCAAAAGACAACAAGTTAGCTCCAACTAAAAAAAAAAAATTGTGATCAAGTTGAAAAAGTGACAGATAGAGAATCTATCCTTTGGATCCTCTCCTCTATTTTTAGCCCTTCACTTGGATCTCTCTTGGATAACTCATTAAATGACACTATCCAATATACCCACATGTGTATCAGCGTATGTATATGCATGTGGATCTATAATTAGAAGCTTCCTAAATTTGTCACAAAAAAATATCTTCATGTTTTGTTCCCTTCCGTTATAAGTCACAATTTTCTTCCAAAGTTATTGGATTTGTCCCCAAATCATTTGGAGATCCAAGAAGAAGAAGAAGAAGAACGATATCTTCAAGAGAGAAGAAGAAGAAGATGTGTACTCATCATGATGATCAATCACAACACGACCTCCCTTGTCTCCATTGCAACCCACATTCATACATTCGCATGGTGCATATGCATATGCATACATATAACATATATATATATATATAGTTTATACGTTTTTTGTTTGGTGTAATAATCCTCAACAAGATTTGTGATTGATTTTGTTAGGTACAGCATATGATAGAGAGATGCATTCTACTCCGTATGACTCGTGATGAATGCGTCAAGGCGTTAGACCACCACGCAAGCATTCTACCACTCGTTACGCTCACCGGTTAGTCTTTATATATAAGTTCACATATATATAGCCTATAATTGTCCACGATCTACATTAAAAAAACGTTTTAAGGGTTGTTAATTGTAAAATGATATTTAGATATAGGTTTCAATTCGCGACGTCAAATGATAACTATATGGAAAATTGGATCATGTATTCATGTTCGTCATTTTTGTCTTTGACAGTCGACACATAAAATTATTGAAGTTTCAAATGTTTATATATGGAACTAAATTATGTAGTTTTCGGCTATATATACCATGCCAGGCTTAATTATATTGAGCAAGGGTGCTACAAAGAAAAAAATAAAATTCATAAATGTTTTTTTTTCTTTGCAGTTTGGAGAGGACTTCAAAGGGAAAATAAGGATTTCTTTGAAACGTACGGGCATTTCGTTTCTCCTAGGCCTTACTTAAGTAAGATTTTAAGGGATCAAATGGGTGTTTTTTTAGTGTGAATAAATTTCAGTTTGGTTTCTCAATCAACCTATCGACCAAACATCAAGACTTTGTGTTGTTTGATGAAGAGAGTTTTTTTTTGGCGTGAATTTTATCAGGCGGATATGTTCGGAAATCACCGAGGTTTGCGAGAAGGATACGTTGAAGACTTTGCTCCAGGGGTTCTATATACAGGAGAAAAAGCTTGAACTTTATATGTAGACCTAGGCTATATTATACGTGGACCTTTTATGTTAAAAGGTGTCACTATTAAATTAAGCAGAGAAGCTTTATTGTGTAAACTACTTTAAGGTTGCTTATTTAGATGTCTATTTACTGAAAACTCTGGATTAACTAATTTGGCTTAACATCAACTCTTTAATCATCCAAATGTTATTACAAAACATGCATTATGTTCCCAAGCTTTATTTGTTTTTATGTCATCAGTTTGGTTATGTCAATATATGTTACGATTGATAAACATGCATGTTTTGTAATAGATCGAATCAAAACTAGGAAACTATAAATGTTTAAAAATTTGGCAACAATAAAAAGATTCGCATGAGATGGGATGTTATTGGAGTTTTGGATACTTTGTTTCAAATATCTATAGTTTTAATACGCGGGAAATAAATAGTAATTCCATTATTCTTGTAAACATCTCGCAATCAAAAATTGGATATTTGAGCATATTCCTCAAAAAAAAAAAAAAAAAAGCAGAAGTTCTTTAAAGGCATTCAAGCCTGGTTAGGTATGGGTAGATTGAACCAACCAAAAATAAAAACGAAGGAGCACATACCTTTAACCGAAGATAACCGGGCGTGTAACAAAGTACAATTGCGATTTGTCTGGGCTATTCCGAGTTTCCCGTATAGATCGGATAAAAAAAATCTGCACGACAAAAGTCGCAAAGCTAATAATACCGACAAAGATCTTTTTCCATTCCTTCTGGTTTTCTTCGAGGTTTTCTTGAGGCTCTCAGCATCTTCGAATCGTTGAGAAGATGCGTTAGAGAGTCCGCTCTGTATCTTCGGAACAGAAGGGTCTTCAAATCTCCAAGTAATATTTTGTAATCTTCTCTTTTTTTAGAACCCACCTCTCTTTTCCTTTTGTTTATCTGCTTTATATAATATCTGGGAGGAAAATTCGAAGTGGGTTGTTCTCTCGCAAATTCTTGTTCCAATTATTATACTGGGTTTTCTGATTTTTGTCCGCTACTGCAAAAAAGGTCTCACCTTTGTCGCCACTATACAGTCTTGTGAATAGTTCAAATATATCCAATTTTGAAAGTCAAAAAGTCTTTTGAGATTTCTACAGAGGAAAATTTTCACGCTTTGCAATACAAAAGCATGTAATTAACATGATTCGTAGTGATAATGTTCTTCTTCGCTTTTTGGTGGAATCTTAGGACTCTACTGATGGCTGCTGATACAACAGCTTCAAGCTACTGGTTGAATTGGAGGGTCCTCCTCTGTGCATTAATCCTCTTAGCTCCACTAGTTGTAGCAGCTATCCTCATATGGAGGTACGAAGGCAAAAGAAGACAAGGCGAAAGCCAGCGAGAATCTCCCGGGACGTTGTTCCAAGACGAAGCTTGGACCACATGTCCTAAAAGGATCAACCCTCTCTGGTTACTTGCCTTGAGAGTATTCTCATTTGTTGCGATGCTGTCTCTACTCGTTTCCAATGTTGTGCGCGATGGAAGCGGCATCTTTTACTTCTATACCCAGTGAGTTTTAAACTTCCTTCTCACATTACCTGAATCTTTGAAATGAATGAAAAAGATCCAATCTTTTTTTTTTTTTTTGCTGAAACAGGTGGACATTTACTCTCGTCACACTCTACTTCGCGGTATATCTCTTGAGAAAGTTCCGTTGTTGAGGTTACTGTCTTGGTTTCAAACACTGAATCCTTGTTTCCCTGCAGTATGCTTCGTTATTATCTATATACGGATGCTGCATCTACAATAAAGAAGCTGGAGGTAACATAGAGAGCTATACAAGTATAGGTGATGCGGAAGGAGGCACTTATAGACCACCGATCACCCTTGAAGGAGCAGAAAAAGCCTCAAACTCTTCCGGTACACATTCAGAAGCACAAGTGCGTCAAACGGCGGGTTTTTGGGTTTACATCTTTCAAGTCCTTTTCCAGGCAAGTCTCTCTTGCTTTAACTCTGCTCGTAATGTTCTCTTGAAACCGCCTGTGAGGAGGGACTTACAAAGCTTTCTGTTGTAGCAGACTTGTGCCGGTGCTGTTGTGCTTACGGATATTGTGTTTTGGGCGATAATCTACCCCTTTACTAAAGGTTACAGGCTGAGTTTTGTAAGTTCTGGATCTAATACCGTTTGATTCCCTCTTCTTTGGAAAGATTTGGATTCATTTTATATGATTAGTTCTCTCTTGATATCTCTAATTCACAAGTGTTTTATTTCGATCGCAGCTCGATGTTTGTATGCATTCTCTCAACGCTGTTTTTCTCTTCGGTGACACATGTCTCAATTCCTTGGCAAGTCCTAATAACTAGACGAATCTCCCGCTTTTTTTGTTTGTTGAACCTAACAGCGATTTATCCTTGTTCCTTATCCAGCGATTCCCGCTGTTCAGGATCTCTTACTTTGTACTTTGGAGCTGCGTTTTCGTGGCTTACCAATGGATAATCCATGCCTTCAAAAACTTATGGTACACACACAGTTGTTCCGTTTTCTGATCTTCATAGAGGCTAAAAGTTCCCATCTTTATTACTCCAGATGTTCATGCATTGTTTCGAATAAGTACTATGTATGGCTTTGGAAGGGTCCACGTGAAGTCTTCACAACACACAAAACCGCAATGTCTTAAATAGTTTTAAAGGATCTTTGTCATACATCTTTTGCAGGTGGCCATACCAATTTCTTGATCTGTCCTCACCGTACGCACCTTTATGGTACGGTCATAAACTCTTCACACTTAGTATGTATCGCGTAAAGCATCAAATAAAAATCAAGTTCATCGATCAGAAGAAAGAACACTTATTATATGATATTTTTCTGATGTCTCTGCAGGTACTTGGGAGTGGCAGTGATGCATTTACCGTGCTTCGGGGTCTTTGCTTTGATCATAAAGCTGAAGAATTCCTTGATACAGCGTCACAGCTCGTGATGGTTTTGGGTTCCACCAGTCCAATTTTCATACATATTAGAAATGTTGAGATTCTTGTGTACGAGGGAATATAACACATGAGGAGGCGATGGCGATGGCGATGGACTCATGGTCAAGTCAATCCCTCTTTGTGGATAAGAGGTTAGCCAGAAGAAAGAAGAGTAAGAGCCATGGGATCTCAAGTTTCCAACACTCCAAACGTTTTATTTAGTTGTTTATGATTAAAGAGAAAACAAATGACAAGCGTCTCTATTCTTTTTGCTAAAAACGTTTGACAGATGTCTAGAATTGGGAATTGGACGCTGTTCGATATTTTAATGCTAATGTGTCTCACGTAAGTAATACTACTAGTACAGTTATTGTGAAGATGGCGTGATATGTTATGCAAATCAAATGGTTGAAGCTGAAACGTTCGTTTACAAGTTAGGTGGCATTCTCCGAAATTGAATGAACAAATGAACTAACCACCAGCTTTTTCCAGGAAGGAGTAGCTGCAAAGTCTTGCGAAATTTGTTAAATCAACTTAAGTTGGAAACAGAAAATACCCATTTTCTAATGCAAAACTTGAGATTTTTGGTACTCGTGAACATCGACCGCTTAAACATAAAAGTGAAAAAAAAACAAAAAAAACAAAAAAAAATTATTTGCGAGTAATGAATAGTATGATTTTGGTATTATTTCGTTGATTACTCGCAAATAATTTGTTATTTTTTTGAGGGAAACCGATAATTTGTAAGTAAGTTGCAACTATAAATGGTAAATACAGACCTTAACAATGGAAGGAAAAGAGGAGTCGAATTGGTGAGCTAACTACCGAACCTGAAGCTAGCATTCTCTCTGTCCTTGTCCTTCATCCAACTCTCAAACGGTAAAGATCCGCCATTTTCAGGGATTTCTGCTTCTCCGTCATTCCTTCCTTTCATCTGTATGCAAATTTGTGAACATTCTCTTTTCGGAATTTGTAAACTTGTTCATGCCTAATCACGTCTCATTGCGTAATTAACGTGACGTTCGACGTGTCTTTGAAGTTTAATCCGCCGTTTTGGTCGGAGCCCGTGATGGGTTCGCTGTGAAATGCGTTCTCTGGGTTTTGATTGGGGAGCGAGTGATTTCGCCTTCTCTGGATCTGTGAGATTCTATCAGTTTAGCGGTGGGTTTTGATTTCGCTCCTCTTGGTTGTTTTCTCCAGTTTCGTTTTGCAAATGGCTAGGAAGAAGATCAGAGAGTATGACTCAAAGAGACTGGTGAAGGAACACTTTCAAAGGCTTTCTGGCAAAGAACTTCCTATCAGATCCGTCCAGGTTTATTCATTTTCCGACATAGCTTCTGGGTTTGGGCATTGGTTTCTCCGACATAAAGCAGATTTTCAAAATTGTGGTTATACTTTCCAAGCATATTGAGTTAGCTGTAAAGGCTCCAAAAGATAGCTTTTTTCTCCAAATTTACCGCATCTGAATTTATCATTGCATAAGCATTCTCTTTCGGTTTATGTATGTCGTCCAGTGTTGTTTTTTATTGTTCTCATAAGGCTTCATGTAATGTAACCTTTTTCAAATCCTCATGTGTGTGTGTAGATCAACCAAACAACTGATCTAAATGAGCTACTAGAAAAAGAAGCTTGGCTCTCGTCCGAGAAGCTGGTGGTGAAACCTGATATGTTGTTTGGAAAGCGTGGCAAGAGTGGTTTGGTTGCCCTGAAACTAGATTTTGCTGAAGTTGCCACTTTTGTGAAAGAGCGTCTGGGCAAAGAGGTAACCTTTTTTTTGTTTTGTGCGCTTTTTTTATGACATCCTTCTGAGACCATCTTCACTCAACCTTTCTATCCATATATCATCTCCAGGTAGAGATGAGTGGATGCAAAGGACCCATAACAACATTCATAGTCGAACCATTTGTCCCACACAATGAGGAGTATTATCTTAATGTTGTCTCGGATCGGCTTGGTTGCAGCATTAGCTTTTCAGAGTGTGGAGGAATTGAGATCGAGGAGAACTGGGACAAGGTATTTTGCAAGAGCTTTCAGAGATTTTTTCGTTCAAAGGTCTTACTGTCTAATTCAGTATCTTCCATCATAAAGATGAAATCTGAGTGTAGGCTCTATTTTCTACAGGTCAAGACAATATTTTTACAAACGGGTGCTTCCCTGACACCTGAAATATGTGCACCTCTTGTGGCAACTCTTCCCTTGGAGGTAATCGACTCTTTTAATCGGATTAAAGAGTTGTGAGCATGCCATAGAATCTGGACTCTCGACTCATAACATTCTTACAAATACAGATCAAAGCGGAAATTGAAGAATTTATCCAAGTAATTTTCACTCTGTTTCAAGGTATGCCAAACGTAGCTGAACCTTCTTCATACAGATGAAATCACCTTTACTGGGATTAAAAAAAAAAACTGAGCTTTTAGTCTTGTTTCCTTTGGTGTTCTAGATCTTGATTTCACTTTCTTGGAGATGAATCCTTTCACACTAGTTGATGGAAGGCCTTATCCTCTTGATATGAGGGGTGAGCTTGATGATACAGCCGCCTTCAAAAACTTTAAAAAGTAAGTCTGACTCCAGCATTTCCCAACTCTTTGTGCTTAAGAACTACGAGAATGCGAACATGATTAACCCCTCGAACTTGCAGGTGGGGCGACATTGAATTTCCAATGCCATTTGGAAGAGTAATGAGTCCCACAGAAAGCTTTATCCACGGACTGGATGAAAAGGTATCATCGTCTTGACATTAATATGGTGGAATCCTCCAATACATCGTTCTGTGACTTAGTAAAGAGCTTTCATTGTTATGCCCCTATTGTGGTCGCAGACAAGTGCGTCTTTGAAGTTCACTGTTCTGAATCCCAAGGGGCGGATTTGGACAATGGTAGCTGGAGGAGGAGCAAGTGTCATCTATGCGGATACAGTATGTTCCTTTATAGAATCATTTCTGAGAGATTCTCTGCATTTTCTCCCTTAACAAGTCCTAAATTTAAAATCATTCTTGTCTAGGTTGGAGATCTCGGGTATGCATCTGAACTTGGCAACTATGCTGAATACAGTGGAGCACCCAAAGAAGACGAGGTTTTGCAGTACGCCAGAGTCGTTATCGATGTAAGAGTAGTTTCTTACTCCCCTCCTTCCATGAAGACGATCTCTTTGCTGTGACCGATGAATAATAATAACAATACAATGCTTGCAGTGTGCTACAGCAAACCCGGATGGAAAAAGCAGAGCTCTTGTGATTGGAGGTGGAATCGCCAACTTCACTGACGTTGCTGCTACTTTCAATGGCATAATCCGTGCTCTCAAAGAGAAGGTAAGTCAAGAATACTTGAGGGGATGAAAAGCGAAACATCTTTTGTCATGCATTTGTGATTATATTTCTCATATCAGGAAGCAAAGCTGAAAGCAGCAGGGATGCATATATTTGTGAGGAGAGGAGGACCAAATTACCAAAAGGGACTTGCTAAAATGCGAGCCCTTGGAGATGAAATCGGTGTTCCCATCGAGGTCTACGGTCCAGAAGCAACCATGACAGCCATCTGCAAAGAAGCAATCCAGTACATCACCGCCGCAGCATAAGCTTCTCTCAGATCCATGTGTATTGCCCAAAACTTATGTTTTTAAGAGCCTTTATCTACTTTAAGTCTTCAAGATCACTTAAGCTACTAAACTACTTGCAATTTCTTGAAAACTCCTTTAGTTTGATTTTCTTTTTTCCCCTAAAGTTTCCTCAGATTCAATTATAACCATCGTTGTTAATTTGTTGCCCTCTTTTTATTTTTTTGAGACCGGCAGAACGATGAAAAAAATAAATCAATTGGGTGATTTTCACGTTCAAAAAAGAAAATTCAAATGGTTATAAAAAAAAAAAAAAAAATTGAAACGACTAATTTGAAATCTGTAGAACATCTTCATTATTTGAATTGCATAATCCCACAAGGATAAATAAATGTAACGTAATGAAAATGATTAAAATAATCATGGATCGATATTTAAAAGAGAAAACAAAGAAGAGTTTTTGACAGTTCAATTATCAAATTATTCAGGGATGTTACTGTTGCTGCTGCTGAAGATTGATAAGTTTAGAATAAGGACCATTCTTGTTCTCAACGAGGCTATTGTGGCTGCCTTGCTCTATGATCTTACCTTCTTGTATTACACTTATCATATCTGAGTTCTTGATCGTAGATAGCCGGTGAGCCACCACCACCGTGGTCCGGTTTCTCATTAGCCGATCCAATGCTTGTTGTACCTACCAATTCATTAATATAATCCCCGTAAAGATTCTATATGGAAAATCTGGACCGTATGATCCAAAATCCTAGTACTAAAGAAAAAAAAGCTTACCACACGCTCTGATTCAACGTCCAAGGCGCTTGTGGCTTCGTCAAGGAGCAGAATCTCTGGATTCTTGAGGACGGCTCTAGCGATAGCGATCCTCTGTCGCTGGCCGCCTGACATCTGAATGCCGCGTTCGCCAACTTTGGTTGAGTAACCTTCCGGGAGAGAGCTGATGAAGCTGTGAGCGTTTGCAAGCTTAGCTGCTTCCATGACTTCAGATTCAGTAGCTCCTTCTCTTCCGTACAAGATGTTCTCGTAGATAGTTGTTGCAAAAAGAGCCGGTTCTTGTTGAACCAGGCCGATGTGTCTTCGCAGCGATTTCAAGTTCATTTTCTTGATGTCTTGTCCTGTAATAATTGTGGGTTGAAAAAACAAAAAAAACAGCTTACAACCAAATAACAAACTCCTTGTGATGCAAGAAACCTGTAGTCAGAGTTTCTTGTGATCGAAGTTATTAAGTCAAGAGCTGGGCGCTTACCGTCTATCAAGATTTCCCCGGCTGTAGGATCGTAGAACCGTAGAATGAGTGAAAGGACCGAACTTTTCCCGGAACCGCTTTGTCCCACTAGCGCCATACTTTTCCCGGAAGGGACTGTGAGATCGAAACCGCGGAAGATAGTCACATCGGGGCGTGAAGGATAGCTGAAATGGACACCTTTGAGCTCAATTGTGCCTTCCACATTACTCAGTTCCTTGCCGGTATCTCCAACGACCTTAGTTCTTCGGTCCAATAGCTCGAAGACCGAAGCAACCATCTGGTTTCCTTTAAGCAGATCAGGGGCTAAAGCCAACACTTCACCCATCACTAACGCCGTTACGATCAAAACCATGAATGTTTTCATCACCAACTCGAAAGTTGATAATCCTTGCGCCATCAAAATCGATCCGTACCTGTAAGAATATCTAAAGTGTTTAATCTTTACAATCTCATATACTTAAATTTCTGTGTGTGAAACTGATTATAGATAATACTAATACCAGAGGGCAAGGCCGTAGGAGGAGAAGATGAAGAACTGAGAGACACCATACAAAATCCCGGCCATCTGTCCACGCCTAAAAGAACGTTTGGAAGGTTCTAGAAGCTCGTTGGAATAAAGTTCTAGAACCTTCTCCTCGGCACAAAAGGCGGCTACGGTTCGAATGTTGCTAACAGACTCTCCTGCCAACATGTTAGCCTTCAAATACGCTTTACTCAAGTTTCCTCCATAGCCTTGCATGAAAAGTTTCTAACAAATACAGACAAAGAAAGAAGAGTGAAACCGTCGTTTCCAACAGATACTAGTATATATAATTAACGAAATCGCTAAATTTAAAAACAGAAGGCAAAAAGCTGCGTTTTACCTCGCTGATATGACCGCTAATGATCAATGGGTATGTGGCCAAGACAACAAGCGTGAGACGCCAGTTGAGTATAAAAGAAATGATGAAAGAGGTCACAACAAGACCGACATTCTCCAATAGAATCGTCGATCTTTCAACCACGATGGTTTTAAGCAAATTTGCATCGCTTTCAAGCCGCGACGCTAACATCGAGCTAGTGTTATCGACCTTATCAAACCACCCGATTTCATTCCTCAAGATTGCTACAATTTAACCGGAATAAATAAAAAAAATTAACCAATTGGATGAAGACAAAGTAATGGTAGGGGATTATGATACGGCGGTTTTGTATTTGTGCTTACCTGAAAACATCTTCTGACGGACGCGGAGAGTGAGACGCTCACCCATGATACCGAAGGTGGTATGCTCAATGGCATGAGTGATGACGGTTATGACCGAGCCACAACATAAGAGGATAGAGATTCTCTTGACCTCGTGCTGAGTCGTCTCCCAGTCCATGTAATAAGAAACTAAAGCCTGCGTGATCCCAAGCGCGAAAAGCGGCATTTGAGATCCTCCCATTAGGGCACCTAACGTCCCACCGATTCCGTACTTCCAGTCAGCACGGATCATTGAGTAGAGACGTCCCAACGTTACTTTCCCCTGTTTGGTCGTCTCTGCTTGATGAACGGAGCACAAGTTCGCCGTTCTTATTGGTATTATCTCCGGCAAGGGTTCTGTACTGCAAGAATGAAAGGAGGAGAACAGAGTGGTGTTACGTTGGATTTGCATTCAGTCCCGTTTACGGTTTGATTAAACCGGATTGGCCATGTTTAGGAGTACCTGATTGGTAAGATTGGAGTGTGGTTCAAGTGGTTCAAGTTAGTGTTGGCAGCTTCTTGGATACGAAGGAGAGAAGAGTAAGCTCCATCGGGGTTTGAGGTGAGTTCGTCGTGGCTTCCTGACTCGATGATCTTTCCTCCTTGAACAACGGCTATGATATCAGCGTTTCTTACGGTGGAGAGTCTGTGAGCCACCACAACCGTCGTCCTCCCAACCATCACTTTGTCCAAAGCTCCTTGCACGCTTTTCTCCGACTCTGCGTCTAGTGCGCTTGTTGCTTCGTCCAGCAAGAGTATTGATGGGTTCTTCAAGATCGCTCTCGAAATCGTGATCCTCTGCTTCTGCCCTCCGGATAGCTGAACTCCTCTCTCCCCTACCTGTAAAATCGAAAGCAAAATATTTAGGGTTTTTTTATAGTTGTTTCTTGTATTCTAAGCTATCCGAATTTTGGACAGACCTGGGTTTCGAATCCTTCTGGGAGATTGTTGATGAATGAAATGGCTTCCGAGAGTTCAGTGGCACGGGTAATTTCCTCATTCGTAGCATCATCTTTACCATACATGATGTTCTCGCGAATGGTGGTTGCAAACAGGGCAGGCTCTTGATTAACCAGACCGATATGTCATCTTAGCCACTTAAGATCAAGGTATCTGATATCGTTCCCGTCCAGCAACACCGCCCCTTGGGTAGGCTCGTAGAAGCGCTCGATTAGAGATATCATGGAGCTTTTTCCGGATCCGCTTCCTCCAACAAGCGCAACGACTTTCCCGGCGGGGATAACGAGGTCTAGCTTGTCAAAGATCACCACGTCAGGGCGAGACGGGTAGGTGAAAGTCACTTCCCTGAATCGAATTTCTCCGTCTACTTTCCCGAGTTTACGACCCGTTTTCGGCTCCTTGTTCCTCTCGATCATCTGAATAATCGGATACGCAGCAGCTCTCGCTCGTACTAATGTGGAAATGTTTGGCGCTGCCTGACCTAGAGACCTACACAAAACCCCAAGAAAAAAAACAGAGACTTTGTGAGATCAACAAAAAAAGAGGGATAAGGAAAAAGTGTAGAGCAAGAAATCAAGCCAGATGATTATATTACAAGCCAGCGATGACAACGTTGAGCATGGTAGTGAAAGATTCGCCGCCATTAGCGATCCCCTTGTGAACAACGGTGCTTGTGTACCAAATGAGCAAAGCCCAAGACAAAAACAGGGTACAGTGCATCGAACCGAGTCCCAGTCCTTTGGCTAAACCGGCTTTTCGCCCGTACGTGTACGTGTTCTTCAGAGCTTCTCGGTACGATCTAACCGCCTTTTCTTCTCCCGTGAACGCTTGTACGGTCCTCACATTCCCAATCACCTGAATTTAAACATAGAGAGTATTTGTTTTGAAATTATAATACTCATGATACTCAGATTCTTTTTCTTGTCAGACAAGCTACCGACCTCTTCGGCGATCTCGCCGGCCTTGACGTATGATTTACGGATACGAGCGACGAGTCCGGTGGTGACAAAAGCGTACGTGCCACCGGCGAGAGCAATGAGTGGGACTATGGAGAGGGTGACGAGACTTATTTGCCATACGCTCGCGAATCCAATTGCAAAACCGGCTACAAACCGGCTCATGCAGTGCAAGAAATTCCCTACCTGCAACAAGTACATATGGAAAAAAGATTGTATTTTAAGGAAAAAATAATCCATATATTATATTAATCGAACTACATAGAATCATTGCACGAAAACTAATAAATCATTGTATTCATTGTTTCTTAATAATTAACTTTTATTATTATTTGAAAGTTCATTGTAGTTATCGAATATCAATTCAAGGAAATTTTACTGAAATTGAACTAACAAAAAAAAACAAACTATAACTGTGTGTGAACCGAATCGATAACGGTTTGATTTTGAATTAGCGTACCTTCTCGGAGATAGCGTCTTGGACGACAAGTATGTCGGATGTGATGGCGGATATAACTTCTCCGGTGGAAGATTCGGTGTCGAATAAGCTTATGTCTTGACTTAACATTGAACGCAGATAAGCTTTTCTCATCTTCGCCGCTTGTCTCTCCCCCGTATGCATCCAACATGCAACCTCTGTTTCAATTCATTATTATTATTATTTATTCATTTGCATCTTCAAAAAATAATTATAATTGCTTAATTTTATACTAATATATATTCTTTGTTATGTTGTTTACCTATCCATGATGAGAAGAGTATCACCACACTCAAATATACAAAATCCAGCGAGTACTGCACCAACCAAAGAGATACAAAATTAAAAACTGAGCACACAGGCTCTAATAAAAATACAAAGATGATTATTTCCTAGCATTCTATTTGTGTTTTATTTGTAGTAAAGATTTACAGCTGTATTTCCGAATGGAAATTAATCAGTTTTAAACCAAATTTAACCTTGCACTTGAGAATTAACTTAATATATCTCATATACATTGCACCCAAATATTATTTCTTAAAAAAATGGATTTATTAGATCTTTTTATTTATTTATTAGATCTTAATCTCTCTTGAACTTGTGTCTGGTCATGTTTACTTTCGTGTGTCCAATAAGATTTGAATCAACACAATTTTCGAGTTCAAATCTAACTACTCGCTGCAGTTAACATGTTCGAACTTCTTAGATAAATAGATATTTATAATTAGATTATATAGCTTATCCGATTTCATATTTAGTAAAGAATTAGAACGAAGCCCCACTTAAAGTTTTCGAAAAGTGATTATGGAAAAAGAAAACCTTGGCGACTTTGTGAGAAGCTTGTTGTGGGAAGAGGTAAGCAAGACCGATAATGTTGATGAGTTTGCCGAAGAAGATGAAGAAAACTGGAACGGAGGCTCCGTGAATGCACGCACCGATGGATCCAAGAGCCATCAGAATGCAATCGTAGAAATCAGCAAAGGAGAAGAGCTTAAACACTGAGACACTTGGCTGCTTCTTCTTCTTCTCCTTCTCTTTCTTCTTCTCCACCACTGTTGCTGGAACGCCGGACGGCTGCATTTTCACGTGAAGAGCGGTGCGTTTCGGATCGGTTGAAAGAAAATGAGGGAGATAGTTGCAAGAGAAAATAAATAGAGAGAAAATGAGTGAGTTTGATAGACACTATAAATGAGAAGGCGTGTTTATATATATACTCCAAATAGAAGGGGACGTTCAAGGGAACTTCTTGGAGGAAAATTGTCTGGTACTACGAATGTGAAAATCGGTAAAGTTTAAGATATAAAAAATTTAAGATATAAATAGAAAATTTAGATTTTTTATTTTGAATATGATGTGAATTATAAAGCATGCAAATGTTTCTATGAATTTGAATATCTGTAAATAATTTGTTATTTGTTAATATTTAGAATTTGAAAACTAGATGTATAAAGCGGTAATAATTATGTGGCATTTATATAATTGCGTAGACTGCAATTGAAATATAATTTTTAAGGAAACCAAAATATTAAAATATCAAAAAGGTAAATAAAATAACAGATCACACAAACAAAATTTAAGGTGTATAGAAAATTTAGATTTTTTATTTAACATACGAAGAACTGAAGAAGTCATATTTTTTTTCTTCTAAAGCAAGGTTGAATCTTTCCCTCTATTTTTTCTTATTGCATTAACACGTGGGAACTTTGCGGTGAATTATTACGCATACAAATGTTTCTGCGGATTTGAATATATGTAAATAATTTGCTGTTTAATAATTTTTATATTCTAAATACTGGATGTTATGAAAAACGATAATTTAAGTGTCATTTCTATAACTGGATCGATTACCATTTAAATAAAAATTGAAGGAAAAAATAAATCAAAATATTAAAAAGATAAATACAATGACAGATCATACAAACAAAAATTTAAAATATAGAAAAATTAGATTTTCAGTTATAAATATGGAAATTACAGTTTTCCTTTTGATTATAACAGACAGAATTTTACACCTGGCGAATCTTTCATCCAACCTTCTCTTTTTGGCACATGCATGTATTTCTACGAATTATGACATTTGTCTAGAAATGTGAGTATCATATCGATTTCTCGATCAACCGTACTTTAGCTATCTTACATGGAGTGGAGTTCGAGTTTTTTGGAAAATTTAAGATTTATGAATTACGCGTATTGGCAGAGTTTAATTTTAATCTATGAATTTTGTCATACAAATTGTGAAAAATTTATGACATAGTAAGAAAAATCGTTTTGCATCTTTTTTGTTGAAATAGAACATAGAGAATAGAACATAGAGATCGGTCCGTCCGACCTGATTGTCTAAATTTTGTGACATTTGTTGTAACAATCTAAAGGCCTCATGACATAATATAGTAATGCATATATAAAGGTTATGCACTTGTTTGTGACAACAGATTTGTCTGAATGGTTTACTCGCCCAGTGGAATGTCGCATAAGCTGCTTGATTTCAAGACTTTAAAAGTATTTTTTTTGCCAAATTTTGTTTTCCTAAATTAGATTTTCTTGCATGCAATTTCCGTATTTTGTGTGTGAACGCATGTTTTTTGAATTTTATTGGTCAGTTGGTGGTGCAATAAACATTTAGTCTAATCAACAACAAAAATAGCATTATCATTTTTCCAATTACATTTTTATTTTAAGTAAATTAAGATAAGAAAAGGGAGTGACAAATTTTCGTTGTGGGTAACAGATCAGCATGTTGCTCTCGCTCATCGTTCGTCGCCGTCGCATGCATCCATCTCAGCTATTTCCGCCAATCAAACTACGATGAATGAGAATCGAAATCTTTTACATTATTTCAGACACTGATTTACAATTTTCATGGAAAGATATACTATAGTTTAAGGACGATTCAGAAACAATATTTTTATTTATTTCTTACTGCAGACCAGAAACTTAATAAAGACACATGATCAAACATAGTCCAACTGTTATTCCCAAAAAACCGGAAAGAAACACACATCACAAGACGATCTATAGTACATTAATTTTCTTTCTTAGTGATACAAAGTATTAAAGATGATTTCATACGGTAGCAATTAAGTCTCTTAAACAACTCAAGAAAATTTTTACCACCAAAATCAAATCAATGGAACTCGAAAAGTACACGAGCCTGATGCCGATATATGACTTGCCGTTTTGCCATTACCATAATTAAGACCCAAGATTTTTTTATTTTATTTTTACTCCTCGCTCGCTTCTCATGGCCAAGCTAAACAAACTGTTGAGGAAATGTTTCAAACTGAAGTTCCTTTGTCTCCTCCTTCAATGGCTTTTTCTGCATTTTTTCTGGCGGTGGCTCTCCGGCTGAGGAAACGTTTTTCATTCCCTTGAATTTTTTTTATTTTTTTTAGGAATAAATTGTTTTGAGGTTTTAGTTTTGAAATGGTGGGTGAAATCTCCATCTAAATAGGCTATATATACAGATATGTGAAATCTAATGCGGGTGAAGGTGGAGGTGATAATTATGATTGGATAGTGATATATCATATCTTATGTTTGGTCCAAGTCATAGTCCAACTCAAAGCTTCCCACTTTCTTCCTTTTTTTCTCGGAAAAGTAATCGGTTTAGCCGTTTAAAGTTTGGTGCTGCATCATCGCATTCGTGGGAAATAAAGTTGGTAGATTCTCATGTTTGTTTGAAGTGACAGATTAGCCCTTTTTATAATCTCTGAAAAAATAGACCCAAATTGGTTGCTGATACACACGCTTCTCTGGTTATTTTGCTAAAACCTTTTTATTTTTACATTCTAAATACTAACTAAGTCATCGCTGATTTACAATGATTATAAATAAAACATTATATTCGTGGTATTACATGGAAACACAAACGCTGCTGGTTCTTTACGTTTTTTCATGAAATAAAATCCCCCATCAAGTTTGCCAATCCATAAACGGTCAGCAAAACAATGACGTAATCCTCCTTTGCGTGCAGCGTATGCTTCAAAGTCTACGTTATATACTTATTCATCCATAACCCATGCTTCAAAACACAACGCCATATAGTCCTTTTGTTTACACTTTACACGTATATCATTCGAGAATCTAATCGCCTTTGTGTGATTGAATTCTAACTTCTCGGGGCCTACAACATCGTCTCGGGACTGGCAGCGATATTGGAGAATCCTACCAGGACCAAGTTGGTTTTGGATTCGCACTGAATTTTCGTAGCATTTAATTAGCTTAGTTAACACAAACATTCCCTAAATAAATTAATGGCCATAATAAAATTTAGTGTTGAAAATTATGGTTGACCAATAAAATCAATATAGATAATTTAACTTTTAAGATTATAGCTAACCACAATGGCACAATCAGACAAAACCAAAATTCTAAAAATGGAACAAAACTATCTTGTAATTGTTTTATTTTAACAATGTTCACAAATATTTTAATTAACAGGGACCTGATAATTTTATTGATTAAAACACAAAACAAACATAATATACATAATTTAACAATCAATAAATTCACAAAATTTTGAAAATTCATGCGCTATGTGTATACTCCATAAGAGCTAACTTAAAAAAAAAATCAGAGAATCCATAATAGCATCCACTGAAAAAAGCATAACACAATAACAATTACTTATTAATAAAAAAATATATTTTATTTCTAAAATTTCTCCCATACTTTTAAATATTTAGTTTTTCATGTTTTTATTTAAACTATGTTTACCTTCTTACTATTAAGTTATTCAGAAATATATATTTAATATTTATTTTTGATGAATTGACTTTTATATTTTTATTTGAATTATATGTGTTTTAAAACTATACTCCTTCTATATCTAAATAATAAATAGCTTTTTACACATATTAAGTTAAAAAAAAAAGACTTTTACATCTTTGTTTTCATTAACTACTACTGAAATTTTTCTTTAAATAATAAATATTATAAGAATAAATTAAGTAAAAAACATTAATAACAACATCTACAAAATTTTAATATTTTGAAACAAATTTTTTTCTAAAACATCCATTATTTAGGAAAGAGAGAGTATTTGACTTTTATCTCTTTTATATTTTTCTGAATAGTCTGATCAAACCGGAGCAAATCCGACATCTTCATAACGTGTCTCATTTGACAGGTAGGGGCATATGTGCCAATTCGTAAAACCTTCGCCCACATGTCAGATTCGATTTTAAGCGCAAAAATCGTTTATTTTTTTGAAGATATCCGCCGGAAATTTCGTATTTTTTGACCCTTCGTCTTCGGAAATGACGGCTGTTTCTCCGGTGACTGCAACAACCGCTGCCTCAATTTACCGCTTCTTCTTCGTCTTCTTCGTCGTCTTTCACTCTGAAATTCAAAACTGATACACTCAGTAATCGCTGCGTGAGGTGCAGAGTCAGAAGCTTAGAGAACCAGCCGGGTCACCGGAGCCTCGATTTCTTGTCCAATGGGGATCCGATCAGCCTGATTAATCCGATTTCATCTCCTTCTCCGATATCCATGGCCGCGGCGGCGTCGGAATCCGGTGCGAAGTGCTCGAAGCGCGTCTGCCTCTTCCACAGCGACGAGACTAGAGATCTGGCCGAGAGAATCGTCTCGCAATCTGATTGCATCGAGCTGCGAAGCATCAATTGGAAGTAAATAAAATTATATTCTCTCTCTATCTATTCTATTTGATGGCTGAAGGACATCCCTCTTTTTCTTGCTTTCATCCTAGGTGAAAAATGAAGTTCGCTATCCAATTATTCTCTTGATAGCTTTTAAGAAATTGATAGCTTTTACTTTCTCTTGGTTCTCAACAATTTGAACTTTCAAATGTGAGTTTCTCTTGTGTATTTTGGTCAACGGTCTCACTCCAGAGCTCAAAGTTGAGACCTTTATATGGGATAGCTCTTTAAATCACACTTAGTGCATCTTCTGCTGTGTAGAACGTAAGAAAAATATTGCATTAGGATTTGAAGCTGAGGAAAATTGGGTTTGACGTACAATGAATGGGTGGGAAAGGCTGAGTTCCTGGTAACAAAATGATTCAGAGTTATTGTCCTTGTTTTAGGAAATTTGATGATGGATTCCCTAATTTGTTCATACAAAATGCTCAAGGCATTCGTGGGCAGCACGTCGCCTTCTTGGCTTCATTCAGTTCACCCGCTGTGATCTTCGAGCAGCTCTCGGTGATTTACGCCCTGCCCAAGCTTTTCGTTTCGTCGTTTACACTTGTTCTTCCCTTCTTCCCCACCGGAACTTCTGAGAGAATGGAAGACGAAGGAGACGTAGCCACTGCCTTCACTCTCGCAAGGATACTCTCAAACATCCCTACTTCGAGAGGAGGACCCACTAGCTTAGTGACCTTCGATATACACGCCTTGCAGGTTTTCATTACAAACTCTGATCAGTGCCAATGACTCTTTCTCATTTTGTTCTTTGAGTCGATGGTTTTATCTAGATTTTTTTTTGTACCTGTAGGAAAGATTCTACTTTGGTGATACTATACTTCCGTGCTTTGAAAGTGGTATACCACTGCTCAAGAACAGGCTCCAGGCTCTACCTGATTCCGATAACGTAACTCTCTTTCCCTCTGCTTGTGCATCTTTTTAATGTAACTCGCTACATATTAGAGTTCCGTCCGAGCCTCATTCATGTTGGTTACTGATCTTCATCTGTTTCAGATATCTATCGCATTCCCGGATGATGGAGCATGGAAACGTTTCCACAAACAACTCCAACATTATCCAACGGTACTATACTTTCTAATGTTTAGTATATTGCAACCTAGGTTTAGCATCAGGAGTTCTTCGAGCTCACGTTAGATCTAACTTCAAAACAAGAATTGCATCATCCTATCTTGAGCAGCGAATCTGTACATTAACCCAGTAATCACCTTTGTCATTCAGATTGTTTGCAACAAAGTTAGAATGGGAGACAAACGAATAGTGCGTATCAAAGAGGGAGACGCCGAAGGAAGACACGTAGTGATTGTTGATGATTTGGTTCAGTCGGGTGGCACGCTAATCGAATGCCAGGTTCTGTACTCAGATTCAACTCTCTTCAAAGTATAACTCTAGTCTCACTTCTTTCATAACTCACCACTAAATTTTGTGCCCTTCAGAAAGTCTTAGCTGCACATGGAGCTGCGAAAATAAGCGCATATGTAACACACGGCATATTCCCCAAGAGTTCATGGAAACGTTTCAAGCTTGACACCAAAGGTTACAACCATTTTACAACTTTTGGTTGACTCGGTTTATGTATGTGTCCTTTGTAACATAGTTGAAATCTTGAATCTGTATATATATCGTGGTGCAGGTGATCCCGCGGAAGGTCTGAGCTATTTCTGGATCACAGACTCGTGTGGAGTCACTGTGAAAGAAGTGATGAATAAACCTCCTTTTGAAGTTCTAAGCCTCGCTGGTACCATAGCTTCTGCACTTCAAGTGTAAGCTTCCGTCATTCGAGTAGAAATCCAGCCGCAAGTAACTTTTTGGGTTTGGACAATCTGATTTATGAGATTTATCAACTTTGGTGTATAGTCTCTATCGAAGCATTTGCTGTTTAATAAGAGGTTTTTTATTTAGGAAAATCCAATAATGTAGTGATGATGTTTCATCTCGCTTCTTTGTACTTGATTGACAGAAAATTCATTTGAAAATAAAGTTCTTTTTTTAAGTTGCAGACTTAAATTAGAAAAAAAAATCAGAAACCAACTCCAATTAGTTATTGTTTGCTTTGTATTTATTTGCATCACCAAAGATAAACTAAACTAACTTATCTAATCCAAGCTGAAAATAAAATTCTGGAAATCCAAATCGAGTATAAATCTACTAATATTACAGCCAAGGAAAAAAACTGAACCAAAGCTTTTTTTTTAATATAACTAAAAACATTTGATTTATTGTTTTACAAACTAAAAACAATTGATTTAAAATCTAAATAGAACCAAAATATATAAACGGGAACCAGAATTTTTAACCTTGAAACTGAAATATATAACTTGGGCCTTCGGGGCCCAAATGTAAAGCATAGTGGGAGTGTGGAAATATAATTTCCGTACATCACGCTTGTTCAAATTTCTTTAGCAACAGGAAAGAGAAGGCTGAGAAAAGTAATTTCAAAAAACGGAGGAATAATCTGGAGGAAGATGGCGGGATCTCTAACAGCATCAGTCCACGAGCACCACCGAGGAGACGCGGCAGCTTCAGAATTTTCCCGATGGCTGATCGGTTTTGCTCGGTTTGTTCCGTATCCATCTTCTCCCTCTCCGTATCCAGGGCTGGTTCCTCTCGGAAAAAGAGAGCAGAGTCCGTCGCCCTACGGGACGTGGTTGTCGACGTCTTCTTCGACGCTGGTGTCTCTCCAGCTGGTGGAAGAATTGAACAGATCCGATGTGATTCTCTCCGTCGAACTCGGCGGGAAAGTCCTTGTGAGTTGATTTTTCCTTCCCTATGTTGTTCTGCAGATCGGATTTGCTACTCCTAGGTTTTGTTTTCGCGATGGTTTAAGCTTAATAGATTTCGTAAATCGGGATCTATCCATGTAGGATTGTAGTTTTATGGAGTAATTTAAGTTCCCTGGTATCTGATTGTTCTTCGAATGATTGGGGAATCTCAAATTCTACAGGAAGAACACTACATTTCAAAGCTCAATTTCTCATGGCCTCAGATGACGTGCGTTTCTGGGTTCCCACCTCGTGGTAGCCGAGCGATTCTCGTTAGCTACAAGGATTCTGCAAACGAGGCAACCTCCTAACACTCGAATCTCTTTTGGGATTTTTTTCTGGATTAAACAGATATAAAAGCTTAATAGTGTAACCCCCTAAGAAGAATTTGATAAATGTCCATGAGTTAAATACTTCAGCTGTGTGATTGAAATCCTATTGTTTAATTATGTGCTTGTTGTTCTTCTCCAGATTCAAAAATTCGCTTTAAGGTTTTCCACAGGTGATGCAGCGGTGACCTTTGTGGTAGCTCTTAAGGTTAGCCATTACTGCAAAGAGCTGCTTTACATGTTGATCAGATAGAGATGATATTTCATTACCCTGACTTCAGTTTAGAAGCTATTTTCTAGTTTATAAGCCAATGGATCCTTGTTTTGTTGTTCTGTTTGCAGGAGAAACTGGGCTTAGAGGAAGGTGGGATCCAAAAAAGTGAAACTAGGTCCGAGATTTGTTACCAGTCAGATTACAACCCTGCAAATGAGATTATCCCCAGGTTTGATCACATTACAATGTTGTGAATTTGTACAAGTGCTTTAGCCAACAATTTAGATATGGTAAATCCTCTTTGCAGTGCCACTAAGGAAGAGCCAAACATGGTTAAACCTCCTGGTAGTTATGTTCCTGAAATGCTACCAATGTTTGAGTATCAAAGTGGACAAACCTTATACACACCACAATCCGCCACTGTGGAAGATCCAAACATGGCTAAACATCTTGATAGCTATGTTCCTGAAATGCTACCAAGACTTGACTATCAAATTGGACAAACCTTATACTCACCACAATCCCAGCTTAGTCAAACCCCTTACGAGCCTTCCATTAACCTCCCTCCGAGTTTCACTACCTTGCTCTCTGGTTGCTTCTCCAACTCCACTCTAGGTAATATCCACATTGATCTTTCTTGTTCTAGTTTGAGAAAAATGGTTTCTTTCATACAAATTTAACAAGTTTTCTCCCCATGAAACCCGCTATAGATGCAGGCCAAACAACTGTAAAGCAGGATCCCGATCTTAAGTCACAGATACTGGTACAGCATAACAAAACTTGAGTTTTTTTTTTCTTCGTGAAATCTCTTTCTACAAACAACACAATTCTGATGATTTCTTCTGATTTGGGATTCCAACTTTTTGTTTTGGCAGAAGTACATGGAGGATTCTTCATTTCAAGGTGAGCTTTCTCTCCAATACTCACTCAAACAATAATAACCCATTTAGATTCGAGCTCTACTTTTCAGCTTCGACTTCCCTTAATAGATTTCAATAATCTACCATCTATATATGTAACAAGTGGTTTCCTCATTATCCAGATATGCTGCAGAAAGTAGAGAGGATTATCGACGAAATAGGAGGTAGCTGGATTCTCTAAGTTTCATCCTATATATAGACTATCTCAAACTTATTTTCCAGGTCCAGTCTTTTGTTCATCGATTCAATATATATGGTTTAATCTGAATACTTTATAGACATTGTTGATTTTCTCTTTGGGAATAAGAATATAGTGACTAGTGTGGCTGAACATCATCTTAGCGAATTTGTTGGAATCTGAAATTGAAAAAGTCACATGTTTATAATCCTAAAACCTATCTATGCAGTTTGAAAAGAAAGGATTCTTAATTTTCACATTATCTCAAGCACATTGTAACAGTATAAATGCAGAAAATCCAACATAAGAGCAGTCAACTCAAAGATTGACGTTATCTGTGTTTACCGCAATGCTCTATTACGATTATGCTTATAAGTATCATCATAAATGTTAATTTGATTTTGCACTTCCAAAACCTTGCATAATCTAGCCATGGCGTGAGTGAAATTGTCAGAAGTATAACCTACACTAATTATAGGTAGTTTGCAAGAAACATGTGCTTGGGAAAACCAGCAAAACTCTACTAACCTAGAGAAAAATACTCTTAAACTTGAGAATATTAACCGAAATGCACGTCCACTTCTTATGTTATCTAACTTTATGGGAGACAAAGATAGATCCAATAGCTTGTTGATCCAAATTGATTGAACATTTGTTCAACAAGACTTCGCCATCTGTACCACCAATCCTTCTTCTAGTTATGGATTATATTATTATTGAAAATATTGCTTTCTTAAAGCAAGTTATTAAAAAAAAAACTATTGTAATCGTTACAATATTTGAACATAAAAAATCTAGTATATATAATTTCGAGTATTAAAATAATTTTATGGATTTTAGTTATGGATTTTATGTTTTCACAATTAAATCTATAGTATTAAAATAATTTCGAGTTAAGAAAAAATATATTTTTTATATAATTTCTTTCCATGATTTTATGTCGTCAATATACTGATCATGGGTTTGCATCATATTCAATTAAGAATAATTTGGATCATATTCAATTAAGAATAATTTGGATCATATTCAATCAAATAATTACTCACTTATAACATAGCATGAAAATCAAATATTTTCACAATATCAAAATAATTTTATTTTTAATGAATGGAATGATAGTAGTTTTTCAATTAAAATTCAATCAACACAATATTACGATTAAAAAAAACATAAAATAAAAAGATAGAAAATAAATTGACAAAAATAAGGAAAATATATTTGAAACATAAGCAAAATCTAAGTAAAATCTAAGCAAAATCTAAACAAAATTTAAGCAAAATGTATTATACCATTTTCATTATAGGGATCCTGATCACAATGACAATTTAATTATTAACAATTCACGTAATATTTATGATTCTTAATTAGTATTTAATTATAACGGTTAATGTGATTTATATAGTTTGACATATTGTTTTTAGGGTAAATCAGCAGCTAATACTATCATCGTCGCAGCAGTGTGGCTGCTGCTACTTACTCTCTGTGGAGCCACTCCAATCTTGACGATTCAGAGTCCAGACGGGGACACGATCGACTGCATTAACAGAATGGACCAACCAGCCTTAAAACATCCCCTCCTCAAAAATCATATCATTCAGGTATTTTTTTATTTTTATTTTTTATATTATTTTTTTTAACGATGTTAAGGAAAACACACACCTTACTAGATTAATCACCATAAAAATCTACTAATTAAACCATCAATGAATAGAAATCACGCTTGAGGAACTCCATCTTTGATAGTTCCACAATCGTTCTGAGTCATCAATATCTCTTCTTGAGTCATCAATACTCCCATATCTCTTCTCGAGTCAGTAACACGAGCTGCTACACATCTTGTGTCAAGCTCAACTCGTCATTGACCTCTTGTTTCTTCATAGTCTGTTTTTGTTAAACTACATTAAAACCTCTATCATCTATCTCAATAACCCCAAACCGGTTTCTGGGCAAGACCAATAATGTTTTCAAGTTGAATCAAAATATCCAACAATAATAATGTCTCTCTCTCCCCTTTTTTTGTTTGTTTGAAACAGGAAACCCCGAGCCATACGGTAAAGACAGAGGAGGAAGGCTTTGGCTGGCAAGTTTGGCATGCCACCGGAATAAAATACCCACATGGATCCATTCCAATAAGGCGCTTTCATACCAACATTTTACATTTTCCATACGAAATACGAGCCTTTGAATTCCTTATGCCGCCGACCGAGCGAGAAGAAGATATCAGGTAATAAGTTTCAATCTCTTCTTTTTTTTGCAAAAGATTTTCTATTTAAAATCCATGAGACCCAAAAAACCGCCGACAAAGCCTTTATGGCCCCAGTGGCTAAGTAGCCTAACGCTCAACAAATTAAGAACCTTAACCGAATCAATTTAGGCCAAGTAAAGCCTAAATGAGAAACCACTTCCCTTAATCGTCTCTATTTAAATGCATGAGTTCCAAAATGATACAAAGTTTTAATTGTCCAGTTGCTAAGTAACCCAACCCAAAACATATTAAGAACCTCAACTGAATCAATTTAGCCCCAAGTAAAGCCCGAATGAGAAACCACTTCCCTTGATCGTCTTGCCCAAAACGAGAAATGGAGTTGACTTTATTATTATTATTACCTTTGTTATAACAATAGTAGTAATAAATAATGTTACTGATATGTATATCTGTGGACGCAATATAGTATGCGATCGCACAGTTAAAAAGTCAACCAACTTATGGAACGAAAGCGACGCTCAATGTCTGGAATCCGGTCGTGGAATCACTGGACGATTTCAGCTTGGCACAGATCTGGCTCGTGTCCGGACATTATAAAACCAACGATCTCAACACGGCTGAGGCGGGTTGGCAGGTTAGTATTAAACATATATTTAGCATTCAAATATTTATTCCATAGAATTATATGTAAATAACTTAACAATAAAAATGTGTGTTTCTGTTACTTAGGTTTACCCCAACGGATATCATGATCGCCAGCCACGATTATTTACTTACTGGACGGTACGTTTTCTCCTTTGTAATTTTGATTTTATAATACGAAGCAAATTAATACACTTAATATAAATATTGTAGCTATTATTATTATAAATTAGTGAACAGTTATTACTATTATTAATATATATTTTACGAATGAAAAATTACCTAATTTCATTTCAAAACAAATTTTTTTTACCTAGGTTGTTTTTACAAAGTATGGTTCTATCGCAACTTAAATTTCAAATCAAAATAAAATGTAACTATAGTATATTTTCTTTTGAATTATAACTATATATAGTATATTTTTAAAAGTAATAAATAATAACATTTAATTTTTTTGATGTTTACAAAATGTATGTAGAAAGACGCATATCTACACATTGGGTGTTACAGCACTCATTGTGGATTGGGTTTGTGCACATTAGTAGTACCATTGCTCTCGAGGCTGCGATTGCTTGGAGTTCTACGTTTGGAGGCGACCAGTTTGACATCACACTTCAGATCTGGAAGGTCAGACTACCAATATTTTTATTAGTATAAGAAATTATAGATAATTAGTAAATTGGAATAATGAGGTATATATGGGAAAAAAAAAACAAAATGTAATTCGACTAGTTAAGCTAAACAATTCAACTTTGGTTTAGATCTGTTCTATTTGGTTTTGAACCAAAAAGTGGACCAATTATTATCGTACTGATCTAAACCAAAGTTGGGCCTAACCCCAAACATTCCTTATTAATATTATTGTTAGGCAAAAGAATAAAAATCTATCTTAACCGTCTAAAATAAGGTTTGTACATCTTAACGGTTGATTATTTATATACAAAGTTAAATTATTTTTTTGTTTAAATTTTTGTATTGAAGATACTTTTTGTAAAATAAAAAAATAAAACCTTCAAACGACACTCTTTTGTAAAAGAGAGTATTAAACTATTATTTAACATTTATAAATTTTCATGTTTTTTTTTTGTCGTATGAAATAGTATGAAGCAATTACAAAGATAATTTTTAATCTGGAAATTTTCCTTATCTGATTTGCCCTCTCCAATAACCTGCAGAAATCGCATCTTCTGGGAATCGAAACCTAGATCTCTTGGTGTAGAAGCATTATTGAACCGTTTAATTAACCACTGAACTAAGGGGACTTCCACATAAATTTTCATGTTAGTACTTAAAATATATACTCCAACCATGAAATTGCGTTTCTGCTATTTAGACATAAAATTGTGTTTCTCTACTTATACTTACCCGAACAGATATCATGACCACCAACCAAGATTATTTACTTATTGGATGATTGTTTTTTTCCAATTGATTTTGATTTTGATTTTATAATACGAAGTAAACATATACAGTAAAACCTCCGTAAATTAAAAATGATAGGATTATGATATTTTATTAATTTATAGATTTATTAATTTATAAAAATATTCTTAAATAGCATCAATATAATTTTTTAACAATAAATTCATAGTCATTATTTTAAAAGTACTATAAAACACAATTCAACCAATGATAAAACAATTTATCGAATACAAATGCTTAAAAACACTAAAAATTAATTATTTCTTTTATTGAAAATTAAAATATTATACAGTTTCAAACATATTTCCCCCCTAAAATATTACTTATTATAAAATGAAAGGAATATATACAGATTATTAATTTACGATATTAATTGAACCATATATTTACCTAAGAGTTTCAAAAAAATTATTATCTTATTATCTTATTGAATTTTGCCAATTTTTACGCTGCCCCAATTTGGGACCGGTAAAATTTATTAACGATTATTAATTTATCGAGTATTAATTTATAGAAGTTCTATTTTATACTTGTTTACATTACATCTTTTTACGGTATTTTATTTTCTGATTATAAAAAAAAAAAAAAAATTTGTGGTTAAAGAAGTTCGTAAGTGTTAAAATCGATTCCTGTTGGTGAGGAAAAAAAATCCGGTTACAGTCTATAGAATTTAAACTAAAATACAACTATAGAATTTTTAATTTGTATAATTGTATGGGGTTTGTTGGGCAAAAACTATAAAATTGTATGGGTTTAATTTTGACAGTACCCGAGTAAAGATGATTCAATAGGTTAGTGAATACGACCAGAGAAAAAAAAAAAAAGGGAATTCAATCATAATGTTTTCGAATTTTTTCGAAAGCCTTTACGAGGGCATCGGAGACGATGACGCCGACGACGACGACAACAAGAGCAACCGGAGATCTTCAACGGAAAGAAACGATTCAGAGAGAAACACCGATCGTTTGTCTTCGCTTTCACCGGAAGAGGAGGCTCAAGCGCGTGGGGTGAAAGATGACCTGACGGAACTCGGCCACACCCTCACGCGCCAATTTCGGGGGGTCGCTAGCTTTCTCGCTCCGTTACCAGATGGATCTTCCTCCGATCTGTCAAATCTCAGATTGAAAGAATCGCGGTCTTCAGATCCCGGATTGAATCAATCGCGGTCTTCGGATCCCAGACTGAATCAATCGCGGTCTCCAGATCGGTCTGAATCGTGTGTCGGAAATGATACGCCGGAGACCGGAATTAAGGTTAGGAGCTGGAATTCGGAAACCATGGCTTCGGAAGGAAAAGGGATAGAGGATGTGTGCAATGATCCGGAGGAGGAGGAAGAAGAAGGAGAAGAAGAGGAAACGGATGGAGAAGAAGAAGAGATCGATGCGGTTGCTCTTACGGACGAAGTACTTGCATTTGCGAGGAACATAGCGATGCATCCTGAAACTTGGTTGGATTTTCCTCTCGACCCCGACGAAGATCTTGATGGTAACGTACATTGACTCGCTGGATTTGCGTACGATTTCATAATTGAGGAAAAAAAGTCAAAAAGTTTTTGAATTTTTTTCTTGGCCTTAGTCTCTTCATGGATTAACTTATTCATATCAAAGTATTTGAAATTTCTTCATGTAGATTTGGAAATGTCTGATGCTCAAAGAGGTCATGCTTTAGCTATAGAACGTCTGGCTCCGAGGTTAGCTGCATTGAGAATAGAGCTTTGTCCATGCCATATGAGTGTTGGTTACTTCTGGAAAGTCTATTTTGTTCTTCTCCATTCAAGGCTCAATAAACACGATGCTCAGCTTTTGTCTTCGCCACAGGCAAACCTCACTCAATCTTGTTGAATCCAATCCATGAAAACCGTAATGACTGTTGTTGTTACTCCATAAAGCCCTTTTGTTTTGTTTCTGCAGGTGATGGAAGCAAGAGCATTGTGGATGAAAGAGCTTCAGAATCAAAACCATTCCTCAAAAGAAGGGAGAGGTATTCTTGAGGAGGACATTAGACCCTCAACTTCAAATTACTACCTGCATGCTCCTCCTGAGTTTCTGTCCCCGAGAATATATGCCTTTGAACCTCCTTCAATCATGTATCGCGACTTTGAGTCTGAAAATGCGCAGTTCATCGATAAAGCTGTTATCGAGGAAAAACCAATCCAGAAGGCCGGCAAAAAGAGTGAAAGCCTAAGCCAAACACCCAAATATGATGATGATGATGATGATGATGATGATTGGCCAGAAGAGGAAGATTCTGCTCATAGTCGGGCTCCGATGTTCACAGTGAATGAGGATGATGTTTCATTCAGCGATCTCGAAGGAGACGATGATATAAGTAGCTTAGCACTCAAGTCTAAAAATACCTCAAAGGGCACAGAACGAAAAGGAACATGAAACATTATCTCGGGTCACAATGAAGCTGGCCTGTTGATTTGCGCTACCTCGAGATCGAATCAATAGAACTGAACATAAGGATTTGTGCAGAGTCAAAGCGTGAAGTCTGAGTTTTGGGGTGAGTTTGATTGTTTGTCAAAGGAAAAGGTTTTGCAACATGTACAGAAGATTACTTTGATCACTCAATTGCGTTGTATTGTTCTCTCTCGCCGATGTAAGGAAAGAAATATTGGAAAGCACCAAGTGATAAAACTAGGTGAAATGTGTTAAGTATCTGATGATACTTCATTACATCTGAAAGATCTCACAACTGGCCAGCGAAACGTATTTCACCACAATTGTTAAAGATCTGAACTGCTAAAACAAAAGCTAAAAGACCGACCGAATTAGACGCTTTGATTATTGATGATCTTCTTTATTCTTAACGGATCAAAACAATCATTTTGATTAAAAATAAATAAACCAAGTTGTGTTTTTACATTTTACATTACAAATCTAGGAAAATGCAAGCAAGACTCCAAACACGACGCCGTTTCGATGGAATCTAAAGGCATATGTTTTGCCAATAGAGCAAAAGTCAGTAATGCGAAGCTGAATTTAATAGGTGCTCTTTTTACTCCCATCGGTTTTTTTATTTTATGTTGTGTTGTCTGTCTATTATGAGCAAGAACGAAATCGTCAGATCGTGAATAAGACTTTATCGAAACCACTCAAGCTGCAGATGATCTGAGCTCCTTCTTCTCTTTGATGTTGCTCCATCTTCTCCTGTGAAGCATAAAATTCTTCAGATCTCGTGGATTACTCCTTCTGTTTGATCGGATCTGATTCGCAATCCTTGAGAAACAGGGAGGAAGAAGAACCATGGCAGGGGCGGCCTCCGCGCTGTTTCTGCTCGATATCAAGGGCCGTGTTCTGGTCTGGCGCGACTACCGTGGCGATGTCACCGCTGCTCAAGCCGAGCGTTTCTTCACCAAACTCATCGAGAAAGAGGTTTCTCTGCGATTTCTCCTCCCATCTTTTATTTCTAGATTTGCGATTCGGTGGATTTTGTTTCTGTTCTGAGTGCGCTTGGTTTGTTTTACTTGGCTGCTGTCAAATGGAAGAGTAATTCGATGCACTGGACCTAAATCATTGTATCGTTTCCAGTTTCCATATCTGAGAGATTCGCCAATGGAATTCAGAACTTTTCTAAGCAACACCCCCGATCGTTTAGAAGTTGCAATCTTGTATGTTTCGTGTGACCTGCGAATAAAATTCTAAGATTCTCTGTGTCTTCGCGATCTGGATGCCAATGGTCCTCCTGAGATTCTCGTGATTTTCCATACGGAATTTTGAACATTTGGAACTAATGAGCAAGCTTGTTCAGCTGTTATACGATTGATATTGGATTAGAATTTGATCAGTATCTCTATATTTATACTTCTCTTTTGTGGGTTTGCTTATTTTTCGTCTAATCTTTCAGGGTGATTCACAGTCGAATGATCCAGTTGCTTACGATAATGGGGTGACCTACATGTTTGTACAGCATAGTAACATTTACCTGATGATAGCGTCCAGACAGAACTGTAAAGCTGCCAGTCTTCTCTTCTTCTTGCATCGCGTAGTCGATGTAAGCATCCCTAGTGGTTCATTTCTTGCGATTCCATCTGTTTCCCGGATTGGAGGAAAAATAACATAATGAATGGTACTGTTTACCGATCATTTACATGTTTCTTCTACTGATTGTAGGTCTTCAAGCATTACTTTGAGGAGTTAGAGGAAGAATCTTTGAGGGATAACTTTGTGGTAGTGGTATGTTAATGCTTCTCCCATCTGCTCTTATAATACTTCTTTGATGCTAGATGTTGTTATATGTGACTAAAATAATATCTCTAGTGTTAGATGCTGAAATTTACTTATGTTACTGGCAGTATGAGTTACTCGACGAGATGATGGACTTTGGTTACCCTCAGTATACTGAAGCAAGAATCCTTAGTGAATTCATCAAGACTGATGCATATAGAATGGAAGTTACGCAAAGACCTCCAATGGCTGTCACAAATGCTGTCTCATGGAGGAGTGAGGGGTTACAGTTTAAGAAAAACGAAGTAGGTGCTTATTTACAAGCAGGGAACAATTTGTTTTTTATAATGTTTAGGTTTCCAAATGATAACAGAACTGCTGTTTTGTTTTCCAGGTTTTCTTGGACGTAATAGAAAGTGTAAATATCCTTGTGAACAGTAATGGGCAAATTGTGAGGTCTGATGTAGTTGGAGCATTGAAGATGCGAACATACTTGAGGTTCGTTCTCTAGTGTTCCTTATCAACCAAAGCATGTTAGATAAAAACTTTCTCCTCTTTGACTCTCTGCTGCTAAATCCGTGTTATTACAGTGGAATGCCAGAGTGTAAGTTAGGCCTCAATGATAGAGTATTGTTGGAGGCACAGGGACGGGCAACAAAAGGGAAAGCCATTGATTTGGAGGACATCAAATTTCATCAGTACGTTATTCTCTTGAAATTCCGAAACATTCTCTGACAATCACTTATCCAGACCACTTTTTCAGTACTTTAGTTTTACAGTCTCTTTCTTCAAAATGTAGGTGTGTTCGATTGGCTCGTTTTGAGAATGATAGGACGATATCTTTCATACCACCTGACGGATCTTTTGATTTAATGACATACAGACTCAGTACCCAGGTTTGAAATGTGGAATATTGCACGGATGGTTTTTATCCCTTCATATACGAATTAAAATCTCATGAAATTTATTTGTATACATAACACTTGTTCAGGTAAAGCCTCTTATATGGGTGGAAGCTCAGATAGAGAGGCATTCTAGAAGTCGAGTTGAGATGCTAGTAAAAGCTAGAAGCCAGTTCAAGGAAAGAAGGTAATAATCCTTGAGTTACTTGTTTGATTTTACTGTTTACCATTACTTAAAATCCCTTCAAAAGTTAACAATATAATTTTCTTTTCTGCAGCACTGCAACAAATGTTGAAATCGAATTGCCTGTACCAACCGATGCATCCAACCCCACCGTAAGAACATCTCTCGGGTCTGCCGCATATGCTCCCGAAAAAGATGCATTGGTCTGGAAAATCAAATCTTTCCCTGGGAACAAGGTAAGTGCTTATAGTTTTAATGTAACGCTTGACCATATAACGCTGGATGCTTACATTAAGTTTTGAAACAATGTAGGAGTATATGTTGAGAGCAGAGTTCCATCTTCCAAGTATAACTGCAGAGGAAGCAACGCCTGAGCGAAAAGCTCCAATCCGTGTCAAATTCGAGATTCCATATTTCACTGTTTCAGGAATTCAGGTCAGTGTTCCCAACAGTGATAAACTTTTATCATATATATTATATATTGGGTTTCTGTGTTTCTGAAAGCTTAAGGCAAAACGTTAAAGTTGAAGAAATCTGATGCGTTTTAGCGATATTGCAGGTTCGATACCTGAAGATCATTGAGAAGAGTGGGTACCAAGCTCTTCCATGGGTGAGATATATAACCATGGCTGGTGAGTACGAACTCAGACTCATGTAACATGGAGAACTGTGTTTTTTTTTGTTTGGTTTTTATTTAAGCCATTGTCAACGAACCAAAGCAGAGGAAGATGGAAGAAAAGGAAAAAAGATTTGAAATTTTTTAGCTGATGAAATTTACGGTGAAGGTTGTTTTAGAAGCCATATTTCTTGTGAAATGTTTCATGGTGTTCTCTTTATTTTTCCTGTAAGGTTTTTACGACACTTATTTTGGTTAAAATTGTCAAACAACGCATCAATTTTTTTTTCTTTTGAGGTGGGCACTGTGTTCTTTCTGTTCGTTTAACTGTGGAAGAAAACGACATGTATATTGGATAACGAATACAACGAATGGTATGCAGTTTTTTACTATCCTTGCTTTGGCAAACATATAATGATTATTTTAGCTTTTTTGTAATTCAATTAATAACGGTATAATCAACGATTAAAAAGGGACAGTTTTCTATATAAAATGCAATTTGAAGTTCCTTATCGTAGACAACATAGACTCTGTTCTTTTTCGGGATGATGACGATACATATCATTACAACGCATCAATTAATAACTTGTATCCTAATGGGGTTTAGATTAGGCAGTAGACCAACGAACATGACAAAATAACAAATAGTATTATATTTTTAGATTTAAAATGAAAGGTGTTTATACTTGTACAACAAATCGAAAGAGAGATTAAGAAGGACAATGAATTATCTGAATTGCCTAGAAAAATCCCTAAACATTTGAAAAAAGAAAGGTCAATGTACAAAGCTGTGGCTTTTGTTAGGGGGGGTTGTCAACGAGGAGAACGAGGAGAACGAGGAGAAGGAGATTGATTGGGGAGAGTCTGAGGGATCTTCCTGAAAACATGTTTCCTGCAACGTTGGAAGATACTGTCGTATATAAGATCAAACTGAACTCCAGCTCTCTCTCTATTCACTATGAACGTTATGTGATCTGCTTCCACTATCTTATAATACCTGCAACAAACCCCTTTTTTTCATTCCATCAACATTCAATTCCCAATCTTATGGCACTTGTAAAAATATGATTTTTACTCACCAGATCCCTGGTTGTAACGTTTGGCATTCCGAATCGCTCCTTATGAACCGGCTTGGATGCTCCACGGGTAGCCTCGGATGCGTCATTGATACTGTGTTCATTGCCCCATCGTTCTCTTGCCATTCCTCATCCCTTCATTCCGAAAACATTTCTCTTACAACAGTGGATTGATCGAGAGATTCAAGAGTGAATCTTTTTGGGGTATGTTGTGTTACCTGTAGCCTTTATAAGGAGGAGATACATCTTGAGGGAATCGCCATTGGCTCATCTGAAAGACGCGGAGGAAGAGCATCGGGTGGATTCCAAGAACACCTGAAGGGATTGTCATGCCCATGATTCTACGGGTGCGTTTTGTCGCGTAGCTGAAGTAGTAGGTGCTTGGGAATGTCTGGAGATTGGAGTTAAGGCTCGTCGAGCCTTGGATCGTGAGATCCGGTAAGATCCAATCACCGGTAGCAAATGGACCTGTGTTTCCCATAAGGCAATCAACGAGACCTCTCACGCCGGTCTTCTTCCAAGAAATGTTGAAGTGATCGAACCCGAAATTGTAGTAAGTCTTTAGCCATGAAATGTCCAACCAATCGTACATTATCACGCCTATACGACATAGCTGCAACAGACATATCGGTTTCATGCTTGTTCCATCGTCTGTCCTGTAATAGCAACAATCAGATTAGCGATGAGAACCAACAATCAGGACACAAAAGCTCTTGGGCTTCTAATACATTTTGCTTCCAAGGCCAAACCTTTATATTTAAAACAATTGCAGAAACAGGAAAGGAAACTAACCGCATGCCATCTAAGTAGGTCCTAGTAGTACCATTGAATGCTCCGGACAACGATGTCACACTCAGAACCCAATTCTCATTCGTTTCTTCAAACCCTTCAAATGCCTAGAAAACACCACACGGTTTGAGACATGTGTGTTAGCATCAATCATCAAACAGAGCTTTTAACATTGTATCATTAAAAAAAGAAGGATTTCAACTCGAACCTTATCTGCAAGCATTTGCTGCAGCATGCGCACAACTTGCGCACCAGCTGAATGCCCAACAAAATGAATAGGATGATCATCATCCCATTCAGGGTATTGCCCTAGACACACATACCAAAGTCAGATGTAAATGGATACATTAGTCTTTCAATTAGAACTTCGGATCAAAACCTAACCTTTTCCGTATTCTCTTCCAAACCGAGAATGTCCACAAGCCTCACTATGCTCTTCGCCGAAATCAACTCTCCCTCCTTTCAAGTAATAGAACAGTTCCCTTGCCCTGGAAACCATTGTTATCATCAGCAAAGTCCTACAACTGCAGATTTGGTTTGGGAGGAGGCAAAATGAATCCAATACCTATCGTAGATGCTTGTCAAGGATCCCAAATCAGGAACAAGAACCCTCTCATCTTTCTTCTCAGCGCCACCAAAGTATGATAAGCCTCCTAATCTCTGATCAAATCAATGGGGATGACAAAAACAATAACATCAAACCTCAAAACCAGAATCTAATTAATAAACAGAAGGAACCAAATTGAGTTTTGCATTTTACCCCTTTGCCAAATCCAAAGATCCCATGAACCAATACAATTGGAGGCAGGCCATCAACATTGCTTTGATTTTGATCAATTTCTCCGACGTCGTTGATATCGACATTGGACTTGAACAAGTAATCACTCAATTTCTGAGAGATATCTCCGGCTACGGCGGAGCTGAATATATAAAACCCATAAAGCAAATGCACCACAGAGCTCACGAAGAGCTCTGCGAGTTGAAGAGAAGTCACCATCCACAGCTTTATCATCTTCTTCTTCTTCTTCTTCCCTCGAGATAAGAATTAAACACAAAACCCGGAAGCCAAAATCGCGATAAAAGAATCTCCTTTAACCATAAAAAAGTTGAAAATTAAAACTCTCCCCGAGACAGGGGAGACAAAATAGAGAAAATGATTTTCGTGAGCCTTCTTCAAAAGAACATAAAGGATGCTCCTTTGGCGAAAACCCAGAATGAGAAAACTTTGAATTTTCCCGAGAAAGTGGCGTCGTCTCTCTTATTATCTGGAAAAAAAACTTGTCATCCACTTGTATCTCTCACGAAACAACTATTTTTTAAAACAGAAAAAAAAACTATAAAAGATTGATTTTCAAATTTACACAATCTTTTAGCTGAATCAGAAACGCCATGTGTATGACTCCTGACCTCTCCTATAAATTCCGAGTTTCCGCAATATTGTAATTTCAAGGCCCGCTGAAACTTTTTTGACCAAAAAAAAAAAAAAAAAAATCCACAACTTCGATTATTTTTATGAATTTTGGTGAATTGTGATTGGTTGAGAGAAACGGCGAAGTTCGCTGGATCGGCGCTGGAAGGTTGGTTCATAATTCCCCCAACTGTTTCTCGTCTTCTCTGTAACCTTATCCGTTTAATCATGTAACGTATTTTCCGTTAAGCAGTAATTTAGTTTACTGTAGTTATTTTATTCGTTAATCACGCCTACTTCCCTAGCGTTATGAGATAAACTCTCATATGGGTGAGCAAACTATCACATTTGATCCCATATCCAGAAGTTAAGTAGGATAATGGATATAATTATATGAAAATTAATCATGGATACGGATAATACTATTTGACAATTAGGTCTATTCAATCCAAATTTCGATTTGGTTTTGGTTTTTCAAATTTTCACTTTATGAAAAATATGTATAGTAGTTAACGTAAAACATAATACAATAAGTTTTAAATCAGTTCTTTTATTTTATTTTAATTTAATAGTAGAAACGTAGCCTCATGTGGAGGTTAAGTATATTTTTTGGACTCTGTTGGCGCTACAATTTAGTTTGATTGTGTGTTGTTGAATTAATTGACGAACTAAATGCACATGGCTTGCAGGTTCCTTTAAAAAAAACAATATTCGAAAACCTTTTTTTTTATTTGATTATTGGTAGTTTCAAATTAAAATTACGAAAAACAAGAATAGTTATTTAATAATAATCCTAATAAAGTTAATATATATATATATATATATATATATATATATATCCACAAACTTTCGTTTCCATTTTTGGCAAGAAACGATCACTACAAAAAAAAACATGCATAATTCCTACGAAAATTTTGATAGAAAAAATTTATTACCAATTTCCTACGAAATTATGACGAAAATTAAGAGTGGTAAAAAATTGGTAAGAATTTTCCTACAAGTCAAAATCGTCATAAAGTGATCAAATATTTCCTACCAATTTTCTATTAAACTGATATCCGTAAAAAATTTGATAAAAAACTGATAGAAAATTGGTTGAAAATATTTGATCGTTAAAAAGTACGAAAATCGTCAAAAAATTATGATCACTTTCCTACCAATTTTTTTTATAGATTATAAATAATAATTTTAAATATAAAATATGTGTGGTAAGAAATTGGTAAGTAATTTTCTACCACTTTCATACAGACTATATATTTAAATAATAATAAAATAGTTGTAATAATTTATGTCAAATATGTATGACTTTAGCCAATAGCGAATAAATCAAACGATCAAATAACAAAGTATTTTGCAAGTGCCGATTTTTCTTCTAGCATCTTTCTCTCCGCCGACCTTCTCGTGCTGCGATCTCCCTCTCCGGCGGGCGGTTATTTTCACCGTCACCGTGAGAGGGTTCGCCTTGTGCTCCTCTTTCCTCCGGCTCCCACCTCGTCGGGCTCGTCCTGCGGTCTCGTCTTTGGCTGGTGGTGGTTCCCGTGGTCTGTGAGCTCCACTCGGTGGTTCGCCGGATATGTCCGCTTCTGGCCTGCTGGGTAGCTGCTGGACGCTTTAGTGATTGAGATTTGGAGACGGTAGTGATTATGGACGCTTTTGTAATGGGCGGCAGTATAAATCAAGCTCCCGAAACCGAGGATCTCAAGAAAGTTGGAGATAATCCTACAGGTTTGTTTTTCTTCTTCTCTTTTGAATTCGATTTGTTGTTCTCCAGATGTTTTTGTAGTTTGAATCTCGATCTAGTTTGATTTACTTCTTAAACTGTGGAGGAGTAAATCAAACTTGAATTTTCTCCTTAGCTGATTCGTTAGAACTCATTCATCATTAATTTTCCGTTGGGTTCATTGCCTTGTACTCCCACGAAGAAGAAGGAGAAGATTAGGGAAGATTTAGTTGCTATTTCAAGCCGGAACATTCTCCAGTGTCTTTATTTGTGAAATTTGAGACTATTATACTTGTTGAGAATCTCTATGGTTGACTATTAGGTAACAAAGAAGGCTGGAATTGTCGGCAAATATTGTGAGTGCCTAATAAAACATTTTCACTGTTTTATGAACTGCAATTAGAGAATTTCTCCTTACTTTCCTTTTGACTTCACCTTGAAGACTTCATTTTTACTTTGTTTCCCCAAAAAAAGACAAATTGCCATTTTTTGTTGCACTGGATAGAACTGCTAGTTGCAAAATCATTATCATAAGAAAAAATGAATCTGTATATGCATAGAGAACCAGCAGTCGTTTAGCACATTATTTAGTCTTGGATTTGGAACAGACTAGTGGAAGACTTGAGAGATTAGGGGATCCTCTTGGGTTGTTTGGTTTGGTTCGTTCATAGTTCATTGTATGTTATTCGTTTATCATTGAGAAGTAAAGCAGAAATCATCACAATTTATTGTTATTACTTCATGTATGTCCTCTGTTTCTGAATCCTGATGATTCTGTTATTTCTGTATATCTGTCAAGGTACCCGATATGGTGCCAGTCTTAGAAAGCAGATCAAGAAGATGGAAGTGAGCCAGCACAGCAAATACATCTGTGAGTTCTGCGGGAAGGTACTCACTCTCTTTTATAATCTCAAGTTCCTGCTCTCCGGTTGATTCAATACCACTTGATGCTCTTGGGTTCTTTGATTTCATGGATTTTATCATGCTCTGATTTGTAGTTTGTAGTACGCCGTGAAGAGAAAGGCTGTTGGAAGGCGTACGGAAGAAGGGCAAGGCATACGGAAGAAGGGAAATTGGTTCAACGGTGTGGCTTCTTGGGCTTAACTCCGCGGCGCCCAGCGGTTCGGTGGGTTTCGTCTCGAGTTGGGGGATGAAGGTGGCGATTGAGGGGCTAAGCCTTGTAGCTATCGGATGCATACGGTGACTCGAGGTGGGGGTGTCGCGAGATCTAAACAATTACGGTGGAATGGTTTCTTCTTTTAGTTTTTTTTTAAAGTTCGGTTTATTTTGTTTTGGTTTTTTCTTTGTAAACCAAATCAATTATCCGGTCTGGGATAAAAATTTAATAAAATATTTTTTTTGTTCAAATAAAATATCTATTAAAAAATATATATATAGATCGGTTGTGACTATATTTAATTTATTATTCGAATTTATAATTAATATTAATTTTGTAATTAATTAATTTTTGAAATTATTATAAATAATTTTTATTATTATTGTATTAAAAAAGATTAAATATTATTGGTAGGTAAATGGTAGGAACAACTTTTTCTACCGATGTTTTGGTAGGAAATCGATCAGATATATCCTACCAATTTTCTACCAATATTTCCTACGACTTTTTTTACGGCACATATTTCGTAGGAAATTTCTTATGAATTTCCTACCACTCAAAATTTCCGACGAGAGATAACCTACGACATATTTTCGTAAAAAAACCGTAGGAAGTGACTGTTTCTTACCAATTATATATGATATCGTCCGTAGGAAAACGCGATGTTTTTTGTATGGATTGACGTGAAAGAAAATTATGAGATTTAGAATAATGTTATGCAAACGTGACTTGATAAAGTTTCTTCCTATTCAAACTTAAGATATTGCATCAGCTACATTATTGGAGAGTGTAATAAACTTTATTAAAACAGCTATATTATCACGTCGATTATATAACAGATAATGCTTAGAAGTCTTTTTGAAAATGAAAATTTCAACCCAAAAACATCAAAAATACTAAATGTTGATTTGATCATTGGAGATTTAGAAAGAATACAAACACAAGGTACACAATAAGAATATAATACTTGTATTATATATTTTGATAATCTACAATAACCAAAAAAATATCATTATTTTATCATGTAGTCACAAATTTTAACACAAATATATTTTATATTGGTTATATTATAAAATAATATATTATTATTGTCGAAGATAAATAATTTGATATTATATATACTTACAAAGAATAAAAAAAATTCTCATTCGCTATAAATATTATTATTCCACCAATTTTTTAATATATAAAATTAAATAAATTACATGGGATTCACAAATTATAGCATATTAACACATATAATTAGATATATTATGTTAACAATGTCATACATGCATATTGTCCAATAATTCACCATATATATTTTTTCCCTAATATACATCACCATATTTAGAAATATAAATTCCATTCTTATCCAAAAAAAAATTATTTTAGAAAATAAAGAATAAATGTTAATCTATTTTCTAAGACATAAAATCCACTTGAAAAAGCTAATGTAAAAGAGAAGAAAAATGAATTACTCAAAGGTAATGCACATTTTTTAACAGCCTGTCATACATGCATGATAGTTGCCTCCTATTGACAAGTAATTGACAGTTATTCCTGGAAGTCAAACCAAAATTTTATTACTCTTTTGGCTCTCTAATTGAACATGAACCAACCAAAAATTGATTTCAATAATAAGAAATACATAATAGATATATTGGAAAAATGATTGGAATCAAGAGATATTATCTGGAATTATTGTTTTTCCTAATTGAAATTTCTCTGTTCAATTTTCTTTTCTATATATATATATATATATATATGTATTTACAAGTTATAACAAACGCAATAAGACAAGCACGAATCATCGCATATTGCTAAACCATGAAATCATCACAGGTCGCTCTAATCTGCATAGCCCTGCTTTCCCTTTTCGCTCTAAATGAGTGTACGTATAGCTTTTCACATAAAAAATATACACGTATATCAAATATTTCTTTTTCTTTTTTTCTGTTTGTTTTTCATCGTTAAATATTAGTTTGTATATTTCAAATCGATGTGTAGGTGTGAGGATGGAGGTTCGAGAGATGGAGAGATCGAACTACAAACTCGATGTACCAACGTGTTACCATGGCCCATGCCATGCTTTGGTACCTAATTGTTGGTGTTGCGAACATTTACATCATTGTTGGTTTGGCAAAAATATCCAAGCCTATTGCAACGAGCAATGTAAACTAATGTCGTCCTTAAATTTAAACCCTTGATAAACTTATTTAATTTCCAAACTTTTCCAAGCAGTCTTATAATGCTTGCTTGTAATTGGCCTCTGTTATTTACTATTACATTTAATAAAATAAATAAAAAAGTCTAACAAGCTATAAACGTCTTTTTATGTTTACTTTTAGTACGTACCGGGGCGGATGTATGTAAAAGGGTACGGGTCACGTGCCCCCGGTTGTTTTTTTTTTACTAAGATTACTTATTTGATTAAATATTTGAGAAAAAAATAGTTTTCCGTATTACAGTGCCTCCGTCCGTTGAAAAAATTTACTTTAACTTATACTAGATACAAAAATTTATATAATAATCTATCCGATTTTTTTATTATTTATAATATTAGGCCTCCGGTAAAAAAATTCTAAAATCGCCCCTTACATATAAACAAGGTAATAACACCTGTTAAAAAAACTATAAACATGATTTTGAAATTATTTATCCAAAGCTATTGCAACGAGCCAACGAGCAATGTAAACTAATGTCATCCTTAAATTCTAACCAATGTTCAGAAACTTTTTTTAAAGGAGATTGTTGGTGCTGTTTTAAAAGATCTAACGATGTGTTTGGAAAAAACAAAAAGATTGCGATTCGAGTTTCCGTTGTCCTCCTCTCTAAGTTTAAACTATTTAAAAAAAACTAATGTACCGCTACGAGTTTTAAAATTGATAATGACAAAAGACTTATTATTTGAAGCACCGAACGACTTAAGTTTCGTTTTTTTTTTTTTTTGTTCAAAGACTAAAGTTTCGTAAGAAACAAGATTTCTACAGCAAAATTCTAATACATGATTCTCTTTTTCTCTGTAATTATCTTACTATACGCGAAAAGAAAGACAGCGTAAACTAAGCAACTGATCTTACAAAGACAGCGTAAACTAAGCAATGACACGTGAAAACAAGGAGTATAGTGGATGTTAAAGATTACCACCGAAATATTTGGAAATTGACCGAAAGCTCAAAGATCGTTATAGATGAAAAAAAAAAAGATATCATCTATAAATACTGTAATGACATAGTTTAAGCTTTGGATTTTATAACAACTCACAAATATAGCTTTAAAGCGCAGCATCATATCCTTTAAGCCAATTAAACCATGAAATCATCACATGCATCTCTCATCTGCATACTCTTGCTCTCTCTATTTGCTCTACAACAATGTATTTTTTTTTTTCCTTTTAAGATTTCCTCTTTTTTTTTTTAGGGTCATCAAAGTTGGGTTGATGTGTGTTATAAATTAATGGTAGGTGCAAGGATAGGAAGATGGAAGAAAATCGATAAATCTACATGCGTCCTTGACGATTGCGACCATGTTTTCCAAGGAGACTGTTATTGCTGCCCCAACACGCCTCTTTGCTATGACGACCAGCAATATTGCAACACCTATTGTCAATCTCAAAAGTAATCGAAAGTTATTCGTAGAAGTCAGACCAACATTTTATTACTTTTGGCTCTCTAATTGATTTTAATAATGAAAGTTACATAATATATTTTTACTGATAAAGAGCCGCATAATGAGATTTATACTAATCTCAAAGATAAATTAAAATTCTGATAAAAAAAATGAAATGGCTTTGATCCGTTATTCATGATAGAGATATTGGAAAACTGACTGGAATTAAGAGAGATTATGGAATCATAAAATTAGATATATCCATATAAAATAGAACAAATCATAAATACAGAAGTTTTCCACGATCTTCTCAGTGCGCCCATCCCTAAATAGAAGATATATACACCATTTTGGTAAAGTAAAATCAGTTGACTAAGATGATGCAAGATATGGTACAATATCGTATGCAAGATCTTCATTTGAATATTACAGTCTCTATATATGAAGATAAAAATTCACATACTGTAACGAAATCAGACAACTACCAAGAGTAACACATATCAAAAGATCGAGACAAACAAAAGATGAAATCACAGACAGTTTTCATATGCATATTCATGCTCTCTCTCCTTGCTTTACATCAGTGTATGTGTAGGTTTCTTCATATATATATTTAACAACTGTCGTCTCTTTATTTTTTTGTCATTGTCAATATTTGGTTAATGATGTGTGGTTTCAAATGTGTAGGCATGCAGGTGGATGTTAGAGAAATAGAGAGTTCGAGCAAGCTCTATATTCCAAGATGTATCCCTCGCCGGTGTAGAGAAAGTACTGAACAATGTTGGTGCTGTTTTAAAGATCTAAAGCTGTGTTGGACAACCCAAAAAGCATGCGATTCTGATTCCCGTTGTCCTCCCATAAACTTTTAAAAAAACTAATGTACCGCTCCGAGTTTTAAAATTAATTTATAATGCCAAAAGATTTCTTTGAAGCAACCCAAACGACATTAGTTATTTTCGTAATGAATATGAAATAAACATGATTCTCCTTTTCTCTGTAATTATCTTACTATACGCGAAAAGAAAGACAGCGTAAACTAAGCAACTGATCCTACAAAGTATGAAACGTGAAAACAAGGAGTAGAGTGGATGTTAAAAATCAAAGATTGACATTGGAAAACATGGTTGCAATCGTCAAGGACGCATGTAGATTTATCGATTTTCTTCCATCTTTCAATCCTCACACCTACACATTAATTTGTAACACACATCAACCCCATTCTGATGACTCTAAAATAAAGAGAAAATCTTAAAATATATATATTGATGTAGAACAAATAGAGAGAGCAAGCGTATGCAGATGAGAGATGCATGTGATGATTTCATTGTTTGAATGTCTTGACGATTGCAACCATGTTTTTCCAATGTCAATCTTTGAGAAACGAAAAAAAACCACAACATAATCTATTAGAAACGGAGAGAGTAATTGTTAATATTCTTGTAAAATATTAAATATAGCCAAATCATGAAATTATCACAGGCCGCTCTAATCTGCATAGCCCTACTTTCCCTTTTCGCTCTAAATGAGTGTACGTATAGTTTTTTCACATTAAAACATACATATATCAAATATTTCTTTGTGTTTTTCTGTTTGTTTTTCATCGTTAAATTTTGGTTTGTGTTACATTTCATATCGATGTGTAGGTGTGAAGATGGAGGTTCGAGAGATGGAGAGATCGAACTACAAACTCGATGTACCAACGTGTTACCATGGCCCATGCCATGCTTTGGTACCTAATTGTTGGTGTTGCGATCATTTACATCATTGTTGGTTTGGCAAAAATATCCAAAGCTATTGCAACGAGCAATGTAAACTAATGTCGTCCTTAAATTTAAAACCTTGATAAACTTATTTAATTTCCAAACTTTTCCAAGCAGTCTTATAATGCTTGCTTGTAATAGGCCTTATTTACTAGTAAATTTAATAAAATAAATAAAAAAGTCTAACGAGCTAGCTATAAACGTCTTTTTATGTTTACTTTTAGTACATATATATAAACTAGGTAGTAACACATGATAAAAAATCTATAAACAATTTTACTAAACATGATTTTGAAATTACTTATCCAAAGCTATTGCAACGAGCAATGTAAACTAATGTCGTCCTTAAATTCTAACCAATGTTCAGAAACTTTTTTTTAAAGAGACTGTTGGTGCTATTTTAAAAGATCTAACGATGTGTTGGAAAAACCAAAAAGATTGCGATTCGAGTTTTCGTTGTCCTCCTCTCTAAGTTTAAACTATTTTAAAAACAAATGTACCGCTACGAGTTTTAAAATTGATAATGCCCAAAGACTTCTTTGAAGTACCGAAACGACTTTAGTTTCGTAATAAACAAGATTTCTACAACAAAATTCTAATACATGATTCTCTTTTTCTCTGTATTTATCTTACTATACGCATAAACTAAGCAACTGATCCTATATATAGTGGATGTTAAAGATTACCACCGAAATATTCGGAAATTGACCGAAAGCTCAAAGATCGTTATAGATGAAAAAAATAAGATATCATCTATAAATACTGTAACTACAAAATTTAAGCTTTTGGATTATATAAAGACTCACAAAGATAACTTTAAAAGCGCAGCATCATATCCTTTAAAACAATTAAACCATGAAATCATCACATGCATCTCTCATCTGCATACTCTTGCTCTCTCTATTTGCTCCACAACAATGTATTTTTTTTTTTCCTTTAAAGATTTTCTTTCTTTTTTTTTCCTTTAAAGATTTTTTAGAGTCATCAAAGTTGGGTTGATGTGTGTTACAAATTAATGGTAGGTGCAAGAATAGAAAGATGGAAGAGAATCGATAAAACTACATGCGTCCTTGACGATTGCGACCATGTTTTCCAAGGAGACTGTTATTGCTGCCCCAACACGCCTCTTTGCTATGACGACCAGCAATATTGCAACACCTATTGTCAATCTCAAAATTAAAACCTTTCATGAACTAATGTATTAATTGTACATGAAGACTTCTTTTTGTCATTTGTATATTGATTGAAATATGTTACAAAGTAGAGGTTCAATCAACGATTAATCTATTACGGAACGTGCTAATAGAAAAATAATAATGACACTCACACTTTGATTTAGAAAGGAAAAAATAATTCTTGTCGATGTAATTCTACATTTCCTCCAACATACGTTTTTCACATTTACACATAGATGAACACGATCAAAACCATTAAAATTTATTTAAGTAGCCCTTGTAAATTTGTAATTAATCTGCAGGCTGCTCTAATTGGCAAGTACTAATCGAAAGTTATTCCTAGAAGTCAAACCAACATTTTATTACCTTTGTCTCTCTAATTGATTTCAATAATAAAAGTTACATAATAGAGATATTGGAAAATTGACTGGAGCTAAGAGATATTATTACTGGAATCATAAAATTAGATATATTTATATAAAATAGAACAAATCATAAATACTGAAGTTTTTTCAGTTTGGTAGAGTAAAATCNAATAAGAAAAATCAATATAATAAAACGAAAAATACATAATTTATTTTTAAAATTAAAAGAAATTGTTAACTATTTTTATATATAACATAATATTTCAAAATAATAATAATATTTACTATATAAATATTAAAAATGTTGTAAAAAATATAAATATTAAAAATTAATTTTCTTTTTTTAAATTAGCGGGTACCCGCGAACCCGCCGGATAAAATTTCAATATCCGCACCCGCCTAGCATTTTTAAAATCTCCACCCCGCAAAACCCGCTTTTTTGCGAGTTGAAATTTACTCGTCCCGCACCCGCCCCGCGGCGGGTTAAATGAGGCGGGACCCGCGGATTGTGACTCAAATTGACAGGGCTAGGCATGTGTGGCTTGGTGGAGGTGCTCCTTTAGTCGTGGGTGGTGGATTGAAGCCGGATTTGGATGTGTCTTTGCGGGTCAGGTTGATCGCCTCTCTCTTTTGGTTGTTAGGCTTTTAATTTCGAAGTTATGGGGTTTCTGGTCGTTAGTTAGGCCTTTAAATTCAGAGTCTGGTTTTTCTGTTTTCAAAGTTTGGTGGGTTCGTTTGCGTTTCTGCTCTGGCTTGTTATTTAGGTAGTATTGGTCGTTTGAGGTGGTTTAGGTTTCGGGTTCGAGTTCGTCTGTCGGATGGTGTGTTGCTGTGAAGTAATCTAATTTCCTCTCCCTGGATTTTTTTCTTGGGGTTTGGTTCCTCGACGAAGCAGTGATTTCGACTATCAGTTGTTCTCTTGCGAGGAGGTGATCGGCCTTTTGTCTGTAGATTACGGAGGCGAGGTTTTGCGAGTGTCCGCGTGTAAGAACTGATATATCATGGTTTTTACCCATTTTTAGACCATGATATAAGTGTTTTTATAGAGTCTTTTGGCTATTTTCGAGTCTATATAGAGTCTATGCAGGTTCAGATACAATTAGAGCTAAATTGGAGATTTGGATACATTTTGGAGCTTAAAGGAATGAAGTCACGAAGTGATGAAGTCAGGAGCGGATTTACACGCAAGGTGTCGATCGACACCACCTAGTGTCGATCGACACCAGGTTTTCCAATTTCCAAAATCGAGAAGTTTCCATATTTTGAAGAAAAAGAAATCTCCAAGACTTTTCATAATCCTCCAAGGAATTGAAGATGCGAACCTAGGCCTATAAATATAGATTTTCAAGGCATTGTTTAGCCACCAACTATTATTCTTATTTTCTGTTTTGAGACTTAGAGAGAGATTTTTTTAGAGAGATTTTAGAGATAAGAATTTGTCTCCTTCAGAGCAAATTCGGAACTCCTTTGTTTCTATTGATTTCTTTTATGCAATCTTATTTATTCATGATGTTTTCTTCATTCACCATGTCTGAGTAGTTTGCTAGTTAGGTTTAGGGTTTTTCAAGGGTGATTAATGATGAATTGTTAGGTCGAATTAAATTGTTAGGATAAAATCATTAGAGTTCTTCATCTGGATTTGTGTTTAATGCTTATTCTAGCTTCGCGACCTAGAATCTGATCTTAGGTTGATTAATAGATGCGAGAGTATTATTGATTGCCTGAACTAATGTTAGATGAGCAAAATACCTATTCGCAAAGAGATTTGGTTTAGGATTTTGTGAACAATCGAACCTGATATTAATGCTTGTCTGAATTGTTTGAATTTGCAAAGAGATTTGGAATTCTAGGGTTTAGGCATAGATAATCTTCACAGCGAGAGTTGGTTGATTTTACATTAGTGTTTCGAGTTTAAGAACAGTGCTTAATAATTCCTAACATTCTGTCTAGACTTGCAATTTAGATCACTTGAGAATTTCCCTGAACCTAGCGCCTTAGTCTCCTGATTTTAAGAACCTTAATTCGTGATTGCTCATTTATTTCCTGTTTTGTTTTATTTTCATTCTATTTGACCTAGCATAATCTGAATTTAGAAACCTTAGTGTAGCATCTACTTTCCTTGGGATTTCGATACCCCTTATACTACGATTACATTTGTTGTGCACTTGCAGTAGTTTTATTAGGGTAAAATCTGACCCCTGTCAACGAAGCAGTGATTTCGACTATCAGTTGTTCTCTTGCGAGGAGGTGATCAGCCTTTTGTCTGTAGATTACGGAGGCGAAGTTTCGCGAGTGTCCGCGTGTAAGAACTGAGGGTCCTAATTGACGTTTTCCCGGCCTGTTTCTCAAGTTGTTTCCTTCTTGTACCCTTTGCCTTCTCGGTTGCCTTTCTCTTGGGTGCTTGTTCTGGAGTGGTTGTTGGGTTCTGTGCTTTAGCTATTCTGCGTTCTTCTTTGTTGTAGTGATGCTGGTTGAGTTCTCTTGGTTCCTAGCTCTGTGGTTAGTTGCAGTTTGGAGGCGGTGTGTTTGTTTGAGTTCTTTGGCTCTCTTGCTTTTCGGCGTGCTACGGCGTGGTCAGATCCTTGTGGTGAAGCTCGTGGTTAGTTTTAGGTGCAGTTTCTCTGCATTTTCGCTTTAGTTCCTTCTTGTCTTTGTTCTCAGGTCTCAGGGTTTTATGTGTGGTTTTTTATCTTTGAACATTTTCGTTGGTTTTCGAATTCCACCACTGTATTCACTTATGAAAATTAATATTACCAGAAAAAAAAAAAATGAAATAAGAGTATGATAATATAGTAAGTTATTGATAAAAAATATTGAATCGGTGTCAATTTTCATACTCTTTGCTCATCTGTCATATTTGATATTTGTTCATCTGTCGTGTCAATCTTCATACTCTCTTTTTATCTGTCATATCATAATCTTAAAATATTTGTTCATCTGTCATATTTGATAGAAAGTAACACGGAAGATATTTTCTTTATTTGTATGCTTAATTTTTTTTTTGAAACGGGCCTCATATATGCTTAATTTTGATATTTAGAAAATGAAATCATGTAATGTAGAAAACAGACGTATATAATATAATATATAAAATATGATGGCAAAAATATATTTAATTTCCTTAAGATAAGAGGTTTTATCAAAATTTATGGAATACATAAAGGATTTATGAAATACTTAAACTAAGTTTTCTTTTTTTTTTGTGTGCAAAAAACTAAGTTTTCATATCAAAGTATATATGATAAAGGGTTCATATCTTAGTTTAATATTTCATATATACTTAGATCTTTCATAAATCCTTTATGTATTCCATAAATTTTACAAAATAAAAACCATATTTTTGTTTTGCTTTCCAATTCATATGTAGAAGGTATACACCATTTTGGTAACGTAAAAAATCAAATGACTAATTTAAACGATACTAATGAAAATATATATATACTTTTACCTCTTCAAGTTGATGCCAGATATGGTACAATATTCTAAGAAGTTCTTCATTTCTTTTTAGAGAAAAAAGATCTATAACTAGAGATATTACAGTCTATATATATGAAGATAAAAAAATCACATTCTAATCAGATATACTACCAAGAGCAACACATCATAAGATCGAGACATACAAAAGATGAAATCGGAGACAGTTTTCATATGCATATTCATGCTCTCTCTCCTTGCTTTACATCAGTGTATGTGTAGTAGGTTTCTTCATATATATAGTTAACAACTGTCGTCTCTTTATTTTTTTGTCATTGTCAATGCTTGGTTAATGATGTGTGGTTTCAAATGTGTAGGCATGCAGGTGTATGCTAGAGAAATAGAGAGTTCGAGCAAGCTCTATATTCCAAGATGTGTCCCTAACCGATGTTCAGAAACTTTCTTTAAAAGAAACTGTTGGTGCTGTTTTAAAGATCTAAAGATCTGTTGGGAAAACCAAAACGATTGCGATTCCAGTCCCCGTTGTCCTCCTCTCTAAGTTTCAACTTTAAAAAAAACTAATGTACGTACCGCTACGTGTTTTAAGATTTAATAGTGCCAAAAGACTTGTTTGAAGCACCGAAACGACTTTAGTTTCGTAATAAACAAGATTTCTACAATAAAATTCTAATACATGATGATTCTCTTTTTCTCTGTATTTATCTTACTATACGCAGCGAAAAGAAGGACAGCGTAAACTAAGCAACTGATCCTACAAAGTGTGAAATGTACTCACACTTTAATTTAGAACCCCCCTAAAAAAAAAAGAATTCTTGTCGATATAATTCTACATTTCCTCCAATATACGTTTTTCACATTTACACATAAATGAACACGATCAAAACCATTATAAAATGATTAAAGTAGCCCTTGTAATTAATCTTCCCTAAAACCCTAAGATAAATTTTATTTTTAAGGGCATTTAGGATTCTTGCCTGGTCCCCCGTAATAAAAATAATTCCCCCAGGCCCGATTAGATCCGCCTTGAATATCGTAGCAATTCGGATGATCCGCGAGTACTCGGATGTTCGGAGAAGGGACCAAATTGTTATCCCAATCAACTACTTGGATGTTTCTGAAATAAGAAGATTTTGTGAACCCTTCCTCTGCAAAATGTCCACTTCCCATCTGAGTCGAAGTGTGGGCCCCAAATGGGCTAGAATTTACAACTTCGCCACCGTATTGGACCATGCTTGCGTGCTCCCTCAGGTGTGTGAACAAGAACGATGGCCAATACCCGACTAGAATACCCGACCCGAATTCCAGCCACCAATTCCCATGCTTCGGATCCTGGATTTTTAAATTTTAATTCGTTATTAACACAGACACACATAAATCTTTTTAAAAACCCCTCATCAAAACTACTTTAGCCGATCAATGTAGTCCATCTAATTTAAATTTGCATAAAAATAAATGTACTCAATTTTTTTTTTTTTTTAATGAAATTTACATGATTAACACCAACAAAATTAAGAATAAGAGGGTTTAATCTGCGTGTTGTCGTCCTTTAGAAAGAAAAAAAAACTAATACGAAAAAAAAGCATGCCTTTAATTATGATCCATGTGAGGCTAGGAAAAAAAAAATAGTACTAGTATTAATTTGATAACTCATGAGCCATGCTCCTAGTATTGCTTTGAGAGTTGGTATGTTGAACTATTTGGGGACAAATGTATCAAAAAAATGAAAAAAGAATAACTTAGAACAAAAGTAAAGTTTGTGTGTAATAAGTGGTATGATACTCAAGTATACTTTGCCTTTTTTTCTCTATAAAATGATAAAAAGGAGAAAAGAAAGAGCATCTACTAATTAAAGCATATGCAATTGATTGCCTTTTTTTTATAATGTATTCCCAATGTTGCTGTTTCAGAAATCAACGAATAAATGAATATTGTAATCAATGTGTGAAAATGTATCTGATTATAAATTAGATAATTTAAAAATTTGTACCTTCCAAATGAGCAGAGTAATATCGAATTGTCCACCTTTGTATGAAGACGAGGGAGAGATTGCAGCTCCGATCGCAATCTGACTATTGGTTTGGACAAAGCCGGAACACAAGAGATTGTAGCAGCCTGTTGCTTGATATGCGTCGTTCTGTCCCCCAGAACATAATCACTATAATTAATATTAAACTTAAAAGTACACGTAAAATATAAAACACAAAAGGCATATATATACATAATTTTAGTACGGTATTTTAAAAATTACTTACAGTCCAGTAAGTAAAAAATCTTGGGTAATTATCTCCATAGAGCTCCGGACTCACCTAATGGCAGATAAATTATCCACAATTAGCAATGATTGATCATTTGAAAACTAATCTTAGTATATGATATTTAGAAAACAAAGGAAGGAAAATAACCTGCCAGCCAGCTTCAATGGTGTTGAGATCATTACCGAAGGAACCAGAGATAATCCAAACCTGAGATAAACTAAACTCGTATTGGTTCTGCACCTGCGGGGCCCACACGTTTATGCTTGCTTTTGCCCCATAGTATTTCTCTCCGCTCACGTATCCCACCGCGTGCTATTATTTATTATTATCATAAACCATGTATTAATTACCACGACCAAATTACTACTGATAGTGATGATCATTAATTAGAGTGATAAAACTATACAGACTACAGTAGCAGTAGTAGTATATAATTTCATGTTTATGCTGTGTTTTGTGTCAATAACTAAAAGCACTAGAAACTTGGCAGAAGTTTTTATCTTCGTGCGAGTTTGTGTTTTCCAAAACTAGATTATTACTAAAGGATTTTATATTATCATTAGAAAATATATTAGTATATTATTTGGAAAAAGATATACTATTTGCTGACAGAATGCAGAAGAGGATTAATCATTAATCAAAAGAAGTTTTTTTTTTGTAGTGTAACACAATACTATCTCCTCTTTCTTTCTTTTTTTGTTTTTACCGACAAGCTTGTCCATCTTCAGTTCTCAAAAGATGAAAATTTAAAGAATAATTTAAAGAAAAAAAAAATTGAAAACACTTGCCATTTTCTTTGACCACTTTTTCTTCTCGCCCAAAGATAGTTAAAAACAAAAAACACAAATTTATCGCTTTCAAAAACTTGCATTTTCAAAACAAGAATTCGAATTTTGAATTTATAAAAAAAAAATGCATTCTCTAAAGAATTTGCTAATAGTTATATATAGCTAGCTGGACCAAAGGGTCTATCTAAATTTTAATTTTATAGAAAAAGAAAACATAACTTTGTAATTCAAATTAAATCCCGTATGACTAAAAAAGAGAGGAAATCTATCTTACTTCATGGCCATTGCTGCTGGTATCTCTTTTGAAATGTCTGAGTTTCTTGCCAAAGCTAGAAACAGAGTTTGCTCTGAGAATGTCTTCTTCTTTTGTTCTTCTGATAGGGACTGTTCCTTCAGGACATGTCTCTCCCTCCATTCTCCATAACTGGAAGCTCTTTGGTCTCAATCCTTTCCTCTTATTATGCCCTCTCGGCCTCTCAGGGGGATCCTTCAGTGATGATTAATCTCACGTATTAGTTAGTTTATGATTAGTGGGTCTAATCACCTTGTAATTAAGATTAACATATATGTATGTGTACCAGTGGCCTCTGTCCTCTTAATCTGGGATGATCAAATGCTGGTTGGCGATGTAATAAAACACAGTCTATGATGTCACCATCAGGGCTCTGCAGGAATAAGGGGACCATCAAATCAGAAATCAGAGGAAGAAGAAGATTGTCCCGAAATAAAGGGACAATCAGAAACAAAATAAGAAGAAGAAGAACAGTATGATCTAAACCAAGAAAGAAGAATCAGAAACAGAGGAGGAAGAGAATAGCGCGCGTGTGTATGTCTGTTTCTGAAACAGAGTGTGTTCTTGAAACAGAGGATAAAAAATGAGAAACAGAGTAAAAAGAGTGTATGTTTCTCAACTAAAACAGAGAAAGAAAAAAAAAAAAAAAAAGAAGAGTATTGGATTTCTCAAACAGAGCATAAATAATCAAAGAAGAAATTCTTTTTTCTTCTCCTGATACAGAGGAAGGAGAATCACAAACAGAGGAGGTGGGAGAAGAAGGATATCGTTTGATAAATCTCACTTACATGAATTGTCTTGACGGAAGGTTTATTGATCTTCCTGAGATGTTGATTGATGGCTTTGAGCTTATTAAGCTCCTCGAGCGGCCGAAAGGTTTGGTTTCTCGGTGAGAGATTCTCTGTTTCCGATGAAAAGACAGAGGAAGAAGAAGAAGACAATAGAAGGAGAGAGAGGAAGAGAATGTTGGAGGAACAAGGACGAAAGAAAAGGATCATATCTAAGAAGAAGCTTCCTCTTATTCTTCTTCTTCCTCCTCGTCTTCTTTCTCTTGTTCTCATTCTTGTTTCTTCTGAGAACAGCTCTACTTCTGTTTGTCTCATTGTATTGCATCGATCGAAACGACGGCATTTATTGCCGTTTATGGGTTTCCTCAACACGAACACACCTCCCATCAAAACCCAAGACGTTTTCTCTTTGATATAAAAGAATGAGAGTAAGTGAACAAAAGAAGACAAAAAAAACCCCTTTGAATTTTATAATCTTCTCAAGCTCTCACCATTTCCAAAGCTATCGAAGCTAAATTTCTTCATCTCAAACCCAAACTCTTATTATCTTCTTGGGGTCTTATGTTAACGATAAAGAAAGAGAGAGTATTAAAAGGGGTTTACGGAATTGTGATGTCTTAAAGTAATAATAGTCCAAGTGTTTATATGTGTTTTGTGTTGGTGTTATAAGTACTCGGGTAGTGATGAAATCATTCATGCCTTTGTTTCTTTGTTTTCTTTAAGCTCCAAAAATATTATGGAACCAAAAAAAAAAAAAAAAGACAAAATCATAAAAGCCCACTGACATAAAGCGACTAAGCAAAATCTAACTCCGATGCTTTTTTATTTTGGTCCATGGCTGAGGACAATGAGTATGCACACTTCCAACTTAAATCACCTAATTAGATTAGAATAAGCTGGCTAAAAATATTTATAGCTGAAACAGAGGATAAGAAATTATTTATCATGTATTAATCAATGAGAGAGCTTAAGAATAGTAATCTCTTCTTAATTTTTATCATTCCTATTTAAAGCACATCGTCAGTCCAAATACAGTATATTAAGTTATTTACAAGCCGACAAAAAAAAAGTTATTTACAATGAATTATGTTATGATTCTCGGCTCTATATAATGAAAATTTTCAACTATAGTATAATAAGTGAAATCAAATGTAATATAAGTTGGTCAAAAGAGAAAAAAAAAGTCGGGGGAAACTGGAGAGTAAGTGTTCCCAAGCAGCAATACAAAGCCTGAAACATTGTAATGTTTTGTGTGTGTGAAAATATGTATATAGCCAAAAATAAAGGGAGGTCTTGTGTTTGCTATGTTCCTTATGATAATGACAGTCAAAATTATGTGTTCCTCTTTGTGACTTTGTGTTCTCTTTCGTTTTACATTTTTTTTTCGTATCTTTTAAAAGACAACTAGAGGAATTTGCAAATACTTTATTTATTTATTTATTTTTATTGTTGATTCTTGAAGTTCTCTTTTTTTCTCTCTGCTCTCTTCCCTATATGTTCCTTCTGTCAGCTACTCTCGCTTCTTTTTCTTTTATAAAATAAAAGCTGTGAGATTAAATAGGTTTAAGATAAATATTTCTGTCAACAAAGTAAATAAAACTCTAATCTTCTAAAGAAAATGTGAGGTTAGTATACTTTTTCGTGTTTTTATATTCCAACAAAACACAGTATACGAAAATTAGTTTGTACTTCATCAAATAAATATGGGATGCTTTTTTTTGGTTTAATAAATTTTAGTTCTGTTCAAACCAGGATTCTGTTAATTAACATTAAGATTTCTTGATTAATCGACCCAACAAAAGATTGTACTATAATTGGAATACTCGATTTCAAGTTTGACATAATTGATTAGCTGAATTAATGGCGATGACGTAGCAAGGCAAGGATACGTTGCTCAATACATTTGAAGTCATATAACATAGTTTAGTAGTAACCGTTATAAAAACAAAGTTTAATAAATAGCATATTAACATGTATACAACAAAACAGTTGGCACGCGCGGCTGGGTATTAGCAATGCATGCTCGAGTGCGTATGTTGGGGACCTGTCCATGATCCATGCATGCCATCTTTAATCTATTCCCACCAATTATCATGACCTATTCTCTTTTATTGTTATATAGGAAATAACAAAAAAAAATCAATCTGAATACGTACAGTGTATTATATGATACGTATAATATAGTTATGTGCTTCATATTTTTGTACTACTTTTTTTTTTTCATCGATTACACGATAGACAATCTTAATTTATGTCTAACATTGATGGACATAATTACGATCCGCAATTAATGGATAATGTGTGTAGTACATAAGCAGTAAGCTCACAGCCTCACAGTAGATTACCCAACCAACAATATGTCAATTAATATATACGATTTTCAAATCATTTAACATGATTACAATTAACAAGATTCAATTTGTGGCAAACATAACTTTTGATACTTGTCTTCATATTATATAGCTTGCAAATACACATATAAATCTTCAAAACCGAGATTCGAGATCAACTATACGTAGTATATAACTTGAGATTTATACTCCTAAACTTATTCTAGATGTAAAATCTGTTAATTCACGCACCAAATCATGGATTAAAGATTCTTCCACAGTTCCGCTATTAGCGTGGATTCTCTTTTAAGGTGAAGAAAGAAACCTTAAACTTGTTTAGTTAAAGCATTGATGAGTACGAAAACCGATAACTCATACGAATCCTTCTTTTATTTGCGTAAAATTCAAAACTAACTCATTCACCATTAGCTTATGTCATTACCTCGTATTTATCGTGAATACCACAATTTTCAAATAAATGATTGTGTTTATGTTACATTCATATAAACGTCATAGTATGAGTATGATATCAATTGCGATTATCAAATTATTTTGATATTATGTGTTGAAATTATTCGCGCTCGCGTGTATGTGTGGGGAGATTCTTAACACAATTGGATGACATTATTGCATACTTGGATCATTTGGTCAAACTGGTAGACTGATCTCTAAATATTATTGTGATTTCTATTTGCGTGCACACATTTGAATTTGTGTGCTTTAAATGTGGATATGCATTTCTATTAACTGAACTACTGAAATGGTGGTTGGCTTCAGAGAAGGCCCACTCGTGAGATTCCATAACAAAAAAAATTAAAGAGAGGCTGGTGGGTATCATTTGGCAGTTAACTTAACATAGAAACAAAAAGAATCGCCTCTAATTGCATCTTATTTCGACACGAAATGCCAAATTGCGGTCGTATAACCTTAAATTATTCCGGAAAAAAATAAATTAAAATTTATATTTGTCTGTATACTACTTTCTTTAATAGTTTTGATACTATAGTCTAACTTGCCTAAGTTATTATCATACACTATAGTCTCTATAACTTGCCTAAGTTAATGAGAATTGGAATAAACACTTTGAGTCACTAAATGATAAAGTCAAAACGTTAAGTAGTCTTTTGCTCGACCTCTGAAACGACAAGCAGTTTTTAGTTGCACTCTAAACTTCAAGAAACCAGAAGAAAGCAAAAGCTGAAGAAGCTTCCAACTCCAATAACAACAGTTTTCGTTTACATCTTAATTGTAATGCCAAATAATGTTTTTGAACTACACATTTTTGTAATCTATATATGCTTATGCTTTATTCTCTTTGCTTAAAGAGTAAAGAAGAAGTTCACTAGACATAGAGTAGAACGTAACGTACACATTGATGAGAAGTGGTCGGAGAGTTTGATCACACTTGTGGGCGTGTCTGGACGACGTAGAGCTTCCCGTCTCTGATCACACCTTCAATGTCCTGTGGAGTTCCGTACAGTTTCTCGATGGCATCTCCGGCGCGTGCAATGTCTGAGAGTATCTTTTTCTGGAAACTCTCATCAGTGATCAGATGATCTGTTGTGTAATCGAGCACGACTTCGTCTTCCTCGTCCATTGGTACACTGCAAACAAAAAAAACGGAAGGAGAAGTCTCATTGTTCCGCAAGTGTGTGATGTAATCAAGACAATGACAAGAGGTTTTGAGTTTGTTTATGTTACCTGTCGTAGAGACCTGCACCCGCATAACCTTCGAGATCTTCTCCGTTAGAATCAGATCTGAAGATGATTGAACGTCTTATGAACAGCCCAATCGGTTTGCTCGGGTAACCCAACACCTGAATGACGTTTTAAATTTTATCAGCGGGAATTATTTAACGGGATTGACGATATCTCCTATTCGTAGTTTTTAAACTTAAAACACCAGTGGTTAGCTTTTAGTACCAGAGGCGAATCGAGGTTGTTTTTCTTGCAGATGAAACTCAGAGATCGACCGGGATATGCTCCTACAAGAGTTTCACCAAGGCCTTTGACAACCTGAAACCAAAAAAAAAAAAAAACAGTCAGGTGAAGTTGGAAGATCCACCGCTTCACACGGGGTTAGGAGTTGGGCTGAACGGGAAAATAAAGATCATTTACCTCCGCGTAAATCTCTGATGAATCTCCAGAAGATGGGTTGGTTGTGTGAATGACGAATGCGTAATCCGCATTGATGACTTCTTGGACCAAAACAGCCATGCAGAGATAGTCATGATCCAGTTTTACTTTCTTCGTGCTGAAGTACGCTCTCTCGTTCCATTTCGAAGCCCAGACCTGAGATTTGAAAATAGCCGGTTAGTGAGATTTGACATCTTCAAGTTAAGCAGAAATGTACCTTACTCCAAAATTTGACCTTTTTAATGGCTGCCCAAGCTTGCTCCCATCTCTGTTCACCTTCATCACCCGGCCATGGCATGTCAGAACTTTTCATAGTACTTTTCAGTTCTTCAACCTGAGCACCACAACCATTACAGAGGCACTTCTCTTAGCAAGTCTCTACATTTCACCTCATTTCCACTAGGGAAATTTAGCTTCTCCGAATATATGCACTTAAAGCCTTGATCCATGGCATCAAGCAGATAACACCCAAACTCAAGCAATGTAAACGCATCAATGAAAAGTAAGGTGATTTGCTTTGGCAAAGGAAGGGGACAAGGAATATAATGATTGCGTCCCAATATTCTAGCAAAAAAAACAATATGACATACCAGTTCTGCGGGTGCAACTAGTCCCAACACTGTCTTACGGATTTCCCCGAGGGCGCTTTGGTCCCCCTCATCAAGTCTTTTCTTCAATACTTGCAATTTCTCGCTCACCGCCTGCAACATCCAGAGGGACAGATAGTGAGCGAGAAGTGAGGTAGGTAATCATGAAAAAGCAAAGTCTCAAGGTATATTGGTTTTGACAGTAACAACTTCATGATAATCACTAATCAGGCACACAAAGGCACCCTGGTTTGTGGAACTATCTCTACTCTAAATATCTCCAGATGAATAGCACCAGTAAAGAACAGCTAAACTATACAAGTGGCAAAAATTCAGCTAAGTATCTTCATATTTTGTTAAGCCCGAATTATTTAAGAGAGTCAGCTATCGTACCTGATTTGCCTTTTCGGAGATAACTTTCTCAAAAACACCAAATGGCAGCGCAACTGAAGTTGGGATACCAACCCAAGAAGGAACTTTCCCTTTCAGATATCCAATATTTCTTGATTTAGCACCAACCTAGAAAAAAGAAAATGGAGGGGTGTTTTACCCAGACCCATGAAGTCAGTTATTCAAACATGAGTAAATGCAAATACAAAATGTAGCATTATGTCGTTTGATCTTTTACTATACAAAGATGAAAAATACTAAAAGAGAAAAAGACAGGAAAGTAGAAATCCAATAACTTTACAAACTAACCAAGTCACTTGTGAACTCCTCAGATGATATAGCATATCTACCCACAAACTGCTTCTTGACCAAAGAAATGCTTGGAGGAACATCTTCTAAGTTGTCCGAACTTAGACTCGAAAGTTCACTATCGTTTACCTCTCTGAGTAAAACGAAAAATAAGTATGAATGCCGTTTTTCCTCAAACGAAAAGTTCTCGAGCACATTTCAGCTCGATTTTCCAGAAATCAGCAAACAAAGGATATTAATTCACCTATAAACCACATCTGCAGAGGTCGGTTTTAGGCTCAACAATTTTCCATCCTTTGCTTGGAGATCAGATAAGATACCAGAATCAAAACATGTGGCAAAGCAAATCTGCACGTGAAAACCAGACAAAGTTGAATGAACAAACTACAAGCATTCAGGAACTGTTTGGCAACAAGGTGAAAGTTTTTACCTTTCCATTTCTTGCTCGAACAGAAACATGAGATAGTACATCCGGCATGTCAGGTGTCAGTACCGCAACTGCACCATCAGGAATTTCTTCCTCTCCTCTCACTCTGTTTGCAACTATAATTGTAGGTCTGTCGTAGGTTTTATTCTGCACAGTGAGCAATTCATCCACAACAATGACATATCCAACGACCTCTACAGGACTTATAACCTGCCAACTGATCAAGAGAAAGTGAAGCAACATAAGATACAACTTGTTACAGAACCATATTAATCAGTCAGACAATTGACTGGCCATCTAACCTTCCCAAGTTAGCAGTCTGCCTAAGAACTGGGTCAAGTCGGTTAACCAGTGACGACAATGCTGCAGCAGAACCAGCTCGAATGATCTCTTCAGTAAATATGTCAACCTGGTAAAGTGGTTAAAAGAATATTAAACTCTATCTCATGTTCCAGGGAAATATGTATATATATAAAAGGATATAAAAGGATATAAAAGGACGATGGGTTCAGTCACAGGAAGTAACTTACAGCCCATTGATCGACTCCAAGACAAGATCCAAGATACTCAGCCGATGGTTGCAAAATTTCAAGGTACCTCTCCGCTTTGCTTGCCAGTGCCAGTCGGCTTCTGTCAAGAACAGATTTTGCATACAGAGCCCAATGATCTTTTTTGCTCTTGAACATGTCGAGGGCAAATTGCCATCCCTACAAAAGCAGTAGAATAGCATCATGCATCTTGTCTAATTTTTTCAGTTTTAGACCATGTACCTGTAGCCATTAGAAGAAGTAGAGAGATCTAAATTCTGTATAAAACCTGGCCATACGAGTGGAAAAGGTAAGTTAGACTTATTTAAGGAAGCCAACAATGCTAGATCTTGATGAAACCAGTCTATGGATAATGTTCTATAGCAAACCTGACGAAGTCACTGAATATTTACCTTCAAGCAGTAGATAAGATCTTCATTGTCATCTGACGAAAGGGCAAGATTTTCAAGAACTAGGCTGATGAAGTACATGATTTTCTGAAACATAAAAGCATTAAATAAGACAAAGAGTATTGAAAAAGAAACCAAAAACAGAAGAAGAATATGAGACTGATGACACATGGTGTTCAAGAATAATTTATCGTGACAATGAATGAATCCACTAACCTCAGGTCCAGCATTGTTCAATTGCTCATACCCTCTTTCAATGGCAGTTCTAACAGTAGAATCGAGAGCTAGATCCAAGAATAATAGATCCTTGAGGCGGTCATGGGACTTCAGTAGAAGGGGCCTTAGCTCTTGACGAGCTTCAAGCAAACCCTACATCAATATTCCTTCTAATGATTAGTATACGATGTGTTCAAAGAGGTCAAATTAACATTATAAAAAAAATCGAACTAGCATATAGGAAAACAAAGCACCTCAAGAAGTGGCTCTACGTTCTTTTCTTCAACATGTTCTAGAACGAAACGAAGCAAGTCCTGTTGAGGGGAGTGCCAACACAGTGTAGGTTATACTGATTTTACAGGTATTTCAATTATTGAAATGAGTAAGGAAGATGAGACGAAACGTACTGGATATCCAGAAGGCAATCCTGATACAGGATTTATCTGCACCCCAACCATGAACCCTTCACCCTGAAGAACAACACAAATGTTCAGTTGCCAATTTCAAGAAGAATCATTAACTGTAACTTTTCAGTAAATTGCCATTACGTCATCTTGGTAGCCCATGCAATTTTGTATAGCCGACTCAAGGTCTGCCCCTGAATGAACAGCCTAGAAAAATAAAGAAGATCACATTACATGATCTCATTAGTAAGAAACGGAAAAAGAGAAATCAGACCAAGTTTGCTGAAGAAAGGAGCAGCTAGATTCGTAAAAAGAGGCTAACATAAACTTGGGGAAGTAACCTTTAGAGTCCTCATGTAGTGTCCAAGATCACGCAGAAGACCATCTTTTTGTTCTCTTCTAAAATTTGGTTCAGAATGTATGGCACGATCATAACTTAAGAGTCGCTCTTTGGTTATACCATTGTCGTTCAAGGTCTTCCAGTAAACACTCATATCAAAGTCACTTTTGACATAATCCATTAATGCCTACAGCAAGAAAAGTGTCAAGAGAAAGATTAAGATTGGAACTGGAATGGCAGAGTGAAATTACCTGACAGATGACAACATCATCTGGACTAGTGTTGTTATGCAACTTCTGATGCCATTCCTCCATCATTCCACCCTTGCAGTCATTTTTCCTCTGCATGCAAAAAGTTCACTCATCATGTTTCAAATGAATACAGAAGTTGCAGGCTAATGACTAATGAGGGCATCCCATCTCATCTTGATAAGCCAGATGGACATGACCAACACGGCCACAGCTCTGCTTTATTTGAGAGAAGTGTGGGACAGTAGGACAAATAGGGAACCCAGTCCCAGAAAATTCAAGAAATATAGTTACAACCCTGGAATTTTAGGATTTGTTCATGTAGAGCTTTTTTTCTTTCTCTTCATTGTCTTTTCTTCTTATTCTCTTCATTGTTCATTCACAAGTAAAATATTTTTGAAAAATAAATAGAAATTTAAAAACATCAACCTGGATGACTAGAATTTCGTCTCGGATTCGTTGCCCAACATCTCCTTCACCGCCTCGACCAACAGTAGACATTATCATCCGCAAAAGTTCTCTGTACTCTGGATAACTTGCATACACGTCCTGGAGAACGTCTGTCAGCCTATCCTGCGCTTTGCTTATCTCCCTGCAATAAAGTACTGAGTTGTGTAATTTACTGAAAACAATGCTGTATTTTCAATTAAATGAAGGTATCATTTGCAGATGTCAGAACATATTAGAAGGCTCCCATAAGGTTTGCTAATTTTTCCCTTGGGGCTGAATAAGAAAAGTGGGCAGAATTTAAAAATTCAATTATTGTCACATTCTTTGAACTCTACCGTGGCTTAACATTATAGTTTTTGTTCCACACCAGCTGTCTTGTAGCCATAAACCTCATCCAGACTAAGATCCCTGCGAAGCCCAGTTGACCAGCACTTTTTGCCTCGTCCACAAGATCTGCTGCAATGTTGAATCTAGAAATAATAGAAAAACAAGATTTACCCCTTCAGAGTGAATCAGAGTGTTCTCCGGAAGTTCCAAATTACGTCATGCACAAAAGAGATGTGTGACTGAGAATATAATTTATTGATCATCGTATATGGATCAATGACTACGTTTTATAATTTAGATCAAGCTCTTCGACCTCATAGGTGAAAAATTGGAAAGTGATGACCCAAGCAAACTAACAAAACACGTGAAGTTGGGTCATGCAAAAGTTTGACAAAAGGAATGCCAGTTAAGCTTCTTCAAGTCTTAAACACGAAAATAAGAACTAGAATGCTTGAGCATAAAACTAACCGATGCATGAAAGACTTCTGGGCTTCACTCTCCAAATCTGTGATTTTATCCAGAAAAAGCTTGGCTGTACCTTTTCCATCACCATAATCCTTTCAAATGGAACAAATAAATTTTAGTATATAGGGAACAGTAGGACGTAACTGAAAGTGCTTTTTTCAAAAGACCAAGAAGGAAGAGGAACCTTCTGAACATGTTTTTCTTTTTGAGAAAAGTCCACATAAAAGTCATTGTCATTATTTTTAATCCATCTTTCACCAGCATTGAGTACAAATGGCATGCCCTTGTAACTGTCGCCTTCTATTTCCAGCTCAAAAGTTTGAATCTACATTTTTGGTTAACATGAGGCCTTTTACATACCGTCTCTGGATCCAAATGCTATTAGGCTTATAAGATATAATAGATTCGGCTAGTCATACCGGACTAGGAAGATCTGTTGAAACAATGGTCAGTTGTGTATCAACAGCGCCACGTACTGGCAAAGAGTTTGGTGGCAGTATATCTGAAGGTGGGTCCTGCAGTGTCAATGACTCATAAACTCAGACAAAAAGAGACCAAACCAGAAATGCGATTAATCTCAAAAGTATGCTTTTGTTTGAGAAATAAAAAAAGAAAAATCTTACCAACCACTCGCCACCCTTTTGAGACAAAGCCCAGTGAAGGGTAATCGGCTCTTTGAAATCAGTTGCCAGGTGAATTTTCGTCTTTCCGGAAAGTTTAGTGACAATAACCTAAATAGAGGGAACAATGACTTGCCATTAGAAGATACTTGTCAGATGTATATCTAACCCGAGTAAATATAGAAAAGAGAGCAACTTGGATACTCCCAACTGACCAAAATCCCGCTGCCTTCAAGTTTGAATGTTTTTTTGCTAAAGATTGGAGTGGTTTCTTGTTCCTCCTTTGCTTTGGCGTATATCTCGAGAGTTGTCAAGGCCCGTGGTTCAGTTGAGGATTTGGATTTTGGTTCAACAAAATCAGCAACGTGCTTACAGATAAGCTTATTCAGGTCTCTTCTCTGGCGCTGAATCTTCTCAGTGCTGAAATATTTTTTATCCTTCGGTTGCTTGGAAACTTTTTTCTGTGCATCCCGTTCACTGGATGAAGTCCCCTTAGATTTTAGAGAGTCACTAGTGTTATCTTTCTTCAACAGCTTTGCTCGGAGATCTTCCACTGAAGCACCTCGCATCATTTCCTCCCGTAGCTCCGTACGGGCGGCTTCATACTCCTCCTATTGACCAGAGACTAATTACTCTTCTTAACTATAAAATAATGGATATAACCACAATGTAGAGTATTTGATATAAATGCAACTGAGATCTATACAGGTCTACCAGATTCCTCTTTATATGAATCTCTGAACAACATAAAAGGTGAAGAATTAAAAAAGATATCAAAGAAAAGTATCCTTGAAGACATGCTTGTATAGGTACAACGTCTTACCTTCTCTTTCTCAGGGCTGTAATTTTGTTTACCATTACGTTCCCATCTAAGATATGCTTGGATTTGTACAAGATCTTCAGGAACAGAAACATTGTGTTCCACATTCCTTCCCATGGGTAAGTTTATATGAAAATTTTGACCATTATTTTTGTACCTGCATGTCAAGGTTATGAGAAACAACAATAACGAAACAAAACTAGGTAGCTCTATGTTCTGGTTTAAATAGTAAGAAGAAGAGAAAAAAAAAGCTCACCATTTGTTCCGACTTTCGTCAAATATAAGAAACTCAATAGCGTGTATGGCCTGATCATCTATCTCTAGTTTAAGGTTAGAATGGGCACCGGACTGAAAATAAGAACCCAAAGCACCATTTGAAAATCTTAAGTTACACTGGTATCAGCTGGAAATCATACCATCACAAATAGCGCTGTAATGTATGTTGAGGAATGAATATAAAACTCACTTTCACAAATGGAGTTCTAAGCGCTCTGTTCTTGTAGTTTATAGTTCTATCCGGACAGCGAGAAGGTAGAACCCATTTTCTGACACGGAAAATAAGAAAGAAAGTTAATAAAACCATATACCATAATAAGCTTGAAGAAACCTATTATTAACTGGGCAAGTTAAACATCATTTGACAAGGACATACTCTTTGTTGTCACGTATTGCACCCCAGTGAAGAAGCAACGAGTCACTTGTATGAGCTATCTGGATATTTACTTCTCTTACAGGTGTAGAAGTGACTTCGACCTATTCAATTACATGCATAAAACTTACCATCACATAAATATTATGGCTACAAATCCCAACAAGAAAATGGCCAGTATTCGAAAGGCAAGACTTACCAGTAAGTCAATATTTCCGTCAAGATTAAATTTCTCAGCTGCCTGTTCAAGGATGAAACTTTTTAGAACATATAGATGTGATAACCATCTTATGCATTCAATTGTGAGAGCAACGTACAAGCACCGTACGTTTCATGAACATATCAGTTGTTGCAGTTATCACCATAGTTTGTAGGGGAAACATCATGTCAAACAAGCAGGAAAAACTTTCATTCGACACAGAAGAGCATATCATTCAGATCCATAACATACATTGAGTAGTTGCAACCACATATCACATTCCAAACAATGTCAATACTTGTGAATATGTCCATACGAACAGCAAATGTACCTGGGAAGCAGGATCCATGGCAAGCACAGCTCGTGGAGCAAATGAGACAGGCCTTGCTGCTTCAGTGATCAGCCTCCGTCCTGTCTTTTTAAGACCTTTCCCGTATAATTTTGAACCCAAATTTGATCTCCCGAAATTTACCACTGCCGGATTTACAGTAGCGGGTTGGTACACAGAAACAGCAGGAACGCAAGACGAGTTGAGCTTGTTTTGATGTTCGAAATTCACAGGACGAATCAAACCCCGGTTAAGTAGTTTATCCACTACGGAGTTACTCATGCTTCCTTGTCACACTTCTTGTAGCTGAAAGTATTGCCGGATCTGATAAGTAAAGTATTGATAATATAAAACGCTAGAATAACAAAACAAAAAAATCAAGCTTTGTGCATAGATGAATAAAGAAACAAGTTATACTAACTGTCTCAAAAGAAGAATCGGACATACTTCGACAAGCCAAAAACACTTTCCTTCTTTTTGATATTTTCTTGACGAAAATAGTTACTTCAGCTAATGGGAACAAGTGCAATATACTCATAGAAGAAAAGAATAGTCTCTCGTAATCAAACAAAGCCTCAAAAGAGAACATCTACTTCACTTTAATTCCCTCCTCTCTTTTTTTTTTCTTTTTGCCCTTTCTCTTTTCTCTTTTCTGGCAAAAATTTGTCATTTGAATCAAATAAATTATTTTTTTATGTCAATCACGCACGCAATATTGTACAAAGCAATCGCAATAGCAACAGCAATCAACAAATTCCCAAGAACAGAAACACGAAATTCGAAATCTAACTAGCAGAATCCAGAATCCATCGAAATGAAGAGGTAGATGGTTCAGAAGCAATTTACCTGTTGAGCAAACCGAAACTTGAGATTTTGCAAGCCGAGACGAAGAATCTGAGAAAAAAAATTACAAACAAAGATCCCAGAATTTGGATGATCTTCGTCAGTGATGAGTGGGTTTCTTCGCTCTTTGCTCTTCTCCACTCGCTCTCACTTCACAGTTCGCACACTCACGTGTAATCGAAGTAAAATGGCAGCACTTTATCCTGCGATTGAGCCACGTGGCGCATCGTGATTCGAGCACGTAGGAGGGACGGCACGGGGGAAAGAAAGCCCAGCCTCGTGGGATGATTCTTCTCCGTTGAGAAATGGATACGTTTGATGGACGGTACTCTACCTGTGGACCCCACTTTTTTGTTGATATTTCATTTGTTTTATAGAGAGATTTCTTCTCACCGTTAATTTTTGCTTCTGTTTTTATTTAATTTCTTCTCTGTTTTTGTCTTTTTGTTTTGATATTTTGTGCTTCCCCCTTCTTTCTCTTGTATTTTTTCATTGGTCGACATGTTTTTTTTCCTTCTTGAATTCACAAACCACGAATTACAACAGAAGATTTTTTTTTCTTCTTTTGTTCTTCTGTTGTAACTGTAGTGTCCAAAGCCCACTTGTTCAATCATGCACTTATGTGGTGTTTCTACAAAGAGCTTTACACGTTTTCGAAAAAGAAAAAGGGAATTATTGTGTGTCTATAATATAGACTCTTCATATGATCCAATCGTTTTCGATCCAAATAGAAAAGCGGTTCAAGCTTAAGCTAAAATAAGAAATAGAACCATAAATGGGTTATCCAACCGATTTGGCAGGTTCGCACTGACTGTGAAATATCAGCATGACTTATACATTTTGTATCAAATGAGAAACTGAATGATTTTCAATCAAATCAAATCATATATCATTGATGAGTGTAGTTTGAAATAACGAAGCTAGAGTTTTAGTGTATAGGAGAAAAATGTATAAGGTGGGTTCGGTTCTGCAAAGCAGATAATAAAACAATCATATCGGCAAAATAATTGAAATTTACCATAAGAAATAATCTAATAGCAATTAATTACACGAAACCAATATAATTAATTACACCCAGTGGCGTTTACACGACGAATGAGATAAATCAACAAACGGCTTCCCCAAAACAAAAACAACAGGAAAAAACTCCATTTTTAATTAGTTAAGATTTTTGTTCTTCTTCTTCATTTAGACGAAATTAATTAGTTTTTTTTGTTTTTTGTTTTGAGAAAAATTAATAATAATAAAAGTTGTTTTTGATCGATCATCTAATCAATGTAGACAACGACAAGCAATTGCTGCTAATTTTCCTCAGGTCAACCGCTACATTCTGGACCGTATTAACCTGGCCCGTCTCAATAAACGCGTCGACGCACGCGCCGTAATCAGACACAACCGCGGTTAGAAACGTGTTCGTCGCCATCACATTGCGTGTCCTTATGCTCTTCCTCGCGCTCGCCAGGTTGTAGACCGCGTCGCTGAGCGTCGCGTAACAAGTGGCGATCGCCTGGTTACCGCTTTTGAACCTAGCCGCTTCTGCCAGAGCCAGTTTCGTCTTAGCCTCCAAAGCCTGGATGGTTCGGTGCGTCGCTCGTCTTGGGTTCGTGACACGCTTCACAAATGGTCGGCACAGAGATGGATACGCGGTGTGAGAGCAGAGGTTCATCATACGCGACGCCTCCGCGACTTGGCAGGAGACGAGGAAGATCAATACGGCGGCGGATGCCGCGACAGCCACGAAACGCAGCTGGAATGTGTCGCGGTCCGCCATTTTATTTATTTACTTATTTGAATCTGCTTAGTTTGTTTGAGAATAAATTAGCCGAGGCAATTTTTTTGTGCCGGGACTCTTGCTGTTATATATAGAGAGATCTTTTTTTTTTGGGTTTTGAAATTGTTGGTGGTGCGCGTTTTGCGTTTATCCCGTTTTATTTTGGTTATGTATAATAATGTAAATCTATTCTGAGGTTTGTCTTGTTTTAGGAGATTATCAATTCTTATTTTTTTGGAAACATAGGAGCATATTTCTTTGATACCATATAAGTGGACTACAATTTTTTACCCTAAATGTTGTTTTATATGTTCCTCTAGATAATTGGTATATTACTGTAGATTTTTGTTGTATAAGAGAAATTCAAATATGATATCATACCATTTGTTACACTGGTTTGATGATTTCATACTTATTTTTTGAAGTGATGATTTCATACTTACCCTTAGACTCAACAAATGAAAAGCTGATCTAACGAGTAGTGCAAGTGTACAACTAATGCAAATATAATACAAAGAAAACAATAAAACTAAATTAAGAATTGTGTCCAAAATTAAAGACAACTGCGAAAAGTTGCGAGACGTTGTCGGAATTAGAGTCGCAAGTCCATAACAATGAATCAAGAAACAAAAATTACTCAAGAGTTCAAACAAGAAATGCTCAGCTAACAGAAAGAGAATCAGAGATCAGTGGCCGAAATAATGATTAGCAGCAAAAAAACATTTCATTCTATTTGAACAAGATGCTGATTCATGTACTGGAACTTGCAGATATCATCGCAGAAATCATCCGCACTGCTGTGGTTGCTCTTCATCCGAAGAACCCTTATCACCATTCGTTTCAGACCTTTCGCGTATTTCAAAAGCGATTCAAGAGTGTTCATCTTCTGTTCTGCGTTCAATGGAGATCTCACTGTGATAACAACTTCCTCCAAACACGGTATTGCAAATCCTGTCTCAAGCTGCAAAGAGAATGGACTTTTACATTACTGCTAAGAGACTTTGACTCGTAGGGAATGTTTTTGATGAAGAAGAGATTATTATTCTTTTTACCTTCTTTAGGCTGTTTTTCTGGCAAAGTGCAGCGAACATTGCTCCATGGATGTCGAATTTTTGAAGCTTGGGATGGTTATTGAAGAACTCGACAAAATCAATCTCAGGGAAAGGTTGAAGGGAGTCATTGCCTGTGAATTCCACCTTCATAAAGAGATGTTTCACGTCTCTTGCTTGCTGCAGCATTATGGATAGTGCATCCCAACACCATTGTATGCCTCGAATTGACAAGGCCTCAAGCGATGAAAGGTTACGGAAATCTACCATGTAAACCCTCCCTGTAAACAATTAGAGACAAGAAAGATTACAAATGAAGACTAATGACATCTACGGATGGTAATGGAACCAAACAAGTTAAACTCAAAGACTAGTTTTGTTTACCAGCAATATTGGCGATGGATAGGCTCTTTAAGAATCTGGTTTCAGGGACACTGATCCAGCTACAGCCTTGAACATCAAGGGACACTATTCTCGGACTAGTGAGGGAGAGCAAGCTGTTACCTTGTCCATAGAAATCCAGCTTACAGTGCTCCAAGTATGGCATCTTGATCGATATGGATTTAACTCCTTCACAAGCTAGTAGAAGCAAGTTACTCAGATTCGGGCATGCACGTAGAGCATTACACAATGAGGAATCGTCCAATCTTGCTCCCACTATTTCGAGGCTGCGAAGGTTAGGGAACATATCCCACTTAGGAACGCTCATCATTAAAACACCCCAAAGCTTCAAAGTCTCCAAACTCTTGGCCAAGCCAATGCAATCAAGCTTCAAGGGACCCTCTATAATAGCCTCTTCGCTAGCGAGATTATCCATTCTTAGCTCCAATAGCCTGAGAGAATGACCCACATGCATCATCCAAGGTAATAGGCCTCTGCTACTGAACGGGCTATAGACCACAAGCTCCTCGAGACAACGGAAAGACGAGATCATCTTGAGAACGATGGCGTCAGAATCATCAATCTCGGGGATGTTTTCGAATGAGTTCCTGGGGAATTTAATGCTCTTAACAGAGTCTGTCGACTCTTTCCATCGCTTGGAGACGCAGTTGCAGGCAGCCACGTCCCTTGCTTCGGTCAGGTTTGAGAGAATGTATTGAAGGATCGCATCAGGAAGAGACTCCATATTGGCTGAGACATTTCATCGAACAGTTGGCAGTCAGCTACTAAACACGTAAAATACAGATATCCTCCTCACACATTGCAATAAATAATTTGGCATTATGAAAATCCATGCGTATCAAAGTGGATACAGCTCGTCTACAAGGAAAATCCCAAAAATCTCTCGACGCCATATTTTCATAAATGCGACATGAATGCGGTATAATACGGATCTTAATGCCTGGATCTTGAGATAACAACATTCAATAACTATAAATCCATACAAGTTTACAGTTGAGATCTGAAAATTACTCAGCTTTTTCCGCTCGTAAAAGCGGGAATACACCATACATCAGACAAAATCAAGCAACCCTAGGATGACATTTCCCCGGGAAAATAGCTACAACCCATCGAAAAACGAACAGGAGACAAAACCCACATTTTCAAATTCTCTACAAAGAGGATAAATCTACAGAATCCCACAGTCACAGATTAGATCCCGAGAAAAGGGCATTGGAAGAGAAACATAAAGCAAAAAGTAAACAGAGATTCATCTTCGTTTCACACAAGTTGTTGTGGGTTGACATTGAAATTCAGCTACTGAATGCAACGATTCCACCACAGGTGGAGAAAAAAAACAAAACCCAAAAGAGTAAGATTCGAAGAAAGCAAATAGATATTGGGTGAGAGAGTTTCTTACTGTATGAATCTCTAAATCTGGGTTGCATTAGAATTTAGCAGTAGAAAGAGTGGAGTGGTCTCTAACTCTGGGAGAAATCTGAATCTCGGAGAGGGGAGATTGGGAGTGAGAGTGAGGGGGAGGGCTTTGGGTATTTGTAAAGGGGGAAAAATAAAGAGTATTGAGAAGGTGGCGCGTGAGGAGACGGAAGGCGGAGTTTCAAATTTTGAAAACAGAAAGAGATCTCTTTTCAAAAACAATTCGCCACTTTACGTAAATTTTTATTTATTTTTTTATTTTTTCGCTCAAACGGGAAATTACAAATCTGTTGTTCTCCCATTTTGATAAAACAAAATCTAATATAATATAGAACCAAACCTGTATAAATTAAATTGAAAACCAATACAAGTTAAAATATATATTAAAAAAAAAAGTAAAGAAAATATTTAACCACAAAGGGAAAATATCGTATTAAAATATAATTATTTATTGCGTAAGTTGTTGCGCCTTACCCTAGTTCTCTCGATTAACCACCGTGGAGAAATGGTTTTTCTTTGCATGGGTCTACAGGTAATATTTGTTCTGGGCCTAAAGAGACGCCAAGCCCGAACTATCTCGATTAAAAAAATAAAATGTAAAACCAGTGAATATTAAAAGGCGAAAAAAGTAAAAACACAATTTAGAAGAAAAAAAAAAATACAAGTTGGAATCCAACAACTTTTTTCCATGTTAATCTTTTTAATTGATTATTTCCAGAATTGCATTACTTAAAAACTTAAATTGAAATTAGAATGATATATTTTGTTGTCTATATTATAATTTTGAGCTAAATAAAATTTACTCTTATTATCTTTTTTCTATAAATAATTTATATGTAGATGGAATATCCCCCCTCATTCTCTTTGTCTAGCATGAATAATTTACCTAGTATTTCTATATGTTCTTAATATGCTTTTTTATATAAAAAAAATACTATATTTGCGCATTAACTTTTAATAAATGATAATCTCCCAAATTGCCTCTTATTTTTAATAATAAATAATAACATTAGAGATGATGTTTTAGCTCACACCACCACTCAATCACCATTAGAGTAGTTTAGTCCCCTTTTGCTACTGCTCTACGTTGGTTGAGCCAACTCCTTCCGGTTTCTTCTTCCTCAAGACAAATCCTCTCATTTCGAAAACTCTAGTTTCGATTATCAGCGAGTTTCAGATGCTCTTGCAATGGGAAAGCACTCAGAGGAGAACGATCACGATCAGCAGCAGCAGAATCTCGACCCTGAGAACCCTCAACCTTCTGGATTCTCCTGTCGGAGCTGTTCCTCTGCCCTGTCGCGTCTGTTTGGTCTCGGATGTGTCATCGTTTTGGTCCTTAGCTTTGCGACTCTTCTTTCTGCCATCTTCGGGTTATTCCCGCGTCGATCGCTGTCTCAATTCGACGGCGATGGGATAGTTCGACTCAATGGTAAGCTTCTTGATTATTAATTTTTTGTTTTTCATACTTTTACGGGATGGTATGATTTTCTCAGTAACATACTACTAGGGCTTTATAATTTTTTCTGGATAAAATAATTACTGTTTTGGCAATTTTATACATAAATTAAGAGCACCCTTGTTTTTATTACCTGCTTGCTGCTTAAAGGTGGAGACTTTAAGTACAGAAGCTGACTCTGGTTTTAGTCTCACTATAGTCTTTGAATCTTAATTGTTAATTAATTATTTATACATATATATCGAGCCAGGTTTCATTTTTAATGGTCCTCATTATCATATCATAGCGTAAAGCTTAGGTTTTAACCGGTGAAAGATCTTATATGAGATACTCATGCTTCAAAATCCTCAATTTTTTAGATTTTCTTCTTAAGATACTTGTCTTACATTTTGGTTCTTCTTTCTCTTAAACCAGCATCAGTACAAGCATACTTTAGACTTCATGAACCAGCTTCTGAGGTTATTTCCCATAGAGGAGAACTAGAGGAGGATATCTTTCGGAGTATAGATCTTGGGAACACCAATGTATATATATTTTGCTACAAAACTTATGCACCTTATAGTGTTTTAATTTATACTTTTAGAGCTCTAATATCCATTTACTGTTGAACAGGTGGCTATTCTGTCTCTGCATCAGTCAGGTCCATCTAACTACACAGCCGTGAAGTTTGCGGTTCTGCCTCTCCCTACTGACTCTGCAATAAGAAAAGACTCGTTAGCTTCACTGCGATCGTCTTTTGTGAATCTGTTTGCTCATAGATCGAATCTGAATCTGACCACCTCAAGGTTTAGGCAGCCAGCTTCTTTTCAGGTTTTGAAGTTTCCTGGGGGAATAACTTTAGATCCTCTGGGATTTAAACCTGTGTCTAGAGTACTAGGTATTCTGTTTAGCTTTACCCTAGAGATTTCGTTATCCGAGATTCAAGATAATCTGCCCAAGCTAAAGAATCAACTTGAGGCTGGGTTGTGTCTGGAGCCATATGAGAGTGTTCATGTCCTACTCTCGAATAAAGAAGGAACTACAATATCTCCCCCGGTCTCTGTTCAGACTTCTGTTGTCTCAACCATGGCAATTATGGAAAGCTTGTCGCAGCAGAGACTGGACAATCTTTCTCAGGTCATTCAAACATCCCGTGCTAAAAATCTTGGTCTAGACAACACAGTTTTTGGTGAAGTCAAGAGTATTACTTACTCAACTCACCTGGACGGAAACACTCTTGAGTCTGCTTCGGTATTGGCACCAGCGCCAACTTCTTGCTTCCCTTCTCTCTGCTAAAGCCAAACTGGGCAAAGCGGCTTCTCTTTTCCTCTTTCATGTACTTGATTCAAGGAATACTTGTGTATGTTTCTGGTCTTGCTCGTTAAGTAGCGGCAAGCAAATGTATATCTCACTTCTAAGTCTTTTCTGACAGAAACTACTTAGCTTTAGAATCAATGGTCTCATGGAGGTTGTATGAAACAGAGTTCTTCTTTGGTTTAGTTGCTTGAAACAATCTATTAATACAAACAGAGGAACTATGATTCTGCATATTGAGTTTATTATATAGCGCCCCCCTATGGTTTGTTACAAATATAGTAGTGTATCATTATTTTCTTTGAATCGATTTAACTCTTCTTCCATCTTCTTGATTACTTCATCTTTCGCTGCAAGAGTCTAGTAATGTTGTATTCTCTTTGCTAAGAGCTTGAAACTGGCTGATGATCCCATCTATCTGCACTTGAATGGCTTCATCACTAAGCTCAAACGCAGTCTCCACAACCCTCAAAACCCGCCACAAGCTCACCACCACGATGAACCCGGTCCCTTTCCTGTCAAGAAACACCTGGAGAATCAGAGCTATAATCGCAACCGCACCATCCATCACACAACCGGGTTGTCTGAAAAATGACTTCCCCATAGCAACAGCTAGAGCCATGGATTTAATGGCGAGAATGCTCAGAATCGCGGTTCCTCCCCAACGGAACCATTCATCCTTGTTTTCGGTTTTGTTGACCGATGCGCAGGAGAGAAGAGACGAAGATAATTCGAGGGACATTAAGATAATGTCGAGAGAGAGCAAGAAGATGGTGAAAAGGTGAGCTTGGTATGACTCTAGGAACTCTGTTAGAGTGATTCTCCATTGTGGTTCGATGGAGATGAGTTGTTGTTGCTGTTGTTTTGAGGAGAAGATGAAGAGTTGTCGCCATTTTCGTCGTCTGCACCAACTCTTTATTAGGTTTTGGATCGAGAATTCTACATGTTCAACTGTTTCGATTGTGTTGATGGAATTCATCGGAAAGATGAGAATAGATGGATGGTGGATATGAGCTTTGAAGGAAGGCAAGCTTTTTTAAAAGGGTTGAGAAAATCGGGTTTTTGGGAAAGATTACTTGAAAGGAAAGTAAGCTCGAGATATTGATGCAAACTTTTACTTATCCTTTTTAGAGACGATTCAGTTTTATATATGTTGGTAATTTTATGGGAAATTACAATTGCCAACATACTGTATATACAAGCCATTATCGTCTCCAAGCTACATTGTTGCCTGTTTGTTTCTGTCTCCAAGTAATAAAACTTCTTTTTAAAGAAATCTCTCATTAGGACTGAAACTTCTATAAACATTACAACTATGAATTGAGAAAGGGGCAAGACGTGTATCACATCATGTTTTAAACCATTAAGATAAGGAATATGTACACCTCGTGGATGAGAAATTATTACCTCAACCATAATTTGTATTACACATAAGTAGCCTATGAAGACCCAAACTCAAAACAACTGTCATTATACTAATTTAAGCATCAACAAGACTACAGCAAAAGGCTTTGGAGTTCCAACACCCTATGCCAGAACTCTGCTATGGATTTCAAGGAATCAATCTTATGTTCGATTTACGGCCAGAGCGTTTTGTGCGGAACACAAATAGTTTTACCTTGGCCTTACTGGGCCTGTAGTTCATTCTTCTCCGTCAAATTACCCGAGAGCACAAGGATTTTTGCCAATACCAATTGTCGAATCTCTTGTTCTGGAGCGGTGTCTGCAGCATTGTGTTTCAGTCTGTCATGTCCTTCAAGGAAACATCGCCACTTACACTTATGCAATTTTCTTTAGCATCGGTCAAAATCCGGTCGTCCTCCATCAACTTCTCGGCTCTTGCTTCAGGTGGATGCTTGGTGGAATGGTGTACGATACTTGCTGTTACAAAAGGAAAACAATTTACTTAACATCAAACCTGTCAGTAGTTTTGTTAAGGTAGCATCAGGGGATTTTTGACCCATTACAGCAAAATCTGTTACCTGTGTTGTACTCGACAACATTCGGCTTGCAAGATCATCATTAATTGAAACGGGCAGAGCCGGCATCCGACTCATGATACCAGGCATCTCCTTCATGCTGCGACATAAAGTAAGAGTTGAGCAATTCTAGAAAAGAAAAGAAGACAGATGACATGTCTAAATTTTGAAAATTGAATCTACTGTTAGATCCCACATACTCGGTCAGAATGGCGCTGATGTTATTTCTTGCCTGATAAAAGAGACTGATGTTATCCTGCAGCTGTATGCAATACGTTAGGATATCTGTGTGTGAATTCCATTGCAAAAGGATAACGAGAAACCTAACCAAACAATTCTTTAGAATGAACAACTGAGCATGTGGGAAATCTGGTACACAACGTTAACTTTTCCAATAATTTCAATCCGTCAATCTTTTCACGCAACTAGCCAACCAAGAATTGCAAGAATAAAATTACCTTGAACGCAGAGAGGTTGTAAGAAATCTGACTAAAAGTTTGAGCGTTTTGCTGTAGAAGATCCACTACTGCGTCACTTAAACCTGAGAAGACGAGTTCAACGAAGGTACCTTGCTGACAATACTGATTTTTATCTTTTTTTAAGACCACACAACTCAGGAGAAGAGCAAAGAATTAAAAGAGCACTCAACCTTCAAGAGGCATGTGTGTACTGTGGCACATATTGTTCATGACATATAAAGCATTTTGTTGTGGCACACTGGATAGCATGTTCAGTTCTGGGGATGTATCCACCACCTTACCATGAAGAAGCGTGGTCTTTAGAACCAAGTTCAAAAGCGTGATATGAAACACATACGAGAACAAACAACATAATAGATTTACCCCTTAAAAAGATGTCATAGAAATATTTATTATGCCCTATAAATATCATTATAAATATGTCCCCAAGCTTAGATACTGATGTTGATACTAATACTTCTGCTTAAAAGAATCCTCATTGTTTGGTGCCCATCAGTCATTGCAAGACAGATCACAAACTTTATTGATGTCGATTCATGCACAAGGAGCACCGAACGTGATGTTTTTTTTTTTAATTTAGTCAAGAACTAACTAAATATATTCCCGCAAGAAAAACATTATACAACTAATTTTGTCAACAATAGTTCAGCTTCTGCGTTGAAAACTACTATCATCAGCTAAGATTAGCATGACCAAATTTGTAGGCAAAATCTTTTTGTAAACAAGGACTCTTATCTTCATCATTTTATTAAATAGTAAATAAGACACACGAAAGGTTTAGGTGGGCAAGTATACCTTTCTATTGCTACTGTTCTTCCCGGAACTATATTCTTCTCTTTTTCTCCGCTTTCGCTGTGAAAATAGATGCCCGTCTTAGCCAAGACAAACTTAAAGATAATGATATATATATCTAGTGAAAGTTAAATAAAGGCAAACAAGCACTAATGAAAAGAAAAGGGAGAAATTTTGGAACTTTCTGTTTGATTGCATCATATATTTGATTGAAGACACTGGACAGAGACATGAAGGAGATGTTAATAAAGCATTACGTTTCATTAGATTGTTTTTTTCCCACTTTTCTATGCAAACGTTTAACATTATGATGTAACCATATGTTGTGGGCAAAATAATCATCTAAAAAGAACTCCTGTCACTAGGAGGTGTTATAACTTTTTTTTATCAAAGATAACATGGCAACATGAATTTTTTAAACTCCAAAAAGTATAGGGGATCTCTGCCATCACCCCAAAAAAAGCATTACCTATTTCAGGATAACTACAGAAATCATTTAAAAAAAAAAACTTTAGGCTTATTTCCTTTTCCTACAATTCCCTCCACAATCATGGACTCCAAAGCTAATATAAAGACAGGTCCTAGGGTCAGCAATACTTGTCATTTCTCTTTTCCGCTCATCCTTTACCAGTCTTTTAGACAATCTTTACGACATGGCAGGGTGACTTTTCATCAATAAAACCTATAGCTTTTTTGTATAGGACTTTATCTTTATCACAAAGCACACGCACAAAGTTGCATCATCATGCTGATTCCGTCATATTTAGCATATGCTTTTTAAGAGTGATAGAAATATCCCATGTATCACTACTTAGCCACATACTATTTGAAAAAGGAATGCTAGATACTGCTAAGTAATACTCTAGCAGTAGACATATCTTTGGTAAGAAGTCTAGAGTGGTAAAAAAAATTTCTCATATAAGCAAAAGCACATGACAAAGAGCACATGAACAACATGAAGTATGCACACAGCTCAAGGAAACTTGACCAAAACCAAAACAGCATTACGAACTTACCGTCATCCATCTACACCTCAATGCTACATCCCTTACAGTTTTATCTGGCAGAGTTGCAGCGATCTTTACATACTTTGAAATTTTCGGTTCATCCTTTAATCTACAAACGGAAAAAATAAAGATGTCATGCATGCAAACAGATAGAACAACAACCTACAGACTCTATAAACCCAAGGTAACAGTCTCAGCTAGTTTCCCAAGAAAATCTGACTTACTTAGAGGAACCTGAACTGGCTAATGGTCCCAGTCCCGAGATAACAAATATGCGCTATTTTACATTTCATGGAAACACAAAGGCAATGCTTTTTATTCCAAGGAACAAAGGAACATACTTTAATAGTCCACCACGGAGAATATAATGTGCCCACTACTTGTTATAAAACAATTCCCGACTTCAACTTTATTTTTTTGTTTTGAAAATTTAATCTTTAGTAACAAAAGCTACGAATTAATAATAAACTTGCATTCGCACATTAAAAGAAAAAAAAATAGCAAATGGAAGGAAATATCCAAATACCAAACGTTAAGCGCAAAAGAAGATACCTACTTTGCAAGGCCGTTCTGCAATACATACTGCTCCTCAGCGGACCAATCCATAACCAAAGCAGCTTCAGGTCTGACTCCACCAACCGAACCGGCGTTTATCGCATTTATACTGTAATTCGCCGGAAAAACAAGACCGGTGGTGCTAGTGGTCGGCACACAGTGATTATCCATTGGAATCATCCCTGTTTTATCACTGATTTTAGCTACGAGGATACCCCAAACATATCGAATTTAGGGTTTTAGCAATTCAGAATCCAGAGTAAGCAAATTTGAAACAAAGAGCAAAATTAAACGCCGGAAAAAAAACGCTGGAAAAGCATGAAATGAGTAATTCACCTCGGATTTCGCATCAACAGACAAAATAGAGCACTTCGGAAGCTACAGCTATATCCTCAATAGAAGCCCTAACCCGCACCGGTGACGTCGCAATTAGAGATGTAACCGACAAGAGAAACGCTGCAAATACGTCGGAAACACTCCCGGAGATGCTCCGGCGAGCAGCGGAGCTGGAGATTAGAGGATGGCGATGTGCGAAGAAGATCAGAGAGTGAGCGCAGCAAATTGCGAACTCCAATGGAAGAAAGTCGAGGAAGGAGAGAGAGAGAGAGAGAGAGGTTAGTGTAAGTAGCAAGTGTTGGTTTTTGTTTCGTTCTTGTTTTTGCAGAAGCACTTTGTTGTATTCATATGCACTTTGCTTTTTGATTTGGCCTCTCTTTGGAGCTTTCCTATTTTATTTATGAGTTTGGCTCCATTTCTTTTTGATTACTTTTCTTCTTTTTAGAAAATTAAATTAAACACTTGAGTTCTTTTTTTTTCCAACAATTAAAACACTTCGAGTTCGTGGGTTCTCTCTTTTTGATTATTTTTACTTGTTTTCGTGTAATTTTTAGTTTTATAAGTAAACAAAAAAAATAGTTTTAGACCAATGACCCTTTAGGGATATCTAGGCATCGAAATCTAGAAATCAATCTTAGATTTGGATCGAGATCTTCACATATCACGTATCGGTTAAAATAAAGTTCATTATTATTCCAACATCAAAAGGTAAAATTTCTTGTCTTAGTGGTGGTGGCCATCAGGATCCCCCATGACATCTGAGTGGCATTATATACAACAACAGCAAAATTTAGCTAATTATTCTAAACACTATCACTAAACAGTATTAGTTACTTGTGTTTGTTTTTATTTCTAGTGTGACTTTTGTAAAAATAAATCCTCAATCTTGTAAATATTGTTAAACATTATCTCAAGTTTTATATTTTTATCTTCTCAATTCTCAATTTATAGAAATTTAGAATTAACAGGTATCATCATAATTCACAAACAACAGGATTTTTTTTGTGTTTATACATTTTTATTTAATGAAGTAATTATACATCGTTGATTAAGAAGTTTTTATGATCTTCCTATGAACATTGCAGGGAAAAAAAAGGACAAAGAAATTACCAATGGAGCCTAAAGCTTGCACCTTGCATTAGCGGGTGAGCAAAATATGCCCCAACGGTTAACGCGGTGATTGCAAGATAAGGCAACCGAACAAATTCTTTGTAGTAATCCTCAGGCAAAACCTGGCGTCCTTCAAAAATGGCAGCAAAAGGAATCACACTTGTCCTCTTCTTGATGCTTTCGAAAGCCTCTCCATATCTTTTACCTAATCTCCTGTCTCCATTCCAAGCCCCAAACAAATGGTGTGCAATCAAACCGAGAGATGCTGATGCAGCTACTGTGCTTCCCATCCAAAGAGTGTGCGCCAAACACCAAACGATTTGCCCAACCATCTGGACAAAGATTAGAGAAGCGATGTGCAAAACAATCAAGTCTCATTAACACAGCCAGTAGGATAAATCTTGGTTCTTGAAGACAAAGGGAGAAGAGAACAAACAAAAACTAGAGCTAAATATAGCCTCTACATATTATCAGTTTTTTTATTTCCAAACATTATTACTCTAAGCAATTGGATTAAAAGTTATGGAGACAGCGAAATGAGGAGACTTTGATTGTGCTAATGTACCTGCGGATAACGAGTGATTCTCATGATACGGGTTTCATTAACACAGCCACTAATAAACCTTGGTTCGTGAATATGGTACATAATGTTGAACACGAAGAAGAGATAACAAACCAAAGCTAAAAACCCAATCTTTCTGTACATGGTCAAGTTTTTGAAACACAAAAATGAGGCAAATGGAATTAGGACTGGGGAAAAGTTCAATACCTGAGGATGTCGAGTGATTCTCATGATGCCGGTCTCCCACAGATGCATCTTTGGTTTATCAACAGCTGCTACCTCCAGAAGATTGAAGGTTGAAGGATAGAGAAAGAAGAAGGATACAAAATTAGCGACCCAAACAGCTTCATGGACTCCGGGAACACCCTGAAGCTGCCATAGCTGTGACCCATCGTATCTATGGTTTATAAAGAAAACCTGAAAGAAGAAGGCATGTTCATAGACCCCAACGAATTGCGAAAGCAATCCTGAAGAACTCAAACAGGTAGGTCTTGGAGAAAATTTGGAGAGTAAGAAAGTACTCACGATGGTGCTCATAGCTAAAGGAAGAGAGATTCCAGCAAATAGAACACGAAATGCTCGTTCACCTACGAGTTTCTCTCCTACATCTCTGAGACTAGCTAAACCACTGTGTACAGTTGCAAATATGAGGATAAGCATCAGCATCGCAACCTGCAAAAGAGTGGTTTTTATTCTACAGTCAAAATAACGGAAGAATTGCCTCAGGGAAACTCAAGTTGGTTCAGTTACTGTAGTTTTTGCATACCTCCGGTGAGCCGGAGATGCTAGAGACGGCGTCGATGTATGATTTTCCGAAACCGGTGGAATTATCGATCCAAACTAGGTTGAGGATGAAGAGAACGACTCCAAGAACGACGCCGAAATAAACCCAGGAAACAAGCTTCTGCTTCCCTAATTCAAAAGCAGCAGAATCCTCACCGATCAGTAGAGTGGGACTCTCGGCGTCCGAAGAGACGGGGTCTTCCCGGAGAGTGCTACGTACCAGAATTTTCCGAATTACCGGTGACGACGAAGAAAACAAACTGGCCGAGTTTCCGAGACGAGGATGAGGAGTTGGGATACGGCGTATTAAGGTGAGGCTAGCGTGGCGAGGAGGATGAGAAAGAACAAGCGAAGGAGGAGGGCTCGAGAGAAGGAGATGATAAACCGCCATTTTTATTTTGTTGGTTAAGAATCAATCTCTCGAGGAAGAAGCAATAAGACTGTCGTTTTAAAAAAAAATTTCCACTTTTTTATCTTTCTTGTTTCCTCTATAAGTCCAATTATGGAGGGATATATATATTTGGTGATGGAACAAATACAACTGTATGGCTAATACAAAAATTTCAATAAGCCTTTTCTCGGACCATTACGCATAAGACTCAAAAACATGTTTTTCAGAAAGTATGTGAATTTTTAAGTTATTTCACTACAAAAATTAAAAACTTCCAGGAAAAAAACAAATATAGGATCCGTTCTACAACCAAATCTCACTTTCTCGACTCAAAAACACAAACTTGGGTAGTCTTGTAATCAGTTTTCGTGCAATGCTTTGGTCAGGTAAAGCCTGCTGAAGTTCTGGCCAGCCACTCTGCATAGCAACGGGTCGAATCATTTTAAGTCTATCAAAGCTCGAAATTGTGAAAAAGGTTACATAAAGAGTTTTTACACGACAACATACCCATTGATTTGGCCACAGAAGTTTGAGACTTGGTTTGTGATGAGGAAACTCTCTAGCCTTGATGGTTCAGGGATCGGCTTAAAGATTGGGTTTGTAGGGTCCTCCTCGGGCAATGGCTCTTCTCCAGCTGATTTACGAGCCATGTTCTCCGTCCTATAAACCAAATCACTTAGTCAGTTACATGCAAGATTAACAAGAGAAGCAAAGGCTCAAGACAAATGTTATTAAGACATTCATCACTCTTGCCATGTGACTAAATTTGTATCACCTTCCAAGATAATAATTAAAAAAAACAAGAGTGTGAAACAAATCGGACCAGAACCAGAACCAAAAGAACAAAAAGATTCTGCTGGAAATAGAGGGTGTGCCATCAGGTGACATACCTTCTCTTCTGGAGCCAGGCTTGCTGTTGCGCTTGCTGACGAGACAGGTTCCGGTAGTAATATTGGAACTATAAAAACAAAATAAGACATCGCATGAAGATAGCTCTGATTTCTAAGGCTGAGAATTGAACAAAAGTGTCGAATAAGCCAAACCTTTTGCTGTTCCATAGACAAGTCATCCATGCATTTAATCAAAAACTCCATATTATTCTCAAGGAAAGGAGAGGTTGATGAGTGCAGACGATCATAATCACCCTAGAAAAGAGAAACCGTCGACAAATTACAAGTCAAGCTCTGAAATACTGGCAGAATGCGATAATCCCTATCCAAATATGAATATTGTACCTGTGAGACAGGTGAATCAGTCTCCAGCCCGGTCATAAAGGCACTGACAAGCGCGGAGTTTGAAACCTTAATCTGTCATAGGAAGAAAACAACATTTAAGCAAAAACCTTTATTCAGAGGAAGCTAAAATTAAATAATAGTTCCAACATAGTTACTTAAAAGATTAGATAGTAACACTTCAACATAAAAGAGTAAAGCTCTAGAGACTTACAGGTATCTCCTCAAAAATATCCATCCAGGAGAAATTTTTCTCTCTCAACCTGAAAAAAAAAAATGTGATTAGAACACTACATCTAATCTCAAGTGGCTCATAAAACCTATATTTTCATAAATCAAGATACATACTTCTCGCCTGTAAAGTTTCCACCCCGGTACAACTCCATAAAGGAATCCGAAAGCTTCAAAGCCTTCAAAGCTAAGACGCCTAGGTCAGCTTTAGAGGGATCATATATGATGCACACGCACCTCTTGATATTCTCCTGTAGATGCAGAAGAATTTTTTTCTTTAATGTTCATTTATTAGTTTGCGTCTCAGCATATATTTTTGTGGTCGAGATTCCAATCAAAATTTTCAGCAGAACCGACGCCAATGTCCCTATCGACTATCATACACAGTAATCATGCTATACATAGAGATATTTACAAATATGAATTCTGGTATCAGAGAAAAATGAATGCAAAGTACGGCGTTTCTCCACAAGAAAAAAAAAAGCAAGCTGAATGAAGAGAGCTGAGTGAAGAGCATAGCATGTGAATAGGCCAAAACCAGGATCTAGCATAATCATAAACACATGGTAAACTGGATTCTGGAAAGTACCTGGTAATTCATGAAGGTCTCAATCAGTTCTACAGTCTGATAAGACCCAAGAACTGTGGATTGATACCTGAACAAAATTAAGCAGATGTTATTACATATCACAAAAGAATTTTAAACAAGATATTCATCAGACTGATGACATTAAAACATACCATCCAACAGTGTTGTTATCAACATTCACCTCCCTTAGGCATCTCATCATTTCAAGCTGATAATTGGCACCATCGGCTTCAATTTCTTCATCGTCATCTCTGACCTGAGCTCGTTTAAGATACAAATTGAAGTAAATCACAGGTACGTTGATCAGAGGCAAGCTCTAAAATCATTACAATGCGTGCAAATACTTCCAACTTACTGGGAAAGGGAAGCAATTGGTAACTTCAAGGACACTACCAACATCAAGTCCAAGAAGCTGTCCTGTGACAAGGGTCGGTGCAAATTCCTTGCAGTGTTTGATTATCTTTAGCACAGCCTATCACATAGACATACAAGCTCTTTAGAGAGCTTTTTCAAGGCATACAAGGATTAATAACGAGACCAATCACACCGTAGAGAACTCCATGTAAACAGAAACTGAGGAGAAACTCAAAACTCGTAAAATCGGAGAGAGGTATGAAGACGTTACCAATCCTTCGATCTGAACAACTCTGAGCGGAGGAGCTACCGCCTCGTCCTTCGATATCGCCTGCAAAAACGACCTACCCGCTGCCGAAACAAACCACAGAAGAAACTCAGCACAAAAGAGACGGATATCGTCAAACACAGATTAGAAAAATCGAGCGAGCGTAAATTCTATGTGCACGTGAAAGAACGGAAAAGGAAGCTGAACTCACGGGTTGCCATTGAAATAATCTCGAGTGGATGATGAATCTTCTCAGGTGAAGGACTAAAATTCTCCGCCGTGAAACTCTAACGATGTGGTAACTCTCTGCCGGCGGCGGAGATGAGCGAGAGAAAGAGCCTTTATGTGTTTGATAGGGCTTCTTCTCGTGGATCCGCAGATTTTTTTATTTACGTTAATTTAGGTGTAGAGAAGCCAAAAAAAAAAATAGAAAAAAACGTTTCGATAAGAAACTAAAATTGCAAAACAGTCCTCGAAATTGAGATTATGTCCGTGAATGACCCGATATGTTTTTTCACAGTAACGATGGACCAGCCCATGGACCTATAATGCTATTCTCTTGTAAGAGGCCAAGACCATATTATTCCTCAACAAAATTATTGAACATTTAATTCCATGGGCCTTTGCATAATCTATAATATGGGTAACACCGTAACAGTAACCACTAACCCAGTCAACACGTTTAAAAATAAAAATAGCAAAACAAAACAGTCATCGGAGTCGAGAAGAATCCAAAAACTCAATAAGTTTTCCCTCCAAATTCCACCCCGGTTTTAGGGTTTGATAGGAAAAAGCCTAATTCAAAGTCTCTTCTTTACTTATAACCAAACTAAATTATTCAAAGTCAATTTAAGACATGGCCGTATATAAGCGAAGTGTTATCCACGTTTTTATACTTTTTTTCGTAAACGAACAGAGAGCTACATTATTGATTTCAACTAATTAAACAACGAAAAAGTTAGTTCTAACTATATGTATGATATAAACTTGATATAAGGATACAGTAATTTTCGAGTTTTAAATTAATATATGTCCTCTTAATTTATTACTCGAAAGTCGAAACCTCATGATCGAATTGAAGGTCAAAGAAGCCAACAAGGTCGATGCCAATTAAATGACCGCGGTCTCTCTTGGGGGGGTTGGTGTTGGACTGGATCATCGTTTGGTTTAATTTTTGATCAGCCTTTACGTGAACTCAATTCACAATTTTATTTATTACATTTTTCATCACGCCTAAGCTAAGCAACTCATAAATTCTAATTAATTAATTATACTTCAATAACCTCGTTTCACTCTAATAAAGATTGAACACCAACCATGAATTGCAACCAAACTAAAATCGAAGCATTTATGTTCTCTTCTTAGAGCATACGTAATGCAGAACTCATATTAAGGTTCTTAAACATTTTTTATTATTAAATATATTATTAGTTTAATCTAAGAGCTTCATTAGGTTTTTCTTAAGTTTTGAGTCATGCATTAGAGAGACTTTATAGAGTTCAATGTCCCAAACTGCACATAAACTTTAAAACCGTAAGCTTGATACTTGCTATATATCGTTCTAAAGCATAGAACTAAAAACTGGACCAGAAGAAGTAAAATCGATAGAGCTTATAACTTGTAATCAAAGAGCTTTTCATTGGGCTAAAACTATACCAGGTGTATGTATACTATATAGAGGTTCACTGTTATTTCCAATTTTCCATAGAAACTACAAAGACAAAGACTTGCGAATCTATCTTCCTAGAATTACAAGAAAGAACCATTTTGGCTTTGATACTCTAAACCACACAAATTCGTTTACAGGAAAACAAAAATTATCATCCATACTATTATAAGACGAACTAACACAATCTACATATTGTTTCTTCAATGAAAATATATACTTAGAGAAGGAAAACGAATGTATAGACTGAGTAACCTGTTCCATGCCAGCCTCAGCGACGGTTATGAGCTTTGTGGTGAGGCCGAGCTTCCGATGGGTACGAAGAACCGCAAGAGAAGTGATATGGCCGTGGCATTTGTTGCTCTCTTCCTCCATCTTGGCGAGCACATATCCAACGATGAGACCATTGTAGTCCTCGGCGACGTGGAGAAGCTGTGGCCAAGAGAGGATATGGCAAATTCAATGCTAATCATACCCCACATCATCATCATCGCCAATCAAGCATAGATCAAACCGAATCCTAATTCACAAAACTTGCCTATGCAACTAATATAGTTTGCCTTTCGATCGAGATACAGAATACCGAACCTGCAAGGAGAGAACGCATCGGAGACGAAGAAGTATCAGAATCCCGCAGCGAATTTGTAGCAGGAGGAGTAGTTGGAGTTTCAGATGAAGCAGAGTTCTCGTTACTCTGAGCTTGTCCCATCCCTTCCTTTCTCCGTAGTTCTGCCAAAACCTCCCAAAGGATTTGTTCATGATGGTGGCGCTTAAGGCGGCGAAGCCAACACCGTAACTAATGGCGAAGAATTACCCTTTTCAGGTAACTCCACTCCTTGTCTCGAATTTGAAGTTAAACGCTTCATCGATCTCATCTTCTTCAGTCTATGTCCTCCTCTCAAAGATAATTTCCTCGTTCACCGTCTCCTAAGAACCTTCATGCTTCAAATTCGAGCAATACTCTTCAATCTCTTCAAATTCGCTCGTCTCCTCATCGATTTTGACCTTTCCTGAGATCAAAATTCACCAATTTCCAGATCTAAGATTCTTATTACATCTACCGAGCTCTTACTTCCGACTAGAACAGAGAGAGGGAGAGTGAGAGAGATAAAATAAAAACAGAACGGATGTGAGACTTGCCTGGTCGATCTCCTCATTCTCATCAGTAGATTTAGAGCAAGTTCTGGAATCATCGGACATCTCGGAAGAAGAGGAATCTTCTGACTCCGCAGTGTAGCCGGAGAAGATGGCCGGAATCTGATCGATTGTGAAGTCGGAACCGGAGAATCCGAAGCTGGCAATCGGGAAATTCTCATGGGTTTCTTCCACATCTTCCTCTCTCTCTTTTGATACTCTCTTCTGCTGCTTTTACTTGAGCTTTCCCATTTCTCCCCGAACACCATATTTGACATTCTCTGTCTGGAAAAAAATTGATGAGAAAGGAGAAGAAGAACGAAAAAGATAATTGATCGAAGCAAGAGAATTTTCAAAAAAACAAAAGTTAAAAAAACTATGTGATGACACGTGTCTTGTAGAACCGTCTCTCGCGTTTCTTCTTCCAGAGTCGATTCTACAAAATTTGCATGCCACCTCATTTTTTTCCCTTTTTTTTCTTTTTTTTTAAAGATAAAAACCTCTGAAAATTCTGCATTACGGATGCTCTTATTCACCCATATACTACTTTTTGACTAAAAAGTCAAGTACCTCGTTATTCTAACCATAAGTATGAAAAACTATACTACTAGTATTTTCTTCTTTTTTTACTAAAAACTATGCGAACATTCAACAAGAAAAAAGAGGTCGAAAAGGAAGCTCAATAATTGGATGAGGCAAGAGGAACCAGACACCAATTAAAATAATCGGAATACAATGTCTCTCTTTACTTTAAATTATCACTAAAATTAATATTTCCACCACATTTCTTCTCCTCCATACCACACAAATCACCACCATAGATTAGATTATACCTCTCTCGCACTTTCTCTTCTTCTCCCTCCAATTTTTCTTTGCATTTTCTCAGCAGCAATAACTACTCCTTGGCCCCGAACCCATCTGTCTGAATCTTTAGAAAGTAATAACAACGATAACAATAAAGACAAAAAAAAGAGTGAATTATTAGCATTACTTTTCTCTTATTTTTTTCTCGCCCATTCGTCTCTCCTTCATAAAACCATTATTAATGATTTAATGTGTGTGCAGATATATAATACTAATATCCATGAATGCATTGAAGAAGGCACAGTGAGAGAGAGAGAGAGAGAGAGGGAGAAAAAAAGTTTTCAGGCATGGCTTCACGTGACATCTTCCTCGACCAAGAACTTCGAGAAAAGATACTCTCAAAGTGAGAGAGAAAATGCCGGAAAATTTTCACTCGTCCATTAATGCTGCTTATCCTCCTCCTCATGCTCACAACCAGACCATTTCCTTCCGCCATTAATGTGCTGAGCTCCCACTTCTTCCTTCTTCTTCTTCTTCTTCCAATTTTAAAGTAAAGCTCCATTTTTTTTTTTTTTTGCTTCGACCGAGATGCTTTAGCAAATGGGGCAGATCTGGAAAGCAACTACTAATGGAAAGTGATGGCAAAGAGATTCATGGGAAGCCTTTTATGGAAAATCGATTCGACCAGTATATATTATTTCTGATTCTCTCATGCCCTGGAAAAGTCGCTCTTCGATTTGATTGATTCGCCGTCGTTGGTCTCTTCTTACATCGACAATGGTCTCCTCTTCTTCTTCTTCTTCTCGGATTACATTGTTCCTAGTCTTTGCTTCTACGGTATTCTTCTGTTTGGTTTCTCCGGCGAGATCCGGCGACGTCGAAGCTCTACTGAGATTGAAATCCTTAATCGATCCATCCGACTCGATTTCATGGCGAGGAACAGATCTCTGCAGCTGGGAAGGCGTCAGAGAATGTATGAACGGAAGAGTCTCGAAGCTTGTTCTCGAGTATTTGAATCTCACTGGCTCACTCGACGACAAGAGCTTGAACCAATTGGACCAGCTTAGGGTTCTAAGTTTCAAAGCAAACTCTCTCTCCGGCTCAATCCCTAATCTCTCCGGCTTGGTCAATCTCAAATCGCTTTATCTCAACGACAACAACTTCTCCGGCGAGTTCCCGGAGTCTCTCACGTCACTTCACCGGTTGAAAACCATCTTCCTCTCCGGAAACCGATTATCCGGCAGGATCCCAAGCTCGTTGCTCCGTCTCTCTCGCCTTTACACGCTCAATGTTGAGGATAATCTCTTCACCGGCACCATTCCTCCTCTTAACCAGACGAGTCTCAGATACTTCAATGTCTCCAACAATCAGCTCACCGGCCAAATCCCGTCGACACAAGCTCTGAAGCAGTTCGACGAGTCTTCGTTTACCGGAAACGTCGCTCTTTGCGGCGATCAGATCCGAAGCCCATGCGGGGTCGCACCTGCGCCGTCGGCGAAACCAACACCTATACCTAAGTCGAAGAAGAACAAAGCGAAGCTAATCGGAATCATCGCCGGAAGCGTCGCCGGCGGAGTCCTAATCTTCATCCTTCTGCTGACGCTTATTATCTTCTGCTGGCGACGGAAGCGACGGAGCAAATCTCCGAGGGAAGATAGAAAAGGCAAAGGAATAGCCGAAGCAGAAGGAGCAACATCTGCCGAGACAGAGAGAGACATTGAGAGGAAAGACAGAGGATTCTCATGGGAAAGAGGCGAAGAAGGAGCAGTGGGCACTTTGGTTTTCCTCGGAACTAGCGATTCAGGCGAGACGGTGGTGAGATACACCATGGAAGATCTGCTCAAAGCTTCGGCAGAGACGTTGGGAAGAGGAACGTTGGGGAGCACGTACAAGGCTGTGATGGAGTCTGGCTTCATCGTCACCGTGAAGAGGCTCAAGAACGCGAGGTATCCTCGCATGGAGGAATTCAAGAGACATGTTGAGATCCTTGGACAGCTCACACACCCAAACCTTGTGCCTCTAAGAGCTTATTTCCAGGCCAAAGAAGAACGCTTGCTCGTCTACGATTACTTCCCCAATGGCAGTCTCTTCACTCTTATCCACGGTATGTATATAATTGCTGAACATCGACCATTGATAGCTCCTCTCAAGGCTCCTCTTTTATAGCATTGCAGAGATTTGATGGTTTGGATAGAAACATGGATACATTCGCCAGCTTCATTGTGTCTTGTGTGTATGTTTGCTTGTAGGAACTAGAGCTTCTGGAAGTGGGAAGCCTCTTCATTGGACTTCATGCTTGAAAATTGCCGAGGACTTGGCTTCAGCTCTGCTCTACATTCATCAGAATCCTGGCTTAACTCATGGGAACTTGAAATCGTCCAATGTTTTGTTAGGTCCTGATTTCGAGTCCTGCCTCACGGATTACGGCCTCAGTACCCTCCACGATCCTGACTCGGCTGAAGAAACAAGCGCAGTCTCTCTTTTTTACAAAGCTCCAGAGTGCCGAGACCCACGTAAAGCCTCTACACAGCCCGCTGATGTATATAGCTTCGGGGTCCTTCTTCTTGAGCTCCTAACAGGTAGAACACCATTCCAGGACCTTGTTCAAGAATACGGGTCAGATATCTCTAGATGGGTGCGCGCAGTGAGAAAAGAAGAGACTGAATCAGGCGAGGAACCGACTTCTTCAGGCAACGAAGCATCAGAGGAGAAACTTCAGGCACTTTTAAGTATCGCAACTATTTGCGTGACCATTCAACCCGAAAACCGGCCTGTGATGAGAGAGGTGTTGAAGATGGTGAGGGATGCAAGGGCAGAAGCACCTTTCTCGTCTAACAGTAGCGAACATTCGCCCGGGCGATGGTCCGACACTGTTCAGAGCTTGCCAAGGGAAGATCAAGTGAGCATATAGAGAACAATGGCTGGGCCTTTCTTCATTCCTTTCCTAGAGTGATTCTTGTGATTCATGAAGTAGGGTTCATAGTGTAAAGCTCTTTTTTCTTTTTGGTAATGCCATTTTGATTCATCGACCTGTATGACTTGCATAAGATCTGTTGAATTGGTTAAATTTGAGATGTGGGCATTGAGAAATTGGAAGAAAGGAAGCATCTTTTTTCGTTCTTACTATTCCTTTAAGCTGCACGATGAGATTCAATTGCATACGGTCTCATGTAATACAACTTTAACAAATGAGTGTATTTATGCAAGTATAGGTGATCACTATGTTTGAGTATCATTTAGTTTTTGTAAAGATGTAAAAACCTTTTTTTAAAATCTTTATGAATGAGTGATATATATTTTCAAGAAACTCTTTGGTCTACTATTTGCTTGTTTTGTAATTTTACTCGGTAAAACTCTTTTGCCTCGTTTTTGCTTTTTATTTGTTAAGAACTCCTTTTTTTTTGTTGTACTTCAAATGTTAATGGTACTTTTAAATCCTTATAAAATTTAATATGTTGTTTGAACTATTGTACGTTTATATATAATACAAATTAGTCATCTAAAAATGATTTTAAAACATTTTTAAATCTTTATACAAATTTTAAAAATAATATTTAAAAGGAGGCTTTTATATCTCTAAGATGCTCAAACCACGTAATTCAAAACTTTTCAAGAGGGTGTTTAACCACGCATGCTGTGTTGTCTTAATTCTTGTACGTTTGAATTTAATTGTTTATAGAAAATATGAATAGTCATCTAAAAATGATTTTAAAACACTTTTAAAATCTTATAAAAACTATGAAAATGATTTTAAAACACTTTTAAACCCTTATAAAAGCTTTAAAAATGATTTTAAAACACTTTTTAAATTCTTATAAAAACTTTAAAAATGATTTTTAAAAGGGGGTTTTATATCCCCGAAAAACTTGAACTAGTGAACCTGCGATTTTTCAAGAATGGTGTTTAACCACCCATATTGTGTTGTCATAATTGTTGTACATATGAATTTAATTGTTTATAGAGAATACGAATTAGTCATTTAAAAATGATTTTAAAATACTATTAAATTCTTGTAAAAATTTATTTTTAAAATGGGTTTTTTTATCCCCAGAAAACTTGAACCAGCGAACTTGCGATTTTTCAAGAGAGATGTTTAACCACACAAATTGTGTTATCATAATTGTTGTACGTATAAATTTTATTGTTTATACAGAATACGAATTAGTCATTTTTTTTGGCAACACGAATTAGTCATTTAAAATGAATTTAAAACACTTTTAAATCTTTATAAAAAGTTTAAAAATGATTTTTAAAAGGGGCTTTTATATTCCGAAGAAACTCAAACTAGTGAACCCTTGATTTTTCAAGAGGTGTATTTAACCATCAATGCTTTGTTGTCATATTTGTTGTACGTACGAATTTAATTGTTTATAAATAATACGAATCAATCATTTTAAAATGATTTTAAAACATTTTTAAATCTTTATAAAAACTAATTTTTTAAATAGGCTTTTATATACTCCCAAGCTCGAACCAATGTATAACTATCATTTAGTTTTTATGAAGGTTTAAAACTCTTTTTTAAAATCTTTATAAATAAATAATACATCATTTTGATAAAATCCAACAATCTTTATTAGTCCATTAGACCTAGCTTCTTCTTAAGGTCGGATATTTCCAATCCCTAGCATGGTGATTCGTCAAGATAGTATGGGGAACCTAAGCAGAAAAATGACAATGAAAAGATAGACAAATAAAAAAAAAAGCAAGATCATTCCATAATGAGTATAAATATGTATTTATGTACTAATTTATAATAATTTAAAAAGAAAAATTTAAATCATTATAAATAATTATTGGGACTCAAAATAGGATTTCGTGAACTATCTGATGAGTGTAACCACTAAGCCACTCCCTTTTCCAATTAATATATGAATTGAAACCAGTTTTATATACCCAGGAAACTTGTTTTCAACAAAATCAATATAGTTAATGGGTCTTTAGAATATGAATTTTTATATACATTTTAGTTTTAGACTTGCCGGGCATAAACCGCCCATTTAAGCCCGTTTAGATTTTTTTTTTTTTTTTAAACATTATTTATTATATTTTATTAATATCGACCCAAACCGGGAATAGGAGATGGTTTACAAAGAACATAACCGTAGTAAAATTTAACCGAACCAATGAGAAAACCCTAATCGAAAGCAAAGAGATGAACGATTTCTTCTGCCGTGCTCCGACATCACCGGCGGCTACAAGAGAGGAGCTTCCGCCGTGCTCCGACATCACCGGCGACATCAAAAAACCAAATCGAACAAGGACGATGACGTAGAAGTCTTCTAAGCTTCACGGACGGAAACCCTACGTTAAATCGACGGCGTCGAGTCGCAGCTGAGTCTGAAACAATTGTCCAGGAAGACGACGATATTGGCTTGAAATCAGAAAAAATAAATAAACGGGTGCCCGTGTAGGCCCGTGGGCATGCCCTTTAACAAAACGGGTTTGAACGGGCCAGCCCATTATAGACCCATTTATCTTTACATGTAACTTAAAGGGTCACGGGCCTAAAAAAATATAAAATGCCCGTTTAGGCCCGCGGGCATGAGGACCATTTTAACATCCCTACGTGTAACCACTAAACCACACAAATATAATACTTATGTGTTGTTTCCAAATTACTAAAACAAAGAACAATCACCAAAATGTATTGAAGAACAAGCGGACACAATTTTAGTGTATTACAGAGAAGATGGCGATAAGAGAAGAAGAACTCTTACACAATTGATTATCGTCAAGCTCTGCATTTACCAGTCTCAGAATACAAACCAAAACACTCACCAATGGCTAAATCCGGCCTCTTCTGTGGGAATCTGCTTCTCCAAGTCCGCCTGTCTTCTTTGCATCTTCAACTTCCGGACCATCTGTCTCTTCCATTTCCGCCTGCAAATTAAGCTTTTGTTAGAGACAAAACACAGAGTAGGAATGTCACGGTTCCTCTGTGTTTGCTCCTAAACTTCAGATCACGCTCTACGTTTCTGTTATTGACTCATAAGCTGAGACCAATAAAGGATTTAACAAGCAATAACGATGAAAAGTGTATTATTTACCATAGTGGACTTCAGATCAGCTATTGCAGCCCCAAGACGCTTGTGGCAGGCAATCCAGAATCATCATCCTTGACTCACCCAAAACATTTTCCTTCATCACTCACATAGACAATTAGATAAAAAACCAACACCTGAATCGGAATCTGAAATCTGAAATCTGTCACTCACTAGACAATACTACCAGGCCTGAATACTACCATACACTCTTTCCAAAATCATAGCAAAATCACAAGACAAACAAGCCAAAGTTCTCGATTGAAACAGTGTAAAACACTCATAGTGAATTGAACAGAAAGAAAAGAAATAAACCTTACACGAGAGATATCAATTGCTGAGACAATGAGCCAACTAACAAAACAAGGGTATGAAAGTTTTCACTGCATCTAAGATGAAAGCTAGACAATCAGTTCGTTGTTGGTTCTCCAACCATTGTTGATTTGAAGATTTTGAGAATAATTTCTTCTGCAACTTGCCTAATACGAGCTTGGAGATGTAAGAATCAGTCTTTATCAACTTTAAAGGCTCGTTAAACTCCACAAGAATCACCTGTAGGAAACCAAACCGAAACCCATTGGTCATGACTCATGAGCCTCCCACATAGGTTCTCAACAGCTTTAAGAGTTGAAAGAGAAAGTTCATATAAAGATAAAGTATGTTTACCGAATGAGAGAACCATGACCATGTCACTGTCTATGACCGTTGGTTCTATATGAGCCGCTGTCATCACCGTGCAATCTGCAAACCTCCTCTGAAGCATTAACTATGAACTCCCATCGTGTGGTATTTGTTAAATTCCAAGCTCCATACATAGATTAAAGCTCAATCATTATCGCTGATGAAAGAAAAACAATTTATAAGGCTTTACAAATTTACAGTATCAGATATCATCTTTAACGTTGTACCGCAAAATCTCTTTCATTGCTTTATAAACATCGTACAAACAAAATTCCTTTCAGAGCTTCAAAAATATCGACAAACCTGGAAATCTAAGAAAATCGATCGAAACTTCTTCTTCTAAAATCGGATATCTATTGATCATTAAATCTTACACTCGACAACACCCAGCAAGATCGGAAGAGAAACAAACCTTTAAAATCACAAACATCACCGTTTTCCCTAAATCTAAGGCATTCAATCATTTCTCCAGAAAATCGAAACACCTTAAGATTAGTCAACTTATACCTTTGCCTCAATGTAGCCGGCGAGATTTGAGAGGATCAGATTCCAATTAGATGCGAGATCGCCGGCAAAACACGAAGGCTCCAATCGATGAAGCTCCTCCGATAGCGTTCCTCTGATAGATCGAGCGCCGTCTCTCTCACCTCCGGGTGATGTTCTCTTCGGCACAGCCGAACTCTCTCCATCCGCCGCCGGATCCACCATCAAAATCCATCGCAAATCTCAGAAAACTTCGACAGAGATTTCGCGATATCCCAAGGAAAAGCTTCAAATATTATTAAGGTTAATATGGTAATTGTACCTTGATGGTATTTTTGAAAACAATTTAACTTGATGGTATTTTTGAAAAGTGATCTTTGGAGAGTGGCATTTGCCAAAATTTCCCTAATTAAATTGACCCAAAAAACTCTCTCCCGCCTTCCTCTATAAAGCGTCTCCTCTTCCTCTTCCTCTTCTCATTCTCTCTTTCCTGCATTTTTTAACCATGAGCTCTCCTCCTCCACCGAAGAAGCAAAAGACGTCGGAGGTTAGTGGATCTTTCGCTCTGAGATCGCCGGTAGTTAATATGATCTAGGAAGATGAGTTTCTCTGGAATTAGCTTTGTATTCGCACCTATAATTGCTTTGCTAGATTTTCTATATCGCTAAGATGTTTGTAAACTCTAAGCTAACCTAATTGCTCTGAGATCGCCGGTAGTTAATATGATTGGGATGATGAGTTTCAGCTTTCCCTTCAATTGAAATCGATGATGAGTTTCAGCTTTCCCTGTTTAATTGAAATCGATGATAAGAAGATTTATGTATTGCGATAGTTGAGCTTTACAGCAACAGATCGCTTCCCATAGTTTTGGGAGGAAGAATTTTATGATTCATGATTCTTCGGGTCTGTTTTTCTGCAATTCGCTCCGATGATTGATTTGCTAGATTTTCTAATATCGCTAAGATGTTTGTAAACTCTAAGCTAACCTCAATTCTGCATCAGGACGAGGTTCCGGATCAGATGACCGATGAGGAACCACAGAAACAGCAAGGGAGCAATGACTTGGAGGATGTTATGTGTCACGAGAAGGTCTGTGATTGATTCAATGTTCTTCCACATCGGTGGTGTAAGTAATGATTGTCCGTCTCACTCTGGTTCTCTGAATTTCCAGGATCTGGAGAAGGAGCTCCGTGAAGCTGAACAGGTTTAAGAGTCCCCTCAAACATGATAGATTGGTTTTAGTTTTCAGGAGACAAGATCTGACAAATGAATTTTGCTTTCTTAGGTGGAAATTGAGGGTGATCATCTCAATAACATTCAGGTGTATATTCGTAAGCAACTCCCTGCTCTATCTGTCACCAGCGTGGATACAGATGTTAGAGCTAGCATTATAGATGCTATGATAAGCTCCGATGATGGTGTTGCATATCCACTGGCGGTTCACCTTGCCGTACGAGTGTTCGATCAGTATTTTGATTCTAATTCACAGGCGGTGAAACCGTTAAACCCACACACAGTGGCATCTTCAGCTCTCTCTATAGCAGTGTAAGTTTCAACAAAAGCTTGTGATTTCTTTTGAAAAAAGAAAACAAACTTTCTAACTCTTTTTGTTTCTCTAGGAAATGCTTATACGCTGTTGATGTTGGTGCACAAAACATTGGTCAGCAATTTGAGATACTCAACCCGATCCAGTATAGACTAGACACACCAACAACAAATAAGTTGGTAGATGCTGCTGTTCTCTTGATAGAGCCACATTCTAGCACTGTGAGTTGACCATTTCACTCAGAACCTTTTGTATGTTTTGATACGATTAAGTAAAGTGTTTTACAATTACAAAAAACTTGCTAATGTTTCTCTTTTCTTTTTTTTTCCCCATAAGCTCGTGTTTCTCTGCTCATACCTGACGGAGCTAGCGCTGCTCGATCGTGACTGCTCGGAGATTCAGATCACCGTTTTAGCAGCCGGGTGTCTGTTTCTGGGACAATTTGTTTTAGACTCATCTCAGGCTCCTAGGTTAAGCAATTCAATTAATCCCCTGTATATATATAATATGTAACCCACCCCTTTTGCATACGTAACTTTCATGGTTTTTTTCTCACAGGTCCGGGCTCCCTGGGAGTGCGACGCTCAGCGCCTCAGAGCCGCCGTCACCATCTTGCACGAGCTCTATCTCGGTAGGCGTCTACCTCAATGCCAATCTGCTCGTACCAAATACTCATCTGCACTGGTAATTAACTAACTTTTAGAATCATGACAAAGTGTTTTAACCAATTAATCTTCCTTTTTTTTTTAAATTAAAAAAGCCTTCAATTTGTGCAGTATAAGAAAGTTGCAACTCTGCCATGCCCAGCCGCGATCCCCGACAGCTACTTCTGATATCACATCCGGACCAGGCTCATTGGACACATATTGACCCGAACTTATACCTTTCGGCTTTTACATATTAGCTACAATTTGTTATGTCTTCCATTTTCATATTGAGAACAATTTGATACAGTTTGAGAACATATTGACAACACTTTGTCATGTACTCCTTTCACGTATTAGATACAATTTGTCATGTATTCCAATGCTTTCTTAGATACAATTATTTGGTATTCTCTGACAATATGGTGATTGATTACTATACCAAAATTGAATCAGCCGAAACACATAAGTGTAAAGTTACTAAAGCGGGAGAAAAAGACAGAGTAGGTGAAACAGAGGGTTGTTTCAGTTGAGAACTGAAATATGACGAAATAAGCTTTTAGTTTTAGGCCAGGACTTAGGACAGTCGAGGCGTAGAGCAACTCACACAGAGGAATGCAAAGTACAAAAAAAAAAAAAAAAATCTACCAATATCCTTGTTAAATTGATCAGGAAACCCCCTTTTAAGTTTACTAGTGATTGACATGGCAGTTTGCTATTGGTTTTCCACAAAAAAAAAGAAAAGAAATTATGATTTCGGTGAAGCTAAAAGATTGGAGAAAGCAAAAAACGCTTTGCCATTCTTCCTGAACCTCAAAGAACGTTTCCGACTTTCCGCAGATGATTCGAAATCTATCACTTGTCAATGTACTACCCACCCAATCTTTACAATTAGGCTGGAACTGGCACTTCAGTAGACTGAGGCTTTTTGTCGACAAGAACAGCAACAAGGTTGTCTTGGCTGCGGTTGGTGAAAAATAGTATTCTTTGTGTGTTAAAGGTCAATGTTGTGTTCGTTCTGTCATTTTCCCGCATATTTTGACTTCCCGTATATAAGTAAATGTATCAAACAAGTTTTAAAACTGTAGAGCTTTTAACAAAACAAAGTTTCAAGAGGAGATAGGAACAAGGTGGATACGACAAAGAAAACACCGTTAAATTAAAAATGCAGAAAAAATGTTTAATGGTTCATTAGAATAAAGAAAAGAAGACAAGTTAATTTGCTAAAACAGAGTATAAACTTTGGAAAACACAGAAGGCAGCTACGGGTTTGGTAGGTTTGAAGAGTAAATCATAAGATTTGGTATGGAGATCATGTATCACCAAAGTATTAAAATAATCATGACCTTGAAGCAATAACTTATTCTTGTCCAGAATTGCTATTGGTAACAGCGCTAAGGCGGGTTCCCCAAACCAAGAAAAAGTTTTGGTGAGATCTATCGAACATATTTTCTTCCATGTCTTGCCTGAAGAATCGAACGACCATATCACTTGGTTGGGCCAGTTTTTCTGGGACACGCACAAGCGGTTATCGAGGATGCACATGGTGAGCTGGAGAGGGTCACACAGACGGGTAAAGGGAGCTTTACAGATGATTTGAAAAGTTTCGGTATGAAGATCAAAAGATAACACCTTGGTTTCTTCACACTTGGTGAACCAATAAAGTGACCCATCTAAATACACGGGTTTATGGTAAGCAAGAATCCGATAAGGAGAAGCAGGGACAACATACCTCCAAGCATTGGTGCTAAAATCGAATACTTGACAAGTGGTAACCTTGTCTAGGCCAAATCCTGATGAATTATATAACCAAACCGGCTTGTACGTGCCCCAGACTTTGTCTTTGCCGAATCCAAGCTCGGGAATTGGGTAGCTAAACTCTCTTCTGTTAAACTTGTCGATGAGGTGCTGTTGATAGCTTGAAAGAGGAAAACTTTGATGCCATCTAGTGGCAGGATTCACCACGACATTGACACTCGGTCCGTAGACAGAGTAGAGGCATACTAGACCGTCACAACTACCATGGCAGTACATCCTGCGCCAAGTAGGGAATCTGACCGTAGAAACTATTGATGACCCCACCACAATTCTTTGAGCATCTGTGTCCACACCATCGTCGTCGTCATCATCATCATCATCTCTATAATAATTGAGGCACACGCAAATGACATCTGGACCTCGTGATTGCCTACGACGGATCAATTGTCTTTCTTGGAAACGTCGTGACTCGATTGTCGATTTCCACTTCTTGGATACAGACTTGAATCTCAGCAGAGACTCCACGGGAAGTCTCTTGAAGATGAGCTCTACCACATCGTGGGGTAGCAATTCCACACTCGAGCGATGTCTTTTCAACAACATTGTTTCGTCTCCAATTGATCAAGAGACGATCAAGGCTTTAAATATATATACACGAGCTGAGCATCCGACACGAGCTAGGAATTGGAAAAAATTCAGTTGATTTCTATCAAGGAAAAGGAAATCCCAACACTTTTATCGAAATATTCATCACGATACTACATATTCCATCAAATCATAATAAGAACAAAAAATTTTATAATCACTCAGTACCTTAGGAATCGATTTCTCTCTCTCTTTCTCTCTGAGTCGATGCGGCTCTCAAAGGCGGAAAGGCGGAGGAGAGAGACAGATCTCACCGGAAACTCAGACAAAAGTTAGTTACCTTGCAACCTTATGTTCTTCTTAATTCTCTTTTGGGCTTTGATTTTGATTTGGACTTCGAACTTATAACCCTTTTTACTTTGTCAAATTAAAAAACGAAGGAGATTTGTTATTAAAAATAATTTTATTTATCTAAATTTAAAATTTTTTATGATTTTTCCGTAGATTACCTTTATACAAATTAATAATCAACTTACCAAAAAAAAAAATAGTATCTTCTTGATGTAAATATTCATAAAGAAAATCTTTGATTTATCTCATTGTTATCTTTAAAAAATTACACAGAAACAAACACATATAAAAAAAATTAAAGCATCCCATAGTTGATGAAAAAAACTATAGTCGATGAAAATCATATCTTTATACCACCACCGAAAAGGACTCAAAACGTTGTGTGACCATGGCTTATCAGAATCTAGTGGTTTGTACCACCACCGAAACGGTGATTCTAATGCAGCTGTGTTTAGGCGCACTCAGCTAAGAGAAGAAAGAGCTCCTCATCGGTTATGGCTCCCATTTCCATTGCCCTTTCTAGCACGCTTAGCCCTCCATCNTTTGAGAAAATTCATTATGTGGTTGAAGCATAATGTCATGTAAAGCCTGACATGCTAAGAGAGAAAGAACTATTCTATTACTCCTACATAGTTCCTACAAGGTCTGTCTCTTATACACATCTAGATGTGTATAAGAGACAGCGCTTAGCCCTCCATCGTCCTCTATCGATGGACGTGCTCCTCTGCGTTTACACAAACAATTCAAGAGCACAACCATTTTTTTCTTTCCTTATCCCAATACTAATTCAAGAAAAATGCACCTTCTATCGATGTTAAAACGTACCTTCGCAGTAGAATCTTTGCAAACTTGTGGTTCCCGGATGATATGCAGTGATGTAACGGAGTCCTTCCGTGATAATCTCTCATGTTTAGATCAGCACCAAACTGTAACAATAGCTCAAGCAAGACAGAGTCACCGATGTGACAAGCAACGTGGAGCAAGGAACAGCCTTGAAGACAGCTTCCTGGTTCGTTGGAGTCTTTGATTCGCTGACACACATTTGGGTCATGTCTTTTCTTTACTGCTTCCTCTGATCCATCAACATGGTGATACGCATCGATATCAGCTATATCATCGAACTTGGTATTGATGATATTTACATCCCCCGAAGTTACTATGAGCCGATAGATTTCTCGTATGTTTCTGCTTTGAACAGCTTCCCATATTCTGTTTGCAGCACAAGGGTTGGCTTTGCTTTCATCTTTGATGACTAGCGCTTTCTCCAGGTACTGGGCTCAAGCGAAAAACATCAAGCAGGTTTAGTTGCCTTTTCACAATGTCTAATTCACTAAATGACATCAGTCGTTCATCTCCGTGAAGATAGAGTTCATGACTCGGACATTAGAAAGTAAGAGATCATACAATACCTTTCCTTGAATGTATTTCTCCTTCATAGTAAATGAATCTTCTGGACATGGTTTTGAAATTGAAGCACGTGACGATGTTGATCCGTCTTCACTGCAAAAAGCCGACACTGTTTATCATGATGCACCTCACCAGCTACATGCATGATTTATGAAACGGGACACTGTTTGTAGATAATTGGTCTTCAATTAAAAGTATAAAACAAAACTATTTATCCTTATAAAATCATACCAGTCATCGTCAAGGTGAAGTAGCCCCTCCCACAGTGAATTACAGTAGAGATTGCCCAAATTTCGAAATAAGTCCAAGATCGTTGGCTCCCACACTTTCACATCTAATGTGAGGGACCTCACCTGCAATTTGTGGGGTGCAAGATCCATAACATCAGCTTAGAGATCTAGCACTGAGGACCCCCAGAGAAAAGCTATAACTACAGTGATGTTGACTTTTGCAAAAAAAAAAATATAAACCCTGGTGGAGAAAAATTTACCAAGGAAACTTCAGATTACCACTTCGTGTTCTACAAATTATGGATGGTGAATCTATTGACTCGGTGGTGTAAGACCAACTAACTCACACAAGGAGAATTTTAAAGGAAAGATGCTCGAAGAATTGTTCAAACTTCATCATACCTTGGATATATGAACCCCGAGGTTCCTGTGAACACCAGAGCATTGAATGCACAACAAAACTCCAAGATTTAACGATGCCCAATCGGGCTCAGGAGCATTGCACTCTGCACATACATTATTCCCCGGAATCCCTCTGAGCATAGTGGAGACATCATCCCCGATATTTCGTCTTGCATCATTATGTCGGCTTTGATCCAGGGAGACTGCACCTTTAGGAGGAGCTGAACCAGTGTAGTCGTTATCCAAGTATTGCACCGGTGACTGCATAATCGATTCTGTATTAGCAGGAAACATCACTATAAATGAAAGAGAAGCCTGAGACACAAAATTGTTGTGTGAACCTGTTGCAGAAAATGAGAATTCAGAAGCGTCCCTATAGCTGTTGTGATTTTATTTACCCAGTCCATCCTATCTGCTCCATTTTCAGCCTGGTAAGGTAGGGGAATACTTTCTGTTAGCATTCTGAGTACTCGGATCATAGGAAGAGTGAAAACGTATAAATATACTAAATCTATGACTGACTGCACCAACGAGATCCTATCAAACTATACAATAGCTATGAGACTCCATGCAGGTTATCTGCAAGGCGAAGAATGGACAAGAAAATCCAAAGAGAATAATTTTATAAATTTGAAGGGATGGACAAGAAAATTCCATTACCATGTGATCCCCATGACTTGCAATCTAGGCCTTACAGCGGGTAAAGTGGGTACCTGAAGTGTGTAAGTTTTTTGAGGAGATATAATTCTGAAACAGAGCCGAAGATCCATGTCTTCTGCATCCAATTTTATCAAACAAGTTCGGAGATCGATAGCATTATAGCCTAAGTTGCCCTCAGTGAGTGAAGCTGATCGATTGTGTCTTGCACGAAATCGACCAAAGACGCCAGTATTATGGTCAGATGAACCACTATACTGATGCTGAGATCCCTGAGAATTGGCAATGGCAGAATAGGATTTGACCGTTAAAAACAAATAGAAACTTTAAATAAAAAGCTTGATATAGTGAGAATGAAGCTATTATCCGTTCCAGGGAACGGAAGGAAACAATCAATGATATTTTAAGAAATAATCACATTTAGGATGTAGAACTATATCCAAATTCGAAAGACATTATTGACGTCTCTCATGGATTTGAGGAAGGAAAAACAGGTCTGCGCACAAGTACCATTGATTTATTGCCAGTGTGTCTGTAATAGTACATGGAGCCATGACTGTCAAGGACAAAAAACTTCCTTTTCCAATCAGTTCTCAAACTTGATGATCGCTTTAATAAATACCCCTGTTTAATTATCTGCACCCGTACAAAAAGAAACCTTGTAAGCGAAAGAATAGATAGGCTGAAAAAAGAAGGAAGTGTGAAATGATCACAGAACAAGTCTATATGCTGCATAATTGCATTGGCGCACAAGCCATTATGCAAGGATTGATTTTTGTAAGGGCTGTCAAGAAATTGACACAATCTAAAATGTATAAACATGTGAACAGTTAGTAGCATAAGACAGTTGTGTTGCAGATAGTAAAAATGGTAGAAAAAGCAAGATTCAAGCATCTAATTCCAGTATAAGGACTGTTCCATCTTCTTTCTTAACAGTCTTTGCCTACCTTTACTAATTTCCCTGCGGTGAGACACAAAACGTTTATAACTTTCTTAAACAATCGATCACCACAAAAAAAACACCACTTTTATGAGCACAACGCAAACTTACGAGAGCCACAAGAACCAAAAGACGGAAAATGTAAATTGCACTCGACTATATATTGGGTAAACGCTTACTTCCTTGTCTGCAGTTAAACTTTCAGTATTTTTATAAGGGATAATTCCGACAACGCGGTTTTCGTTAACACCAGAGGGTTCCGCGTCAGCGGCAAGCTGTTGGCTGTCTAATTCAGACTGGGTCCTGAATTCTTGAATGCGTCTTGCCAGTCTATCTTGTTCAATCTTAGTCTGCTCTTTTGATTGTTGAGCATATGTTAATATCTGCAAGTATCATCGTCAGTGGACTTAATTAGAAATCAGGAAACTTTGGTTATCCCACATCACATGTTTACAAGAGCAAAAATTTAAGTCTCGAATAAGAGAGGCTTTGACCAATGGGTTTTCTTTTCAAATCCAAGTAAACCACATTGTTTTTAGATTTAGAGATTTCTTTGAACAAGTTTTTTACAGAAAGATATCTTCCAAAAGCCTAAAAAGTTCCTTCAAGACCTTAGTTCTTCTAAACTGATAAAAGACACCCCCATTTGCAATGCCTCTAAGAACTATTATAGAAGCTCACGATTTGTTCTGCCCATCTAAACTACTGAGACATCAAGTTGACTATAAGTTTGTACCTGATGAATAAATGGTTCCAGTTGACCCAACAAGTCATATCCCTGAAATACAAAGGCCAAATTAAGAATCATAACATGACACAGATGTCAAACTTAGTTGGTCTTACATGGTAAGGATTCAACAATGTAAAATTAGAGGCCCTACAAGTTTAAAATATCTCAGATGGGCATCCATAATTGCACTTATAGATTCCAAAAACTCATACTTCTTTTTAGCTTCAATGGTCATCAATGAATTTACCTGCATTCTTCAACCAAACCAAAAATCTAATTAGAAGAAAGAAATATTGAAAGTAAATAGTAATGGCTTCTGTTAGTAGAGTAGTATACTAGATTGAAACGGCTCTTCTCAAATGTTGACTTTGAGTTCTCCAGATCCTGTAATTCAGCACAAGTAAGTTACGATGCCGAGTAAAAAAAGGGACAACATGCCAAATAATGTTAAGAAAGAACAACATCTACTTCCTGGCTTGTCAAATTAAAGAATGGCTTCACTTCACTACTTTACTCTACAGGACATTTTTTCCTAGAATATTAGTGTGCGCTATACTTATAAAACAGGTGAGACACAGATACGTGCATCATGTACACATGTATTTTCTTCTTAATATGTGCATTATGTACACATATACCTATAGAACGCAAGGACATACATTGAGCATATGCAGCCTAGGAATGTGTGTATACACATATGCACAAATGGGCACATTCCTCCCACGTAATTCTACTTCACTTTTCTTAGTAGCCAAGAAGAGAAACCAAACTAAAAGATATACATAAGAAATAAATGTTCTACCTCTTCCAACTCTGCAACAATTTCTCCTCTTGTATTCTTCTTTAAAGACACAAACTTTTCGCGTGACTACAAGTAGATAAGAAAACTCATTACACCACTTCAGATCAAGATATCAAGTACAACTGCATCCACAAGAAATTAAGGAAGCTATAGACTCTATAGCCAAGTACCTGATCATACGAATAAGCAGCTTTATCAAATCGATGGCGAGACTCCTGCAAAGGTGGATAGTTGGAAAGTGGCAGCTTCAGTGTTCAATCATATATATTTAAGCGCAATGCAGGACATAAGAAACACATGAATATGGCCAACTTTCAAAAGAACGGACATTAATGCGGCAATCAGAATTGGCAAAATCTTCTAAATTCGAACCTAACTAGATGGCAGAGCTTTTTTGAGAAAATTCATTATGTGGTTGAAGCATAATGTCATGTAAAGCCTGACATGCTAAGAGAGAAAGAACTATTCTATTACTCCTACATAGTTCCTACAAGATAGTGTTGAATAGATTTCGTAGTGATAGTGACCTTCAAAGCTGTATCCTTTATAAATTCATAACTAAATGACGGTCAAATTTCGACAGTCTGGGATGAAAAAAACATAGATATCCAGTTTATTGATCAAAGTCAAATCTATAAAATTTTAGACACTCAGTACATTGGGAAAAAAATTGAATTGAATTGAATATGAAATTATGAATACCTTAGCTTCTTGTAGATCAACATTAATAAAGTTCATCAACCTCTCAAGTAACACATGCTCCACCTAAACAAAATTTCCCCATAAAACACCACAACTGTTACAAAAGTGAGACAATGTTGAAGGCATCTGCACTAAAATAAACTGCAAACTATCTTATTTCTTCATTACTCCCCTTTCCACGAAGTTGATTAGTAACTCAAACGGACATTTCCAGAAAACAATCAATACGAGAAACACTGAATCAACGAAGAGCACTATGCTAACCAAATATTCGTTTAAATTACCAAGCAAAAATATGTTCTCAATGATGATGATAGGCATCGTAGTCTTTACTGGCATTTATTATTGTTCACAAGATACGATGAGTCTATGAGCATACCTGTGAACAAAGAAACTCCTTATAAGAGGCAAGCTCTCGAAGTGTATTTATGAATTTGGATATAACGGGGCCTGGTGTCACTCACAAGAATAACAATCAAATAGGTCAGAGACGTTTGAGACTGCCCCTGTCTATCATTTAATCGTCAAACAGAAAGTGAAATACCAAAACTCGTGAACTGCGTATTCCACATCTAATCTAGATGTCCAATAAGGTGGACTTAAACTTAGAAACTCAGTAAGCTCGGCTAAACTTGACTTTCTAAAAAATTAGCGAGACAAAATAGTTGGATGTATATCAATAACCTCCAATTGAAAGACTGATAGGATCATCAGGTCCAGCCCCAAATTCCTCCAGACAATCTGCAAAGGCACTTTCTCCTTTGGATGCCTCTCCCAAAGCTCCCCTATAAAGAAAAGTAATCAGGCACCGATCACATGCCTGGCCACGTAGACTATGACAAAAGTGGACTAGCAAGTAGCAACAAAATAATGTTATGGTTTTAACTTTGAACAGAATAGTTGAGGAAAGGGTGAGATGCCAGAAAAAATCTGAATTGCAAAAGAAAGCAAGTAATAAAGTTAACAATATACATCATTAAAGATTTACATGAAAATCGAAGAACAATCTACAAATCTTTAATGCTCAAACAGTTCTCCTCGTTTGCTAATTAAGTCAAGAGAAGAGACAAAATGGTACATACTCCAACTTCCACTTACAGAAAATATGCCACAAATGGTATTCTTAGAGTCTTATATCCACAGAAAGATCAGACATTAAGATCAAGACACTAAAAAGAAGAAAAAAGATAGATTAGACATACATAAACTTCTTGACACCTTTGTATAGCTTCTGACAACGATCTTTAAGCTCTTCAGCTGTCCCCTCCAAGGAACAAACCTGATCCAATCGATCAAATCAGCCATAAGACAAGAAATTCACAAATTTTACAACAGAAACCTGAAATTAAAATCCTCCAAACGGCAATAATAAACCAAAAATTTGAAATATCAACAGCTTTCCAATTTTTTACCTGTTTCTGAAACATTGGGGAATCCTCCAGATTGATAAAGGCCGCCATTGATGGAACAAATGAGAAGAAGCTTTCAGACCAAACAGTGAAGATTGGACTTGATCAAGAAGCGAGCCGAATTTTGGCTTTCTAGTTCGGTTCGAAATGGATCTGGCGAGATCCAAAGGCGTTTTTTAGTTGGTGATGATGACTGAGTAATTGCTTCATAAACATTTTTTTTTTTTTTTTGACAGCCAATATCTTATTTTTTCCAACTAATTTAATGGGTCATTAAGTTAATTTTATGGGCTTTTTAAGCTTTCCATGTGTAGATCGTTAACTATACTTTTTTTTTAGTCAAGCAATTTGTAAGATGTCAAAATCATTACTTTCATAAATATGTAGTAATGTAGGGGGTTATTGGAAGATGAAGTTATAAAAATTTGATTGATTTTAAGAGTTGAGAGATTTGTTAAATTTGTTATAAAATAATTGTTAGATTTGGAAAGAGTTTATATATTTAGAAAATTTATCAAAATATTTTATTATAATGATTGTGAGAATCTAAGCCGGTAGTATTTTGAAAGTTTTGTTAAATCTTGTTTTATGAGTTAAATTGTTTAAAATTCATGTCCTACTAACACTAGATTTTAATAGAATCATATAATCTTTAAAAACTAAATTTTTTGAATAATAAAAGATTTTAGATGAAATTTTAAAATCTGTAAACCAATGACAATGGATTCTACTAAAATTTTAAGAATCTATAAACCAATAATAATGGAATCTCAAATTTTAAAAATTCTTTAAAATTCATCTCCCAATACCCCGTAATAAACAACGTATTTTCAAAATTTTATTTTAAAGTTGTAGAGTTTAGTACAAACCATGTAATATAATTCAATTTAAAAATAATTTTATGTCAATATTTATTTATTAGTTCATCTCGAATAATGCGTGAGATCGATACATTTTGTTGTTAATCATTCAATCAACATGTGAATTTGTTTTTTTTTTAAACAAAGAATGTGATAAATTTCCTATGCAATTTCAGCTCTTTCAAATTTACTATACACTTTGTAAGAAAATTGTATTTGGAAGGACTCGTCCACTTTACAAAGTTAAAAAAGCCTTATCGTAATATTTAAGCCCAAAAGGCTTTCCATGTTTATACAATTTACAAAAGCTGTATCCGACCGAATCCGTCGAAGAATGTTTCTGCGTCAATAGTTTTACCCGGCTTCCTCTCACCGTGTTGACTCTTGAGGCGATCCAACCATAACAACAACGCGATTCTCGGGTTAGTCAGACGATTTCAGCTGATTCTCCAGCAAAATTGTATGGTTTCGATTTCCTCCCCTTTGGGTTTTGTTTGAAATATTGGGGAGATTGATGTGTACGCAATCTGAATTTGCTGCTAGGTTACCACTGTTTGTTATGCCGGATTATTTGATTCCGTCTGTTTATCTTCTCGATTGCTTCTTACGAAGCTCGACCTTACCTATAGGCTCTTTCAATAGTTAACCTGAGTTGCTGAATCTGGTTTTTTTTGCAGACAGAAAAAGTCCGTTACTTCCCCTTGAAGTTGAGAGATTTAATCTGAGCAAAGATTACTTCTTTCTGCGGCATTTAGAGATGCCTCGGGACTTGTCAAGATCGAGGTCACCGTCTCCATCACCTTCACTACGTCGCAGAAAGGACTCGAGGTCTCCTGTAAGGCATAGGCATAGCAGGAGGAGTAGAAGAGACAGAAGCCCTTCTCCATACTCGTCTTATTCCTATAGCAGGTGATTAATAGTAATATTTCTCAGCTATTCGTTTACCTTATTGTTAATTGGTTTGGTTTACCCTCGAAAAGGACTGTAAGAGAGATTGGTGGAACACGGTTATGTATGTATCTTTCTGGCTAGAACTGTAAACTAAAGTGTACAGAGTTAAGTTCTATCCATCTTATCTTTCTCAGCTGCTTTTACTAAAAGTTCCTACTCATTTGCCTATTCTTCTCCAATTGGGAGTGCTCTATCTGGATGCTACAGGCTTTTTAAGTGATGGCCTTGTTGGAAACATATCTTAACTTATTAGATTGTTGTTAGCAGTTTTGTCTGGAATGTTTATGTTTATTACCTGAGCTTCGCGTTTTAGGCAATGCAGCCTGCATATTCAGTAAAGGCAGAACTTTAGTCGGGATAACATTACTGGTTTTCTGATCCAGTTTCTCTCTTAATTTCTAGTGATAGTGTCTAGATGGCGTGATTATTTGTTAAATATCAATTTTTATTCCTCTTGATGGTTGTCTTTGCGTGTTTCTGAGCAATTATTGTTATGTTCTTTTGAAATGGAGTTTGTTAACAATAAAGAGACAAAACCACCATATATTTCTAAGTAAGATGATATGTTAAGAACATGACTGAGAAATTAGGAAGAGGATGCATGCGCTTGCCATTATATTAAAAGCTCAATTTCTTCCCGTTCTATGGGAGGGGAAGTGAGCAGGTGGATTGCTGTTTCGGTGTTCTTTCATTGATCCTTTGTCACATTAGCTTCTTCATGTGATAAAAGTTGGAGCTGATAATTCTTAACAGTGTATGAGGTAACTGCACATTCTTTTTGTTTTCGTTATGTGAAATTGTNCTACTTCCTGCGGCATTTAGAGATGCCTCGGTCACCGTCTCCATCACCTTCGTTACGTCGCAGAAAGCACTCGAGGTCTCCTGCGAGGCATAGGCATAGCAGGAGGAGTAGAAGAGACAGAAGCCCTTCTCCATACTCGTCTTATTCCTATAGCAGGTGATTAATCGTAATATTCCTCAGCTATTCGTTTACCTTATTGTTAATTGTTTTTACCCTCGAGAAAAAGGACTGTAAGAGAGATTGGTGGAACACGGTTATGTATGTATCTTTCTGGCTAGAACTGTAAACTAAAGTGTACAGAGTTGAGTTCTATCCATCTTATCTTTCTCAACTGCTTTTACTAAAAGTTCCTACTCATTTGCCTATTCTTCTCCAACTGGGAGTGCTCTATCTGGATGCTACAGGCTTTTTGAGTGATGGCCTTGTTGGAAACATATCTTAATTTATTAGATTGTTGTTAGCATTTTTGTCTGGAATGTATATGTTTATTACCTGAGCTTCGCGTTTTATAGGCATATTCAGTAAAGGCTGTATTTTAGTCGGGATAACATTACTGGTTTTCTGATCCAGTTTCTCTCTTAATTTCTAGTGATAATGTCTAGATGGCGTGATTATTTGTTAAATATCATTTTTTATTCCTCTTGATGGTTGTCTTTGCGTGTTTCTGAGCAATCATTGTTATGTTCTTTTGAAATGGAGTTTGTTAACAATAAAGAGACAAAACCACCATATATTTCTAAGTAAGATGATATGTTAAGAACATGACTGAGAAATTAGGAAGAGGATGCATGCTCTTGCCATTATATTAAAAGCTCAATTTCTTCCCGTTCTATGGGAGGGGAAGTGAGCAGGTGGATTGCTGTTTCGGTGTTCTTTCATTGATCCTTTCTCACATTAGCTTCTTCATGTGATAAAAGTTGGAGCTGATAATTCTTAACAGTGTATGAGGTAACTGCACATTCTTTTTGTTTTCGTTATGTGAAATCGTGGGCTACCTGATGCCTAGTCTTCATGTGCATGGTAATTCATCAGTTGCAGCTTTTGCTTACTGCTTTATTTTGGGTGTTGTACAGACGGAAAAGTCGTTCTATTTCCCCTAGGCGCCATCGAAGTCGATCTGTTACTCCAAAGCGACGTTCTCCAACACCAAAACGTTACAAAAGACAAAAGAGTAGGAGCTCTTCTCCATCTCCTGCAAAAAGATCTCCTGCCACAACCCTTGAGGCAGCTAAACAGAGGAATGAAGAAAAAATAATAAGAGAAGAGGAAGAGCGGAAAAGGTAAATGAACTAAAAAGAAATTGATTGGAATGGATGTTATGTTCAAATTAAGGTTTTTGTGTTCTCAAATGCTATTCTAGTGTAATATGGAAATGCTTGATTATTAGTCTTAAAGTGCAACAGGTTTCATGGCGCTCACAGGCTTCGCTTAAGGAAGATAAGCTATAATTCGACTTGTTCATATTTAATCATGTGGCACAAATTTTCGTAGTATCTCGATTTGATGAGTTCTGAGAGTCATTTACATGGATCGTGATTGAGTTAGATATATATATATGCACAAGTATAGCTTAGTGAAGGTTTGTTTGTGTCTATGGTGATGTAAAAATATCATTCACGAAATTTACCCTTGGCGTTGGGAGGAGTGAAAATAGAAACAGTCTCAACAATTTTTATCGGACTTGGAATAAAGTTTAGGTTCTTTTTCTGTTCAAGATTGAAGACATCAAGATATGAGAAAGTCCAGGTGATATTTAAGGTTCTGAATCTGTTGTGGGCGTCCTCTAACTATTAGTTATATTTGCTACCAGGCGACAGCGGGAAGCAGAACTGAAGCTAATAGAGGAAGAAACTATGAAACGGGTTGAAGAAGCTATTAGAAAAAAGGTTGAAGAAAGCTTACAGTCAGAGAAAATCAAAAAGGAAATTCTGACGCTGTTGGAGGAAGGACGGAAGAGACTTAATCAAGAAGTCGCTGCTCAACTTGAGAAGGAGAAGGAGGCTTCTCTTGTCGAGGCTAAAGAAAAAGAGGTAATGATCCCAAAAAGACAATAATATTTTCTCAATTCTAAGGTTTTTATTAGTTTTTTAGGTTGGAAACTGTCTGGCATTTCTTCACTTTGCTAAATTTTTGATGCTCTTGCCAAATTCTTTATTACACAATAACATGGGTTGGTCATTCGAAAAGAACCTTGCTCTTGGCGTTTTTTAATAAGATTCCAATTGCTTTTTAAATCGCTATTATGAATCTGCCTATCATGGAACATTGTTGAAGAAAGAGCCTTTTTTTTTCCAGGGCGTTATGCGGTGTTTGTCGCAGGAAAGAGAGCAACAAGAGAGAGAAGAGATGGAGAGAATAGAGGAGGAGAAGCGTAAGAAAGTGGAAGAAGCTCAGAGAAAAGAAGCGTTGGAAAGGCAAAGGAAGGAGGAGGAACGTTATAGGGAGCTCGAGGAGCTGCAACGACAGAAGGAAGAAGCGATGCGAAGGAAGAAAGCAGAAGAGGAAGAAGAACGTCTGAAGCAGATGAAGCTGTTGGGTAAAAACAAATCACGCCCTAAATTGTCTTTTGCCTTAAGCTCCAAGTGAATGGATGAAGAAAAATGGAAATTATTTTGTTGTAATGATATGCATCTTCTTCCTCTCAAAGATGCTTCACGATTATTAGTATTAACAACGCTTCTTTGTGGAGCTTAAACGATATGTACCAAGTTTGATTCTTCTGAATAGGATATGTTTCTGAACCGGATTGGTCAACCGACCGGTATAAAAAACATGACCCCGATAACATCCATTCCGGTTTGTATTTCATCATCAAAACTACACAACTGGATTCTCCATAGATATTGCAATTGAAGCACATCATCCATCGGCACATTGATTTTACAGCAAATTTAACGAAAACATAATTACGAAACTTTGACTATGAGGTTTTATAAACTGTCAATGTACATCAAGGATGTATAAAGGCACTGAGAAAAGCAGATGATCTAAAAGGAAGACAAATGATTTTGATGATCCTACCTTTCTTCTGGGAATACCTTATGTAGAAAATCCACAAAGCGTTTTGAGTAAGTCGTGGGTTCGGTCACAGATATTGTCATCGGATCATATTGCAAAGACTTGCATTTATGCTCCACTTTCTTCTTGGTGTTATATTCCTGCAGAATATCTATAATTCCCATGTACACAACCACATCGTATACTTCAAAGAGCTCAATAGTCGCTGACTCTTCCTTGTCCTCAATAAGCTTATGATGAGCTTGAGCCGGCATGTTCACTCCTAACTGTACCCGCAACCTAAACCAATAGATGCAATGGCATTGTTCAGCTATAAGCACGGCTCAAATGAAGAGAGCAAGGTAGGAAATGAGTAACCTTGCAGTTCCGGGAAGAATAAGATCAACTTCCTGCTCGCCAACGGAAAATGCTCTGAGTGTGCTTCCTCTGATGTGAGGACCCGGTGCAGTATTCACGGAATTGGGTTCGTGAGTCACCAATAGCAATCCTTTTGGAGGAATGGAGAGTTCCTGAGCCAGACCAACTGAAAATAAAAAATACGAAACGGTAAGTTATACACGGCCCATTGCTCGGTTCTGTAACCATCTTTTAAGATAAAGGCATGAAATGGCTTAAAAGCTTTTCTTTAGGATACTGGTAGTATTCAAGCTCATGAAGCCATCTAAAAACTTTTATATGATGCACGAAGAAGATATCCTCTTGAAACGCTGGCACCTACCTTCTACAGAAGAAACGCTCTCTTGATCTGACATTACGTTAGGAGGCTCAAGTATATCATTAAGCTGCCCGGGAGCTCTAAAATGTAATCCCAGTAAAAGACTGTAGTCAATGATGTGCAGAGATTCCAAGAAGGAGCAGTCTAAGTAAATTTGCCTGCCGTGTGAAAGAAACAAGGAAAATCCACAAACAGTTAGAAAATGTTCACGCAAAATACTTAGGATTGATATACCAAGAAAAAAATGATATAAGGAGAAAAGGTGTTGCACTCACTTGAAGAGGGCCTCCCGTAACAGCTTGTCCATATGAAATTCATAAGCTAGATCAAGATCTTTCAAGGTGGTCTTCTCTTGGATTTTTGTCTTTTCAGTAGATCTCCCTTGAGTTGAGCCCTTAAGATCATAACGACGATGAATTTTCAATTCTGTGCAAAACATATTCCCCATGACCACAAAGCGTACCTATCAAAAGAGCACAAAGCTCATGCTAAAATATGTGGAAACGCAAGGGAACTTAAGCTATAAAAGGGACCAGAAAAGTTCTTACCTTTTTCCCCCACTTGAGTGTTATTCTGTGAACTCCAAAGAATTTGGTTATAAGTGTGTTTTCATGGTCCCCTACATGTCCATAGTACCTAGGCAGCATTTTGAGTAGAACCTAGAAAGCAAAAAAAACTGGATGATTTTAGTTCTTAAAGTCTGTAAATTGTAATATTGACATATGGAATGTTACCACTACAAACTAGAGTTAGCAATTTACTAAGAAAAATTTCCCTAAGCCACATATTAAGAAAGGGTTTACAATATCACCCTAAGCCACTATTATGAGTAAAGACGAGCAAGAATCAAATCACATCTTTGTTTAGTTAGGTCAAACCTTCAACTCAGATTTTTTTAATGTCTTGATGACAAATCTGTCATCGTGAGAGAGGTAGAAGATACTGCCACTTTTCCCCGGGGAACAAATTTCTGTCAGGCCATCATCACCACAAATAGACATCATGTACTCTGCAGCATCTAACTTGAACATCTCCCTCAAATTCCTGAAACATTTCATGTAAAAACAGCTACAGAATATCAATTTAATGAACAAACAATCATTTATTTCATAAAAAATACTTTATCTGATCAAGAGGAACAACAGAGAGAGATAAGGCAAGTTCATATTTTAGTGAAAGTGTTTTAAAATTTATATCAGCCCCCTTAAAATAATATAACACTTGGATAGATTATTTACTCTGAATATAAACTTCTTTGGTATCTGCCTGAAGAAAACTGACTGTAATACCTGAAAACCATAGGACAATAGTCTTTCCAAGAGAAGTCGATAGATTTGTGTGGAGGCGTAAAATTGGAGCCGTCTTTAGGGAAGAACATCATTGTTCTGGCCTTCTTACCGAAGTCAGAAGAACGTACTTCTCGCCTAGGCACTGGTGTAATTTTTCCAACAGTATACCTGTGAACTTCAAGAAGGTTGTTGTGTTAGAGGAATAACTAATTATAATGCATTCTCAGAGAAGTATGCAGTGGATATATATAAGGCGAACATAATAGATATGCAAACCGGTTGTATCTTTTACTGTATTATCAAGCCATACTGACGAAAATAATGCAGATAATGTGTTTTAGGCTATAATGGAGCAGTCTCAAGAATCAAGAGAAGTGAGAAATATAAAGAAGTGGGTTAACGTAACAGAAGCTGGTCATAGGCTTAGGGTGCTGATTTAGTTTACCTGATACCAAGTTGGAGATTTAGCATTAGATAATAATTATGTTCCCCCTTCAGAAATGTCATTAAAGTCCTATCCCTGCCTTCTTTAGGATGATTTGGAGGTCTAATTTTGTGTGACCTGTCAACAGAAGTCGTAATATTTTCTCTAATCAGAACTCCTTGCATGTATTCCCTTTCATAAACGATACGCTTCTTATCTTGTCCCTCGCTTTGGCCTGATCCAGAAGACCGTGCAGACTTAGATGACGTCCCCTGACATGAAAAGTCTCTTGGAGGATCAGAGGTACTCCAATTTTCATCTTGAAACCTATCCGATATTCTACCCGAATTTTTTGTGGTTCCACTAGCTGAAGTTTTCAAGGAAAGACTTGGCGTCACAGTGCTCAAATTCCTTAGCTCCTCAACATTTACTGACGAGCTACGAGAAAGCACAAACTTTCCAGTGTCATCATGTTCAAGAGAGCGACACCACTTCTTTAGAGATGGATGTTTACTTCCAGCAGGATAAAAGACTCCTTTCCCGTCTTTTAGGCCACGGGACCAGGTTCCGAAATATAAACATCCATCAGCAAACTTATAAACGCCAGAGCCATGTCTAAACCCATTCAACCAAAAACCGTCGAAAAGATCACCATTTGCCCATCTCATAACCCCTCTGCCACACATAATGCCCTTTTTCCAGTTCCCAATGTACCTATTTCCGTTGGTCCAAGAATAACTACCACGCCCGTCTTGTAATCCTTCTTTCCATGAACCATCATATACATCCGAGTTACAATACTCTTTCCTCCCAAGACCATGCCTTACATTCATCCTCCAGGCTCCACTATATACAGATTCATCAGGTGAAGTCATGGTGCCAACACCATGAAGGTATCCACCAGAGAAGTCTCCCTCATATTTTGCTCCAGATGACCACAAAAGCTTCCCTTTACCAGAGATTTTGCCTTCATCCCAATCCCCTTCGTAGATAGTTCCATCTAACCATGCATACTTTCCCTTCCCATGAGGAAGTAATCCTTTAACTTCACCAGAATATAAATCACCATTTGAGAATTCTCGTTCTCCAGGCCTGAGGATACTACACAAAAGTATAATATTTTAACAAGCTAGGAAATTTACAAGGAGATCAAATACTGAAATGCAGGAGTTGATTTGTCAGCAACAAAACACACCTCGTATCCATCTCGGCTTAGCTTCTAGTGATCACAGAGCATTGGTTTGCCCGTCTTCTTGAGCACATGGTCCACTTTTATGCACAAGCTGAGAAAAATCAAGATCAGATATCGCAATCAGAACTCCTATGATCGATTGTGAGAAGATCACCAAGGAACAAGCCATGCTTCAACTCAAGTCATCACAAAATCGTCTCTTCCTTTCTATTTAGCAAACACATCCAGATTTTGAAGAATCAAAAAATTTCCAGACCACTCGTATTCCTCTAAAAGCGCCATTTTCTCTGAAAATTAGGCTCAAGCTACAGAAAATGATTCGTTTAAAATACAATCCAGTTCTGCGCAGATAACAAATGCCCATCAAATACAAAACATCACAGAGCAAACCCAGTACTCAGTATCATCAATTCGAGCGAAAACTAATAATCATACGAATGAAATAGCTTTTGCGCAGCTCCATTTCCAATTCATCATCTAAGCAGCAGACTGAAAACAGAGAAGTAATCTCTGATTAAGTAATGATACACAGAAGTAAGAATCTCGAGCTCGAATATCAGGAACATGACTCTTACAAGTAACAATTCGGTGAATAAAAACAAAATCAAAGACAACAGAACCCGAATCCGCGCGGATTAGAAGTATACTCACCTTGTAGAATCCTAAGAAGAGAAGGGAAGAAAAGCCATGGATTGAGCAAGAGCTGATTTGAGAGGTTCGTTGTTGGGATGAGAAGCTTAAGCTTTTGCCTCCTGAGAATTTATTCTTGTTTTGTAAAAATACAATTTTTTTCTGTTGCCCCATGCACCAAGTTCCATTCAAACAGCTTTCTTTTCTAGCGAATTTATGCGACATGTTTTTTTTTTCCTTATACGAATATTTTATTAATATATTGACTGGTTCATAATAATATGGGTACATATATTTTAGGAAAAATATAATTTTTTCTTTTCTCAACAACAACAATAAATGATACGAACATCTATAGCTTTTTTCATATATTTTGCCAAAGTATTTGTTCATTGAATGTGTCCTAAATGATAAAAGGATAAACAAATATCATATTGTGAAGATGATTGTGTTGTGGGTTTCGATTCTCCCACTTATAAAAATCACATTTGTGATATATGCTGGCTGTAAAAATTCTAAAATAATCTTGTAAAACAGCCAATTGATTACAAGTACCTTTTTCTTTTCTATAAGACTACATATTTCGAATAGTGTCCGGATTTATTTTCTACTTTCACATAAGATAAGTTATTTTTTAATATTCAACAAATTCTTAACTTCCCGGTCATATATAGTTTTGTTTTCTCATTACAGTCGAACCAATGACCTAACTAATATTTAAACTTGTAAGCCTAATCAATAATCTTATAAAATTGTCGGACTGTCAAATCATCCAGGAGTGTCAAATCCACGATTTATCCATATTTTATTCCAACGTTCATTGATTAATAATCCCATATAATACTAATTCTAGCTAATGTTATCCAAAAACGTATCTCACAAAATCATTCAAGGGAAATTTCTAGCTAATATTATTCCAAAAAGTATTTTGAAAATAGAAAGCTGTTAATTTGATGATATATATTATATTCGTACGAAAAAAAGCAAAAATCATCTATCCTTACATTTTACAATTACATGGTTTTGTTCCATCCTAAAGAGTGGCATTTAAAGTTTCGTCTGAGTAGCTAGCCACAAGTTGTGTGTGGCCCGGCTCTCGGTCGAATAAAAGCTTTACTCCCTCGAAATAAAAGGCAACTCAAGATATATTTTATTGTGTATGTGGTTGCGTTGAAGCAATGTGATTTGTGGAGTTATTTCGGTCATGACTATAGTTTTAAACAAAACTGAAAATGTTCAATCAATTCTTTTTTTTTCCCCGTCAAAGTTCAACCAATTCTTCTTTTAAATGTTAGAATAGTTGAACAATAATTATATTTATTGATATAATATTAGTTCAACCAATGTGAGACAAAAAGAAAAAGCTCAACTGATGACCAAAAAACTGACAAAAGCAAAAGAAGTTCAACCAATACGTCGATCATATTCGCATGTACGAATTTTCACTTTGAAATTAGTTATCATCATCGCACGGACCTAAAGAGTAGAAACCAAATAAACTAAGGTATTTGGTATGAAGTATTTGTGAATAACAACAATTCATAGAAGAAGAAAAAAAAAATCCCTTCCGTTGATTTTATGAAATAGCGCTTACAAAACCCTATGTCCTGGGTTTTAAAAACACAAATAAATCACATAAAGGCTGCAAAATTGATCCTTTTTTTTTTTAATAGTTCAAAAAAAAAAAATCGAGGCTTTTTTTTTCTTTCAGAAAAGACATTGCACCGTCCAGGATCGGATTTATATATATCACTGGATAATAAAGGCCGACCAGATGTATTTTTTTTTCTGCAGAGGGTTTTTAAATAACTATTTAAATTTGGATATGGACGATGTTGATGGTTGACGTCGGAAGAAACGATGTTGTGGAAATACAGTCGTAGTTTTAAATTCTCGATTCAAAGGGATTGCGACTTCGTGAATTGTGACAACATGCACAACAGAAGAAGACAAACGGTGATAGGTACCGACCAATTACATTGCTTGTTAGTTTTTGTTTGCTTTTCCTTTAATGATAACTAATTAGAGGTCCCTTAATTAGATATTTTGAAATTTTAATTTGTTTTTTTCTCTTCCATACGTTAAGCCACTTTAGTGCTTCACTAACTCATACAGATCCGAGGATAAAAATGTCTTTTTTAGGGTTGGAACTTGGAAGTAGCTCTGGGCATTTCGAAATTCATAACGGAAATTTATGGATATGAAACAAAGAAATTTGGATAACTGGAAAAGATTTATGAAATTCTTTTATCTAAAATTATTTTTTTAAACGGGTAATTATTTTGGATAATGATAAACTTCGGAACATATATTTTGGAAAAAATCAGAAAAATTCGAGAAAATTAGAAATTATTTAGTGAAAATTCAGAAAAATATATAAAACTCTTAAATTTTAATTTTTAAAACAGATAATTCAGTATCCGATGTGATATATGTTCCTTTTCTGTATCCGTTTGAATAAAATAAAAAATCACAAATAAGTAATTTTGAACGGTAAAATAAAACGAAAAATTCGAGAGAAGTACATAACGAAATAGAAAACTGTTCCGAAATGCCCAAAGTTAGTTGGGAGGATAAAAAAGTTCTGAGTATATGGTATAAAATCTTCCGACTATAATATATATTATATATATCAAGTATCATCTTATAATAATTTTAATGATTTCCAACAAATCAGATAATTTTACAGTATAATGCAGAAACCATAATATTCCAGTCGACGGTAAATATAACAAGGTAAATTATTCACACACAGAACAAAGAGGTGGTGGCCTAGTGGTAGTGCAAGGGGGTTGGTTCCTTTGTGTCCCAGGTTCAAACCCCCTTTGGGACGGAGGTATATTCTTTAAATCGAAATATAGAAAGGGCTAACTCCGGGTATTGGAGGAGATTGTTCTGGGCTTAAGGCCCAGAACATCTTAATTTTTAATTAAAAAAAAAAAAACAATTATTCACACAAAATTACGACATATAATTCAAATACAATCAAGATGCAATATATACTTTTGCGTGGTACGGAATATATATATATATATATATATATATATATATATATGATTTTTAGCGTCTGTTATACATCAACTATTGTATCAAAATCGCTTTCTAAAAAGCCGTTAATCATTGGTAACAAAAGAAAAATCCAATACATAGCTTTCTAACATATTTACAACACTCTTATCAGATTTCAGATACTTTTAGTGACTAAATAAACAATCTGCAACAACATTGAATTTCTGCTACATTATTAACAACGAACAACAAAATATTATTCGAATGAGTTAAATTATATAAATGTGATTAAAGTGAGAAAAATGGTGAAGTGGGTGTCACGAAACGTATGAAGAGAAGGGAAGTGGGGCTGTGCTGTTGTTCCTTGTCGGTCTCCTGCCGTACAATTCGTTGCAAAGAATCTGATCTCTTTATTATTGAAAGAAAAACTTATGGTCTCTACCATTTTGTCACTTACTAAACCAACAACATACTCCTAATATCAGTAAAACAGAAGAAGTAATCGTTTTTTTAAAGGATTAAGAAAGAGCTTATCACAATTCAAAACGAACTCTGAACCATCTTTTAGTCCCATGTGTTTCTTCTTCTTGAGCCTTCACTAGAGAGTGGCAGAGCCAAGGGAAAGAGAGATAGGAGCGTAGAGAAATTACAATATGGTGCAAGCCTTTTGTGCTTTTCTCTTCCTTTTCTTCTGCTTCGGAGGTCGAAGTACCACTTTGATCGCTGCATACAACAAAACCAAGTTCAGACCCATGAAAGAAAAAAGCCATAACAATCACAAATTTGCGCTAAAATTATTGAAAACAATAGCAACATAATCATGTTCCACGACAATTCAAAAGACTGAGTAAGATACAAGCTCCACAAATCCTCATAACAAGTAACTTTTTCACTCAATAATAGCTTGTTTAGAGATACACGGAACATGAAAACAGCCAAGGCATCAAAGTAAAATCTGAACATTTTTCAAGTGAACAAAAAAAAAAAAAAAAAATCCAAATCAAGCATTAGTTTTGTAAGTTACAATTTGTGCATTAAATTCTCTTTGACGAAATTCACAAGAGAATTTAATATATGTTCCTTGAATTTCCACCAAAAGATCTACAAATAAGTTCAGACGACACGTTCAAATTTAGTGGTAACCCAAAGCAGGATTTGCAGAAACAACAAATGAAGAAAATGGATATACAGTACTACGAATTTATCTAGCTGCTACTATTTATTCTCCTTATTGGCCGTCACAGTTGATAAACTGAACACTGGGAATATGTTGGACTTTGCGGTAATCTTCACCACCTGGCACCAATTTCTCCCATCAGTCCCTCTTCATTCTCTCTATCTTCAGTTCCTTTAAGGATGTTACGTACGTGAGCCCATCTGGAAGCTCTTTCAGCTGTTACGTACTAAGTAATTATTAGGTTGACAAAAAAGTAATTAGTAGTTATATATCTATAGTTACAAGGATACTAGAAATATCATATGACGAAAAAAATCAAATACAAGTTAAATTGATTCGGTCTGTTGACTCTGTTCTAAGTTCTAACACTATTTTGAGTCAATCTTGATATTAAAACTATTTAATTAAATTAAATAGCAATTAGGCGATTAATATGGTATTTATTGGTCAAATTTATCATTTTTACACTTAAAACAATATTTTTGTTGTTTATTTATAGTAAAACATTTTAGTCAAATTTATTTTTGAAAATGTTTCTTTTCAATAAAAAAAAAATCTTTAATTGTAGTTTTGCATTTACTCAAATTTCCAGTTCTGCAACTTTTTAGTGCTCGAGGAAGTGGTACAAAGGATTATGATTTCACATATTATATGTAACTTTTTAGTTCATATTTTGTTTAATATCAAATTTGAAATAAAATAACATATATTACCAAATTGTAATTAACTTTTATACCATATTTTACCAAATTATAACAAAATTCATAAATGTCAGATTCTCTTACAACTTTCACTTGATCTGAGAATACTAAATGATACAAGCAAGTATTCAAACAAATGTCAATTTTGCCAAAAAGACAATTTCTTTGACTTGCAAATATAGAAAACGAATTAATAGTAAAATCTCCCTAGGACCAAAAGTTTTTTTTTATATATATGTACATCTAAAACTTCTCTTTCAGATCCAAAAAACTTAAGATTTGTGTAGATTTCATACACAAACAAATTATTATGGGTATTACAAAAACTCTGATGACTTGTTTACTCGTAGTAATATTAACAGTTTCATTGACTTCAGGCACTACAAGAGAGAAGCTTAAATCCGACGGCCGTTTTCGTCGGAAATCCGTCGGAAATGGCTGTTTCCGACTGATTTCCGACGAAAATGGTTCGTCGGTTACAGTTCGTCGGAAATATTGTCGTTGTCGGAAATCCGTCGGAAATTTCCGACGGATAATAGTCGTCAGTAATACGTAAGAAGTTTCCGACAGATTACCGATGGAAATAGACCGATGGATTTCCGACGAAACTGTTTCCGACGGATTTGTTTTCGACGAATTTCCGACGGATTTCCGACCGAACTGTTTCCGACGGATTTCCGACGGAACTGTTTCCGACGGATTTCCGACGGAACTGTTTCCGACGGATTTCCGACGAAACTGTTTCCGACGGATTTCCGACGGATTTTAATTTCGGAAATAAAAAAAATTATATAAAAAAATTATTTAAATAAAAAATATAATTAACAATAAAATTTATGAAAATAAAAATAATATATGGAAATTGTTTTAAAATAAAATTAAAAAACACACTACTTATGAAACAAATGTGAAACAAAAAAGAAATTGTTGTAAACAATTTAACCAAACACACTATTTATAAAATTAAAAATTGTAATTTAATTTAAAAATTATCATTAAAGTTTTTTAAAAAACTATCATTATTTCAAAATCTAAGAAAAAACATATTTGTAAGAAACCTAATCTAAACAAGAAAAAAAAATCTATTTGATACACAAAATTGATTTAAAAACTCAAATCTAAAAAACCTAATTCCTAACCCTCTAAAATTCGATTCACAACTAAAAATTCTAATTTCTAACCTTCAAACATCACCTAACATATAACAATCTCATTTCAATCATAATTTCTAACCACCTAACACTATCTACAATGAAAAATCTAAGAAAAACTTTAAAATTAAAAAAAAACCTTCAAAATCAAAGGATAAAAGAACACTTACGAGTTATCCATGCTATGGAGTTGAAGAACACAAGATTCCGGCGGTTCTAGGTTGGTGGAGGTCGAGATTCCGGCGATTTTTTGGAGAGAATCGGCGGAGATTCACGGAAGAGAGAGAAGAGAAGAAGAAGAAATGGGAAAAAAGGAAAGGGTTTTCGGTTAATAATTAAAGATTTCCGACGGACGCAATCCGTCGGAAATCCGTCGGATTCTAAATAATAATTTCATTTACGCGGTCAAAGTACGCGCCTTCTCGAAAAACACGAAATCCGTCGGAAATTTCAGACGGATTTCCAACGGATTAAAAAATATCATTATTTGTTGCATGCGTTTCTATTGGTTAGTCGACGATCACACGGATCGTAACATTTCCGACGGTTTTCCGACGGATCAAACATTTCGACAGATTTCCGACGGATTTAGGGTATATTTGGGGTTTAGGGTTTCAACCTTTCAAATTTTGTTAATCAACCAATACTAAACATGTTACATTCACAAAATAAGTTGATTCTTTTAACAATACGATTTTCTAATTGTTTTAATATTTTCACAATCAAACATATAATTTTACAAAACTTTTCTATTACTATATACTAACACTTATACTACTTCTACTAACTCCTTAACCATATTTCAAATTTTTGTCTAAACACCAATAAATGTGTATTAGATTAAATTTAGATAAGATTGCACAATTGTTATACATTAGATAAAGTTATTATATGATTTAAACAAAATTAGAGTTAAAATTCCATACCCTAAACCACATTTTAATAGATGCCGTCGGAAATCCGTCGGAAATTTCCGACGGATATGTCCGAATACTTATAAAACGCTTTGTAAACGTGTAAAATTATTTTTATATACATATCCGTCGGAAATCCGTCGGAAATTTCCGACGGATTTCCGACGGCATCTATTAAAATGTGGTTTAGGGTATGAAAGATTAAAGATAAAAGAATTAATGAAATTAATTTCCGACGGATTTCCGACGGTATGTTCTTTTGTCACAATATGGTCCTAATTCCGTCGGAAATCCGTCGGAAATAACCAACGAATATTTTTCATCGAAAATCCGTCGGAAATTTCTTACGAATTTCCGACGGATATGATTCCGTCGGAAATTTTCGACGGATTTCCGACGGTCTTTTCTTTTGTCACAATATGGTCGTAATTCCGTCGAAAATTTCCGACAGAAGAGTATCCGTCAGAACTTCCGTCGGAAATTACCTTGTTTTCTTGTAGTGAGGTATGTTTAAATTTTCATTTAGATATTTTTTTTTATCATGTTTGATAAGTTTAAAAAATATTAACTAATCATGTAGAATTTGTAATACCATATTTTTGTGTGTATAGTAGATATGCACATGCATTTTAAAAGTTCTGGTAAAAGTTATATCATTTGGACATGTTAGAGAGCCTTTTTATATGTTATATAATTACATATAGGAACACATAAACGTTTATATCGAATAAAATCAATTAATATGTACATGAGTTTGGTAGGTGCAGAGATGGAAAAAATCTCATATGACCACCACGTACAATAACTAACAATGTAGTATTTGTAAAACCATGCGTTTTGTGTTTTTTTTTGTTGTTGTATATATATATATATATATATGTAGACATGCATTTAAAAGTTATGTTAAAAATTATATAATTTGGGACATGTTATATAACTGTTCTTTATTGATATGTTATATAATTATATATATGAATATACATATGTTTTATATGGAATATAATTAATTTCTATATTTATGTCGGTTTTTGTAGGTGCAAAGATTCAAAAGATTTCATTTGACCACTGCAATAATTTGTGTACGGATACATATGGATGGTTTGAATGTCAAAATGATTGTGGTGAAGCAGGCTACGCCGGTTATGGAGAGTGTGCTTCTCGTTCTCCTAAAGAGCCTCAGCGATGTTGTTGTCAAACTAAAAAATAATATAGATTCATCATTTCCTAAAAAGTTGATATGGTTCTAGTGCATTTGTTTTCTCTAAGACGATATTGAATCTAAATAAATGATAAATGCAATAATAAAGATAGAAAAAATAGTTTACTATATTCTATTTAAAATGATTTATTTCGGTTTATGAATATATAAACTGAAAATAATTTGGTTCACACGAGTCTTGTCATAATAAGTATTATGTCATATAATACAAGAAGAAAAAAAGGAAACTAAACCAGCAAAAGCAAATTGATACAAAAAAGACAAAAATATAATCCAAACTAAGATGAGCTGCTTGTGACTTAATCAGCTTCGGTCCTCCATAATAAAAAAAGGTATTGTTGAGCTTCTTAGCGGTGTAGTAATCAAGATGTGTTGCTCCTAAGTCGAGGATTTGAAGCGGTTGGAAATCGTTTTTAGATAGGGCAATCTTCAAATTGCGCATGTAAGCGACTTTTCCAAATTCATTGCCAGAAAAACCAGATCCTATTTCCGTTGATGTGTGTCGGCCGAAAGAATTCATGTTTGTGATTTCCCCGCCCCAATCCACTTTTGTTGCATAGTCGGTTTGGAGAGTGAATATAAACGATGGCCAATATCCAACCGGCTCAAGGATGCTATGGTCCATAACGACCCCCAACCACCAACTTCCGAGTTTTTGATCCTATATTCGTGATCATTTATTGGTTAGAAAACATCCTTTATGTAATAGTAATAATATTTTTTTTTTTTTTTAAAAACCATAAAAACTCTAACCTTCCAAATTCTAATCGTTAGGTCGACTTGGGTGCCACCTGAAATTGACGTTTGAGAAATAGCAGCTCCAACCGCGATTGTCCTGCTTGTTTGTACAAAACCGCCGCATTCCAGGTTGTAACATCCTGTCTGATTGTATGCATCCGTCTGTACACACATAATATATATATCAATAAAAGTTTATAAAAAACAAATTATTAGTGGAATTTTATACAACTTCTTTCATCAGCCAACTATATTTTCATAAGAAACTAATATTTACTTATGATATATAAGAATCGAACATGTAACATATCTAACTAGTTACTCAATATTTTGTTTCGAACTAATACTGAGTAGTATAAAAAATGCATTTCATCTGCCACTCCTAACCAGTATTATATAAATATATCTATTACAATAATTTTTCTTGTTACTAAGAAGTAAGAATTGAAGAAATCAAATACCGTCCAATAGATGAAGAACCTCGGCTGGTAATCTTGATAGAAACGCGGATAAACCTATATAGTAAGATAATTAAAAAAAAAATAGTTATTTAGTCGTTTTGTATACATAAGATTTTGATTAAATAATTTTTTTAAGAACAAATTGTAGCTAGAAGTGTTTTGTAGATATTTCAGATTATTAAAAAAACAAACCTGCCAACCCGCTTCGATACTGTTGATGTCATTGTTGTTGTAAGATCCCGATGTGAGCCAGATTTGACCCAAGCTAAACTCGTCTGGTCTCTCTATTTTTGGCTGCCAGACGTTCATTGTTGCCTGTGTTCCATAGTTTTTTGGGCTTCTCATACGGCCGATCACATGCTATATTTCCAAAAGCGATATACCAAAGTTGTCAATACATGCCATATTTATTATTTACGATTTTGTGCAAAAGAAATGCATTTTTATAGTCTTTTAGAAACAAATGATCGATTTAAAACTAGAAATGTGTTAGAAACTTTTAAAAGTACTCCTGTCTTCTTAATTCAAATTGGTTTACTATTAAATTGTAAAGATGACAAAAACAAATATTACACATCTGGCCAGCCCAGCCCATTAATTGATTTTGTCAACAAAGCCCAACCAATATAAGAGTTATGCTTTGAGAAAACAATTGGCCTGTTCAAAAAATCATTATAAATAGAAACATTTAAATAAAAACATATATAATTAAATAGAAACATTTAATTTAAAATAAAAATAAAAATAAAAATTACAGCTCTGTTAGTTCTATTAACAACTTATCTCACTGGGCTGCGTACTCTTCAATCTCTTATTAAGGGCTTCTGATTTGGGGAATTGGGCTATAATTATCTCTAGTTCTTTACATTTGAGTTATAGGGTTAAAAAAAAAACCGGGCCTTCGGGTTCGGGTTGTACTGAACTTTTTCAACTTTTTTCTTGTAAATTTAATAAGATGTTAAGTATATAAAAAATGTATATGTTTAAGAACTAAGATCAATTTGTTTTTAATGAAATTCGGTTAATTTGGGTCCGGTTCGGATTTGGTTTGGGTGTTTCGGTATATAATTTTGTGTACAGTTGGTAAATTCATAGTGTGAATTTTACTTCAATTCGGCTCAGATTAAGTGAATATTTTCATTGTTAATAAACATTGACGATAAACGTTTAGTTAAAACGTACCTCATGACCTTTGGTGATTTTGTCCCCCCAATTAGAGCTTGAGGTCTCGTTCTGATGAGAAGTCACTCTGCGTACAGGAACTGATCCCTCTGGACATGTGGTTCCATTCTGGTGCCAAACTTGCCAACTAGATTCCGTTTCCGCTTCTGTTTTCACCGTATATGGTACGTTCGTCGGTGGTTCCTGCATTATTTATTTACCAACAAAAAAAGACAGATATTTAGTTTTGTCATCTAAAATAACAATTGGAACTATCGGAGTTAAAGCATTAAGACTTCGAAAGACTCGTCGTTGGTTGTTCTGTTATCTTGCTTTCTTATTGAATTTATTCAAATATTTTCTGTTTCTATCGTCGACATCATTCAGGCCCATATCTAGGGGGAGATCACTTGGCCCCAAGACAATATTTGTAGCTTACAAGGGCCCAAAACTATAAATTTCCTAGTAACAAAGGCCCAAATTATAAGTTTTTTTTTTATTAGTTGCAGAAATCATAGGAGAAGAAAAAAAAAGAAGAAGAAGATGTTAATAACGAAGATGTTTAAAATCAAAAACTAGTTTACGTGAGTTTTAAAGAATTTAAGGTGGTGGTACATTATAAATAGCATAAGGTCCAAAATTTGTATGGGCATTTGAGTTTTCTTTTCGATTTTTGGGCGTGAGGTTTTGATACGTTTGGTCAAGCTCAAGTCAAAGAAGAAGTCAGAAAAGAACCTTTTCAAAAGGTTGACGTGGAGGCATAATTGGTAAAACTGAGCAAAGACTCGGATTAGTTTGATTTCTTCAAGCTAAGGTTGATTTTAAAGGTTTCATAGTCTCTCAATCTTAACAAATGGTGCGTTTGTGAGTTCGATCGATCATCGCTATGGTGCTTCTGGAGAATTGCGCGAAACAAAATCGATTGGGAGAAGACGCACACTGAGACGAATCAACGATTTGGATCATTGGAGAGGCAGATGGCGTCGATTACACGAAGGCTTCTGCGTTTGGAGGCGAATTCCTTAAAATCCGATGAATCTAAGCACAACAGAACTGCAAACCCTTCCGATTCGCAAAACCAGGTACCACATTCAACGATGGAACTAATCCGGAGGTGAATCAGTTAGGTTATCGGTATGTGGATGTGGTGAAGGAGAATCGTGCTAGTCGAAATCCCAGTTTTCTATGGAATAATGCCATATGGTTGGATGCAACGACTTTTCCGTCATAGCCAATACGCGAAAGAAGAGAAATTAGGCTTTGGTTCCATTGTGTTTGGAGGGAGATGCGCTTAATTGGTATAACGATGAATTGGAAAAAGGGGAGTTCATAATTTGGCTTGATTTTCAAAACAGATTTGCAGCAGATAAAAATGCTTCTCCATCACAAGTGATGATCAAGAAGGGAAACAATTCCTGCAATTGTTCATGAGACAGAATTGGTGCAGAAGATGGAATCACCAATTGTGGAAAAAAATTCGTGTGAAATCAGATGATTGTGTTTCATTTATGGTGAACACATGCTTCTTTGACAATCTGGCTTCATCGGAGGAGAGAAATCTGATGCCTTCTATGTTCATCACTATAAGAAGAATCTTGAAGCCTAATTGTGCAAAGCAAGTTTTTGAGAGTATGACTTTCAAGAAAGAACTCTTCAGCACTAAGAAGAAGCAGCGAAAGTGCTTTAAATCCTGGAGGTTCAAGTTAAAAATCAGGGAGAAGCCAAGGGAATTGGTCAAAGACAAACTATATTTTGAGGGTTTAAGGGAAGCTAATGTTGTTAAAGAGTGACTTGCTGCTCCTTTGATAAATTCAGAACAGATTCAGACTGATTGAACGTTCTAAGAGAGGGAAAATCAAGTTCAAACACAGAGCAGTCACAAGAGATTTACAACCTCATTTTGAACGTGTTGAAGGTACGCAAATGGCAGACCAGTTGCTCGATGTAAGAATCTTACGAGTACCAAGTAAGAGGAAACAGAGGAAATTTCCAAAATCATGAAACTTCAAGTTTAAGACTAGTTCAAGGACAAGAGGCTTGATCCAAGAACAGGGCTTGTTTTGGGAGAAGATTGTAGATGTTGTTGATAAAAAGGGTTCTAAGGGAGCGTATGCAATTTATGTGTTGTTGATAAGGCAATTTTCTTTTTTGGATAGACATGTATCTGTCTCTTATACACATCTAGATGTGTATAAGAGACAGGACATGTATTGCTCTGTTTTTTTACATTCCTGGTGAGCTGGTTTTGGGAGGCATTTAGAGAAGAGGCTGACACAAGATTGGAAACACTACAAAAGTGGGTGTTACAGACTTTACTGCAACAGATTCATCACCCGTTGAAGAAGCAAAAATTGAGCACAAAGCTTGGTACTTCAAGTACAAACATGATAAACTTGAGCACAAGAAGATTGTGGAGATTGAACAAGCTTCTGTGACGCAAACAGTGAGAAAGAAAGCAAGAGACATTTTATTGACAGAGAAGACATATTTTCAGTTTAGGAAACATCTCTGCCATGTGTTTGATAGAAGAGTAAGGCAGCTAAAGAGAAAGGGAAAAATGAAGTTCACCAAGGATTGGAGTTTTAAATACAAACACAGGAGAGGAATTTCATGCAGCAGGAGCAAGTGTTTCAAATTCTATTGGATTTAAACAGGATGGTGCGAATAGTATTTTGTGTTGGCTGCTGCATGCCATTGACAGAGATGTGGTTACAGTCCAGGGATTACAAGTTGTGGCCGTACGTAGTTTTAGAGCCTAAAGAAGTTGCAATGAGACAAGAGGTCTGGGTCTGGCGGCATTACTACAATGGAAAGAACTGCCTACTCATACAAGCTACTCATACGAAAAGCTTGTCTAAAAGGGAAGGATATTGATACGTTTGGTCAAGCTCAAGTCAAAGGAAGAAGTCAGAAAAGGTTGACGTGGAGGCATAATTGGTAAAAACTGAGCAAAGACTCTGAGCGAAGTAAAGGGTTTGTTGTTACAAGAGGCTGAAGCTTATTGTTGAGATAATCGGATTTATCAGCTTGTTGAGAAGATCCGATCTCTCTTTTTTTTATCTTTCAATTCAAATTGTTGTTCTCTGTTCTTCATTCAGTCGATTTAGATAATTAGTTAAGGTTGGTTTCAAAGGTTTCATAGTCTCTCAATCTTAACATGTTTTCAAATAATTTGAAAATGAGAACAAGAAAAAGACCTGAATTTTGTGGTTTTTGAGAAGGGGATGCTGAAATGCCGGTTGGTCTTGTCTGTTGATACAGTCGATCAAGTCGCCGTCCGGGCTCTTTTAAATTTCAGAGAGAAAAAAAAAATGTCATCAGTGATTTAAATGTTGGATAATTAGCATTATTTGTAAATCAAATTAATCATAAAGCTTACGTTGATTGTTAAGACGGTTGGGGATGGGGCTGTAGGTGAGACTCCAACCGTGAGACAGAGGACCAAGAGAGTCAGAATTAACAGGCACAGATACGTTTTCGTCACCATCTCTCTCTCTTCACTCTTGTCAAATATTCCCCGCTCTCTCTCTCTTTTGTTTTTTTCTCTCTTCGCTTTGTCCACGGAGAAGAAGACGATCACGAGTGCGAAGCGATCCCAAATTTGTCTGTCAACTTGATATGTTACGACTTAGAAGCTTTTTTTAAGAGAGGCAGATCAGTGACATGGACAGGGAAAGAATCTCAAGCTGTTAGATAAGGAGAGAAGCGAGTTGTTAGAAGATAAAAGTAATGTAAAGAGAGAAAGATTACTATAAATATATATGAGTAGTTTCTTTTTAAAAATTTAATTACAATAGGAGTAGTTTCTTACGAGAGAAAGTATGCATTGGAGTGAGATGTATCGTGGATAGCCTTGTGGTTATAGGAGAGAGAGGGACTCTTGACAAATCTTATACTGTAATTGGTGTTGTTGATCAATATAGTGTTGTGTTCATATCAAATATCTCTTTATCTCACAGCTATATATGGAACAGCTGAGAGAACAGTTTTAGTTTATTTTCTTAGTTAAGTGTGAAGATATTAATAGAGCAGCCCGAGCGTGCATGATACCAGAAGCAGTTTTAGTATAGTTTACTAGTGGGGGTCACTTTTGTGAATGAACCATATAAGAATGTTTTTCAAAACCGGGGACCTTCGTTTTCTTTAGTCCCAAGTACTACATATATATTAAAGATATTACTTTTCTTTTTGCGAAAGATTAAAGATTAAAGATATTACTTAATTTCTTTTTGTTCGAACATCCCCAAAATGGAAAGTTGGAAGGAAACCTGCGAACGATTGGGACTTAGTGGATTCTCTCTCTCTCTCTCGCCAGATAATTTGTCTTGTATGTTTATTAGAAGCACAGTTTTACAACCAAAAAATAAATAAATTAAATCATAGGATTTATGATATCACAAACCAAAAAAAAAAAAAAAACATTTGTTTACATTGAACATGTTTTCGGAATAGCGCTAGATCGTTATGATTTTAAGAGATTAAATTCGTATTCATCCGTATGAGATCTTGATCGTTGATTTTGTTTTGGCAATTAGATAAAATCATGTAGGTGATATCTTTGTAAATACAATTGGTAATGCTGTTCGTATACAGCTGTAATCAACTTGTTTTTATTTCATTTTGAAATATCTGCGAATGAACGCTAATAAGATCATAATATCCATAACCTTAAAACGGTAATCAAATTATTTAATTAATCGAAAAATAATTGGTGCTTTTTGAATAAATCTAGCTTTTTGACGCAACATTTACCTTTGAAAAGGATGTTACGTACTTCTGAAGGGATCCCAATAATTGTTTTTTTTTTCTTTTTTTTTTTGAACATTAGAGCCCAATAATTGTTGCTTTTCGTTTATGTTCTCTTAATTCAATTGATCGATCAGATCGAATAAACTCTAATCCAAACTAACTGACGAAGCCTAGAAGCTAGAGATAAATTTTACCTGGCAAAACCAATATTATCGAAATCCTTGAATGTCAGATATATACACAATATATAGATAAATGTACGTATGCAATATATAAAAGAAATACATGCCGCAGAATTTCTAGTTGATCAAATCCTAGAATGATACTAATTGCAAGAAACCAAATTAAAGAGGTATCATCTAGTGTGTGCATCCGTAAAATTTTAAACATAGAAAAGAAAAATTCTGGTGGATGTACTTTTTAAAATTTTACTTTGGTTATCTTTTCAATTAGCTGTAATCTTTAATTAGCCAATAACTAAACATGTAGAGTTGACAAAGATCGTGTATATTCTTATGTGGGTTACACTTACAGGGAAAATTATAACACATTAATGAACAATTTTATCTCCAAGAAATCATAAACTGAAAAAAAATATATATATGGAAATTACAACACACGCACGTGCCACCGCATGTGTCAAGCCAGGAATGAGATATATCATATATATAACACATTGACGCCCCTAAAGTATACATATGACCCGCCAATACAAAATTAGCCCTAAGCGTTCCCAATTCTCTCTCAAGTGCTTCAAACACATTACACCAATCTTCTTAACGATGAAGCGCTGCTCTATCTTTGCTCTCAATTATAATTCCCGATCATATCTCTTTCTGATTATTTGATATGGATCCTCGACTTGGAGTTCACGTCTATGCGAAAAAGTTATGGCCATCGGAAGGGATGGAAAACACAGTCATCTTGGCGTTTGAAACCATTACCCAAGAGATCCACCAAAATCCGGCCACCGGTATCATCCACTTTAGTATCGATAGCACCTGTCACAGTCACATCCGTGATCATCTCCATCGCCTCATGAATCGTCCTTCGTTAAGTGAATCCTTAGCCCCGCACATTGCTATGGCTGCAAACGACTTAGGTTTTGGCATTAACGGCTTCGTCCTTATTCTTGTTCTGACTCGAACACTCTCAAGAGTCTCGGTTGTGTCATCCGAGTCTGTGCTTCAGAGGCTTGTTTGTCAAGGAACAATCTGTGATGAAGAGGAACTTAAGAAATTGAATATGGAGACGGAACCGTGTTACATCTGTCTGGAGAATTTCTCCGGTTCCAAGACTAGTGTTGTTCCCATACGCATGCCGTGTTCGCATGTCTTCCACGATCGCTGTCTCTTTAAGTGGTTCCGCCGCAACAATACCTGCCCCATGTGCCGGAGGAGTCTTGTGTCCGAAACAACAGATGGTTGAATGTGTTTTTCTTTTTTTTTTTCTGCTTTTTGTTTATTCTTTGTGTCTAGGATTTCGAATCGATTCAAGGATAGGGTTTGGAATAGTTAGTTCAAAGGCTAGTTTAACATGATTTCTGTTATAACATTCAAAGTACACAAAAACCACTGAGTAAACATCCATAGCCAAGAAAAATCTCTTATTATATATTGCTTCAACAAATAAGAAATCAAGTTTTCAAAATTGTGATCGAGCTTGGATCACTAATGTATAGGAAAAACAAAATCCAACTAATAAATATCTAAAATCTTGATAAATATTTTTCAATCCGTTCATCATCTGCATATTCCCTGCAAGAATCAAATACACCAATATTATTCTCTCTTTAGCTTCCAAACCAAAAGATCAAAAAAAATCTACTATTATGATCCAATTTGCAAGAGAATAATAATTCACAGCTAACAAATATACCTTAATTATTATTGGTCTCAACGCCTATGAGTTTTTCCTTTCCCTCTTTTCCCTGAAAACAAGTGTTTCGGTTTAAGAGATAGTATAACTCTGTCCGCTTCTCCACGACGTGCAGCTTTGTCCCTCTTTCTGTGAGACTTATTACCAATCTTAATTACCCTTATCTTCTGGCAAGAGTCTTTGAAGCCTTCGCCAGGCAAAACCTAATGCGGAGGCCGTGACACTGATCTCGATCTTGACAAAGATCTGGATTTGGACCTCAGACAAAGCTTCTGCTTCTTCTGCTGCTCATCATTAATCAAAATAGAAAAGATAAAGTCTAATTGTTTTTTTCATTTGCAAAAGAACAAAACATATAAAAGGTTGGCAAACACTACTTTTTCAAAATGGCAAAAATACATTGGGTTCCAAATTCCAACACGATTAATCATGTTTTGTTAAAAGTTGCCAGTAGCATTGTTTATGTATAAGATTCTCGATTTAAATATATCGGAAACTATTTCGCGACTTCAAAAATTTATGAAACTTGCAACATTTTTTTTTGGGTTTTTAACGTCAAAAGCAGAAATTTAATTTAACTCAAAATCGTGCATATTTTAAAGAAAAATTTGGGAAATTTGTTTTAAACGAATAAGATGCATGATGAACAAGTGAGGCCCGTTGGATAATCGCTCTTGAGGTCAATTTAATGCCGAAAGCCCATTTGCGGAACGAACACCATTTACACTGCTCATGCTTCTTACGTCCACGTGGATCCAAACACAGTGACGGTGTTTCTTCTTCCGTTGAGGATAGTTTTGGGATTTTCAAGTTTCGAGCTTAAATTCGACATTAGAAACAATGCTGAATTTGTTATAATCTATTGAGGTTTGGATCTTCATAACCGGCCCATGTCCCACGGCCCAGTTCATTATCCATAGGTGGTCAGGACTCCTAAGTTCAATAGAATTAGTAGATATTTTTCTTTTCCATGTAGAAATAGTAAAAGGACTATTTCCTTTTCTATTTTTTTATGTAATCACTATATAAAGAGACCTTTTGTCCTCATAATAATACAACACAAATCATTCGATTCATAACACGTTATCAGCACGAGCTTGCTCTGGAGAAACCCTAGCCGCCGAGCACTAACCCTAAAGTCCGACGCCGTCCACCGCAGCCATCCACAGCCGTTCGACGCCGACCAAGCCGCGCGATCCGATCCGAAGTTTTTCCGAGGTCTTTAGCTCCCGGTTCTTTTCCAGTCAACCCAAAAGAAGGATCAAAGGAATTGCATGATAAAAATCGGACCATTAAAATTTGATCAAAACCGAAAACCATAGACCTTGTTTGCTAGGATCGAATTTGGAAATTTTCCTTATTTGGAATTTGGAAAATTGCCTTTTATGTGATATTGCCTAAATCGAATTGGAAATTGCCTTATTTAAATTTGGAAAATTTTCTGTTTACTTTTATCACCTAGAATTACATGTTAGGATTAAAATTGGAAACTTGCTTGAATTAAAATCGCATGATATGTGCATAAAATAAAAGCGGTTGAAAGAAACCCTAAAAAAAATCCTAAGAGAAAAACCGATGCTTGATCTCAGATGGCGAAAGTCAATAATTTGGACTTCGCAGCCCTTAATCTCTCAGGAGATAATTACTTGCAATGGGCTTTAGATGCAAAGATCATGCTGAAATCAAAAGGGCTCGGTGAAAGCATTAATGATGCAAATAACGAATCCGAGAGAAATAGGTATAAGGCGATTTTAATCATACGCCACCATCTCGTTGAGAGTCTCAAAGATCAATACTTGACGCTTGAGGATCCTCTTGATCTCTGGAAGGAGTTAAAGGCGAGATATGATCATCAGAAGATGGTTATACTGCCTAAGGCCAAATATGATTGGCTTAACTTAAGGCTCCTGGACTTTAAGTACGTGGATGAATACAACTCGGCCCTATTTAAGATAATTTCAAAATTGAAGCTATGTGGCGAGATTGTGACAGAGAAGGATATGCTTGAAAAGACCTTCTCGACCTTCCACTCAAGCAACGTGTTGCTACAGCAACAGTGTCGTGAGAAAGGTTTCACGACCTATGCAAGTTTGATCTCTTGTTTATTGCTTGCGGAGCAGAACAATGAATTGCTGATGAGAAACAGCGAGATGAGACCTCCTGGATCAACCCCACTTCCTGAAGCCCATGTGGCCGAGGACACTAAGATGGAAACCGAGGCAAACCATGTCCAGAGATACCAAAAGTTTAATGGCCGTGGACATGGAAAGAGACAAGGGCGTGGTCGTTACCACCCATATGGTCGATGGAATGGTCGAGGATCTGATTTTAACAGCGGTCAAGGAAGTGGCCGAGGGCGTGGCCACGGGAACCAAACCGGACATCAGTCCGGCCCGACCAAGTCTGTTTACCATCGATGTGGGATGGACAATCATTGGGCCAAGACATGTAGGACTCCCAAACACCTTGTGGAACTTTATCAAGAGAGTGTTAAAGGGAAGAATCCAGAAGCCCACATGATCCAGCATGATAAGGAAGGCAACATGGATGAATTCGTGGTGGATAGTGGGTCAAGCCACACGATTTTAAAGGACAAGAGATATTTCATAAATCTTACATTGAAAAAAGCCAATATAAGTACTATAGCAGGCATGGCCGGCCTAATAGAAGGCTACGGCCAGGCCAATGTCCTATTGCCTAAGGGGACGCATCTAGAGATTGCGGATGCATTGTTTTCCCC
>JAHZTW010000001.1:461047053-461235435 GCA_020283515.1 Alliaria petiolata | reverse complement strand
ATGTTTTCAAAATTATAAAATTCATTTAGAAAATATCAAATCAAAAAATTTAAAGATAAATTAACAATGTTTATAAGGTTAAAACAATAATTTAATCATACTTTACTATATTACCTTAGCTATATATGTAAATATATATGTTTAAATGTATAATTATTAATTTAGGTTATTATTGGGATCATATATATACATAAGAGTTTCAAAAAAATTATTATCTTATTATCTTATCGAATTTTGCTAATTTTTACACTGTCCCGACTCGGGACCAGAAAAATTTATTAATTTATACTGATTATTAATTTATCGAGTATTAATTTATAGAGGTTCTACTGTAATCCATTGAGGTTTGAATCTCCATAACCGGCCCATGGCCCACGGCCCAGTCCATTATCCATAGGCGGTCAGGACTCCTAAGTCCAATATGATTAGTAGATGTTTTCCTTTTCCTTGTAGAAGTAGTAAAATGATTATTTTCTTTTCTATCCTTTTATGTAATCACTATATAAAAGAGATGTTTTGTCCTCATAATAATACAACACAAATCATTCATTCATAACATAATTTATTTTTTTCTAAGATTGTTATTATTTACTCATCGCAGCTTAGCTCGTTTAGCTTGAGATAAATGGAGACGCCAGTTCTGGGATTTGAACTACGATGTCCTCATCTATTCTTCAACACCAACTCTCGTCCCTCTTCGTCTCTCTCCCCTCCCTCCGTCTCACTACGAATTCCCACGGCGGCGACGGCGGCGGTATCTACCGTCGTGGAATCACCGGCGACCGTAGCAGAGGCGTCTCGTCCGAGGCGTCATTCCAAATCCTACCTGACGAGGAAATCCGCCATCTCTGAAGTCGAACGGTCCCCGGATTTCCTCTCCTCTCTGCAGAGGTTTTCTACACACCGCAGCACAACTTGCCTCTGTTCTTGTTTTTTTCTTCTCTTAAGATTTATACTTGATTGAATTCTATGACAGCCTCTTGTTGTTCCCTCCTTTCAACTTTTCAAAACTTTGCTCGCTTGTCGGAACTTCTGTCGTTGATTATACGTATTCTATTTCTACACAGAACTCAACCGAAATCTCTAGAATGCCCAATTGTGCCTGAAATGCAATGGTCTATAGGATGCTAAATTGATCAGTTTGTTCGAATTGAGGTAGCTGAAACTTGACCACAGCATAACTAGCCAAGTAGAGATGCATAAAAATTGCTTTTTTTTTCTTCCCTAGATTCAGTTGATCTAGTTTCTCTGCAGATTAGCGAGAGTTTTGAAGGTGCAAGACTTGAATGTAATTTTGCGTGATTTCGGAATCTCTGGACGATGGCAGGATATTATACAGGTTTGTTGATTTGAGAACATGGATTTCATATAAAGCTTCATGCGAAAGCGCAAGAGTTCCAAGATCTGCATAATCAGTTTGTTTTATGTTTGCGATTTCCGCAGCTCTTTGATTGGATGCAACAGCATCGACAGATTAGTGTTTCAACTTACAGCAGCTGCATAAAGTTTGTTGGGGCAAAAAGTGTCTCCAAGGCTCTAGAAATATACCAAAGCATCCCAGACGAGTCTACCAGAACCAATGTTTATATTTGTAACTCTGTTCTTAGTTGTCTGGTCAAGAATGGAAAGCTTGACAGCTGCATCAAGTTGTTTGATCAGATGAAGCGCGATGGTCTGAAACCAGATGTGGTCACGTATAATATGGTATGCCAGCTGAAGCTTTCACTACAACAGTAAATGACAAAAATTGTTTGCATATTTTCTTACCTTGAAGCTTAAAACGATGCCCCCCTTTTCACATGTGAGATAGATCCTTTAGCTGCTAGAGACGTACTGAAACGTTTCTGCATTTATGGTTTATTACGTATATGTGAAAGAACCATGACAACATCTCGTTTTGTTTAGCTTCTTTAATATATTTTGTCTTTGATGTCTTAGCTGCTTGCAGGTTTCATCAAGGTGAAAAATGGATACCCTAAGGCTATGGAACTCGTTGGAGAGCTGCCACATAATGGTATACAGATGGACGGTGTGATGTATGGGACTGTCTTGGCCATTTGTGCTTCAAATGGTCGATGTGAAGAAGCTGAAAGCTACATCCAGCAGATGAAAGTTGAAGGTCATTCGCCCAACATATATCATTACAGCTCCTTGCTCAATTCTTATTCTTGGAAAGGAGATTACAAGAAAGCTGATGAGCTGATGACTGAGATGAAATCACTAGGATTAGTGCCAAACAAGGTTTGTTTTTGTCAGTATTCTCTTCTCATGCAATCATTAAAATAATTTACGGTTTTTTGTCCCCTGTGACAGATGTATTCCTGTGAATGACGTGATATGAACCACATGATTCGTTTTTCTTGTTATTATATGAGAAATTGGTTGTCTCGGTATTTTGATTTCTTCTCGCTTGTATAACTCTAGCTGCAAATATTGGCAGGTGATGATGACAACCTTACTCAAGGTTTATATTAAAGGAGGTTTGTTTGAAAGATCAAGAGAATTACTTTCTGAACTTGAATCTGCAGGCTACACCGAGAACGAGGTAGTTAGACAATATTATTTTTTCAGTAGCTTAATGGTGCTTCTATTTACCCTGCAAATATCTTATGGTAAAAAAACATTTATTTCTTCTCTAGATGCCATATTGTATGTTGATGGATGGCCTTTCAAAGGCGGGAAAGTTAGAAGAAGCGAGGTCAATATTTGATGACATGAAAGGGAAAGGCGTTAAATCTGGTATGTCTTTTTTTACTGATGATTAGCTTTGTCGATAACTTGGATGGAAAAAGTTGTTACCGTGACCATTTATCTCTTATGAGTTACGACTAGTAAATTTTGGGATCCTTTATCCGAATCACTGCAGATTTGAAGCACATCACCGCTCCAATTTCATAAATCGTCTAGCTTCTGTCCCTGTTTTTCTAGAGAATGATTTAAGTTTCCCCTTTTCAGATGGCTATGCAAACAGCATCATGATATCTGCTTTATGCCGAAGTAAGCGTTTCGAGGAGGCAAAACAACTGGCAAGGGACTCTGAAACCACTTATGAAAAATGCGACTTGGTGATGTTAAACACGATGCTCTGTGCCTATTGCAGAGCAGGCGAAATGGAAAGTGTTATGCGGATGATGAAGAAGATGGATGAGCAAGCCGTGAATCCCGACTATAATACTTTCCATATCTTGATCAAATATTTCATCAATGAGAAATTGCACCTACTCGCGTACCAAACCTTACTTGACATGCACAGTAAAGGCCACCGGCTTGAGGAGGTAACTAGCATCAAGTCATTGCTTCTTGCTTCTTAGCTCTTCTTTTCTTTGATTCTTTTGAACAAGTAATGCAATATAATGAGAAATTTGCATTTCAGCCAAACCCTTTTCAATCAACATGTTGCCGTCTTTAACAACTTTGTTGAAATTTGCAGGAACTTTGCTCGTCCTTGATTTACCATCTCGGTAAAATCAGAGCTCATTCAGAAGCATTCGCAGTCTACAATATGCTGCGATACAGCAAAAGAACTATCTGCAAAGAGCTGCATGAGAAAATTCTTCACACTCTAATCCAGGGGAAACTCCTTAAAGACGCATACGTTGTAGTGAAGGTTTGAAATCCCTCTCTTGGGCAAATTTTTAACATTTGGTCCAATGCGTGAACGGTCTAATTTGATCAAAATTCTTGTATCAGGACAATGCAAAGATGATCTCGCAGCCTACTTTGAAGAGATTTGGCAGAGCTTTTATGATCTCCGGGAATATTAATCTAGTGAACGATGTTCTTAAGGCATTGCATGGTTCTGGCCACAAAATCGATCAGGTAAAGAAACCAACCGGGAACAATTTGAAAGCTATCTATTATTACACGTTTTGCTTGGAAATTAATTTACATTCTTTGATCATATCCTCATTATTATTTTTCTCAATTGGTTCTTTTGTTTTCAGGTTCAGTTTGAGATTGCGATTTCACGATACATTGCGCAGCCGGATAAAAAGGAATTGCTGCTTCAACTTCTACAATGGATGCCTGGTCAAGGATACGTTGTTGACTCCTCCACGAGAAACCTCATTCTCAAAAACTCTAATTTGTTTGGTCGGCAACTCATCGCAGAGATCTTGTCTAAGCACCATGTAAGGACGATGATAAAATCTCGATCCGAGCCTAAATTTAGATGTAAATAAGAATGTAATTTTTCCGTTTTCTGTTCCCGCTTAGAATGTAACAACTAACAAAATGTATGTGTTTTGTTTCACGAAATAGATGATGGGAGTCAAATTTGTAGATGTCCCAAATTGCATCGATTTTTTCATAAAGGAGTATATTTTTATTTTGTTGACATTCAAACAAAAGTAGTATTCCACTGCGGAGCTTCGAAGTTTAAACAATAAAAAAAACGGGCTTCGAACGCGGATTTCAAAATTAACCTGTGCGCTATAACGGATCTGTTGTATTGTTATGACTTCTATTTATATTTATATAACCAACTAGTTTAAACAATAAAAAATTAGTATTCCGATGCCGGGCTTCGAACCCGGATTTCATTCATTCAATTGAAACTAACCTATGTGCTACGGCGGATCTGTTGTACTATTATGACTTCTATTTGTATTTATATAACCAACTAGTTTAAACAATAAAAAAAAAGTAATATTCCGTTGCCAGGCTTTGAACCCGGATTTCATTTATTCAAGTGAAATTAACCTGTGTGCTACGGCGGATCTATTGTACTGTTTTAACTTCTATTTATATTTATATAACCAACTAGTTTAAACAATAAAAAAAAGTACTATTCCGCTGCTGGGCTTCGAACTCGGATTTCATTCATTCAATTGAAATTAACATGTGTGCTACAGCGGATCTGTTGTGTTGTTATGACTTCTATTTATATCTATATAACCAACTAGTTTAAACAATACAAAAAAGTAGTATTCCGCTTGCTGGGCTTTGAACCCGGATTTAAAATTAACGTGTGTGCTACAGGCTGTAGCCTACATCGGATCTATTGACAAAGAGTCCAAGTCCGATTAGTTAGTTTATAATAATTATTATGTTGTTTTATATCATATGTTCTACTTCTACCTGTCACACGTTTGTACTTTTTATTTATTCAAAAATTCTGTTTCGACAAAACTGCGAACCGCTGACAACAAAATAGACAACATTCTGGAGTCTGAGCCAACTAAAACTGAACCGAGAACAAAAAAATCATCTGAGAGCAAAAACTATACAAGAAAACATTGATCCCCAATGGATCGACTAATGTTGGAGAAAAAACAAATCGAATAATCCGATGGAAAATCATTTCTTAGATTTTGGTTTCCTTGTAGATTGGTTAAACTGTACCGGAGTGGGCACCACTACTTAGAAAGATCATCAAAGAATTCAAACATATATATAATTTCTGCAATCTACTGATCATTGAGGTACATCGGCTAGGCCATAGAAGTTTACGAAAATTCTTTACAATTAAATTTTTACAGTGGTCACAACTTCACCAAGGTAGTACTCTTCCCTCCGGTCGTATCTCCGACCCATCTTCGTCTTCAAAATCAAAATCAAAATCAAGCTTCTCCACGACCATACCTACTCCATCTCCAGCTACACTTTCCCCTCCATTGCTTTTGTTTCTCACTGTTTTTTTGCAGGACTGGCTTGAGCTCTCTGCGAAATCATCATCACCGGCTACATTCGGACTAACGTTCTCGTCTCTTCTCCTCTTCCCTGAGTCCGGACTGTCCTTACTAATGATGGAGTCTTTCTTATTGGTTCCATAGTACTCGCTGACCGTTGACTCTATTGTTTCCAACAACCGATCACCGTACTTGCTTACTTTGGCCCTGAAAGAAAGTTTAAGAGATGCACACCATTATCAAACTCTTTGAAAAATTTTCTTCATTGCTTTGGTGATGATTACGACTCCAGGTGAAAGCTAAAATAACTTACTTCCCGAGGCCACTTATCTCGAGGAGTTCCTCTTTGGTTCTCGGAATTTTCATGCTTATCTGCTGAAGCGTTGCATTGCTGCCACCACAAACACAAGGATTTTTGTGAATTAAATTGACCATGATCAAGTAAAGAACTTGGAATATCATGGCAAATGGGAAGCCAAATCGTTTTTAGGACTTACCCGAATATATGATATGCCATGACACCATCAGGGGCTTCTTTCACAAGAAGCGTACGAAGCTTCCTCAAGGCCATGTACATGTTGGCGGAGAGATTCTAAAGAAGAAGATCAAAGAACCAACCTCTCAGCAACTCAAAGTGGTCTATAAATCTCGACAGGAAAAAGAAGATTAAACTACAAAGTGATATACCACATCTCCTGGAGGAGCATCTGCTGATGTTAGCGGAGCTTTTGCTGGGGTTGCCACGGGTTTAGTCGGCTTTAATACTTTTACAGAAGAAGGGAATCTGCTACAGAATATGGATCTCTTAGCTAAAGTTATCTTTAACAAGCCGGTAACACATAAACACAGCTAATTGCATTGCTTTGATTGAACCTAGTTTATGTGAACCTTAAAAGAAAGATATATCTCAAGCACAAAGTCAAACCTCATCATTATAGTCTGGCTTCCAGAAAAGAGCGAGGCAGCCTTTGAATTATTCACCTAGATACAGATAGGAAAGTAGACGTAAGGTGTGTAAGAGCTTCAAGAATGGATGATATATGCAGAGAGACAACCAGGGTTCCATTTTGCTTACTATCATCCATAAACATCAATGAGAAGGAGAAGCGACGTGGAAAATATTCACAACTAAGTACCTTGAGCAACGATGACACAGAACCATACACATCACTTTTCCTAACATCTTCCACAAGAATGTCCTCTGTGACGAGATAGTGCACGATGCGAGAGACTTCAATTTTAGATAAATGTTTTCCAGCTCCATGGAGCTGCAAAGTCTCATGTCTGTGTTTCTTGACCTAGATGCAGAGAAGACAGTTATTATTTCAAGAGATCGAGACACGCTGATTGGATTGCTGGGATTGAGAAGCCAAAGGCTTTCATTAACAATTAGTACCAAGTACAAAAAAAGGGACCATGGTTTATGAGGCGTAAAGTGTTTTAGGTTTTAGCAGAATCTGGAAGAAAAACGGAATATATGGATATAAAATATTCCTAAAGCTTGAAAGAGATGAGGATTATTATTATTCGTGCATACCATTTGGTTTAAGGAACCTCTGTAGACTTCAAGAATATGAGATGAAGAAAACCTTTCTCCTGTTTGCTTCACCAATTCAACCTGTGCAAGTCACAGAAGATCACCCTTGATCAAATACACATCCAACAAGTGAGATATACATGATGAGCTTTAAACAATTCCTATACCAGTTGCCTTGTAATCAAGGTGACATCTTTGTCAATCAGATTCTGGCTACTGCAACAATTATCACACGTATTTTTGCAGTTTGTAGAGTCAAACTTTTCGCCAAAATGGACTAGTTGTAGGTAACGTCGGCAGTCCACCTCATTTTCACAGTATCTAAGCTGGAGCAATACAATTTGGAGGAATATCTCAGCAAGTATAACGTCGAAAGCAAATAATACGAATCTTCACGTTGAGTACCATGCGGAGAAGGTTTTCAATATTCGTTTCAAGTATCCTCCCTGAACTTGCTACACGATTATAACCAGTTGCCATGGGACTTTGGTCAACTCCTCCTTGGCTAATCATATGCTTTACTCGGATCTGAAATAATATTGTGCATCACAAACATGACAAAGAGCAGAGAGATGAAAGATGAAAGAAATTCATCGTTTCAGACTAAAAAAGCGGAGATAAGAACCAGAAAAAAGTACAATATGTTGGTATAAATGCAACTTACATAGTCGCCATAACCGTAATACAAAACGCAGGATGACCGCTGGCCATCCCTGCCAGCACGACCGCATTCCTTGGATTTTTAAAATATAGCTTATGTGAGTTTCTAGAAGAAATACCAGTATCTAGCTTTATTTGCAATCAGCTAAATAAGATTTTCATGATTGATTGTACAATTAAGTACCTGATGATAGCCTTCTATAGACTTTGGGAGTGAGTGATGAATAACAAAGCGGACATCAGGCTTGTTGATTCCTGGAATGTTAAATGTTAATGGGCAGCAACATTCCATCAATTAAAACAGCATTAGCAAAAACCATTACCCATTCCAAAGGCCACGGTAGCACATATTATATTGATTTCATCCTTGCTCCATTGTTTCTGTACTAAGGCACGTTGAGCAGGCTCAATACTGCCATGGTAGAATGCTGCTTTATGACCAAACTCCTGAAAATAGTATCCAATTCTACGTTTAAACATGATATTTGGNAAAGAACTATCTGCAAAGAGCTGCATGAGAAAATTCTTCACACTCTAATCCAAGGGAAACTCCTTAAAGACGCATACGTTGTAGTGAAGGTTTGAAATCCCTCGCTCTTGGGCAAATTTTAACATTTGGTCCAATGCGTGAACGGTCTAATTTGGTCATAATTCTTGTATCAGGACAATGCAAAGATGATCTCACAGCCTACTTTGAAGAGATTTGGCAGAGCTTTTATGTTCTCCGGGAATATTAATCTAGTGAACGATGTTCTCAAGGCATTGCATGGTTCTGGCCACAAAATCGACCAGGTAAAGGAACCAACCGGGAAATCATTTACATTCTTTGATCATATCGTTGAAATCTCATTACTGTATTATTTTTCTCACTTGGTTCTTTTTTTTTTGTTTTCAGGCTCAGTTTGAGATTGCGATTTCACGATACATTGCGCAGCCGGATAAAAAGGAACTGCTGCTTCAACTCTTACAATGGATGCCTGGTCAAGGATACGTTGTTGACTCCTCCACAAGAAACCTCATTCTCAAAAACTCTAATTTGTTTGGTCGGCAACTCATTGCAGAGATCTTGTCTAAGCACCATGTAGCCTCAAGGACGACGACGATAAAATCTCGATCCGAGCCGAAATTTAGAAGTAAATAAGAATGTGATTTTTGCGTTTTCTGTCCCTCTTAAAATGTAACAAAATGTCTGTATTTTGTTTCTCGTAATAAGATGATGAGAGTCAAATTTGTAAAAAAAAAAAAAAGTATTCCGCTGCTGGGCTTTGAACCCAGATTTCAACATGAGAAATTAACCTGTGTGCTACAGCGGATATGTTGTTTAGTAACGTCTTCCATTAGAATTTATATAACCAGCTAGTTTTAATATAAAAGTAATTTGGATGCTACGGAGATCAAAAGTTCAAAACTCCGATTAATTATTGGATCTATTGACAAAGTCTCCGATTATTTAGTTTATAGTCCGGAGAGGGCACCACCACTACTTCGAATGATCAAAGAAGAATTCAACATATACAGTATCTACCAACTAAACCATTAAGGTACACATCGACTAGGCCATAGGAGTTTACAAAAATTCTTTACAATTAAAATTTTACAGTGGTTACAACTTCACCAAGGTAGTACTCTTCCCTCCGGTCGTATCTCCGACCCATCTTCGTCTTCAAAATCAAAATCAAGCTTCTCCATGACCATACCTACTCCATCTCCAGCTACACTTTCACCTCGACCAAACTCGTTGTTTTTGTTTCTCACTGTTTTTTTGCAGGACTGCCTTGAGTTCTCTGCGAAATCATCATCCCCGCCTACATTTGGACTAATGTTCTCGTCTCTTCTCCTCTTCCCTGAATCTGGACTGTCGTTACTAATGATGGAGTCTTTCTTATTGGTTCCATAGTACTCGTTGACCGTTGACTCTATCGTTTCCAACAACCGATCACCGTACTTGGTTACTTTGGCCCTGAAAGAAAGTTTAAGAGCACCATCATCAAACTCTTTTACTGTTTTTTCTTCATTGCTTTGGTGATGATTACGACTACAGGTGAAAGCTAAAATAACTTACTTCCCGAGGCCACTTATCTCGAGGAGTTCCTCTTTGGTTCTCGGAATTTTCCTGCTTATCTGCTGAAGCGTTGCATTGCTGCCACCACAAACAGTAGGTTTTTTTGTGGGGGTATGAATTAAATTGACCATGATCAAGTAAAGAACTTGGAAGATCATGCCAAATGAGAAGCGAAATGGTTTTTAGGACTTACCCGAATATATGATATGCCATGACACCATCAGGGGCTTCTTTGACAAGAAGCGTACGAAGCTTCCTCAAGGCTGTGTACATGTTGGCGGAGAGATTCTGAAGAAAAAGATCAATGAACCAACCTCTCAGCAATTCAAAGTGGTAGATTAATCTCAACAGGAAAAAGGAGATTAAACTACACAGTGATATACCACATCTCCTGGAGGAGCATCTGCTGATGTTAGCGGAGCCTTTGCTGGGGTTGCCACGGGTTTACTCGGCTTTACTACTTTTACAGAAGAAGGGAATCTGCAATTGAATATGCAACTCTGAGCTAAATTGATCTTTAACAAGCCGGTAACACATAAACACACCTAATTGCATTGCTTTACTTGAACCTAGTTTATGTGAACCTTAGAAGAAAGATATGTCTTAAGCACAAAGTCAAACCTCATCATTATAGTCTGGCTTCCAGAAAAGAGCGAGGCAGCCTTTGAATTATTCACCTAGATACAGATAGGTAAATAGACGTTAGGTGTGTAACAGCTTCAAGAATGAATGTTATGCGCACAGAGACAACCAGGGTTCCATTTCGCTTACTATCATCCTTAATCATCAATGAGAGGGAGATCAATGAGAGGGAGAAGCGAAGTGCAAAATATTCACAACTAAGTACCTTGAGCAACGATGACACAGATCCATACACATCACTTTTCCTAACATCTTCCACAAGAATGTCCTCTGTTACGAGATAGTGCACGATGCGAGAGACTTCAATTTTCGATAAATGTTTTCCAGCTCCATGGAGCTGCAAAGTCTCATGTCTGTGTTTCTTGACCTAGATGCAGAGAAGACAGTTATTATTTCAAGAGATCGAGCCACACTGATTGGATTGCTGGGATTGAGAAGCCAAAGGCTTTCATTAACAATTAGTACAAGTACAGAAAAGGGACCATGGTTTATGAGGCGTAACGTGTTTTAGGTTTTAGCAGAATCTGGAAGAGAAACGGAATATATGAATATAAAATAGTCCTAAAGCTTGAAAGAGATGCGGATTATTATTATTCGTGCATACCATTTGGTTTAAGGAACCTCTGTAGACTTCAAGAATATGAGATGAAGAAAACCTTTCTCCTGTTTGCTTCACCAGTTCAACCTGTGCAAGTCACAGAAGATCACCCGTGATCAAATACACATCCAACAAGTGAGATATACATGATGAACTTTAAACAATTCCTATACCAGTTGCCTTGTAATCAAGGTGACATCTTTGTCAATCAGACTCTGGCTACTGCAACAATTATCACACGTATTTTTGCAGTTTGTAGAGTCAAACTTTTCCCCAAAATGGACTAGTTGTAGGTAACGTCGGCAGTCCACCTCATTTTCACAGTATCTAAGCTGGAGCAATAAAATTTGGAGAAATATCTCAGCAAGTATAACGTTGAAAGCAAATAATAGGAATCTTCACGTTAAGTACCATGCGGAGAAGGTTTTCAGTATTCGTTTCAAGTATCCTCCCTGAACTTGCTACACGATTATAACCACTTGCCATGGGACTTTGGTCAACTCCTCCTTGGCTAATCATATGCTTTACTCGTATCTGGAATAATATTGGGTATCACAAACATGACCAAGAGCAGAGAGATGAAAGATGAAAAAATTTCATCATTTCAGACTAAAAAAGCGGAGATAAGAACCAGAAAAAAGTACATCATGTTAGTATAAATGCAACTTACATAGTCTCCATAACCGTAATACAAAACACAGGATGACCGCTGGCCATCCCTGCCAGCACGACCGCATTCCTTGGATTTTTAAAAATATAGCTTATGTGAGTTTCTAGCTTTATGTGCAATCAGCTAAATAAGATTTTCATGATTGATTGCACAATTAAGTACCTGATGATAGCCTTCTATAGACTTTGGGAGTGAGTGATGAATAACAAAGCGGACATCAGGCTTGTTGATTCCTGGAATGTGAAATGTTAATGGGCAGCAACATTCCATCAATTAAAACAACATTAGCAAAAACCATTACCCATTCCAAAGGCCACGGTAGCACATATTATATTGATTTCATCCTTGCTCCATTGTTTCTGTACTAAGGCACGTTGAGCAGGCTCAATACTGCCATGGTAGAATGCTGCTTTATGACCAAACTCCTGAAAATAGTATCCAATTCTACGTTTAAACATGATATTTGTGGGATGCACAGGACATGATCAAGCTTCAATATACAAATGACCAACCTGCAACCTTTGAGCGACTTTCTCGCAGTCCATTCTGGAAAGACAATATATAATTCCACATTCATCAAAATGGTTTTCCTTGATGAATTTGTCAATATCTTCCAGACACTTTTTTGTCTTGGGAACAACGGAATACCTGCAAACTTCTTGGTAAGCAGCATTCTGGAATATATATAAATATAGTTTTAGGTAGTTTTACTTTACCATAGATTTGGACGATTAAAACTCTGCCGGAACACAACACAGTTTACAAGGCCAAGGGCTTGTACAACGTCTTCTTTCACACTGGCTGTTGCGGTAGCTGTTAAAGCTAGCACGGGAATGTTGGGAAACTTCTGCTTTAGAATACCAAGACTCTGCATATTCCACAATATTTTTGGTGGGTTAAAAGGGAAGGTTATATTTCCCTAAAAAGTAAGAGAGGTGCCTTGTTTGAAGCTTTTGATGGCCTAACCTGGTAGTCTGGTCGAAAGTCATGTCCCCACTGGCTCACACAATGAGCTTCATCGATAACAAATCGAGCAAGCAAATCACGAGAATTTAAGCTTTCTAGATGCCGCAAAAGAGAATCGCTTCTGTAGTCAAAAAAGAGATACTTCTTAGCTATTGGTTACCAATACTATCATTCAGTGTGGCGAGCCTTGGATAACTTGTCCACAACATGCTACTAACCAATCTAGAATTATAAGAAACGTCTGGTAGTAGTGCATATATCATAGGCCACAATATATCCTACCCGAGGCTAGTAAAAGAGGAATACAGAACAAAAAAAAAAAGAGAGTTTATATACATATATAAAAAAAAACAACTCACTGTGCCACTTTTTCGGGCGTGACATATAGTAATCTGTACTTAGAATGCTCAGAACTAAGCTCCTGAAAGATCTTCAGTTGTTCAGCCCATTCCATGCCGGCACTTAGGGAAGCAGCTGGAATATTGGCCTGTAACCATGATTCAGAAATCAAAGTGTTAAATGGAAAGGAACCCCTATGAGAATAATTTTTCAATGAAACAGAAGATACAAATAAAATCTCTGGGGGTTGATGAAGTGCTCACCTGCAATAGGTTCATTATCTGGTCTTGAATAAGTGACACAAGTGGAGAAATGACTAACGTTATTCCTGGACAGATCAGAGCGGGGAGCTGCAAAAGAAAGATGTTAGAAAAGAATTTGGAGAACACAACTTGAAACTTTCATCTCTTTTGCGTAGGACGTATACGATATCTCAGTGAAAAACAAGAAATAGATTTAAGAATCAATAATGAAATTAAAAAAGTAATGTTTTTTAAGTATAATGACCTGATATGTCAAACTCTTCCCTCCTCCAGTTGGCATCAAAACAAAAACATCAGAGCCACTCATTGTAGCATTAATGATTTCTCTCTGGTTAGGCCGAAACGAGTGATTTCCAAAAAATTTTTTGTTACTGACCTGAACGTTGCAAGGAAACACATGAGCACATAGAATGTAAGTGAACAAAGAAAAGAATAAATAAGCTAATTACCTCCAATTTTCTTGTCCAAGGAAAATCACGACTGCTCCACCTTTTGTCATTTGAACCTTCAGTGTAGGTCACGTCTATAATCTTTGGAACATATTGTTCCCTCTCCGCAGGAGCAGATGAAAGACCATACCTATCTACAGAAAATGAAGAATCTCTTGGCATGTTCCAGCTATCACATGCATATCTGCCTTGCTCACTAAAACGTGCTCGAGAATCAGTTTGTGGATGATCCATTTTTGGATTTGTTGATTTAGGTGTTTCATACTGGGAAGCACGAGTAGCTGTAGAAGACAAAAACTGAGATTTTTGCCTTTCTTTATCTTGGATATGGTTCTCGAGCTGCTGAATTTGCTTCTTAAGCTGTAACCTAGCAAACAACGCAAGTTGCGATACATTAGAAAACTGACCAAAAGTCAAGGCATACTCACAGTTGTGATACCCTTAAATACTGGCTCAAGAAACAGATGCTGTCTCTATTATTTCTTTAATCCTAACCTCTTTTCGCTGTAATATTCCCGATAAATTTTGCTGGGTAATATACTACATCCTCCGAAAGGGAGCTAAATTATTACTCCTATAGAAAAAGGCAATTTTAACAGCCAAGAAAACGGTAACAAAATTGATTGGGATATAAACCTCTCTTGACGAAGCTGTTCAACACGATCAGGACTCAGATCAGTAGCATTGTCAATGAGTTCGTTTGATATTGCAATCAGCACGTTCTTCATTTGTTCCAAATGGGTTGAAGCTTCTGGACAAAGCCCTAGCTGAGTAGATACCAACATCAAACAAAAATGAGAAAACCAATAGGTTTCAAAACTGAAAAAAAAAAATACAAGAGAGAAGCAATAATCATACCTTTATTCCATGACTACAGTTGGAACATAATTCAGGAGGCAGACAACACTCTTCTTCTCTTCTGGAAGCACTTCTATCCACAGGTGGAGTTCTCGATGGAAAATTAGATACTGATGGTTGAGGAGTACTTGTTGATTGGTAGTGTTCCATCAGAATTTGGTCGATATCAATATTCTGCATCACAAAGTGTTAACATGCTTGAGTTGACGTATTTTCACCACAAAGCCCTATAATGCGTAAGCATCTATGAAAATACTTGCTTCCAGTTCCGAATTGGATAACAGTTAAAACTACAAGGTAAGCTATAAGTAGTTTTGATCTTTGCTGTCATCGAAATATGCTACAATTTACAGATGCTACAGACACAAGATTGGAAAAACCAGATTCTTCACATGGAGTGCTACTTTAACCGGAAACATTACCTTAAGAATCTCATCATCATCAATCTCATCAAGATATGCATCTCCAGATTCTAGCTGCTCAGCTGGGTATGCAGAATTCCTGAATGGTTTCTCCACACCATTTAAATGCGTGCAACTGGTTTCTGATTCTCTGACCTCATCATTTACCCGTGGAAACTTTTCAGCAATTATTTTATCATCACCAGCGACAGGGGAAGGGAAGCTGTGAAAGTATCTTCCAGTTCCTGAAACACTCATGTGACTTTGGTTTTGTCGACTGTTTGGGTAAAAAGATCCATCAGTGCTAGATGTAACTTTCACAGAGGATCTCTCTCTTGCAGAGTATGAGCCATTGGTGCCACCATCATCAAAGGGGGGAGTAGTGCCAGGTCTTAGGTAGGCATTATTTATTGAGAGGCTTGAAAGAGCACGCCAAGCCTGCCAACACAGGATACCAATAACTAACATATATGTACAGTTCATGAAAAGAGGTCTATCTACAAGGGGAAGGTCAATCAGAAACTAGGGAAATATAAGAACTAAAACGAGATATTATTTATTCAAAGAAATGGAAAGAGAAACAAGAAAAACATGTGATGAAGATCCTCCTCAAGGGGAATGCATCAGTTAAAGATTATAATTACCACCACAATTTCCCTTCAACAATATTACCTTTGCAATTTTCGGGTGCGCCAAAGTATGCACATTCACACCGGGAAAGGCAATTGACCTAGACAGAGAGAACAAAGCTTCTTAAATAATTGTGAATCACTTAGTTGTAAGCAGATTCATGAAGAAGACTAAGAAAACCTCACAAAACTTCCCATCGCGGACATATTCTATCTAGAGGCATCAAAGAGAAATATTATGCACATCACACTCAATACTATTTGCAGGGTAGTTTGGTAGTATGAGAGTCGACCCATACATAAGCCGAAGCCTCTAATTTTGTTCAAAGTTATTAATAAGAAAACAAAACACGGATTGGCACAAAGATCCAGATGATTCTGGAAAAACGAGATAATACAATTTGGTGGAAAGCTATCCTTGACTTTGTTTGATAGTTAATCTTCAACAGTTCTACTTCTAGTAATCCAAACAGCAGATGGTGAAAAAAGTAAAAGAAAATCAAGGAACAATGACAGAAGACAGAAGGAGATGATTGTTCTCGAAAGAATGAGCATAGAGCCATAATACCTTGCAGTCATATCTCTGTTTCTTCTAGGCTTTTGACTTTCTAGAGCGTAAAGGAAATTGGAGCTCAGGAACTTAGTCACGGACGATGGACTCTCGAGCGCCTTTGCGTGTTCTGACCAATTAATCTGAGGACCTTCAGGTTTCTGAACTTCAGGGAGCTGACTCCTACTGCATTTTAACAGTCAGTTACGGAGAGCAAAAAAATAAGAAGAAACAGCCAGAAATATTTGGAATAAAGCAGAGAGTACAAGGCAAAGACCATTCTTGCCTCATTTGATTCGAACTAATCATAGGTTTAACATGCTGATGAGGTTCCAGTAGTTTCTTGAGACCGAAATTTAGTCACTTGATAGAACACATGAAAAGAAATTGCATTCGGATTAGTGGGGAAGCTGATGATAAAGCAACAAAGAACACAAACACAATTATCAAAGACTAGTTCGTTTACAGAAATCTACCAATTTTTTTGGCCGAGAAAATTATGCGAACACAAAAAATCCGAACTTCACGTTTACGATTAAAATCCGCTAGTTTTTGGCCACCAATTTCAGCACTTGGGAAAACGGTAAAATACTCCAGAAACAGGAAATTGAAGTGAATCGACCAGTCATGGCTCCAAAGGATTTCTCATTACCCACAGACAACGAAAACCCTAATCGAAAACTAAACAGAAAGTCGTCGCATTTACAGGCCGAAGAAACTCATCGATGTGACAAAGAACGAAAACCAAAAAAAAAAACCCTAGAAATGACCGCGAAAGGAAAGCCCAGGAAATACATTTTTAGAACCAGTGGAGTCTTTTGCTTCAGCACCGGTACTGTCGCTTTCAGGCGAGACGAAGTAGGGAATAAAAGGGTCGCCGCCGACTGAGCTTAAAATGATTATGCGGTTTCCTAATGGCGGGATTGCTTCCCTCTCGTATTCTCGCAATTCGCAAACGCAAATTAAATTACTTTTTGAATTTTAAACATTTCAAATAGATTTTTTTTTTTTCAACCTTCAAAAAATAGCTTCGTATTATAATTAGCATTTTGGAAAAAAAGAAAGTTGGAGAAAAAAAAAACTAATTTACGAAATTTTAAAATCAAATGAAATGAGAATCCAAAAATCAACCTTAAAGTAAGGTCACAATGAGTTTCAAGTAGGAAAAATAAAATCTAATTTACAAAATATTTATTCGAGGTCACAATGTTCATGGTAGCAAGGACTCATCATCAACCTCTGTTTGTTCTTCTTATACTGCAAATTTTACAAATCTCCAAAACCCAAAACCAAAAACCAAAGCATTGTAAATGGCAAACACAAAAACAAGACGCTTTTAAGTTTCAGCAAACCAACGACAACTTGTTTCTTACACAAACCAAAAACCAAAAAAATCAACTGATTCTCACTTCTCCACTTGCGTGTACTTCCTTTACAGTCTTATCGTATTCATCTTCTTCGTCTTCCTCTTCCTCCACTTCCTCCTCCTCTTCCTCTTTCCCCTCTCCATCTCCCTTTCCTCCCCAGCCAAAACCTCCAATGGATCGGGATACAGGAGGAGGCGTTTTGGCGTCAGCCACTATCTTCATGATCTCTTCAGCGGTCTGGAGAGAGAACGTCGGGTTCTCTTTCCTGAAATATGTAGCTTGAGCTGTCTCTGTGAGTTCCCTTGGCAAGTTCTTCAGGAACCATGGGTGTTTCTTGATTTCCGCAATGGTTATCCTCTGCGAAAACAACAACGTAGCACAATTGTCAAACAAGACCATCTTTTGAAAAGAGTTTGCTCATTTGATTGATGTATATACCTTGAGTGAATTGGCCACAAATATACGGGAAAGGAGATGTTTGCAATCCTGTGAGATGTGGACGTAGTCGGGGATCTTGTACTGAACAGCCATGATTTTCTGTATTACAAGATCACACATTAATGAATAGGATGTAGCATGCTTAGCGCAAGATATGCAGACACATGGCTCAAAAGAAGAAACCTACTTGTATAGTTTTCCTGAAGTTTTTAGGGTCTTCCTGGTCTTCAAATGGGTATGCTCCAACCAGCATGACATAAAGAGTCACACCACAAGACCATACATCAGCCATCTGAAAGAGGAGCGAAATATTACATATCTTAGCGACTTCCACCAAGATAATTTTACAAAATTCAGAAGAAAAAAGAAGTAAACCCATTGGATTAAGTAGGTATATTGCATTGTGCATGATGCCTGATTACCTTGCCATCATATTCTCTCCGAGAAAGGACCTCAGGTGCAATATATGCTGGAGTTCCAACTGTTGATTTGGGCCTCGAGTGCAGCAGAGAGGACTACAAAAGCAGGATAGCAAAACACTTGAAAATGCTTTTACGACAAAGGAGGAGAATAAGAGGGATCTCATAGACAAGGGAAGAACTTTGATGTCTTTTTTAGCGCCGGACCTTGGAATAACCAAAATCACAGATCTTTAGGCGTGGAGCAGGACTTCCATCCAGGAGCGTATTCTCGAGCTTCAGATCTCTATGGCATATTTGCTGCGACAAAATGGGCAAAAGTTGACCATATGATGGATAAAGAAAACGATTTCAAACATCTAAGGGATAAGTAATCTTGCTTAAGTCATTTCTCGGGATTACCATAGCATGGCAATAGCTAACGCCGGATATAAGCTGCTGGAAGAAGTATCTCGCCTGAAGAAAACAAAAAGGATTAGAAAGTAGGCCTGGATTTCATCATCAAAGCAGCAGCTACAGATGATGTAACAAACAGGTCTTACATATCCCAATTGTTTCATGCACTATAACAAATAAGACAAGATTCACATGTTTATCCAAATACCATACAGAACTCTAAAATTTATCCTAAACAGTACTTGCATATTAGCAAAACCACGCCATAATTTCAAAAGCCAAGCTATACCTCATCCTCACTAAATCTTCCAGCACTGCATATTCGCTCGAACAGTTCACCACCAGCAGCATACTCCATGGCAATGGCAAGATGGGTTGGAGTCAACACCACCTGTAAAATCCATGAAGCTACAAGATTAGTAAATTACCAACTTCAGTAGAATCTTTTCATCATTCCGAGAACACATGCCAACGTCAAGCAGTAAGATATCTACTAACCTCCTTAAACCGGATTATATTTGGATGACGAAGTGATCTGTGATTTATGATCTCTCTTGCCACGTTCTCATCAATCTGTGCCCAAAAAACAACAAAGACAATGCTCAATCTACAATATTCTGAGGAAAATGGCACAACTCCGAGATAACTAGCACCATCAGCTAACGATTTAGCAAAATAAAATCCCTTAGAATTAGGTAAGACTAGTGGTTTCATAGTTTGCTAATCAGGGTATAGGAAATGAGAGATGATCGGAGCTCATAAAAAGGGACATTGAAAAGGTACCAAAAGCAAAGTAATTACCTTTGGACCACGCTCGATGTACTTCATGGCAACAAGTTCCTTAGAGTTTGTGACCTTCATGAGCCTGGCCACTCCGAAATTCCCAGCGCCTATGTCTTTCACCAGCTCGTACTTGTCCATGTTCGCTCGACAACCCTAATTCCAAACACGCAAACAAACAAACCAAACCAAAACAAATACCCAGAATTCTCCAACTTCTCGTTAAACTTAGCTCCAGTTCAAGCCCTACCAGCTATATACCACGATAAAATTTCGACGTGGAATCCTAAACAAGGCAAGAACCAATCAGTATCCCAAGGATGCGATTTCGAGATCTCGCGACTCACAGAGAAGGTGAAGAAAAAAGGAAAGAGGTAACGATGGAAGGTGATTGAGATTTGGATTGGAGAGATTTGAAGGCAAAGCGAAGAATCGACTTTCTTTTTTTTCTTTGTTGTTGGAATTGTTTTTTTTTTTTTTTTTTAACAGAAGAAGGAATTGTTTTTTTTTCTTCAAATAATAATAATGATGATGATGAGAATGAAGAATCTCGCCCTCATGATGCTTCTTTCTTTAATTACATTAATTAATTAATTAATTGGATTTTAATTCTTGTTTTAGGTTTTTAACAAAGCGAGGACCCCACAAGTTTCCATACGATCCATACATGTATCCCTTGCTGATTCGAGTGCCGCGTTGTACGGACACTAACACGCACCGTTTTCTTTTTCCTAATTAAGGAATTTAAAACAAGGGTGGTGGTTACTTAAAGAATTGCTTAAGCAACAAATGACTAGCCACATCCATTTTCGTTTGTCTTTCTGCACTTAGAGGCATCATCCTAAGGCATTATCGAAATGTTATGGGAGTGATTGGTAAGAGCTGTAGAGACTTTTATTTTTTTTAAAAGTCTTTAAAGTCTATTTTTTATCAATCACACTTTAGCATTTTAAAAGTTTTAAAAGTTTTCCTATTTTTTCTCACAGTCATTTTTCACTTTTTTGCTCTTATAACATTATTTTTTTAAAAGCCAATAATTTATGACTTTTTATAAACAAAAAGTCACAGCTCTTATTTTAAAAGCCAAAAGTTTTCACAGCAGTTTTATTTTTAAAAGTCTAGAGTAAAAGCCAAAAGTTTTCACAGCAATATCAGTATGTAATTCGTTTGCTCGTTTAAATGTTGCAAATAATAATATAATGATTAAAAAAATACGTCATCTTTGGCTCTAAAAATAAGATTTCGCAGTTTAACACTAAATTGCTATAGTTTTTTCTAAAAAAAACATTAATGAGATTCCATAGTTTTAGTGCTAAAACGTGTTTATGTAATTGTTTTAGTCCCTCAAAACATTAATGAGATTCCATAGTTTTGGTGCCAAAATTCCTCAAAATTAGCATCAACACAAAATTCTAATTATTTAATTGTCAAAACGTGTTTATGTGGATTTTTTGTGACAAAGTGTTTTCGTCGCTTTGTAAAAAACATGATTCCACAATTTTGATTTAGAAAAACAATTTTTGCGGTTTCGACACCAAAATGGGATGGAGGCGGACAAACTAGATTTTCTATGGGCCTTTAAACTAATATAGGTTTCATGTCTATCGGCCCAATTAATTGATTGAAACGAGCTCTGAGCTCTATCGTTTTTTAATTACCCAAAATCTCTCCTAAGCGATACACTGAGGATCTCTGCCGAACATAACATCACTGTGCTCTCTCTTCTTCTCTTCGTTGCTCTCTCGATCGCTCGTTGCCGAGATACGAGAGAGCTGCTACTGAATTGTCAAGATGCAATTTACGCCAAATTGAATTAGATCATCGAGTTTAGTCATTGGTCTAACGCATTCCCACCGTCGTCTCCGTCTTCCTCAGATCTGATCGTCCGCCGGTTTTTGCGATGCCGTCTTCCTCCTCTTCCGTGGCCGCCGTGTTCCTTCTTCTCGTTTCCCTTCTAGCATCTTCTCTCGCCTCCGATTCAGATCATAAGGTTAGAGTCGGATCTCCGGTACCTGCCGTTTTTTTTGTTTTTTACACAGCTCGAATCGAGTACTGTGTCTGTAGATCTCGTGATTTGCATGGTGTTTGTGATCGATTTTTTTTTCTTTATTGGATCTATTCGTTTTTGGATAGGTAGGATCCTCGAGCTTCCAACCATTTGCTTCTTCGTTGCAACTCTAGGAAGATTATTTCTTCATTGTAATTTTGCTTCTGCAATCGCAGTTTTTTTAAGTAGATTTTGCTATGAGATTGAGATTCTCGTTTCCTTGCTACTCAGAAACCCAGTTACTGCACGTGGTAGTCTTTTTTATGTACAAAACACGTGAATGTACTTGTCTGGCGTTAAAATGATAATTTTCCTTTGGTCGTCTCTGGAGTGAATATTTTTTCGTGCATTCGGGAAATGTTGAGAGCAGTACAAGCGCGATATGAACCTACAGTTTCTTGTTGCGTATAGCTTTTATTGGGATACAGCATCTATGATATGTAGATCATACTGTTCTTACGGTGGGGAGAGATAAGTGAAGAAAAGTTTTTAAATTGATCTAATATGTAGTATTTACAGTATTCCTTGCCGATGGTCAGTTTTAGCTTAAAATTGTTTGATTCCAACTAAATCTTCTCTGTTTGAAAAGATCATAGATATAGGCAGGTCATGCGTTGAACCTGTTGGCCTATTAAGAGATTAGCCTAGCGACCTATTCTCTGAAACCAAATATATAGTGAAACGCTCTGTAATGATCTAAATATCATTTTAATGAGAGAAACTCATTTATACATTTCTGTCAATTCAATGCTTTTACATTCACTTTTTTTCAGTATCAAGCTGATGAGCAGGTTACGCTGTGGGTGAACAAAGTTGGCCCATATAACAATCCACAAGAAACATACAACTATTACAGTCTTCCATTTTGCCGCCGATCTAAAAATGATCTTCACAAATGGGGTGGTCTTGGTGAAGTCCTTGGTGGAAATGAACTGATTGACAGCGAGATCGAGATAAAGTTCTTGAGTATGTTTTAATTCTTATCCTAGCATCTGTGTAATACTAGTTCTCTTACTTGTGCTCTAATTACATTACCTTTTTCCACAGAGAATGTTGACAGAAATGTTATCTGTCAGCTTGCGCTCGATGACGCTAAGGTCAAGCATTTTAAAGATGCCATCGAATCTAGCTACTGGTTTGAATTCTTTATGGGTATGTTTCACATTCTCTTGTACATATTGCTGATGAAGTAGCATAGACCTGGAAAGGTAACTTCTTTAGATCTTACCCTTTTTCTCACAACTTTTTTCTGTGGCATCTGATTTGCGTGGACTTTCATCTGGTGGTTCTAACGTCAGATGATCTGCCTTTGTGGGGTATGAGCTTTTGTATATTTACTTGAAATATCCAAATTTCTTTTTGGATTTTAGATAGTATTAATACTGTCTCTTCGATATTGTAGGCTTCGTGGGTGAGCTGCATCATGACAAAAATGGTGAAAACGGCAAGCATGTCCTCTACACACATAAGAACATTGTTGTCAAATACAACAAAGACCAGGTCGGTTGTTGCTACACCATTAAGCAATAATATGGATATCATGTGACTACATGCTGTGATCTTATTTATTTATTTTCATAGATCATTCATGTTAATCTCACTCAAGACAACCCAAGGCCACTAGAAGCTGGGAGAACAGTGGATCTGACGTATTCTGTGCAATGGATTTCAACAAATGTCACATTTGCTCGCCGTTTTGACGTGTATCTGGATTATCCATTCTTTGAGCACCAGGTAACGTTTAGCTTGTTATATACCTTTCTGCTTTTGTCTTTGATTATGATTGGTTCACAGTTTCATAATGTATCATACTGAATGTCTCTTTCCTGCTTGATTAGCAATTTTTATCTGAATTTCATCTCTTCAAGATGCGTGTTCAAGCTTTATAAGCCTTCTAGGAGTTTTTTTGGTTTTGCAGATTCATTGGTTCTCCATCTTTAACTCGTTCATGATGGTTATTTTTCTCACTGGATTGGTCTCAATGATATTGATGAGGACTCTCAGAAATGACTATGCGAAGTATGCTCGTGAAGATGATGATCTCGAGAGCTTGGTGATGTTTCCTCAGCTTTTATTTTTCATAGCTCCACATTTTTTTTTGCTGTTACTACTCTCTCGGCACTTTATCCAACGCTTCTTTCTTTATTTTTGAGGCTGTATAACCATTTCTGATATTAGTATTGATGAGCACAGGAACGGGATGTCAGTGAAGAATCTGGTTGGAAACTTGTGCATGGGGATGTGTTCAGACCACCATGTAGTCTAGTTCTTCTCTCAGCTGTTGTTGGCACAGGTGCACAGTTGGCGTTGCTTGTTCTTCTTGTCATATTAATGGCCATCGTGGGGACTCTCTATGTTGGGTATGTATTACACTCTTCTTTTCACTTGCCACCAACTTTTCGTGCTGTTATTTCCCCTCTATTCTTTGTAGTATCTTTGGTTTGTTTGTATATTTGGCAGAAGCCTTCAGCTTGTTGGTTGGATTATGCTCACCTCGTATTCTGATTATTTCAGGAGAGGAGCAATCGTCACAACATTCATAGTTTGCTATGCTTTGACTTCCTTTGTCTCTGGTTACGTGAGTGGTGGGATGTACTCAAGAAGCGGGGGTATGACTTATTCTTCTTGGCGGATCTCTCCAGTGTTACTCACCCCTTTGATTTTTCAGTTTTATATTAATGCCTGAATTGGTTAGGTAAACATTGGATCAAGTGCATGGTCCTCACGGCTTCTCTCTTCCCCTTTTTGTGCTTTGGAATTGGCTTTCTCCTAAACACAATTGCCATATTCTATGGATCCCTTGCGGCTATTCCTTTCGGGACAATGGTGGTTGTGTTTGTAATTTGGGGTTTCATTTCCTTCCCGCTAGCCCTCCTTGGGACAGTCGTTGGAAGAAACTGGAGCGGTGCTCCAAACAACCCATGTCGTGTGAAGACCATTCCGCGTCCAATCCCTGAGAAGAAATGGTACTTAACTCCATCGGTTGTCTCCCTGATGGGAGGTTTGCTACCATTTGGAAGCATATTCATCGAGATGTACTTTGTGTTCACATCCTTTTGGAATTACAAGGTAAAAGTTGTTACTTTGATAAGAAGAACGCTATGAAAATGCTGATACTTATTCCAGTTGACCAAACCAGAGAGACTAAAAATCCACCCCATAACAAGCTTATAAATCCAGCATCCACTAACTGCTTGCTCTCTAACCAACTCGCAACATCTATAATCTACTACATTAAGACCTAGGCTAGTTATAGCTTAAGCATGAGCAGCTGAACTTCATCAAGTAGACCCACTGTGTCCTGGCTTATAGTACTTGTAGTGTAAAAATGATTGGCTATTTATTCCTGATGGTTTTTTTGTTGGTTTGGGTTGACAGGTTTACTATGTGTATGGGTTCATGCTGCTGGTATTTGTGATTCTGGTAATTGTGACCGTGTGCGTGACAATTGTGGGAACTTATTTCCTGCTGAATGCAGAGAACTATCACTGGCAATGGACTTCCTTTTTCTCTGCTGCTTCAACGGCCGTCTATGTCTACTTATACTCTATCTATTACTACTACGTAAAGACCAAGATGTCTGGATTCTTCCAGACAAGCTTCTACTTTGGATACACCATGATGTTCTGTCTTGGACTTGGAATCCTTTGCGGTGAGCTCACTCACTCTCTCCAGTCTCTTCAAACTAAGGGGAGTGGTGTTACTGATTTGACTAAATTTTATTCCGGTGAAAATTTTGCAGGAGCTGTTGGATTCTTGGGATCAAACCTGTTTGTAAGGAGGATCTACAGAAACATCAAGTGCGACTAGAGGAGAGGTAAATGAAAAAGAAGAAAAAACATCCAATTTAGAAGGAAGCTTCGTATGGGGTTATATATTACATAAACACAGTAGAGAGAGAGAGAGTTGGGGAAATTGAGAGGGAGGAAGTTGGAGCATATATATATATATATTCTTCAATTTGGGGGCTTTTACTTCGGAGCTTTTTTTGGTATTTTCTTCTTATTTTCTCCCTTTTTGGTAAGTGACTGTTCTCTTTAGATTAGAATTGAGTGGGTGTAATATACTACTTCTACTACTATTACCTGTAATCTTTTTTCCCTATTCCTTTCACTTAGATCGTTGAATGTTGAATCTCGTGCATGAGTCTAAGATTAATTTTGGTTTCACGGGGTGACTTTATTGGGTGTCAGCAAAGCCCGTGACTGGTTTGTCTTCTCTTTCTAAGAAATCGAATATTACATGCTTAGATTCTTCATGGTCCCATATTCATATTTCGTGACTTGTCCCAAGTCCAACCACATGCTTACTCTGACCAACAAAAAATAACGCAGAATGCAAAACAGAGACAATCACCAAGGAGATAACACAAGAGCCCACATATCATACGCCGCGTGGCAGATAGCGTTCAAAAAACTCGCCTCATAAATCCTCTCTCCCTCTCTTCTTCTATGCCATTTCAACAAACCACACACACACTCTCACAACACAGAAGAATCTTTCTTTCTTTCTTTCTTTCAGCAATGGCTTCCACTGCTCTCTCCAGCGCCATCGTAAGCACCTCTTTCCTCCGCCGTCAACAGACTCCAATCAGCCTCAGATCTCTCCCGTCGGCCAACACTCAATCCCTCTTCGGCCTCAAATCCTCCACCGCACGCGGCGGCCGCGTCACCGCCATGGCCACCTACAAGGTCAAGTTCATCACGCCTGAGGGAGAGCAAGAAGTGGAGTGCGACGACGACGTCTATGTCCTCGACGCGGCGGAGGAAGCCGGAATCGATTTGCCCTACTCATGCCGTGCCGGATCTTGCTCGAGCTGCGCCGGGAAAGTCGTCGCTGGCTCCATTGACCAGTCGGACCAGAGCTTCTTAGACGATGACCAGATGGAAGAAGGGTATGTTCTCACCTGTGTCGCTTACCCGACTTCTGACGTCGTCATCGAAACCCACAAAGAAGAATCCATTGTTTAAGCAGATTTAATAGCTTCATCAATGAAATTAATCAAATGGGAAAAGCTTGATGTATACGTCATCTCTTTCTTGTTAATTCGCTAATTAGGCTCATCATTTTACAAGATCAATGGATCCCAAATTTTTAAAAAAATAATGTTTGTTTCTTCCTCTATCCATACATCTCTATATTATATGATTCAAAGCAAAAAAAAAAAAAGAGAGTAGAAGTTGCGATGGCGTATATTATTTGATTCTAGAGCAGATATAATATGTAAATCTAAAAGCTAAGCCCAAATGGCGAGTGCGGACATAAGTCCAGCTCCAAGGAACAACATAACATAAGACACAACTTGAAGCCTCACATTACAACTCATCCTCTTGCTTAGAAAATCAGCTGCGATTAGGTCCACCAGAGCCATGTACACCAGTATCCCAGCCGAGAGCGAGTCAAGTATCCCTTCAGTGACCAAAGCTCCAGGGCTATGCGAGTTGAAAGACGAGGCCACCGCGGTTCCAATCCCGATCCCTACAGGCGTGGTCAGCGCGAAGAAGCAAGCCATTATGGTCGCTGACTTGTTCCTGAACTCTGCCTGAGAGATGCAGCCTCCTAGCGCGAATCCTTCAAAGAACTGGTGAAATGACAGAGCTGCAATCAGAGGCCTGATCGTGCATGGCGACTGCGATACCCCGAGGGATAAACCGATGATGATCGAGTGCGACACAATCCCAAGCTCCAATATCTGCAATATCATCAGTAAACGACTTAATACAAAGTCTGGCTTCTGAGATTAAGCTCCAAAATGAATAAGAGATTTTTAAACCTGAGAAACAACAACATGCCTAGCTCCGTTTTCGACATCCTGATTTCCGTGCGCATGTCCATGTGAATGTCCATGACTAGCATAACCATCGCATGTTCCATGTCCATTAGAGTGGCTGTGTCTATGGTGTGCGGCATGAGCACGAACGCCAACAATGTGAATCCCGCCACCGTCTTCTTCACCAAACACTTTACTATCGTTTACTCTTTCCGTAGCCACGGGAACAACAGCAGTCTCCTCACAGCCGGGATCAGCAACGGCGGCTTCACTAGCAGGAGCCTCGTTCCTCTCCTGCTTCCTCTCGTAGTACTGCGTCCCCATGAAATCCACAAGCAGAGTAATCAAAGCAGCCACCATTGCAAAGAAGCCCGGGAAAGGGAACTTGGACCAGGGATAATCAGGTAAGCACGGATTGGTCAGAGCTTCCGTGCCGCCTGCAAGCATATGGACGAAGCCAGTGGCGAGTATGACACCGGCTGCAAAGGCTTTAGCAGCTACAAAGAGGTTTCCCTCGGTTCGAAGGAACCGGCGGTTCTTGCCAATGAGAGGTATGGCTACACCGGCAGCTCCAGCTAGGAGAATCGAGGCAATGGCTACGAACTTGAGCAGAAATGCAGCTGAATCGTCTCGACAGAGGTCTGATTCGCCGGCATCACAGAGGATTTTAGAGGGAGGAGAAGAAGAAGCCATTGTCTCGGGAATTACCTGCAAAATGGACTCTTTTTTTTCCATGGTCCATAGAGCAAAAGATAACGCAATTCAGAACAATTACAGTCTCATTTCATTTCACTAGATTAACTCTGATAAATTCGATTGGAAGATGGAATAAGCTTAAGATCATACGGAATTGAGTGGGGAAAACAGAGTGTCACTCAACAAATGAAAAAAATGTTGGATGAAATACCTGAGAGAGAATCGCTTCCTGATCCGAACAAGTATAGAGGAAACGATTTCCAAAGAACCTAAGACGACCAAGATAAGAGAATTCGAATATCAGATTCCACAAATTAAAATAAAAACCCACTGATTTGATAAAAAAAACAATGGGAGGGACGAATCGAATCCCAAGGGAGGGAGGGTGGAATTTGACTAACATCGACGATGATCATGGGAACAAGAAGAGTGTCTTCTTCTTCCTCGGGATCAAGGAGCAGAAAGCGAAACCTACACTAATATTATATAGGAGAAATCGAAAAGGGAGAAATCGAAAAGAAGGAAGAAAGTTGGAGAAAGAGCGAAAGAGTGTCGACATTGTCGGGAGGTTGGAGTTGCAGTCTGCGAACAGAGGCTCGCTCCCTGGCGGTTTCAACACTGAGTTTCTCAGTCTTGTCTATACTTGCCTAATATGTCGACATTCTCACGTTATTCTCTCTTTTCTTTTTTCATTTTTATTCTTTAAAACATACAAAATAGAGTGATTTTAGAATTTCTTTTTTTAAATAGCACTATCCTTTTTTTCTGTTTCATAAGTCTTTTTCGCTGTAAACGTTGTGCTGGTAAAATTTGTGTTTTTTTTCTTTTCTTGTTAGATTGTAAATGGTTGATATAAGATTGTAGATGTAGTAGAGAGCTGATGCAATGCTCATATCTACATTTGAGTGCTAATGCATTTTGTGTTGGTTTAGATCAATGGATAGAAGTCGAATGAACGAGGTAATTACAAGTGTGCTTAATTCAATGGGTATGTAAGAATAAAGTTAATTTTGTAATGATGGAAAACAGAATGATGCCAACTTTAAAATAAAAAGTGTTTCTTTTTTGCATAATTACTTGGTTATAGTAATTTATGGTTTTACGGATGTCAAAGTAATTACAAGCTTAGTAAGAGAAGAAACAAGATCAAGTCCTCCTAAACAACTCAAAAAGTGTTTCTCCATTATCACCATTATTCTCTTCACTCCCACTCTCCCTCCTTCCGTTATCTTCTTCACTTTCAATCTCAATCTCAATCTCATCATTTAAAGGCTGCATCGAACCGATGTTGTTGTATGTTTCGGACAGATATTCTTCGACTCTAGAAGTGTATCCATCTTCTTGAGGACTGCTCGATGAAGCTGCTGCTCCGAATATGGACTCTGCCTGGTCTATGGAGTTTATGGTGATCTGATTCAGCGAAGTCATCGATGAGCTCCTCGACAATGTTCCCACTGTCATCTCATCTCTCTCGTCTATTGTTGCTGTGTCCAGGGAACACACAGATCTCGCGTGCTTCGACCTCTCTTTCACTCTCTTGCACCAGCTGTGGAGCGAGTCTCTTACGTTCTCTGCTATCACAGCTTTCTTGCACCGAGATCCCATCTGTTCAGATGATCAGGTAAATCCAGAGCATTTTGATGAACAATGTTTTTACTCACTGACTTTGATAGGCTTACCATTATGGATCTTGTAGATTTAGGAAAGATTTAGACGAACCTGAGTGACGATTACATTGAGAGGCACAGTACCATAACTACACCAGAACTGAACAAGAACCCTGCATTCACCAGAAAAGCAAAGGCTTTTAGAGATGAAAGATAGCTGTGAAATTTTTGTGTGTTTGAAACGCACCCAGAAATTAGACGGCTCGATATCATCACATGGTTCTTCATGAAGCAAGATCTTTCCTTGATTCCCCACTGATGCATGAAATGAAAGATCTTTTCAGAATCTCAAAAGATTTACATAGCGCTGATTTAAGTATTGATGCAGGTACTTATGAGGTGTTCTTACCAAGAACCAGATGAATGTTGCCATTTCAAATGCATTCTGCATTAAGAGGAAGTATATAAGGATCATATCTGCGAATCATGGCTTGTAGAATTGAGAAATGAAAGGTTGTTTTTGTTAACCTGAAAAATGATAAATTGTATCAACCGTAATAGAATTTCTGGTTTCCCAAACCAGAAAAGTCCATCACGCGGTTTCACTTGAGCCCCACCAGTTGTGCCTGTCTGCTGCTCCTTTACCTCGAGAGCTAGCTTTGAGACAACGTGCTCAAGTTTCGTTCCAACCAACATGACAAGCTTAAACAACAAAACAAATACATACACATGCTTATGAGTGTTAGTCCCCTTATGAAAATTTTCAAGCTTTTCTACTTGCTTACTCTTGCTTTGTTCACTTACAATGGCAGGGATGAAGGATAACCAAAAGTACATATTCAGGCCTGCAACAATGTCATCCGAATAAACAAGACAAAGCTTAAATGCGGAGATAGGAATGGAATTCACTCTGTATTTATATAACCGTTAAGTTACCATGAACATTTATGCAGATACATACTATCGCGTAAACCCAAAGCGGCCAGCTGTTGATTCATCAAGAAACATTCGTCAGTTCCATTCTGTAATTTCCTTATGAAAATCTTCTGATTGTGGTTGAATCAAGGAATCTAAATAAATTCTGAATGCTATCAAAAAAGCACACCTTATTCCAACAATGCCATGAAACTCATCTTCCATGCTCCGTACCATATACATATGGAAGTTGTATGTAAATGGCAAGTTATGTTTCTGGATGGATATTCAAAGTAATGAAACACTAGTTCAGTACAATAATGCCAGCTACCAGATCAGATGAGAAGTCTGAGAACAAAAATATGAACCTTCACAATCTAAGGCTAAAAAAAGTCTTACATACAAAGTTTGAAGGGAAATGCTGAAAGAGAGAAGAAACAAACAAAAAGATACTCACAGTGAGGAAACCTAACCGAAGCGCAAAGTAGTCAGACTTCCGTATGGAGCCTCTAAACTGCCGCAGGAAACAAAGCTGCAACAACAAACATATATATATTCTATTAACTATGGAGAAACAAGTAATTGTCTTTCTTCTTTCTTTCAACAAGGTTCTTTGATAGCTTGCAGTTATCTACTTGTGAATAACCCATCTGTATCAAAAATGTTCTCAACTGGATATATGAAACTATTGAAAAGGAAAAATCATGGAGAGTTACCATCCAGATGAGAAAACGATTGTTACTCCAAGGATGAGAGGCATGATGGAAGACAAATGTAGACTGCCGCATCATCACCTTCGTCTTCTTTGCTATTGAACAATATCAAGCAGAAAAAGATATTTCAAGAAGAATTTGAAGATCAACTGCTGCATAAAAGCATCTCCACGGCTCAAGTGAGTTCACGAAATGCACAGCTTAAATAATCCTAGTTTCACACTGTTCCCAATCCTAAGACAGCAGATTTCCTCATGTGCCTCGAGATGAGATTCATCAAAGAAACATACAAGCTTATTACTTGAAGGAGAAACAGAAAAGCTCTATCATTTACCATGGATATCTGCTTCTGCCATTATGATCGCTTGGGCTTCCCACTTTCTCCAACTGTATATCTGTGTCAAATGATAAAAAGACAAATCTGTTTCTGATTGTATCGTGTTTCGTTCGTCTGCATAACCTTAACTTTCAGATAAAAAGATAAAATCTATCGACATATACAGATATCTATACATAAGAGCACAAAATATTTTGATCACAAGGATGAAGGTGGTAGCAAGTATAGTATATGTCTTGCTTCCCCAGAAACAGAGAAATATCCAAGAATAAAAGTGTAACACTCAGATTAAGGACCTAGTATGAGTACCTTGCTCATGGCTAAACCAATGGCAATACCACTGTACAGGACGTGAGTGATACCCAGGACAAATAAGAATCTCAGAAGTTGCTCGAGGCCCTCATACGACACAAATGGTTCCCGGCCCTGACATTGGATCCAAATTGTTCCAGTTCAGCTATATATCACTAGAGGTAAAATGGAAAAGAGACCTCTTAGTCAGACATTTACATGACCACATTGATGAGATGCTCCATGATGTGGTACGGAGGAAGTGTTGCTTGTAGAAGAGGCGTGTTCCAGAAGAACTTTCTTATGGATTCCGTAGTCCTCTTCGGAGCAGATGTAGAATTTACTGTTGAAAAGGGATGAGTTTACACAGATTTCTGAAATCCATCTCGCGCTTTGTGACAAGAGCAGTGATATAAGTCCCAGCAACATCAACTCTAGGAAGATAAATATTAGCAAATCAAAATCATTTAAAAATATAAAATAAAGCATCTCTATTATTTATAAGGACCACAGCAACTTTCAGCACCGGCCTATTTGACATACCTTCTTTCATCTTCTCAAGCGAAGTAAAAAGTGCCTTTCTTCTAGTCTTCTTTAACCACTGAAACACAAAAGAAGATCAAATTAGCGTCTCATCTTCATTCTGTAGTAATGTCTTCTCCTAACGTGAGAGCATCAACACTGCTTCTCCTAACAGTTTTTAGAAAACATAAACACAAATCGCCAACGAATAAACATCTCCCTCGTCTACTAAAATTCTCACTTTCTAGTACCCATTATCAGATTAACAAATATTCTCTTCACGAATCAAGGAGAGCAAGACTTTTATACTCCTTCTCACACTCGTTTTTCAAGCTGAGCATTTCTACAAACACTTAAGTAGAAAAGAAAACAAAAAACGGAAAAGAAAAAAAACTAACCTTTCCGAATCTGTAGATGGCGCGTTCTACGAGAAAGCAAACAAAGACCAAAACAGTGACAACCGAAGCAACAGAGTAAGTCGGCGTCTCTGCCAGAGACCTCCCTTCTTTCATCAGATGCTCCATTATCTCCCGTGGGGAGATTTTCCTGGAATGTCGCAGCAAACTTTCCTCCCGAGAGAAATTGTGAAGGGATCTGCATCTGTGTGATTGCGAGAGAATAATAAAAGTTTAGCCCTTTTTTTCCTTCATTTATTTTTTTTGAAATAAAATATATAAGTCAAGGAGGAGAAAGCTCATGGAATGCTGCACCAAGTAGAAACCGCCGCACATGGTCGCTTCCTCTTCTTCTTCTCCAACGGTCTCTTCCCTTTCTTTATTCATTGCTTTCATTAATGCAGCTCATGTGCTTGTGTCCTAAAGTCGTTAAATACATACATAAATAATGCAGAAATGCCGGACTTGACCGGCCGGTTCAACCGTTTAATACTCCGACCCCGATCATAAATCCGGTTTGACTTATATAATTCGATTTTTTGGTCGGACGGCAAAAACGGCGGTTAATATTAGTAGAAGCTACGTGTCTGGCCAAAGAAAGCTCTAATCCCTGAGATTAAAAAAGTAAATATTTATCGTCGTACTAATAGCGCAGTTGGTCAGCGCGTGGGTCTCATGGCTTCTGAGTGTTCCTGAGGTCTAGAGTTCGAACCTCTCTCACCCCCTTTATTTTGTTCTCCTCCTTCTCCCAAAGTAAAGAAGCTTTCTTCTTCTCTCTCGCATTGACCTTCTCTAGTTTTTGGCTCTCTCCACTTCTGTAATCTTCCTCACATCCTCGCACGAATTTTTGCCGTCCGACCAAAAACTCAGAGACCCTAATTTGGTCAGGTCGATTCGATTCGAATCCTTCCTCCTTTGATCTCACAAATTGATTCCCATCCATAGATTTCTTTCTTTCGGTTTTTTTGTTTCTCTCTGTAATTTAGGGTTAGCAAAGGTTTGATCAATGATGCAAGGTGAAGTACAATTGCAGCCACCGGAATCGCAGAAGCTGAGCGATTTCGCTCCCTTGTTGGGAAATTCTCCGTCTTCTTCTTCTTCTTCGGCGTCTCCTTCTGCGTCTGTGGTGGCAGGAAGTTCCGATGAGATAAATGCTGAAGATTTGGAGAGTGGTTCCGCTTCAGCTTGCTGTCGTATTTGTCTGGAGAACGATAGCGATTTGTTAGGCGATGAATTGATATCACCGTGCATGTGCAAAGGCACTCAGCAATTCGTGCACCGTTCATGTCTCGATCATTGGCGATCGGTCAAGGAAGGCTTTGCTTTCTCTCACTGCACCACCTGCAAAGCACAGTTTCACCTCCGTGTTGAGCCCTTCGAAGATAACAACTCCTGGCGTCGAAAAGCCAAATTCAGACTCTTTGTCGCCAGGGATGTGCTTTTGGTATTCTTCGCTGTGCAGACTGTGAGTATTTCTCTTTGTCTCTCTCACCTTCCTCCATGGTTCTTATAACTGCAGTTTCATGAGTATGTTTAAGCATTTAATAAGAGATTCCTGAAGATGATTTGTATGTTGACATAACTGTTATCTGGGTCACAAAGTGAAACTAAAATACGAATCTTGACCCCGTCACTTCGCAATTTCACATGGTGTTACAACTTGACAATGTGATTTGATGACTGTCAAATTGTTTATTTTGCTCAGTGTGATTGGTTTTGTTTTATTGACTTGCCATTGTTGAAGTCTGTTTCCCGTAGAGATTGAAATCAGTAAGAATCTTACGTGATTGTTGACATTGTTAGGTTATAGCTGCGATGGCCGGATTTGCATACATGATGGACAAAGACGGAGAGTTTCGCAACTCTTTCAACGATGATTGGGATCGTATATTGTCGAAACATCCCATCCCGTTTTATTATTGCATCGGTAATCCTGAATCTTTCATCTCCTTTTCTTTTTCATGACTAGATTTTCTTTGGAATACAGCGGATCAAGAATACTAACACGCTTTTAAACATTTGGCGTACCATGAATCTTTAGGGGTTGTAACCTTCTTTGTGCTGATTGGGTTTCTTGGCCTCATTCTACATTGCTCTTCTCTCCACGGTAATGACCCGAGGATGGCGGGGTGCCAGAACTGCTGTTACGGATGGGGTATCTTGGATTGTTTCCCTGCATCAATGGAAGCGTGTTTCGCCCTTGTTGTCGTCTTTGTCGTCATCTTCGCCATTCTTGGTTTAGCTTATGGGTTTCTTGCTGCAACTATGGCCATCCAAAGGATATGGCAGAGACATTACCATATCCTTACAAAGCGAGAGCTCACGAAAGAGTACATTGTGGAGGATCTACACGGATGTTACACTCCCCCGAAGCTGGATGCAGAACACGAAGGAAGACTGAAAATGCTGAAACTTATGTGACCGCTCTTTTAATTGCAAATAAAGGTTGTACGGAGTTTCGGGCACAAGCTTATGCATCTGTTGTTCAAAGAGAATGTCTATATCTTCTTTATGACGCGGTGATAAGTAGTCTTTTATATATATATATATATATATGAGGAGAAGCACTGCTACTGCTTTTGTTAGTGACTGTTGTTTCACTGTTACTCTTTCATGAATCTCTCTCTAACCGATGTTTTATCATACACAAAGCTTACCAGAGAAAAGATTAGTGTTCCTAATTACAGTTTCTGTTTTGACAGTGAGATAACAGTGGAGAGGAGGATCTTGTAATTGAAAGATTACGATAAGTCAATTACCTAGAGAATTGCGAAATCGAAATAACTCAAAATTTAAAAGCGACCACAGCGGATGTGGAACCCACGACCTTCTGATCCGAAGTCAGACGCAAAATCGAAATAACTCAAAAATTAAAATCGACCACAGTGGGAGTCGAACCCACGACCTTCTGATCCGAAGTCAGACGCGCTAATCCACTGCGCTATGCGGTCATTGAATATTCTTAGGGATCTTATAAAATATATACCCTAAATATAATTATAATCCAATCTACTCGTTAGCTGAGGAGATTATGAACTTTTTGTTTGACAAAACTTTGTTTAAGCTGTTACTTGTTAGAAACACAGTAATGCCAAACAATCAGTTATGCCTTTTTTGGCTTCAGAGCAATGAGAATGAACTATAGATGCAAAAGAAGACAGTTGTTGTATATCATTCACAGCAAGAATCGAATAAACATAATATATTAAATAAGCCTAAAGTGTCAAGGAATCACAACTTGAAAGCCTCAAGCCCTCAACTCGTGAAACATATATACAAAGAAGAATAAAGAAAAAGACACGAAGTGAATGGAACGATGAACCCCCCCATACATATTTAGTATTAACCTTTTATGCCCAAGAACAATCTTTCAGAACCTCATAGGCCATCGATCGTTGTTCTTGGCTCAACTCTTTCGGGAAATTCACTAAAAACGTTATTCTCAAATCTCCTCGTTTACCTTCTTCTTTAGCATTAGGCAAACCTTGACCTTTAATGGCCTTCTCAAATCCATGAAAGATCACTTCTCCTACAGATATCGACATCGACTCGCCACTCAGTAGCGGCACCGAGAGTTTACATCCGGTCAAAGCCTTTAGAAGAGGAATCTCGACCGCGATCTCTAAGTCATCCCCACGTCTTTTGAACAAAGGGTGTCTCTTTTCTTCAACCACGAATGTGATATCTTCTGGGAGATAGCCCGGTTTTTCGTTCCCTACTCCTTCGAATGTGATCTTCGTCCCTTTCTTCCATCCCGGTTTGATGTTCACTCTTAACGTTTCTTCTTGTTTCTTGATCAATCTGTTGTATATAACGGAACACGTTGAATACCAAACTAGACCAAACCAAATGAAACCAATTTAAAGTTCCGTCTAAACCAAATGTAAACTCCCTCCAAAAAAAATTGGATTCTCTTAAATCAAACAAGAAAAAATGAGATCAGGAAGAGCAAAGAGACAAACCCTTCATCGGTGATGATGTCCCTGGTGATCTTGATGTTCTTGACTCCGCCATGGCAGAGTTCTTCCAACGTACACTCGAGCTTTTTCTCCACCGCCGGCGGCTTTTTCGGCGGTGTTGACTGCGAGAAAACTATCGGCGTTGTGCTCCTCCGGCTTATGCTCTTCCCCATTGACCCAGCCGTATCCTTCTCCGACTGTCTCGTGCTCTTGCTCTTCGAAAACGGCACAGACGTCGACGTGGCCGAGCCTCTGTCTTCTTTATCCCTCTTGCTAACGCTCTTCGAAATCGACGACGGGGAAGACGACTTCACGCCGTTTATCGGGCTAGAGCTTGGAGGAGAGGATCGTCCCTGTACGGGGCCAAATAGATCACCTAAGGTTTGATCTTTCCCTCTCGGGCTTGTGAAAGGTGACGTCATCGGGCTCGCGTTGTTGGAGACCGGGCGTGATTTGAGACCGTGGCTTCTCCCTACGCCGCCGTGGCTGCTGCCTTCGTCTCTACGGCTGGTGCTCCTGGAGAAAGCAGATCGGCGGTTGGAAGAGGCGGAGGAGGAGAGGTATGTCGGACGAGCTTGCGGCGTGTGGCTGCGGCGGCTACTGGAGTTTGAAAGCAGAGAAGATCGGCGTTTGAAGACGGTGCTATCGTCCATGCTCTGTAACCGGAGACCTCTCCGAGCGGCGATCAGATCATCCTCCTCCGCGAATTTCTCCTCCAGATATCTCTGGTGTATCGCCTGAAAATTTTACAAACGATTAATTCATTACATTCTCACGATCTGGAGTTATTGAAATTTGTAAAATCCAATTTTTTTATCAGGATAACGAAAAAAAATCAGTTATTTCGAAAACAGATTGATCAATGTAGTGAACAACTTTTCAATTTCTAAGGTAATCAAGAACAAATATTGATATTATCGGAGAAAACGTAAATGAAATGATGATCGGTAAATTCCGTTCGTATTCCTCAAGAAGAATGTGATTCATGGAGTGAACAACTTTTCAATTTCTAAGGTATTCAAGAAAGAGATTAAAACAAAAAACAAAAAAAAGCGTACGGAATCGGCGTCGGAGTGGGAATCGGATTTGCGATGAGAAGAAAGAGGATGCAATTTGGTGACGAGGGACTTGTATGCTTTGCATGCTGTCTTGGAAATTCCGAAGAAATCTGTCGCCGGCGATCGAGGAGTCCCCATTGCATCGATGATGATCGGGAAAATGGTGGAAACACAAGAGAGAAGAGAGAGAGAGATTAGGAAATTTTGTCGTGCGTAGGAATTAGATTACCAGACAGACGAAGAGCCGAGTTGTTTGGGCTGCTTTTATTAGGAAAATTCTGTTTCTCTTTTTCAAATTATCAAGATAATTTTTTTTTTTTAGGTTTTCAAGATAGACAAAATAATGAAAAACATACACTAAAAAAAAACATTTTACTGAATTAAATTAAAGTTTCGTTGACGTCAAAATAATAATAATTAATGTTTCGTTATCGTATTGTAGGGGGGCACATCCGATAATAAAAAACATTATCGTATTGTAGGACATCCGGCGGTAATAAACAATGTAAGAAAACCTCTTCACGAAAAATTTTAAACAAACGTTTTAAATATGTTAATCTTTTCTACAAGTAAGAAAATGTTGTAACAAAGACAATCTGGACACATTTAGCAGGTTTGGAAGAGAAGTAATAAAAATTATGCATTCAATTAACAGTACATTGCTACATCTCCTTCAACCTTAATAATACAGTAAAACGTGATTATAAACGAATATCTTAATCGGTGAGTGTTGGCAGTTGCAGGTGGGGACAAAAGCTTTGAGCTTTCTTTCCATGTTGCTTCCCAAGTCAACGGATCAAAGCAGCCTCTTTGACCAACCCACAAAGAATCCAACTTTTGTTCCCATCTCCACTTTCATGGCCAATTCAATCACTCACTTTCCCTCGGAAACCTCAGATTCTCCATACCAGTATCGCCGATTTCTCCAAAATCCAACACAAACATGGCGAACCTCCGTTACCTTCTCTTTCTTCTTTCTCTCCTCTTCGCCCTGGTGAATCTCTCAACCTGCGCTCCATCTCCGGCGCCGTCGCCGACTTGTCCTTTGGATTTCAGCCACGTCCTGAGAATCCCATGGAACACCACCGATTGTCGAAGCTACGAGAAATCAATCGAGAGGAAGAACAGTTGCTGCCAATCGGTCTTGACTCTAATCGGAATCCCTCTGGCTCATCGTCTCAAGCAAACATCCAATTTCCGTCTCCCGAATCTCGCGACCTCCGTCTCCTGCCTCAACGACCTCCAGAGGAAGCTCGATTCCCTCTCTCTCCCTTCGAATCTCACCTCCGCCTGCTTCGATCCGAACCAATTCGTCATCAACAACGAGACCTGCGCCGGAATCCAAACAACCCAGGATTGGGTCTCCCGTCTCGGCCCCACGACGGCGCTCGACTCCGCCTGCAGCAGTGGCCTCACGGATCTCACGCGCTGCGACGCTTGCGTGGCGGCTGGATTTAGGGTTCAGAAACAGCTTATCAGTCTGGACGGTGATAGCTCTCACGGTGTCTACTGTTACCATTTCGCCGTTCTTTACGCTGCTGGTATCGTCAATAAGAAAGGGCCCGAGAGCGATGACGCTTTGTCCTGCCTCTTCTCCTTGAGCTTGAGATCTCCGTTGAGCTCAAAGAAGAAAAGACACAAGGTGGCTCTTGTTTTAGGCACAACCGGAGCTGTTGTAGCGGCTCTTGTTATTGCCGGTTTGGTTGGTTTGTATTTGCGGTTCGGTAGAGCGGTTAAAGGGGGAGAAGCTGGTTGGGAGGATCAAGAGTCTAGACCGAAATGGAGACCAAACACCGGATCGATCTGGTTCAAAATCGAGGAACTCGAGAAGGCTACGAACAATTTCTCGCAGAAGAATTTCATCGGCCGAGGCGGGTTCGGTTTCGTTTACAAAGGGGTGTTACCGGATGGATCGGTTATCGCGGTTAAGAAGGTGATAGAATCCGAGTTTCAAGGGGACGCGGAGTTCCGCAACGAGGTTGAGATCATTAGCAATTTGAAACACAGGAATCTTGTCCCGCTTAGAGGCTGCAGCATGGTGGATGAAGATGGTGAGAGCCAGAGATATCTTGTCTACGATTACATGTCGAACGGGAATCTCGACGATCACTTGTTTCAACGGGCTGAGACTCCCAAGACTCCGTTGAGCTGGCCTCAGAGGAAGAGCATCATTTTGGACGTAGCCAAAGGGTTGGCTTATCTGCATTACGGCGTGAAACCCGCGATATACCACCGCGACATCAAAGGTACGAACATATTATTAGACGTCGATATGAGAGCGAGGGTTGCGGATTTCGGTTTAGCGAAACAGAGCAGAGAAGGTGAGTCTCATCTCACTACCAGAGTGGCCGGGACGCACGGTTATTTGGCTCCCGAGTACGCGCTCTACGGCCAGCTAACGGAGAAAAGCGATGTGTACAGCTTCGGGGTTGTAATACTGGAGATAATGTGCGGAAGGAAAGCTCTCGATCTGTCTCCTTCCGGGTCGCCGAACACGTTTCTGATAACGGATTGGGCCTGGTCGTTGGTGAAAGCCGGGAAAACGGAGGAGGCTCTTGCACCGTCTTTGCTGAGAGACGAGGGCTCGGGGATCTCGAATCCGAAAGGGATAATGGAGAGGTTCTTGCAGGTTGGGATTTTGTGCGCTCATGTTTTGGTTGCTTTAAGGCCAACGATATTAGATGCGTTGAAAATGCTCGAAGGAGACATCGAGGTTCCTCCGATTCCCGACCGACCAGTCCCGCTCGCGCATCCTTCTTACCGCATCGACGGGAACGGTTTCACTGTGTCCCCTGCGCTTAGCGGGCTACAAATACATTCCGGAGATATGCTCCGATAAATTTAGGAAAGGTAGACTCATGATGTATGGAGTTTTAGATTTTATTTTGTAAATATTTTGAATGCAAAGATCACACATCTTTTTAATAATATTAAACATATAGTTTCATTAGAAATCTAGTATAAATCAAATTAGAGGCGGTGGCTGAGTTGCGGGGTTTCCCGTGAGAAGGACGGTGGCTGATGGAAGACGTTGGGTGCAAGTGCAAATGTGGTCAATGCACTCGCATTTGGAGCAGTCAAAGCACCATAATTTGCAGTGGTCCGTATTAATGCACCTTCTGGTCACTATTGGTCCTCTAGCTTCAGCTATCATGTAAAAATCTGCAACCAATGTAAATTGGATTTTTTTATTTGTCCATTTAAAAATATTTATAAGTGGAAAACTACATAAATTAATACACAAAATTTAGAGGGAAGTAATATTAGTACATTCGATAATTAAAAGTTATATTTTACGAACATCAGCAACATTGTACTACTATGCAAGTTTTTTTATAAAAAAAACAGACCAAAAAATTGCTTTTATTGCGAATATAAATAATTACAAATTTAATTTCTCTGATTCTACCCGACCAAAAAAAAACAGAAGAAAAGACTTTTTGGGATGCAAACCACCCCAAAAAAGGGGAACTTACGCGTTGCAGTGATAAAAAGAAAGGCGAAGAAGACCAACTTAAGCATTTTTGTCGCCATTTGTTTTATGTTTTTTTGTTTTTTGTAGAGTGAAAAAAAAATTCTTATTTTTAATTATGTGAATGTTGATGAAGTTTTTATATACAGAGGTGTATGCACTTATAGGGAGAAAACAAAAAATATCTTGCCAATTTAATGAATTTTTTCCCCATTTAACCAAAATTTATGGTTGTGCTAACATACTACGTACTTTACTCTTTATTTTCTGTTTGTCAAATCTGTAAATTTTAAAATTCTGAATCAGTTATCATTATACATTGAATATATAATTATCAAAACTAGCATAAATTTTGAACTTCCCTTCCCTGTGATAAATTAAAAGAAAATTTCACTAATAATTGAGAATTACATAAAAAATTCTTAAAACTTCTTCTTTTGATCGAAAAATTTCTTAAAATTCTATGGTTTAAAACTTTGTCCTCAATCAGTTATCAGTACATTTTGAATATATAATTTTGAAAACTAGCATAAATTTTGAACTTTCCATCATTGCCATAAACCATTCAAAGAATTTTTCTGTTAGTCAAATATGTAATTTTTAAAATTTGTATTTTAAGAAAAAATTCCTGAATCAGTTATCACTTATCAGTATACATTGTATATATAATTTTCAAAACTAGCATGAATTTTGAACTTTCCATAACTGCCATAAATAAAAAAAAAATTCAATAATAATTTCATAATTACATAAAAACTTCTTAAAACTTTTTCTTTTGGTCGAAAAAATCATTAAAATTTTAAATTCTATTATTTAGATTTTTTCCTAAATCCGTTTTCATTATACATTGAATATATAATTTTGAAAAGTAGCATAAATTTTGAAATTTTAATCATTGCCATAATCAAAGAAAATTTCAATAACTATTTGACTAAATTCTATAATTTGAAAAATTAATTTCTATAGTTCTGTGCGGTGGCTCCATGCTCAACCACTTTTTTAATTCCTTTTGAAAAAGTATATATATATTTTACCCTTTTTCACCTCCTTAAGAATAATTGCACAGTCTAGTGCTATGCTTGTACGATTTAGAACAAAAGAAAAAATATCTTCCCATAACACTCTCAATCTTGAGGAAAAAATCGCAAAATGAACATCAACACGATTTTATTTTTACTAGTTCTCCAATTTTTGACGGGGATATCTCTCGGTAAGTACTCCTGCCTGCAACTTTGACTATGAGATTGAACGGTTTAAAACGGTTGATCATCTCTGCATGTTGTTGATTTACAGCTGAAAAAGTTGCAAAACAAGAAGAAAAGAAAACGACTATCACTGCTCTGTTTCTTTTGCTTGCTCTTAAACCCATACCCCACCCTCATTCAGCAGAATAACTGCTCTTGGGTTTCACAAGCCCAAATAACAACACTTTTCAGCCCACCCAAACCATAACTCAACTCAACCAGTTAACACCATTCTAATGCCTGAAAACCAAAGAGTAAAACCGAACCATATTGTATTTTCAAAATTCTCATGTGCCATATTTTCGGATTACTAAAAAAAGAACAACATCAAAATATTAAGATACTGTACAAACAAACCAATTTGCTTTTATAGTATGTTATCACACTCGCAGATGTAAGAAAAGAATCTGAAAATTATACTAAAACTTTTCTTCTTGGTCTGAAAGTCTAAAACCAACAAAGAGTTGAGCAACAATTTTTTTTTTTTACGATTAAGACCCGTTAAAACACATCAAACCAAGCACAACTTGAAACCCTCCGAATCAAAAACTTGCAAATTCTCAAAAATCATGAAACACACAGAAAATGTGTTTATATTATGCTAAAATTGGTTAATTTTTAAAAAGTGGAATATCAACATTTTGTTAAAATTTTAAAACATTTGTATTCAAAATGTTCATAAAAACAACGGCCATTGCCTTTGCTGCTCTCTTCTTCAGCTAAAGAGATCTTACGAGTATTTTTCTGTTATTCCCGAAATACCCTTCTGTTGATTTCTCACCTAAAATCTCCCCCAAATTTGTAAATTCAACGACTCGTGAGGACGACGAGCTCGGCGATGATGGAGCGAACGTACGGCCGCCGCAAGCCGGGCATGTCGAGGACCTTATCCGACTCTCGAAACGATACCGTTTCGCAGGCGGAATATCTCTCTTCCTCTTCGTCGCCGGACATCGAACCCCTTGATTACTCTCTTCTTCCTTTCTCCAGTCAAGAGTCGTCCTCTCTCTGGCATTCTTCTTCGAGATCAATTTTCCAAGAGGGTTATTCACAGAACGGAAGTGTACGGAGGGCGAAAAGAGTGAGGAACGCTGAGCCTTTCGCTTTTACTTCCACGTTGCTTGAGGCGCAGGAGTTTGGAGAGCTGATGGAGCACGAGGACGAGGTTTACTTTGCGCTTGATGGGTTGAGGAAAGGACAGCAGCTGAGGATCAGAAGGGCTAGCTTGTCGTCTCTACTGTCGATTTGCGCATCTCAACATCAGCGCCGCTCCTTGAGGGCTCAGGGGTACGCTTTCCCCTTTTTCTTAGGTTTTTCGATTTCTTCATTCGTTTTTTGGGTTTGATTTTGTGCAATTTATTGGAAATTTTCCGATTTGGCATGTGGGTTTTCTGAAACGGATTTGTTTGAGTTCTGCCTGGGTTTCCATTATTTCCGGTCTTCTGGATTAGGGCACGATTGTATACAAATTCCCCGATGCTGACGAAGAAGGTGGATTCGTTTTCTCTATTCTGTATTCTGGGTTTTGAATTTCGGTTAGGATTGCGCTTCTTGTGCATCAGATTTGCAATGGATTTGGTCTTTGGAAATTTCTGAAGGGGATTAAGGCATGGCAGTGTAGAGAAGTATGAGCATTTATGGGTTTTAGTGAATTTGAGTATTTGAATGGTATATTATAGGATAGGGTTCGTATCATGCATGATGCACTCCAAGTAAGGTTTTGGGAACATGTAAGGACTGAGAATTTTGTATCTGTCCCATCAATTCATTCACTGGTTGAGTATTATGAAATCTCACAAAAGAATTTCCCTAATTTTGTGGGAGCTTATTGTTTCAGGATCTCCCAATCCATAATTGATGCGATTATGAGTCTTAGCCTTGATGACATACCAAGCAATCTTGCCGCAGCCACCCTTTTCTTTGTGCTAACTGCTGATGTAAGTGACTAGCAGATGCTGTTAAATATGTTTTTGATGTTGTTTGATCTTTGATTCATTGACACTTTTGCGTGTTGTTTACAATTTCACATTTTTTTTTTACATATAACTGTACCGATTCATTTTCATGATTCCAGGGTCAAGACGAGCACTTTATGGAGTCACACAAGTGCATCAAGTTTCTGATAAAGTTGTTGAAACCTGTGATTGTTACTAGCACCCAAGGGAAGCCACGTAATATAGGATTTAAGCTCTTATCATTACTTAAGGATGTTGATCCAGCACGGGATACAGCGAAAATGAATGATCAAAGCTCCAGTGATATACTTATAAGAGTTCAGGAACTTCTTGTTAATTGCAAGGAAATGAGATCTACAGATAGCTATAAAACTGAAACAACGAGACCTGATCTAAGTACGAAATGGGTAGCTTTGTTGGCCATGGAGAGGGCGTGCTTATCCAAAATTTCTTTTGATGGTATTTGAATTCTTTTTGCCTCTTCTGTTGGAAATAATGACTAGCTAACTATTTTCAGAGATCATCTTAGAATAACAAAGATAAGATAATAGATGAGGAAAAGTTCATGTTATCTCCAGTAATTGATCTTGCTTCCCTAGATTCATTATACCATAGATTCTACTGTGATAATATTGTGATCCTATGTCTATTGTTAATAATATTTCATTTCTCCCCCATCCAGATACTTCTGGTTCTGTGAAAAGGACCAATGGGAATTTCAAGGAGAAACTGCGAGAACTAGGAGGACTTGATGCAGTCCTTGAGGTTGTTATGGATTGTCACACTGTTATGGAGGTGTGAGCCTGTATGTTTTTTTTTCCATCTGCACCAAGATCTGGTCTCTAGCTGCCTAGGACGTTGATTACTTGTATAAAGCATCTAAGTTTGGTACCTTTTGTAACGTGCATGAATTGTCTTTGATTGCTGGAAATTCGCATATTAAGTTTTATTCAGCGAGATAATCTAATACAAATTCTATATGCAGCGCTGGATTGAATACGACGCACTGTCCTTCCAGGATAAGAAAGATAACCTGCATAAGCAGAGTTTAATGTTGCTTCTGAAATGTCTGAAAATCATGGAGAATGTTACGTTCCTCAGCACAGACAACCAGGTATCTTTTATGTATATTGGTTGCTAGATTCATGACAGCATTCTGGAGATTATGACGTTAATCAGCTGTTATCAAGTTGCAGTATATACACAACTCAACTGTAACGCTAATTTTCTTTGTCAGAATCATTTGCTCGGATTTAAGAAATGTTTGGGTTCTCATGAATCCCGAATTTCTTTCACAGAGCTCACGCTAAGTGTCATTAAGATGCTTTCAGGTTTGCAATTGATACCATGTCTGGTTTTGAATTGTTAACCATTATGACTTCTTCCCGTTCTATCATCTCTTATCCTGATAGCTGGTTGGACTGATGGCTAGGTCTTCGGCTACGTGGAGGTATTTCAAGTCCTCACAGGAACAATGTAAATCCTCACTGCTCAAATGGTGGTATCTTGGGAGCAGACTGTAAAGGTATTTTATTCTTGTAGCCACAAATGCGTCTCTGTATCCTCTCACTCTGTATCGCTATCCCCACTCTGGTCGCTGTATTTTTGTATGTTTAGCCATTTCTATCTTTTGCAGTTAACAATGAGGTCGTGACAATCAGTTCAGATACAGGCTCAACCCTTGGCTCTATCTCCACGAGGAATGGGAGTGCATCACAGAGAAGTCAATTAATAATCGATTTAGATCTCTCGCCGACATCAATGTCGGGTTCTCAATCAAGTGTGTCAGGAAATGAGCCCACTACGTCACCAACAAGAGTCAGTTCCACCATCTCTGGTTCATTCGCAGGCAGATTGGCGTCATTGGGTAGTGGCATTGCCAGAAGTACTTCAAGGAGTAGTCAAGTTGGAGAACCAAGTTGTAAAAGAAACGGAAATCTTTCATCCCTAGAGGAAAACCAAGATCCTTTTGCGTTTGATTCGGAAGATTCTAAACCTTCCAAGTGGGCAGTAGTATCTGTAAAGCAAAAGAAATCTGGAGCTCAAAAGAATAAAGGATGCTACAAACAAAGTAAAGATGAACATTTGTATCAGCTGTTGTCGAGCCAAGAGGAATCATTAAACCATAGGTTGAATTCCCAGGAAGAATCAAGTGACAGAGGGTGCAGTATATCGCTGCAAGTATCTTCTTCTACAAATGACATTGATGAAGAATGTCTGTGTCTCTTATCTGATTGCCTTCTAACAGCCGTAAAGGTAATTTTCTTACAGTCTTTTAACATCTGGTTGCTGGTCTGTAGCCCGAATAACATGCTGGTCTGTATCCCGAAGAACATCAATTTAGTTCATGATTAACTTTTTGCAGGTTTTGATGAACTTAACAAATGATAACGCCGTCGGTTGTCGCCAAGTTGGTGGGTGCAGAGGGCTTGAAAGCATGGCTGAATTAATTGCCAGACACTTTCCGTCTTTCACCAGATCTCCGCTTTTCAGTGAGATGGAAATGACGGGATCCCATCAGAAGAAAGACAAACATCTTACAGATCAGGAGTTAGATTTTCTTGTTGCCATCTTGGGTTTGCTGGTAAATTTGGTTGAGAAAGACGGAGTGAACAGGTACAAAATTTCTCGAAGTCAGAGTTCAATACAATTATGTTGTTGAGTCAATACAAATTGAACTAGTCATACGCTTTTCGTCTTTAACCCTTAGACACAGTGGGCGTAGTCTCTCTTCTCTAATCAGGTAACTGATTTTTGTTTTTAGATCACGGCTTGCTTCAGCGAGTTTTCCTATTACAAAACCAGAAGGGTTGCCAGAGAGTGAACAGGAGATGATTCCTTTATTATGTTCAATCTTTCTGACCAATCAAGGAGCAGCAGACACCAAAGAAGAAACAAGTGCCTTCACCTTAGTGAGTAGCAGCATCTAAGTATTTCTTGCTCCTACTATGAGATCCCCAGAAAAGGGTTTTGTTTTATTTATTAAACCTGCTTCTTTTTTTTTGTTATTCAGGATGACGAAGAAGCTGTTTTAGAAGGCGAAAAGGAAGCGGAAAAGATGATTGTGGAGGCATACTCTGCTCTACTACTCGCCTTTCTTTCAACTGAAAGGTGGTCCTTCTCGTTTTCAATCTTATTATATGTCATAATCCATCTAAACTTTCTCAAGAAACTAAACATGTTTTTGGATCTACTAGCAGTAGAAGTATACGCAACTCCATCAAAGACTATCTCCCGAAACGCAATCTTGCAATTCTTGTACCGGTCTTGGAGAGATTTGTGGTATGAGCCTCTTTAACACCGTATGGCTGCTAAATTTCAGGCTAGAGAAATCTCAAAATCCTTTAATGTAACTGAGTTGTTTGTTTTGTTCAGGCATTTCACACGACTCTGAACATGATCCCTCCGGAGACACATAAAGCAGTGATGGAAGTAATAGGATCTTGCAAATTACCGTAAAAAGGGATAAAAAAAAGTCTTCATTCTCCGTTTTTTACTGTACAGCTTCTGCAAAAAAACTTGGAATGCTTTGGGGTGATCACTGACTCTGGTGATGAGAGAGTATTATGAATTTATAATTCATAATGATCATGTTGATGTTTGATATAAGGCTACAATTAGTATGTTAGATCTCTCTTTTTAGAGTTTGTTTTACGTTTGTCTGTCTCGGCGTAGGGTTGTTTTTAGTTGTCTTTTACTAAACACTCCATTTTTTTTGTAATTTTCTCCATACCCTTAATCATATATACAAATTTGCTTTACATACTGTTTTTTTAGTTTACTACATAATGTAGTCTACATTACATCGTTATATGATTATATATGAACATTGTTACTTATATAAATGTCGATAGATATGATATTTCGCAGCATATTGGAGTGTTGAAATTTGAATCAATACTTTTTAAAGCTGTAAAAAAAGTGGGTAAAAAACAATTGATCTCGTTTGGGGTAACTTCACGTCCAAACCTCACTCATCGAGGATCCTGAGATCCGTCATAAACGTTTTTGTAACCTTGATTGGCTGACCTTCGCCATCTATTTCTGGATTCTTCCAAATTGTCTCTGTTTCTTTTAATTGAACTTTTTGAAGTTGTCATGGCCTTGAGAGCCTAATATAACTCTACTTTCTTATTTATAGGTTCAGTGAGAAGAAACAAACAGATTACAACAGCTTCTTGGTGATTAGATTACAACATTTTGTTAGATATTAAATCACTTATTCTCTTCAGAAAGACAACATTTTTTCTGACATTTTCAGGTGAAACAGGAGTGGTGAAGTCACGAGTCATTTGGTTTCAGAGAATCCGTTTGATCTCATCACCCAACTCTCTGGTAAGCTGCTCAGCTCGGTCGTCGTGTCCGCCAGCAAATGTATAAACTCTGTATGCAAACTGAAATGCCCTCCACAGCGTTTTAGCCCATCCTGCACTCTTATTCGTGCTTATGCTCGGCTTTGCATTGCGTGATTCTGCAGTATGCGATGCCATCTTTGCTTCTCTTTTTTCCTGTGAGTGTCAAACCCAGAGACCCCTTTTTTATAGGGTTTCAAAAACACTGATTAGGCAACTTTTGTGTTGTAAGTTAGTCCTACCTTTAATGCCAGTTCCATGCAGCCTGATGAGATGTCAACCATTGATTCCTTGATGTGAACAAGGATATTGAAGTCGAAATGGATGTTATGGCTCTTGAACTTCTTGTCCTCTTCTACTTTGATCTGCTCTAGAGTCTCAATCTCTCTTTTGATCTGTTTTTAACACTACTCTTTCAGATCAATTCAGCTACCTGGAAGAGGAAGAAGCTACTATAGTAAAAAACCAGTATTCCAATGACTTGCCTTTGCAAAGTAACGTTCAGTCTTATCGAAAAGTTGGCTACCCGGAGACTCAATCTTCCAGTTCTTCAGCTCTTTGACCATACCCTGCAGCTTCGAGTACAATGCAGCAGCCATTCTTATCGCTTCGAGTTTACTCTGCGGGAACTCTTTACATCTCGCTAGAACCTAATCAAAAGTTGAAAACGTTATTGTGATCACAAAAACATAACATGACGAATGTAAGTTTGTGACATGGATAGATTCACTTTTGTTGTTGTGACTGACCTGTGTTTCATCTGTTAGTTTCTCAAGCAGTGATTCGACATACCGGTGGAATTTTTGAAGCTCGGCCATGTCTTTACTCTGGAACTTGTAAATCTCTGTTTTAAGCTCATTGATTGCTTTCATATACATTTGAACATCCGCTTCTATCTGCTGAAAATAAGCTGACCTGTGTTGTAGCCATATAAACAATAACCCAAAAGTATCAGTTTTGTTTACCGTTATTGTGTGATTTTGTTGCTCACAAGTGTAGAGTGATGATTTACTTCTTTGTTATCTCAGCAAGGGCATCAGCCATTCCTTGCTTTCCCCCGGCTGGAGCGCTTTCAGTCCCGCCTTTGCTTCCCCCGCCGAAGCCACGGGAATTTGTTACCGGATCCTTCCCTTCCATTTTCTCCTTGAGTAATCTGTAGAGTTCCCTTAATTGTGTTGATCTCTTCAGCTTACCAGTTGCTTTCTTGGATCCCAAGCGAAGTGGCGGTGGTGGTGGTGCACCCGGTCCTCTTCGGGCAGCCCCTGGAGGTGGCGGCGGCGGCGGTAGTGCTCCATTCCCTGGAGGTGGAGGAGACGGCGGCACAGGCGGTCCTTTTACAGCTGGCTGTGGCGGCGGTAGTGCTGCATTCCCTGGATGTGGAGGAGTTGGAGCCAAAGATGACGGAACAATATCAGATTTCTCTGAAACTTTTGAGCGGCTTTTGTCATCATCAATCTCATTATTCACACTATCTTTTGCCTCAAGAATAGCTTCTTTTGTTTTCTCTGTTTCACTCTTCTTCTCTTTAACACTCTCATTATCACCATCACCACCACTGTTTCTCTGATCTTCTTTCTGGCACATATTTTGGATAGCGAGTCGCTTTACATCGATAGGACTCAGCTTCACAAGCGCTTGCATTCTCACGTTTCTTGGAATATTTGAAACAGAGATTGAAAAGTCTCCAACTTTACTCGGTGGATTCAGCACCGTTCTTGGCGTGATCGGTTGCTTCGTGACTGATTTTGACGGCGACAAGGGTGTTTTACTCTGCGGAGTAGTAGTAACCTTTTTCTTCTTTTCTTCGTTGCCCATCTCTGTAATGTTGAGCCTTTCGTTCATCCCCTTAATAAGTCCATCTAATGCAGATAACACCTTTTCCACTGCAAGAAACCATTTTTTTTTTTTTTAAAGAGAATGTGTAACAACAATGGAGCTAGATTTGTATGAGAAGAATCATAAAGACTTTTGGAATGCTTACCGAGTCGATCGGATAGATTCTTCCTAAGGCAACTGTTCCTATACTTGGATTTAATGATCCATTCGTGGTCATCGATCCATGAATCTCCAATTGATTTCAAAGCGTTGTAAAAATAGTCAAGCAACTGTTGCAAGAAAAAGTTTTGATCAGAAAGAAGGAGAAAAAAATCACAATTTGGTCAGAGCTTAACTTAACTCAGTCTTACATATAATTTAGTAATGAGATTGATGAATTTTTGCATAAAACCTTATCGATATCTGTGCGTCTTATATCCAAGAGATGCGAGCTCTCAACGATCTCTGGACAAAGCTTATGGAGATCTTTCATCGTACGCATCACCATCTACCAAATATATCCCCCAAAAGAAACAAAAAACGCAAGAAATATCAATTATATATATAACGTATGAAACAAATCAAGTAAGTGGCGGTTTTCGTCAAAGCTGAAGAATCAATTTTCGATAGTTTTACCTTTTTGGTGGCCACTGCAAAAAAACAATTCACATAACAAAAAAACAGTTCACGACTAAAAAGAGAAAAAATCTTTTTCTTTTGTCTTTGTAGATACTTCTTCGATTTAGCTAGTGACAGCTTCTTCACGTTCTTAATTTACGCTAGTATCATCTTTTTTTGTTAATGTAAACTCATATTTCACCCCCAAAAAGAAAGGAAAAATTCCCATATAGTGGTTGCAGAATTTCTGATTAGTCTGTGATACTATATATGAGTTTAGAGGTGAGAGAACAGGATTATTGTTAGGGATTAATATGTAAATATCTACTTGAATCGTCATATCTTTTGATAATTTCCCTATTCCTAGCTAATCATATATGTATAGCATATATTCTATAAGATATCATTCAGGCAACTTCATAGTTGTAACTTGTAAATTCAATATTCTTAATTATGGTATCAGAGGGAGAATCATATGAGCAAAAAGAATGCGCAGAAAAGATGTAAGAAGATGCAACTAAATATTTACATATCAGTCCTTAATAGATATCCCAAAAAAATCGTAAACTTACGTTGGTTATGGAAAGATAACCGGTGAGAGCAGGAAGGTCAATGATTCCTCTAAATGTGATGATCTTCCTTCGCAGATCGACCATGAGAATGAAATTTCCTGTCCATTTGCTCGAGTCGCAGCTCGAACTCGAGATCGTTGTTACTTCTGAATGAGCCTTCTTTATTTCTTTAGCCGACGAAGCAACACGTCTTGAAGTTTTTGGGCTCGCGAATGGAGATCTAGACTCCTTGATCGATGATGATGGAGAAACCAAAGAAGGCTTAACATCTTCTTGTTTGGTTTTACTACTTTTAAGTGATGCTTGCCTTTTTACAGGCTGTAACAAAGTTCATAGCAACAACAACAACAAAAATAAGAACTTAACCAATAGGGATCATCACATCAAGTTTCAGTAACAAACAATAAACGAAAAACGATGAAGTGTGCTGTACCTCAACTTTACAGGTTTTCACACTCATCAGCGGAGAAAGCGAGAGGATTAAGTGTTGATTACAAAGTAAAATAGACTTAACGAGTGTAAGAGATAAAACATGTGAAGCTTAAGAGTACTTGTTAACGCTAACGCTCCACATATATCGAATCTATCACTTATCCGATTGAGACACATGGCATCTTCGAATAGATTTCTCGAAATGAGAAGTTACAAACAAAAACGGAAAATTTATTTTATTTCTAAAGGAACCTAAAAGTAGAAGAACTGAGTTTAGTAGAATAGGTAAAAAGAGGAAATCTGTTAAGGGAAATATAAAAAAAAAAAGCCATTTTTATTATTCTTTTTATTTGAAATTGAAAGTTATGTGATTATTAACTTTCTAGTTTCTACTACGGAGGAAAACATAAAACCGTTATGAAATAACTCGAATTATTGTTTTTTAATATTGAATAAATTCTTCAACCAAAGAACTAACATATAAATTAGTTCATGTGAACTAAAGGACGATAGTTCAAATACTGATCCTATTATGGTTTTTTGCCATTAGAAATGACAATTATATCCAATTTTTTTCACGGGTTCTATAACTTAGTTTTGAATTTTATTTCGAAATCCTCATTAAGAAAAATATTATATTCATTTTTTGTAATATTTTAATATCTTCTGTTTTGTTGCCTTGTTGTGGTCAACAATAACAAGATAAACAAACCTATATAAGATAAGAAATGTGGAAATAATAATAGTAATAATGTTATTAAAAATTAAATGATAAATAAAAATAAAATAGTGGTGTGTCACATGTAGATGAATTAACATTTATATAATAAAGATGGAAACATTTAGAATAAATGGAATATAAAATAGGTGCATGCATGTCCTAATTCATATCCAAATTAAAGAGAGATACATCATGTATCATACATGTACATCTGTGTATATGTATATGCCTTTGATTTTGACCAATGGAGGCAATAATCGTTTAATGACTAAGTAACAAAAATCTACGGTTACATGTTAAATAAAAATAAAATAGTGGTGCGATCATAAGTAAATGGTTTCACAAAAATTTCTAGGTTTACAAATTACAACAAAAAAAAAAAAAAAAAAATCAAATTAATAACATTTTTTAGCCGTTCAAATTTAAAAGTTGAAAATTATTAGTTATTGTAAAGTAAAATTGTGTGCTAACCGCGCGCCCAAATAAAATCTCCTGGTACTCGTTTTTTTCCGACCGCAAATTTTCGTAAGAAACAGATTCGCATATTCACATGCTGCCTTCCTTATTGGTAGAGTATTTCGAACAATAGATCTTCTGCAGCAATGACAGTATATTATAAAGTTTATATATTCGATGTTCTAATTACTATTTTTGTGTAAAAAAATAAGTGTGTGGAATGCAACCACTCTACCAATTTGGATTTCATTACAATATATATATATATGATATTGCACCAAATAAAATAAAAAAGTTCTAATTATTTCTTTTTCACATTACTTAAGTGTTGAAGGTTTTCCTTTTGATCATTACAATCTTCCAAACAGTCTTATTTTTTTAGTGATTACACAAAGCGTAAAGTGGTAACAGTTTTTCGCTGATCATTATGATCAACACATAGAAAGTCACATACAACTTCTCTATTACAAGTTACAATCCCGTGTTTCCCCCTATCCCGTGTCTGACAAGTTAACGTAACAAAACCCCAAAATCTTTCGAACTTTCAGAAAACTTAAAGACTCATTATAGATTTAGTAAACCATATTTTTGATCGTTAACTTGCTTCTCTACCGTGACGGTGGCGGGGGAATTCCGGTGAGAAAGGCCGAGAAAAATGCAAGAGAACTGCTTGGTTTGAAACAAGGCACCGCATGTCCAGCTCCTCTGAACGTAGCAAACGTTAGACCTTCGTACTCTTGAAGCCACCCACTTACCTGTTGTTTGTTATAATTATGAATAAACATCATCAGGAAAATAATCGGTCTAATCAAACTCAAATTAAGAATCTAAATAACCGACTAATTAGATCTATATGGGTACCTGTTTCTCATGGTACCATGGCCTCCAAGCTGTCTTGATGGGTAATTCGAGTGCGCTTAAGCTATACCGAGTTGCGAGTACTGGAACTCTTCCGTCTGTGTCACCACTGAGCCATCACAGAAACCAACGGTTTAGTGGAATCTTCTTTATGCATTGGAGAAATAACAAAACTTTCTGTCATATGTAAGTAAAGACGTCAAATTGTATAGCAATAAGCAAGAAAAGTTTTAAAAAAAAACAAAAATTATGTTTCACTGATCAAATACGTTTTCGGAAGTTTTAAATGTGTTGAACTTGACTCATTTTTGCTAGACATTTTTAAATCGAGGTGAAATTGATCAGAAATTTAGTTGGTTGAATTGAATTAATCATGGGTGTAATTTGTTTCTTTGACCTGGAGATATTCTAAATAGAAACTCAAACTAATGCTGTGACCTAATTAAATCATGTGGTTTCTGTAAAGCCCGGCCCATAGCAATAATCTTTTAATATTTTTCAATCATGATGAATATGAAAATCATGAGCACTAAATTAGAATTGTTTAGTGGCCATGAACGCATTTTACCTGTAAACCCAAATTCTTAATCCTCCTGCGATGAGCTTCTCGTATATAGGCAAAACCGAGGGCTTTAAATAAGTCCAATTATGAAAGATCTCCATGCTGCAATACCAAATAATTAATGTTCAGACAAGATCCATTTCATATATTATAACCCCAAAAAAAACAAAAACAATACATAACACATGAAGACGAAAAAGGAGGAGACGATATGTACTTGCAAATGCTCCAGTTCTTGAGATTAACTCCATCACTCGCATGAAGAGACTTCTGAACATCTGCTCTGTTGTAAAATGTTCTCGCGTAATCGTCTAAGCACGGGTCATATCCACCCAAGCGCCTTGGCGGCACCTAATGCACAGCGAACCAAATTAAATTTGTTATTCCGGTTTTTTTACAGGCTTCGAAGATTAATTAGTCTAACTTTCGGTTCAAGATCTAATTAACCGGGTTACTAAAAGTAAGTTCCAAACACTTGTATATAAAACACGTACCCTCTTGGAGCTAATGTGAGAATTTGTTTTGAATTTTGTTGAGTCCAAGTAAGAGGATCCCGCAGAATCCCCTCCTATACAAACAGAGGTATAGAGGCTATAGATATCGATCTCGTCGTACTGCTTTTGAACTTCTGCTACGGCACCAGAGCACTCGTCGTCGCTCCAAGTATTGTCGCTGCTGAAATTGCAAGTCCTGCTTATGGTCCTGTGGGTCTCATCCGATATCACCGCGTGGCTCCATGCGTAATCCACCCAACCTCTCCAATCGTCTGCATCTGATGTCTCAGGATTCCCCAACTATATATATATATATATATTCAAAAAATAAATATAAAAACAAATAGATAAATACATCGGTGAACGTCGCCATGCAAATGTTATTATTATTTGTTGACAAAAATATTTGGTTTCAACCACTTGGTTTTATTTTCACTTCACACTATAGTATTATTTTATTTTATTTTGGTTATAAAAACTATTATTATTAATTAAGAGATTCAGACGTACCAAAATACCCTTAAGATTGATCTTAAGCGATGAACCATTGTTCTTGTTATTGTTATCGTACACGACCTCTGCCAGCTCGGGTACGTATTTTCCTGCAAATATACATACGTTTACCCCAAAAAAAAAAAATTTTTTATTAAAAACGAATTAGATTTAGAAAAACTAACATTAAAATAAAAAATGATTCGTTAGTTAATTAACCTGCGTAACTTTCGCCTGCGATGTAGAACGTATTTCCTTTGTGTTCTGGGAACCTCTCGAACCAGTTGCAAAGAAAAGTGTATGCGTCTCTTGCTGATGGTAGAAAAAAGAAAGATGAGAGAATGAAGCATATGACTTTTTATCAAAGGAAGAACGAAGCATATAGTTACGTTTGTAGAGTACGTCCGTACTATATATTATATGCTTCGTCCAAGGACAGAGACTACATATTACATATAATATTGTAATAATAATAATAAATAATAATGGACCTGCCTGTAAAGTCATCGTCAAGTTTTTGATAATCGCTAGTTGTGTTTGAATACGAAAAGCCAACACCGACGGGAGATTCTAAAAACAGCATGTTGGCCTCTGCATCAGCAAATCAACCTTTTTCATTATTTTATTCATTTTCATTTACTTCTAGATAAGAAAATTATATTAATAAAACAAAAAAGGATTTACCTTTATTCCATGCGTATGGATTAAATTTAAGTCCGTTTTCGTTGGTGTCCACGAGAAAAGGACCAATTTCTTGTGTTGCTCCATATCCCACAGAAGAACAACCTGGACCTATATATACAATATATAAATGATTAAATGCTAAATGTGTTCTCCCGTGAGACAACATAAAAATTATAACAAATTAAACACTAGCTAGGTTTTGTTCTAAGAGCTCTGACTAATTAGATGGCATAACAAAATCGTAGAAAGTAAAAAAAAAATATATGCGGAATAGTTGAATGACAATTAAAAAAAAATGTATATTTGACGTTGGAATGGAAAAATGGAAAAACGGCCATACATAAATCATGATCCTGTTAGTTAAGTAATTAATAAAATAAAATTATGTCCGATCGTGTTATCAGTGTACTATTTCACAGTTTATCAATCAAGATGAAAATGTGAGGATATAAAACAGTTTCTGATATATGCATGCATGTATAAAACAAAAGATTGGATTACCTCCATTAAGCCAGAGAACTAGAGGTTTCTCCTTGGGAAGATCCATGGCCTCAAAGAACCAATAAAACATAGCTCTTCCGTTGGATTCGTCGACAGGGACATAACCGGCGTAATGTTTGAAACTCACAACAGGCTGTCCAGGCAAATCTGTCACGAGATCTCGCTCGTTGGTCAACAAGCTCCTATGTTTTGGGCTATCAAACCGGTGTTGTCTAGTACATATAACCACCGGGAGTGATATCAAAAGAGTGGTAAAACACAAAGAGATTAACAGATTGTATATGTTCTTGGTGTGATTATCCATTTTAGGTATAAGCTAGTTGTGAAGAAGATCAATGAATTGTAATAAGATAGTAAGAAATATCTAAGGCTTGGATGTCTATTTATAAGCTAAGATTCATGAGATTTTTGTTTGTTTTTGATTTTTTTTTTTAATATCAAAAGTTTAGTTAAGTGGATATGGAAGAATAGTCCTATGTGGCAATTGGTGGCTTTAATTTGTTCAGTTGGTCGAATAATTCCATCTTAAAAACTAAGATTTATAGAGACAAATTCGAGAGAATTCGTATACTTGACTTATATAGAGTGGATGAAGCACTTTCTCTTTGATGGGTTTGAACCACGTCATGGCCAAAAGTAATATAGTTTTAATTAATCTATATAGTATCCCATTTAACCTAAGAATTTAATCGGATTAATCGACCCCCACAATAGCATAAGCTTAACTAGTGTAGAAATATTCTTTCTCAAAAAAAAAAAAGACGAAATTGGAAAGAAAAAGATGAATATGCTATGAATGCTAGCCTCAGCAAGAAGATAACTTATAACACCTAGCAATATATTTATCATTGATCAAACTTGAATACGTATGATTCATAATTCATAAGTCAAAATAGCATATATATATATATATATATATTTTGATTTCTCACAAAACAATCGACTTTTATATATTTTGATTCGACTTTTATATATTTTGATTTAAAAAATATCATTTTGTCCCAAAATGGATTTAAATCTTGTGCAATTACCGGTAGATTTTAAATGGTGTTTTTTTCTTCTAAGTTTAGATTTGAGATTAAACACTCCATTCTCGAAAATTAGTTTGAGTTTCAATCTAAAACATTTTAGAGTTGCATTATAAAAGTATACATACATACATATGTATATATATGTATTGCATATTAAATTCGAATTTGACGAGAAATAGAACCTTTCGATTACTTTATTCTATAGTAGTTTTTCTGATTAAACTTTTTGTTCGAAATTTCTCATATTAGATCAATTTTTGTTAATTCAATTGGAAATTTTAAATTTATATTTAAAACTCAAATACAAACGGATAACCCCAATGGTATTTATGTGAATTTGTAAATGAATATAACTCTATTTTGATAAATAGTGTTTTCAGTGACATAACCCCACTAACTCAAAAGTGTCCTTTACAAAAAAAAATGTTAAATACATTGAAAATAATAATAATATTTGTTATTCCTAAAAATGATAATGCGAAACCACGTTTCCCAAATAGATAATTAGATATAAACCCAAACAATTATACTTAAATAGATCATACTCGATCTCGAGAGTTTTAACCCTAACAATTAATCAAATTATAACCTTAATCGCCACACCCTTAACCCTAACAATTAAGAATGTCAGATCTAGACATAGGATATCATAGATCTTTACATATTTTTGATTTTCCACCATAGAGTCCCACACAAGATACATTTTGTTTATATTATCGTATTTTTTAGAATTCGTGTTTCTAAATTATAGACGACTATGATTAAACAAAAAAATTATAATGTCAAATAGAATTCCACGAAAGGAATAATATTTTCTGCAGTGGAAATATATCATTTTTTATGTAGAATTCCATGAAAAAATCGAGTACAGTATATGCCAATGATCAAATATTTTAAGTTTATCAAAATTCTAGGTGTGTCAGTCATGCAAAATCTTTTTTGATTGACAAAGTTTTATTTTTAAATAGTGAAATTAGAACAGAATATAACTTGTAACCATAAAGTTTTTGTAGATATATGGCAATACAACATAATTTCACTAAATACTTAACATAATTTCACAACGATAAATATTTTACGTATTGTGGATCCACAAGAAATATTATGAAACTGCTAATTATTTATTCAAAAGATTGTGGACTATAAATTCAAAAAGTTTCGATCGATGATGATTTTTGTTATATACTTTGGTTAGTGAAGCTCACTTGTACTACTTGACTACTTGTTATGCACATGGTGTGTTTAGTAATGTATCGCCCACTAAAACCGAAGTCAAATAAGTATGTACTTAGTGCAGCTGTGTAGGTTTGTAATAAGTCCACATATATTAGGATTCTAACGAATAACTTAACAACCTTCGAGATTAATCCAACAATATTATAAATTGCTTTTTGAATATAGTGTTGTACTTGATTTTTGGTTTGGTCGCAAAAGTTCTATTATCTAATATTTGCGTGAGTTAGATTTTTACTGCATTGAAATCATATGTCTATTACAAGTTACGTTATAGATTTATGATCTAAGCGATTTTTTTTTTTTTTGAAACTAAAAGCGAAATATTGGTGAGACATTTTCTGAATTAAATATAAATTTACAAAATGCAGATCCCAAAAAAAAAAAAAAATTCTAAGTAATATGTTAATTAACGTTGCATCAATTTCCAGAATATATGAATAAGATTAGAAGATCAAGTTTTACGAACCAATATATCATTATCAAAATTTATGAAACCAACGAATAACTTGTCACAACTCACAACTATCGCTAACGTCATAGACTCATAGGTTATATATATGATGCGGATATTCCTAAAGAAAAAGATGATTTTCTCATAGAAAAACAAAAAAAAAAAATAAAGAAGAAAAGAGACATGTCACGTTGCAAGTTTGCAACGTCTTTGAGCAGGGATTGACTGTTGAGAAAGGCAAATGGGGGTATATATTCCAAACTGATGGTGCCCTTTAATTTTGATATTATTTTTATAAAGATATTTTTATATAATATATAAAAAAAGTTAAATAAATCCATAAGAACCTCATCATTAACAAAGTAGCAAAATGTGGTTTCGTGGCGAACCTTACGCGTTGGGATTCTTGAATTCAGTTTGATATACTAATAGTTTTAAGATATGTAATTTAGTAAGTGGTGAAGATCTAAGTCATATACAAAATAAATCAAATATTTGTTTTTTGTCATCACCCAATAGTCCCACTAGAGGATTTGAACCACGGAGTCTCTAAGAACTTTAGCACACAACCACTATGCATGCCACTACACATGGAACAATTTAAATAATTGTATAAATTGAGTGCTTTAATCATGTTGGTCAAAACTAAAATGGGTTTTCAGGAGATCCATACACTTGAACTATACACTTGAACGTTATATAGTTCACTTGATAATCGTAAATATGCATACATTTTAGTCTTGCATAGTTCAAATTGACAGTTACGTATCGGTAATTGTTTAAATAGATGTTTAGAAAATTAGAGAAAGGGGGGAAAAAGTATTTTTATTGAATAGTTATGACATGGACTCCAACTTTCATTGATGAGGAATGAGAGGGAAATCATGTCCGGATTATATATGTTACGTTGCATATTGAATTTACATTTTTTTTCAATAATTAATTGTTCTTTTTTTTTTTCTTTTTGTTGGGAAGGTAATGCCTATATGTATATAAAAGTGTTAACAGAAGAATATAGTGTAAGAGTTGCATACTCATGCTCAGTGAAACTTTTAACTTCTTTGTGTATATGTCAATAAGCAGTTCGTGGATAGATTCCGTTGTCATTAATTCTGAACACTCTGGCTCTCTATATATGGCAGAAATTTTTAATTCTGTAGCTTCGTTTTCTAAGAAAAAATGTTATATTAAAGTTTTCATGAAATAATCAAATGTAGATAGTTTTATTGGTCGTTGACTAACCTCAAAATAAATGAATCTTCATGAACCAAAGTTTGAATATTGTTTGGGAAAAATTCTGATGAGGGATTTTATGAGTTTCGGCTTATAACTCCTCAATTAACAAAAAAAGAGAGAGTAATTTCTTGAATAACTAACAAATATGAAAAATAAAAATAATAAATATAAAAATGATTTTTCAATATAAGACATGGTTCATTCTTGAGGTTTTACTCATCTTTTATTATTTAACAATAAAATATGGTATTTAACAATATAAGATGGTATACCATTGTCAAATTTTTATAACAAAATAGGATACACAAAAATTTATAAAATTTATATTTAATATATCCATGCAAATTTGTTGTTTAGTCAACCACTTTATCTTTCTGTTTGCATGATGTCTAAGTTCACACACATAAACCATACTATTTATGAATTTTTTTGGTTAAAATGAAATCATATTCCCCTGTAAGAATGTGTATTTTTTTCCCCTTGCCGAGATACCGTGCCTTAAGCAATAATAGACAGAGCATAAAGAGAATACATGAAAATGCAAAAAAAAAAAAATATGATTACGTCCTAACCAAAATTACTGATACTATTAATTTTGAGTTTTTATTAAGAGATAGAAGCTACAACTAAATAATGTAAAAGTGATCATTGTTTTGCTGGTTAAGGTCATAGAACGATTTTTATTTTGATATTGAATGTCTCGATTTTTTTGTCGACAATTTGGTTGAATCTTAAATTATAAATACTCTAATAATCCATCCTGCTTGGATCCATTGCATTGGTGAATGGCCACTAGCTTGTAACTAATAGGTTATACTGTACTACTATAATAGGAGCTAATGATTTATCTAATCACCTTCAAATTGTTGTATCGCTATTTATTTATTTTTACGTAATTAACATGTTTTTATATTTTTCTAACACAAATCGAAGATTAATAGTTTAAAACAAAAAAACAATCGAAGATTAATAAAAAAGATAGTTTGTGTTCAACATGGGGACCTCTTAATTAACTATTAGACCAGACTCCGTGAGTCCAAATTGGCCAATGGATGTCCACTTATATGATTCTGAGAACTATGGATTCCCACTTATGTATGAATATATTATTAGAGTGCGTGCAATTGTATTAACCGTATTGGCCAATAGATTTTGGGGAAATGTTTCTAGATAATTTGTGAATCGGTCAATGTATTCTCAAATTATCTAGGACAACGACATCCCTTGTTCACGCGTCGAGATCCTATTGATGAATCATTTGATAAAGAAAAAAAAATCAAGAGAACAATAAGGGAATTAATATTTAACCATCCAATTTGAGTTTCATAACTATATTGTCTTATAAGACTACCCATTTGTCTCATTGTAAACTAATCAACCGGATCAGAAGCCGTGTTTTCGTCGGATATTACCGACTCGAGTTTTAGAGTTGTCAATTTACCGACGTATTTCCAAACTCAAAGCTGCGATTTTAGAGTATTGTCAATTTACCGGCGTATTTCCGAGTTTGCCCCTCTCTTTTATGAATTTTTTTTTTAAATGCTCCGTCTTGACGACATTTCGAGCTATTAGTGTTGCTCGCTCGTCTTTAATGGCATAAGAACTTCAAATTGCTTTCAAAACGATCAGTTCATAAGTACTTTTGAAGAAGCTTTCAGTTTTTCTTTATGATTTAAACTATATATCTTTTTAATGTTTTGTATTTAATTTCTGACATACAGTAGAACCTCTATAAATTAATACTTGATTCATTAATACCTCGCTAAATTAATATTTTTTGTCAGCCCCAAAATTAGTATTTCAACCAAATAATAAATCTATAAATTAATAATCACTATAAATTAATAATTTTTTATAAAACTTCATGGTCCCAATATTATTAATTTATAGAGGTTTTACTAGTTTCTGCTCTTTGCCACAAAGTGTTCTTCTACTTGATATTATTGTAATAAAAAAAAAGAGATAGCTTTGATTTTGTAAACCATTAGACATCGCCTAAGTAAAAGATTGATTGATTCTTATATATGAGGGTGACTTCGTGGAGAAATTGTAAAGAGTGCTTTGGACATCTTTTGTTTTTGTTAGATGGAATGTTCATATCTTTGAATGTAAGATCAAATTTTGTTGACTTTTAAAGTGCTACACAGTTTCTTTATCGGTTATTTTTTTAATCTAATTGTGGATTTTTATTAATATATCGTTATTTTATAACAAAAGTACTGTTTTTTTTGCATACTAGTATAGTAGTATATACCAAAACTTATGATTTCTTCAGCTCTTTTTCCATCTATTTGATATTCTCGATGGAAAAAAACAACTAATAACTTCGTTTGACTCCCGTAGACGGTTATCAACAAAAAAATCGCCGTGATTTTAATCGATTTTTTTTTTAATTGATATAGACAAATAGACTGAAAAATGGGTAGGTTGATAGATAATAGCCCCAATTTTATCCATAGAGATTCCTTTTATCGAAAAAAAAGTTTATTCAGTGACTACGAGAAAATCAGCAGAAGAATGAGATTATAAAATAATGCTAATTAATATCGTATATAATGCGCACTAAAAGAGAGAAAAGATGAAATGTTTGATCGTCACTATTAAAGATAGAAGGTATAAGTTCCATCTTTTTAAATGAGTACTTGAAGGATTATATGAGCATAAGGAATCTAAACACAGTACTGCTAGTCTACTAGAGACATGTCCTATGCTATGCGAGAGAGTCTCGATCCTCAACAATTGGACCCATCTACGAACTACTAGGTTTTATGCTACATTCCTTAGCCATTTCCATGACAAGAAACCATTCGTCGATATATTTATTCGTATTCTCTTACTCATATACACGTATATACTCTATTATGTTTATTAGGTGTCATTGTGTCAAATGTCAATTAGGAATGCTAGAAAACTTTTAGCGGCAAGACTGATTTTTTCGGTACGAGAAACATTTTAAGTTCAAAAGCACACAACACAAAATTCTTCATAATATTTATTGAATACAAATATAATCATAACTAATTATATTTTTTTAAAGTATTTACGGTACAAACTTATGAAATGCGTAATATAAAAGATTTTATTAATATTATATATTATTGATAATTTTGTATTATATAAATATTATTTTAATGGTAAAGATAAAATTATAATTTAAAAAAAAAAAATCTCTCATAACTCTCCACCACGGTAAACACAGATGTGTTTTTCTGAAGTGTTCTATAAAACGCTGCAAAACATTTTTACTGATTGGTTTCAAACGCATACAACTACATTCCTTTATGAAAATGTTTGCGGATAATTGGTTAGAGTCTTAGAGAGCTATCCTTTTTAACTTTATAGATGAGTTTGGGACAACCCTAATCTATTTCAGTTCAGACAGATCACACTCCAAATAGTTTAAGATTGATATCTGAAATTTTGCATCGAACCAATATACTTAATGACTCGTTTGGACTCGGGTCTGATTGACAAGGCTATCCAAAAGAAACAAGGGTCGGTCCAATGTTGCGTAAGACCATGCGAAAGATTTAGTTTTCGTATGTAAAAATTAAAAACTTCATTTTTTCCTGTAAAATTTTAATTTTCAAAAACTAAGAGGCCCTATTTCATGGCTTCATTTGCTTATGCTTTGGATCTGGCTTGAAGGAAACACATGAAGTTTTAATGGTTTTAGAATTTTTAATGTGTGTGTGTCTCCATGCAGACAACCAGAGATGTTAACATAATACTAACATGTACTGAGAGATAACTTTGCACGATGATAATAAGATGATAGTTGTCATATAACAACACCATTGGATGGGACATGGTGATTAGTCGAATTCCAACTTCGTAAAAATGGTCAAAGTATTGCTAAAATCTCACTTTTTACCTGTGATTCTTATCCATCCAAAGATTGAAAGTGCGCATAACATAAGTTCATTTGAAGGCTTTTTTGACTATATCCACTCCTTCACAAACAAACAAGAGATTTATAGGTTTTGTGGAATCTTTTACTAATCACTTTTTCATTTGAAATAAAATAAAAAAATGTTCAGATAGTTAATTAACACGATATTTGAAATATCTTAAAATGAAATTAAAAAAAAAGTTTATCAGAAAAGGGATAGATAAGTCTACCTACGTGTGCAGTGTGCTTAATTGATTCGTTTTTTGGTTTGATCTTTTATGAATTTTTATTTTTTAATTTATTTATGAATCATAAGAACCGAATGAAAACTAAATCATGTTCGGTTAGACATAGGCCCTGTTCTTTTTGTAGACGCAGCGTTCGACGTCAGCGTCATAAAAACAATACGTATGATGAACAAAATTTTGACGTTGCAAGTGGTTTTTGAGAATTGCTGCGACAGTTTAAAGAAATTATTAGTGGTCAATTGGGAGTCGCTGAATTTTTTTTGCGGCTAGAAAACCATCGGCACGGAATGCTGCGTCAGATAATTATACTAACAGAAACACATAATCAGAGAAAATAAAGAAAAGATTAGCCTTTTTTTCCTGCCGCACACATGTATCGCCTGCGACACTTTGCACATAATCACTTTATAATTATGGGAAGTGATTTTTGGTACACGTCTGTTTTTTCTAAGCAGAAAGTATTGGTGAAATTTAAAAAATTACCACTTTTATGACACCATTATTTGTTGTTTATTTTCAAAAATATCATTTTTATAAACATTTATAAAAAAACTTAAATTTATAAAGATCTATAAAATATGTTTATAAAAGTGTATAAACATGTCGTAAACCTTATAAAACATACTTTATAAACCTTAAACATGTTTTATAAACCTTTATAAATTTAAATTTGTATAAACATGTTTTATAAACGTCTATAAAAATGTTATTTTTGAAATAGTATCAAGCACTTATACTTTTGAAAAATTATATAATAAAAGTGGTATTTCTCAAAAAAAAAAACTTCTTTGCTTAAAAGATTTCCATAAAAATAAGTTTTTTTTTTTGTTTCTATGGGTTTTCAACTAGATTTATCTAGCTATAAAATAATATACAAAATAATATTACTCGTAATTAAACTCAATTCAAATTACACATTTTAAGTGAAATGCCCACTACTTACGAAGAAGAGACAAACCCTTCTGAAAGATTCAAGTCATTTCATTGAAACCTAATCATTATTAGTCGTCGCTTCTATGAAATGTATATCACACAACTCACAAGCCTCTTGTGAATGAGTCTTGAATTTTGACGAGGCAAAGCACGATTGGATTCTGTAATCGACAAGAGGTAGAGAGATTAACAAAACAAACCAATTCCGAAATTAACCAAATCAATCAGGATATTTACTTGGGCCTGACTTGTTCCACCCTACTTCCGTAGCCCAAAGTCAAGCAGTCCCTGTCCCGGCCTATTCGCTCGAAAATCAAAACTTTTTTGACTTTTCCAAACGCAGACGCCAAATCAGCGAAACCCAAAACGAAAAACGCCAAAAGAGAAACGTTTGCTCTAAACCACTCACTCACTCATGAGAAGAAACCACACAAGACACAAAATCTCAGAAAAAAGAAACCAAATCTCTCTTTGCTTCGATCGATGTCTGATCCCCAGCTTGCAAAAGAAACCAACTTCTGGGGAGAGACTTCGGAGGAAGTCTTCTTCAATCTCAAAGGCATCATCGGCTCCAAATCTTTCTTCACTTCCCCTCGAGGAATCAACCTCTTCACCCGTTCATGGCTTCCTTCTTCTTCTTCCTCTCCGCCACGCGGCCTCATCTTCATGGTCCATGGATACGGCAATGACATCAGCTGGACTTTCCAGTCCACTCCCATCTTCCTCGCCCAGATGGGTTTCGCCTGCTTCGCTCTCGACATCGAAGGCCACGGCCGATCCGACGGCGTCCGCGCCTACGTTCCCTCCGTAGATCTCGTCGTCGATGACATCATCTCCTTCTTCGATTCGATCAAGCAGAGCCCACAATTCCAGGGCTTGCCTCGGTTTCTCTTCGGGGAATCAATGGGCGGCGCGATATGCCTTCTGATCCATTTCGCAGATCCGTCAGGGTTCGATGGAGCGGTTCTTGTTGCTCCCATGTGTAAAATCTCCGACAAGGTTAGGCCTAAATGGCCGATTGATCAGTTTCTGATTCTGATCTCCAGATTCCTACCTACCTGGGCGATTGTTCCGACGGAGGATCTGTTGGAGAAATCGATCAAAGTGGAAGAGAAGAAACCGATCGCGAAGAGGAATCCGATGAGGTACGGTGAGAAACCGAGGTTGGGCACGGTGATGGAGCTACTTAGGGTTACGGATTACTTAGGGAAGAAGCTAAAAGACGTGAGCATTCCCTTCATTGTGTTGCACGGAAGTGCAGACGCTGTGACTGATCCTGAGGTGAGCAGAGAATTGTACGAAGACGCCAAGAGCAAAGACAAGGCATTGAAGATCTACGAAGGGATGATGCATTCGATGTTGTTCGGTGAACCCGATGACAACATTGAGATTGTTCGTAAGGATATTGTTACTTGGTTGAATGATAGATGTGGCGGAGACAAAACCCAGGTTTCATGAATTCATTGTCTGATTCCTCTGTTTATTGATGTAATGTTGTGTATAGTCATATTTTATCAAGATTTGGGCAAGTGACTAGAAATTGATATACAGATCAATCGCATTGTTCTTGCATATTTCATTATGATGACAAAGCACGCTCAGCTTCTTTCTCTATGTAGCTAACATTTTTCTAGTTCCTTAACCTACTTACAGTAGTTAGTTCAGTAGTTTTCTTCTGCTAGAAAGCTGCACAAACCAGGGAAAACATATATACGTACCTGAGTTTGTCAGAAGAGTTTTGATGAGATCAAGCTCTCATCTCATGTATCCGCCATGAAGAGATAGTTCAAATCCTCTACAGAGAGGTGCGAGTGGCGACTACAGTTTTCATCTTCTCCAAATGCAGAGACCACCATAATTCTCTTCTTTTGATGTGCAGTTCAATGTTTGTGAGGAAAACTAGCTTAATACAGCCTAAGAATAAACAGACATTGTTACGGCCAATATGCGATCTTCTACTGTGAACCGTACCACTCGGCACAATTATCAATCTAATTATGGATCAGAGTGACAAATAAACAGATATACCCTAACCATTCAGCCACTTTGATTGGGATGAGGTTTTTGGTCTTGCACTTATGATATAATGATTTGCTTACTGATGAAAATACTAGACCACTTGGTAAACAGTAAACAATAATAGATGAGTTGTGTTCTCGATGTTGGTTAGTGGAATGGCTTTTATTCTCCAACATAGGTACTGTGCCTAGAAAGCTACTTGTGAAGGGGCTATTGAATTGATTTTGATGTCTGTTGGGTGTTTGACCAACGAACCAAAAAAGTTGCTTCTTTGTCTACTTATATCACTTTTTCCTCAATGTACTTCCTAACCTCTGTTTTGCTTATCTATCTCTCACTTAAAAGGGATAGCTGCAGAATTCTTTTACCCCAAATAATTTGGCATTTTTTTAGAAAAGTATTAGGTGTGTGAGTCAATGGTGTTTCTCTTTCAAGTATGTGATTTATGGATTCGGATGAAATAGATTAGTAACATAAATTCAAATTTGAGGTGATTCAGAATACGAATCTTAACTAACTATAGTATCATATTTAGTCATATCTAACGAAATCAAAATCCCTTTTTTCCATCATTATTAGATTTACAATTAGTCTTGATAAATCCCGTATTTACTTGTTTATCAAAAATTCAAAATGGTCAAGAAATAGTTGATTACGATCTTTGCAAGTAGTATGTTTTTGAACATTGGGACTTACACAAAGATTAGTACCCCAAAAATGTGGTCATCAACTTAAATAACAATACGTTTTGTTTTTCCAAAGTGTTCAACAAGTAAATTACGGTTTCTACATTGGAATTTGCACAAGGATTAGTAACAAAAAGTGTGTTCACGATGTCAAATGTTGCCAAAATAAATCGATTTTTCAGAAGCTTGATTCGAATTTAGAAGAACCAACGCTTTCGATCTTTTTGCAGTACATGGAAACAAATGACTCAAGTTTCGAGGAAAAAATATTTCCCTGACAAAAAAAAAAAGAAAGAGAAATACTCCCTCTGTTTCACAAAGAGTGTCATTCTGACATTTTTCACACAAATTAAGAAAAACTTGTAAATCTCTTTTATACCCTTTATTAATACATTAAATCAGTTTCTCTCTCTAATTAATAGGTTAAAATAGTAGGGATAAAATTGAGATTTGGTTTAAAAAATTGCATTGAAAACATAAAGTGACACTCTTTGTGAAACAAAAATCAAGAGTCAAAATGACACTCTTTGTGAAACAGAGGGAGTAACAAGTTTTGATGGAAAGTGCCACAAAGAAGAGAGATAGGGGGAGAAACTGAAACAAATGTGAACCGATTCAAAAACTGTAAGCGAATGAGATAGAGAGAGTCAAAATTTGACAGAAACAACATAAATCAAAGTGATTTTGCAGAGTTTACAGTCGCCGGAGAATCTCTGAGGATTCTCTCCTCCGTCGTCGAAGTTCAAGGCGTAACTCCATGGATCATACTGAAACATAGTCTGCTTCTTCTTCTTCTTCGTCTTCTTCTTCACCGCCGCCTTCACCCTCCGGAACATTTTCTTCCGGTACTCATTCACCGCCTCGAAACTATCATCCAGCCTCATTTTACTCAGAAAATTCAGATGAACCCTTTTCTGGATTTTTAAGTTTAAAGGGTATATATTTTTTTGATCGAGAAGTTTAAAAGGGTATTGGAGAAAAGGGATGAAAGTTTTGATCTTTGGTGGTTTTGGAGCAGAAGAAGAAGAGGGGGATTGAAGAAAAAGTGTGCAGCTTTTTTTTTTGTTGGTAGTTGAATACGTGCGTGGAATTTACATTGGGGGTCACGAGAAAGAGATATAACAGAGGAAGAGGAAGAAGAAGAAACTTTGGGCAGAGTGCCTAAAACATCATTTTCGGATACTGTTTTTTTGTTCAACTGTTTGGTCTTTGTCTGCTACTATCTCAACGGTCTTTGTCTGCTACTATCTCAACGAATCAATAATTCCTTTTTCCATAAAAAACTTTATCATTCTGTTTTGCAATTTAAAATAAATAAATAAATAAACCCAACATCTTGAGTAAAAATAATAATAAAAAAAAAATCAGACATTTACTCATCGAGATTTTGAATTGAATGCATCTGAGAACATCAATATTTTGACAAATAAAACCAGATATACTGAGATTTTGTTTGTTGTTGAGATTTTAGATTTTTACTGTATCTAATAAAATCAATACTTTCAAATTTATTTTGTTTATTTTATACTTTTATTGTATTTTATAGATTGGTAAATGTTGTAGATTTTGGTGTAAAAATAGGTTTGTTCGCGAAGAAGAGTTTTCCGCCAACCAACGGCAACCACATGTAAAAGCATCCATATTGATGGGATATATAAACAAGGATACCTCAACTATAAAATATAATATTTTACAATACCTTAATATATATAATTAAATTTTAATATTTAAAACAAATAGAACCAATAAAAAAAAGACACATGTGTTAAGAGTATCTCAACTTTTGAGGATCGGTCTTCGTATGAGAAACTCTCTTGTTTCTTGACTTCTCTTCCCTACTTTTTTATTTTTTTCTATTTTTAATTCTGAGATACTCTTGTGAGTATCTCCCAATGAAAATGCTCTAAAGCGTCCGAGCCGAAGCACCAAAATAATTCATGCGAAGCGATTGTAAGTGGTGGAGTAAGAATTTGTAAGGAGTTTACAGTCCTAAAATGATGATCACTCTGCCAACATACACCAGTTTATTCATATATTTATGTCAAATGAATCCGTAAAAGTTGTTTTCTGTTTGTGTTTCAATTTTTTAAAATAGTAAAAACATTTTTTTTTCAAAATTTAGTTCTAAATTCTCTTATAAAATCAATGTTGTTATCTAAAAGTCTACACATACTCAAGATAATCTAATGTCCAAAGTTCATATTAGTTTACATGTTATAATTTCTTCATTATTTTCAGCTAAGTTGGTATATTTTTTTTAATAGTTAAGCAATAAAACATTTAAGGGTATAGCTGGTTTAAATGCACTATAATGGGAGTTTATGAAACCAAGTGGTTGCAGTTTCAAGTATTATTAAGCAATTTATACAATTGACATAGCGGTTGGAAGTGAGTGCGTTTGTAAAATATTTATATTTGATTAACTAATGGATGTAGAAGCTGTTAAATAATAAATTAATAATATAATCATATTATTTAATTATAAAAACATTAAAAAATTATTTGATAAAATATAAAATTCATTAGTTCAACATAATTAATAATGAAATACATAAAAAATGTGTGTTATACTTAAGCTTTTTTAAAAGTTTTTTTAGTTTGGATGAAAATTATGATTTTAATGAATAAATTATTTTAATTTTTTTGTGGAGAGTAATGTTAGATTTTAAAAAATTTAGTTGTAGGAGGGAAAAATTATCTAAAAAAGTTTAGTTCTAACAAATATTTTCCATGATTGTTGCCAACAACCATACCATCTACGCAATCAACCCTTTAACCCACAGATCTTTAATTTTTCTTATAACAATTTAACAATCCTGAAAATAATAGAGATGTAACAAGAAAAATACAAAGCAAGTAGATTTGAACAAACACAATAATACACTACTTTGTACAAAAGAACACGACTTAAATCAAAAATCGAGTTACCAAAGATAACTTATACCACTTCCTTATCCAATTCTTGAACTCCATGCACGATGGATCTCTTTTACTGGATTTTTAACGCTACTACGCATTTGCTTTGAATATTGGCCTCGATTTTGACATCCATTTTGTTTTCCTCTGTTTCTCTAATCTTGTTCCAGCCCCTTATTCTCCAATTCTGTCTCTGTGAACTTTGATTGCTTGCTTGCAAACTATTTCCTTGCTTTTTGTTTTTTGTTTTGTTTTCTTACTTCGGTTTTGTTGATTCACAAAGCTTTCAGTTAATTTAAGATTATTCGTTGACAAAAATATATAGTAAATCAAAGCAGTGATTACTCGGATTGATTTTATTTTATTTTTGTGCTAAAAATTCGGATTAAAATTTGTTCATTCTAGGTTTTGATTCAGTTCTTTGTTATTTCTCCGGACTCGAACAATAGCGAAATTGTTATTTTATTTCTTATTATACTTTTTTCTACAATCGTGTTATTTGATTTAAATTTGGATATGAGTATTGGCTTTAATACTCCAGGATTAACCAATTACTACTATCTTTACTATAAATAATCATCCAGTCACGCGTGTCCGTAATGGTATGTGGAACAAAGAATGTTCGTTGTGGCTCAAAGTTAAAAAGATTCTGCATATACTAATGCTTTTTTCCTTAATTATTTAAGTAAACAAAAACCACTATTCTCTTTGTAAGTTTTCGAGAAAAGCTAATGCAATAAAGGACAACATGTGTGTCCCCGAAAAGTTACAAGTTTTTTTTTTTTTTAGTTTTCTCTTAAAATCCCAAAACTTTCACATTCTCACATATTAGCCCCACTTGCTTCCCTCTCGTCTCCTTCTTCATCTCCCTTCTCACAACTCTCTCTGTTTCACCTTAGTGAACTCCCAGAAACAAACAACACTAAACCCAAACTAACTTTTCTTCGGTCTTGATACAGAAATGAGAGAGCTTGAGCGCTTGAAGACGAGCATGAATCATCCATGGGCGCCGTTTGGAGCTCCGACGAATCTCCGGCGAGAAGAGCCGTGGAAATCTCGATTCGACGACTCAGTTAACGCCGTCTCCTTTGGCTTCGTCGCTACAGCCATTCTCATCTCTATGTTCCTCGTCATGGCTATCTTCGAGAGACTGATTCGAACCACAACCACAACTAACAACCCAGATTCCTCTTCGGGTGTGGATTCTCAGGTCGGGTTCCATGGCGCTGCATCTAAGCTCGGTTATCAATCTCCCAAGGCAAGTATTTTAACTTTTTCCACTCAAAAATAATTCAGAGAATAAAGTCGTAAACACAAATTCCTTAATTTTCGCATTATTGTGTCTACTTGCTGTTAAATGTTGACACATTTTGACTAATCTTGAGATTTCTGTTTTATTTTCCTCCCAAATCTGATTTTGACACTTAGAGATGAACATTGGGTGAAACAGGAACTAAAGAAAAGCTTCAGTTTTATGATGCTTTTATTCCTTAAATCTTCGGATTTTGTGTTTAATGATGCACATTTGGTGTAGACTAAAAAGGTTTAGTCTTTTTGGTTAATTATTCCAAAAAAAGGAGGACATTTCTAATCTTAGGGGTTATTTTTCATTTGATGTGAACACGTTCATCTTAAAAGCAGAAGAAGAAAACATCATAGGGTTTTGATTCTGTGTACTATTTGAGTATTGAAAGAGACCCAACATTGCACATGCTTTTACATCATCTACATTAAAGATGTCTCATAAGCTTCCTCACTCACACATGCATACACTGTTGAGTATATATATGTAGAGATGTATATATGGTGATTGCATTCATTGATTTCTTTCGTCATTCAGAATCTCCTGTTTTTTTTTTTTTTCCTCTCTCCATAATGACGAAGGAGACAAGAAAGAAGTGTAATAAAGTTTTGTTTGTTGAAGATTGATTCGTTTGCAAGTATTATTGACGCGTACGATGCTAACTATACGTGTTGTAGATGGAAAATGAGGTCTAACGTCTAAGTCTAAAAACCAGGTGTGACTGACATTTCCTAGGAACACAATTGGCCCCACCGGCTTTCTTGAAACCTAACATTGCTCCTATGCTAGAGTTCAATCATGTTCTTGAGGGTTCAATAGTTTCATGGAGACTGCATAGTCCTCTTGACTCTCATCTCATCTAAAGACTAAGAGAACAAACTCGTAAAGCCCGATTTGTCTAAGACTAATGAGATCTCAATCCATATGTGAACTTGAAGGGAATTAGAGAAATGAGTAACACATTAAAGAGTGTGTTCTTCATTGTCATACGTTTGGGGTAACTGTTTCATGGAGAGTTATGTGTACCTCATCTCTTTTGATACTAAACAGTTGCTTAAGTTTGGCCACTCAAGATAATAAACTTGATTGTGTTTTGGGAAATGGGTTTTAAACTCGGATTAGTTCTTCTTCGCTGATGATCGTGGGTCTTCTTTCTATACCTTGTTTTCTTGTTAGAAGTAGTCATTTTTGATTAAGACTGATTGGCATTTATAGATTGATTTTACATGGTTATGGAACAAACCATGTGATCAAAGACTATAGATAGAAGCATTCGAAAACATGGGAGGACCCATAAATGTAAGCTTAAGACAAGTGTGTTTGCCCTTTTCTTCCTCTTAACTTGAGCTGCTGTTGGGGAACAATGACACATGTTTAGATCTGTCATTTGTCTTCTCCCACTCAAATTCTCATTTGCTTATGTTTTGTTGGCTCATGAAATAAATTCTTGTATGATAATCGTTGCTTCTTCTGTCTGTTGGATATCTGTAGCGTTGGATTTTTCTGGTTTGTTTTTCTGGAGCTTTATGAATGAATGAATGATATTTCCAATGTAATGATATGCAGATGACTGTTTACGCAAATGGGGTATCGGTATTGATGCCAGGAGACGATATCCCGACATTCATCGGTCATCCAGCGCCCGTGCCTTGTCCTCCACAACACAGCTCAGAGTCTCAGCATCAACATAGCTCATCAAGAGATTCCTCCAACTCAAACTCCATTCAAGAATGTTGAGGACTGTTTATTTATCTCGTATCGCCATTGGCTTATTGAACATTCGAGCGACCAACCACATTGAGTTGAGTTGAGTTTGGCATCGGATGTTTTTGTTTTCTCATTTTGGTTTTTTTTTTCTCCCGATGATTTCGCTATACATTGATTGGGTTCGGGGAGATTATTTATCCGTATTTTGTGTACATAGCCTTAGGATCGAAAACTGGTTCATGCCCTTAGCATAATTAAGCATATATTCAAGATTTGACTTGGTTTTTTTTTATATAGTTTCTCAGTTATTTGCTAGTTACGTGAATCAGTAACATAGAAGAGGAGAGAGTGGAACTTTGCACACACAACTCTATCTTCATCCCTAAAACCTAATTCTCAATGGAGCTAATTAATCTTTTTGTGGAGATAAACAATTAGTGACCCATACTGATACTATTAAGTAAAAATTGATATTAAAAATCGACATTTAAATTGCATTTTTATAGAAAATTTGAACTTGGGTATAATAATGATACAATGTCTCTATAGTAAAGACTACTAGACTGAAAAAACCAGTACAAACTAGTTCGGGAATTGAGGACCATCGAAATTTGTAATATCACATTCATCACTGAAAAATAAAGGTACGATAGAGAAATCAACGTTTTCTATACATCAGTTTTAGTAGAGTGAATGGTTATAACTTTCTGAATCGTTGTAGAGTCAAAATTCTTTTCGAGATCACATTCTATAATCAATTTAGAGAAAATATAGATCTTAGAGGTCATGTGAAGCTGCTTTACTAGTACCCTTAATAAGGGACTTGGATATATACTATATTCTAACGCCGAGAAAATTTAAAATTAATCGTTAATAGGTGTTGAAGAATTTTGTATTTAAAACTGTGAATTTTTTTTAATTTCCAGTGGTAGTTTTGGTCCTCTACATATAAAATTTCGGATTTGGTTGTTATTACCTTTTTCTGTAAACTATATAAATCTTTATGTTAGTGAGTGAAGATTCTAAAATGTGTTGGATTTTGGAATACAGACACAAGTCTTTTGTTGTTTAGTCTCTGTGGATTCGACTGTTTTGTAAACGGTACATATCTTTTTTTTTCCTCGTCTAGTCATTGTAAATGGTACTTATGTCATATGTTTGTACAATTGTTTTTTCGGAAAAGTTGACTTATATGAGTCTTTGGCATGTGTGAATTTTAAAGTGAACACTCAAGATAATTTTTTCTATTTATCAATGTTTTAGAACTTGCGTATTTTTAACTCGTGAGTTGGAGATTTCTCAAGCCATGAATTTCACAGTTTGGATTGACCGAGTCCGCGGGCAAAATTAGGCGTACGACTTCACAATCACGATTCACATTCATACATTCACTGTTGAAATTGTACTTTTCGTCTAATGTCTACCTACGTAAAATAGATAGCACTATTAATTACTTGTACTTTTTTACTTACTTAGAAAATGAAATAAGTCAAAAGAAAAAATTTCTGTGCTTTGCAGTTTGCATGGCGGTATGTACATGGAATGGGAGAGCAGGGTTATTATTATTTTTCTTTTGCATGACAAATTTACTGGTCATTTTCTTAATTCATTCAATTAGTTGTGTAGTTAACGTAATTCCATTACGTCAAAAAAAAACTTATTATTCTGACTTTTCACTGATAGCTTATATATTATAGATTTTTAAAATGATAAGAAAATTCGACTAATTTAGAGATGAATATTCTAGAGTTTGGTCTGGAGTTTTAGGTTATTGTACTTTTTGTTGGGTCATGAAACATGATTAGTTTCACTGTTATGAATAAATAAATATAAAACTTCAGTGAAAAGGTTAATTTTCCAATCACAACATAGTAAATCCAAAATATTGCCAATAAATAGCCAAAAATGTCTCTCTTCACATTCAGGCTGCTGCCATACACACAGCACAAACAAACAAACAAAAACACTCCTACAATATCTACACTTAAACGACGACGTTCTCTGTCATGGGTTGTTGCGTCAGCTCCGCCACCGCCGACGAGAAAGATGATCCCGTCTCCGGGAAGAGCACAGCCGCGCCTCCATCCGTCGTCGAGGAAGAGACAGTAGTCAAAGAAGTCTTGTCCGAAACCACACTGATAACTTCCTCGAACGACGACAATTCGGCAATGGAGACGACGAAGACAAAGATTCCGGAAGACGAGGAGAAGAAACCCGGAGCTGCCGACGCTGCTCCAGACCCGGTTTTGATCGACACCGGTTCGGTTAAACCGGAAAAAGGATCGGAGGTTTCAGAGGTTTGTAGTTTAAGCGAGAGCCTGCTTTCGATCGTGAATGGGTACGACGACGAAGAAGCGAAACAGAGGAAGTCACAGGGGGTGAGACAGAGATCTCCGGCGAAATCTCGGAACCGGGTCATGGTTAGTTACCCGTCCCAGAGAACCGATATGTCTCCCGGTAAGAGAAACGCCGAAGGAGTGAGGCTGGTGCCGGCGGGTATTGGCAAGAGAGACCCGACTGAAAGGTCTGAGAGGAGGAGGTCCAGGTCTCCGGCAATGAACAGGCCCGTCGTGGTGGGTCCAACTCGGAATCATTATAGTACGGACAATTGTGGAGCAGTGAGGAAAAAAGGCCAGTCTCCGGGTCGGGTCAGACCTGATCCGAATAACAACGGGTCGGATCGAGATTGTCATCATCAGTGGCCAAGCTGCGGGGCGGCTGGAGGGAGTTACAATTCTACCCCTAACGACTCGTTTGAGAACCCTCTTGTTTCCTTAGAGTGTTTCATCTTTCTTTAGTAGATTCCGAGGATTAATCATCTCGAATTATCGCTGGAATTCAAATCAAAAAAGGTTATTGCCTATTTGCCTTTGTGTTGTGTTGTGTCTCGTCAAATGTGTGTTTCAGTTTTTTTGTTTGGGGAATTTAAGATAAGGAAGAGAAAATCAATTAATTAAAAAAATTATATCATGTGTAAGTTGGACGGCAAAAGATTTGCCTCTGTGACATCAATTATTATATTTTCTGACAGCAAAAACCAGACGCAAGCGATTAACTTTGACCCCCCCCCCAAAAAGTTACCATACACACTGTTTTCGGTCAAAAAAATCAATTTACTGATGTAAAAAAATTTGAATTTACTTTTCTTCTCCTTGATAAAACCTCTGGTAGTCCGAATCAACAAAATATTAAATAATGCATATGAATATCTGAGTTTTCATCATCTAGACGACGAGACTTTAACATATAGACTAAGTTTATTAGTTTATACGCTTCTATATCTTTGTGTAATCATCTACATTTAACTAGATTTGAAATGTTGTGTGAGTTATAAATGAAATAAAATACTTAACAATAGAGTTCTTTAATTAATCCAATCAAACTGTTGTTCATTACATTGGTCTACGAGTGTTTCATAGATTAAACTTTTCAATTTTTATGTATATAGAGTTCAATTGCTAAACGAATGCAATATAATATTATTGAATGTCGACATATAAAGTTTTTTATGCGTATTTATATGACGATAAATATCAATATTTTTTATTTTCGATTAGACAATCGATATTTATATTATATAATAAAATTCTTGTATTACACAGACAGAAAAATAGTCATTTGTAAAATGTTAAAATTAGTAATAGATTTTGTTTTTGAAACGGAAAATGTAGTAATAGATATTCATGTAACAAATAACAAAAGCTAGTTTATGGAATGTTGTTTTCAAGTTCGTTTAATATGCTCTCACTTGTGTTTACTAACAGTCGTTAATCGTGTATACAAACTCTTATCAAATTCTGTCATCTTAGTTTGGATCTTCGATCGTGTAAAACAATATTGGGATCCCTTTCAGACTGTCTTTTTCGCCTTTTTAAATTAAAAAAAAAAAACGATTTTGTTTTTTTTTTTGTCTGGTAAATCTTTCAAACGTTTTCTTTTCCATAGCAATTTTCTTTATTATTTAGGCTCATCTTTTGGAAAAAGCATTGTAAAGACTAAATATTTTGCTTTTTTTTTTTTTTTTCTAACGCTTTCTTGCTTGTCCTTTTGTGCCCCACATCACGTAAACTAAAATTTTGGATGAATGTTAAAACAATTTCCGGCAAGAAAAGGAAGGTTTTTTTTACTAAAAAGTCCGTGGTCATATTTTATTTTATTTTCATTTTTGTGGCGATGCATTTTATATTAAAAAAAATGAAAACAGGTTGAGACCATAAGTTCTTGTCAATTTAATATTTTATTGAGTGTATCACAGCAAATTGATATGCATAAAAGTTTGGACTGATCAAGTTTGATACGTATCGTATTTCAGATGTTGGACACTCTGAGAAACCATAACGTTTTTTTCTTTAAACTTTGATATGAGACAATCGACTTTCATATTGTTCCTCGGAGAAACCATTTTTTTTTCTTTTTCATTTAAACTCTTTTTCTATTGTGAGTTTTGAAGACTAGATGATTTATAACGGATCAAAAAATGGTAGGGCAGAAAATGCTGGGAGGGACAATGTAGAACAAAAATTTGAAGTGAAAAGGAAACTATAGTTAATTTAAATATATGAAACGACATTCGTTATGTGCCTTGGATCCTCTGGTCTAACAGGTGACCGAAAAGTACCCTTTGCATTCTTTAATTTTGTTTCGCCTTTTTAGGTAATGAGAGACCATGTTAAAAAAATAAAATTAAGGACATAAATAAAGCCTTACTTTACTAGATCTATGCATTTTGCCTAAACACTTTTTAAAGAGACCAATAGTTTTTTTTTGTTCTTTTAATTTATAGAGACCAATAGTTTGAATTCACATTAATACATCTTCCAATATAATAACTGACTAGGTGATCGGTCCACACTCTATGCGGATTATAATATATTTTATATGTTATATATGAATAATATTGTCTATTAATTTATTAGTGTTTGCATACAATAAATTATGGTGTAAGTAATGATGTTGTATGAAAAATTGATAGTTAAAATAACTAATGATTAAATGTAAATCGTAAAAGATTCTAATATAAGTTGATGATAGAGAATGTAAGATAAAAAAACATAAAGATGATAATATTATAGTAACCTAAAAATATAATACATATAATTAATTGTTATAAAATATATGAAAAGCATATAAATTAAGTAAGATTTTGAAACACCTCCTTATAGACGACGTTCATTGTTTTCTTTTGCACCTTCCTTTTTTGGTATGTGATTATAACTTTAAGTCCGGATCTAAACTTAACTCTAGATAATGCAACATATAGTTATCCATGAGAGAAAACTGGTCTAGGTAGAAACAAACTGACATTTTCAAATGACTATCCTTGCCTTTTGTTGATGGTCATTGCGAAAGTTAAAGTCAAAAGGAATTGTCTACGACGCATTCTCAAAACGTTTTATTTTATATTTATCAAACTTGTTTTTCTTCCCCGAAAAAACTCTTATTAATTCATCCCATTACAAAGTATTATCTCAGTTTTTACATGTTTTTTTTTAATCTCAAAGAAAGAAAGATGTAAAGTATGAATAAGCGGGGTTGTTTACTTCAACTTGTTAGTCTCCATCCAGATTTCAAATTTGGATTTAACTTGCTGATGAGAGAGATTGGACCACAGTTTTCTCAACTATAAATTTGCAGTAAGTGGCTTAAATACCAACAAATTGTAGAATTGATATCATTCGCTTTCTTTGGAACCCTGAAAAATGTACTAAAAGTCAACCATTGTAAATTTTTTCTATTCTATATTGCTAAATTGTGTATTACGTAACTAAATAGAAGAGCAATTGATTTCCTTATAACTGTATTTCTAAAAAAAGTTTTGAATAGTTATATTTTAAACTTGAATCATGGTTCCATGTACGTATTACCTTTAAATATAATTAACAACAAATTTAGTAAAATACAAATATCAATGCTACAAATCTATATATTAATGAATTCGTTAGTATGGGTATGAAATACCTTTACTGGAACTATATATTCAAATCAAGTATACAGTACACTTTTATATATACTTGCATAAGAAGCCACACACATTTGTATTATTTTATTTTTTTAAACCAAAAACGTTGTGAGATCAATAAGCTATTCAGAGGTTCTCTCCGTGATTATCCTTTACACCATAGTTTTTGTAGTTCGTGGAGGAAGCTGAAACCGTCCTGGCTTTGCAACCGAACGATGAAACATCCTGAGTTCGTCAATGGTTTTGCAATTCTTTAACGACTTAATCGGAGATGAAGACGGCAAGGCTTTGGTACACTCGCTCTAGAAAGCGTGTGTTAAGTTCCTGATCTGAATCCCAGATTGGCTTTGTCTCAAGCAAAGCACAATGATGAGACATCAACAGAAAGCAGGTAAGCTTTGCAAAGAAGAGGCATAAAAACAGTAGTCAGTAATGCTCAAGGAAACCAAGGACGTCAAAGGAAAGAAGAGAGAGTTTTCAGCAAATACCTCTGACACAGCAACAACATCTGCTGAGTACACATTGCCAAAGATTCCTGTGTAGGAATAAATGGAAAAGCTAATTCATTCACCGACCCAAACTTCCCACAAACAACATTTAATTACAGAGACTGAAATTGAAGAATGGCCAGTGTTGAAAAAATTATCCTCCCACCACGCCCGAAGAAATCAAATCGTTGCAAGAGGAACTCTGAACAGTTTTCCACTCCGACAGGTCCCAGAACCTGAGCCTGGAAACAAAAGACAAAAAAAACAATCAAACACCCCGTTGGGATAGCCTATGGCTAAAACACAGGAGTAACTTCAAAGATGCACTTGTCCTTCCAAGAGAAAATAAACTCCCTCCACATCCTCATCTTCACGAACCACATAATCCCCTCTGTCTGCGAAGCACATGATCCCCTCTGTCTGCGAAGCACCTAGCCTTGATATCTCTTCTCCCGTAAAACAGCACTTTGCAGAGCCTTTCCACTTCACTGCTTTCAGTTTCATGGCCCATCTCACTGAATCGGTTATAACTCCGTAGCAGAAAATTATATAAGTCATTAATGGATCACATATATTATTTTGGATCACATTTCTCACATATAAGAGACAGAAAAAATCTAAAATATGCATCTCTTGTATTTTTATTTTTATTTTGGGTAAAAGACTAAAATGTTTAAAAAAATGACACAAGAAAAGCATCTCTTATTTTCCCTTTCCGAATTCTCGTTTCCGTCTCATTTCCGATTTCTTTGATTTCTTTTGAATTGCAAATCAAGAAGATAATTCACTTCCACCTGATGGTATTATAAAAACCCAATTTCACAAAAATAAAATACGCAGAGAAACTATAGTTAGATGAGAGCATTAGGGGACAAAAAGAAACATAAAACTCGGACAAGAGAGAGAGAGATAAGTCTTTGAAAGTTTTTTCTGTTTCACACTTTGAGACGAAACCTTGAACTGAGAAGACAAAGCCGTTGGCTTTTGTAAGCCGCTCGTTCTTCGAGACAAAACACATTTCTCTCTCTCACTCACTCACTCTCACTCTTCAACTAGTATTTTCCTCTTTCTCTCTCCCCTTAAAATCCGACGAAATTATGTCACACTTTCCCTTTTAATCAGGAAAATCCCTGTGTTTCCTTCTCCTTCTTGGGGTTTTCCTCCACATTCCCTCAAAATCTTCGTTTTACTGAAGTTTTCTTGGAAACAAACAATCTAATCCAGTTCAAGGGTTTTCTCATCCTCAGTGAAGACTGAAGCTATGAGCTTGACAAGAAGACAAGTGTTCTTTGTTCTCTCTGTTTTAGCCTTGACAATGCCGTTCTCTTCTGGAGTCACCAATCTACGAGATGGTAATATAATCTCTCTCTTTCTCTCTTCAAATTTTGATTTTGATTTGGTTGTGCTTTGTCTGCTTATTTTAATTTAGTGAACACGCTAGATTTTGAGTTCTGCCAAGTGAAACTGACTTGCATCAGTTTTAGGGTAAACTAAATAACGCATTAACTTTGTCTGTGAGGCACCGGATCAGCAGATTCTATTGCTCTGAGACGAGATTCAAAAACCCTAAAGTTTTGGTTTTTTGACTCATAAGCTCTTGTTAGGGTTTAGTTCAAAACCATCAAATTTGTGCTTGTCCTCAATTAGATTCAGTTGTTTTAGAAATTTTGGAAGATAAATAAATGATTTTGTGATGTGTTGCTTTGTTATTTAACCTCTTGCAGTTTCTGCGATTAATAACTTGTACATTACTTTGAGAGCACCTTCTCTATCTCGGTGGCTTTCTTTTGGAGGAGACCCTTGTGGAGAAAAGTGGCAAGGTGTGGTCTGTGATTCCTCAAACATCACGGAAATGTATACTTCCTCTTCTGCTCTTTTAACCTTTGTTATGGTTTGCTTTAGAGCCACCAAAAGTAGAAACTTTATTCAGGTTATGACCAGGTGAGTATTGTTGTTGGCTGCAGAAGGATAAATGGCATGAAGGTGGGAGGAGGCTTAAGTGATACTTTGGCTGATTTTTCATCGATCCAAGTGATGTAAGCATAGTTTCTTGTTTTGTTTTGTTTCATATTCCTGTTTCTATTGAGGCTTCTTGCTAAATAAAGAACATACAAGATGGTTGCCTTTGGCTATAGTTTTATAATACTCTTTCTCGCTTCCTTGACAGGGACTTCAGTAACAATCATATTTCAGGGACAATTCCGCAGGCTTTGCCTTCTACCATCCGAAACCTGTGCGTTTGAGAATTAACTATTTTTTTTGAATGTCAAAACTTATATCATTCAACAGTTTTAAACAGCTAAAAGACACTCCACTTTTGGTTCCATTTTCTTGTTTCAGATCTCTCTCTGGCAATCGCTTCACTGGAAATATTCCCTTTACATTGTCCTTTTTATCCGAGTTGTCAGAACTGTAAGCCTTTGCTAAAGAAGATACTGTCTCTTGCATCTGCGATATTTTGTTTTCCTCGGTTTGAAAGCAGACTCTTTTCTTTTCCCTTCAGGTCATTGGGAAACAATCTTATATCGGGAGAGATACCTGATTACTTTCAGCAGTTATCAAAACTGACAAAACTGTATGTTTTCTCCTTTTCTTAATCTCATCTTCTTTCAGCAGTTTCACTTACGTCTTTAGTTTCTAATGCAGGGACTTATCGTCTAACATACTGACCGGGCGTTTACCTCCTTCCATGGGAGACTTAGCGGCTCTTAAGATATTGTAAGTGCACATATTTTGGAATACGAAGCCGTAGAAACAATTTGTTGGACCATTGGTTTTATATCTAATATGGTTGCACTGCAGGTATTTGCAGGACAACAAGCTCATTGGAAAACTTGATGTTATAGAGGATCTTTTTTTAACCGACTTGTAATATTTTCTTTCGCCTTGCATACTCTTTGTTTTTGACTCCAACCATAAAGCCAACTTCAGTAACTCACTATGGTTTGTGATATCTTTGGTTCAGGAATGTAGCAAACAACTTATTCTCGGGGCCTATACCGCCAAATCTATTGAAAATTCCGAATCTCAAGTAAGTATATTTACAGAAAAGCTGGTTTTTAATCTTGTTTTTCTTTAGCCATTCAAGTTTTACCTCGTTATAACCGCAGAAAAGATGGAACTCCGTTCAATACATCGATTATAACACCGCCTCCTCCTGCGGTTGATCCTCCTCCCGCTACTCACCGGGCTCCTCCTGTTACCCGTGTTCCTCCTGTTTCCGGTGTTCCCCCTGCTCCATTTTCTCCTTTTGCTCCGATGCAACCACCACCACCATCACCACCTCTGGTTTGGTCACCGCCTTCTGATAATCAAGGAGGAGACCCCTGGAACTCTGCGTCGGGGCAGCCTACCTTGCAAATATCACCTCCTTCAGGTTCAGGATCAGGAAAATTCTGGTCCACTCAAAGAATCATCCTAGTCGTTTCTTCAGTGGCAATAATTGTTCTTGTGTCTGGTTTGTGTGTTACACTTTGGAGATGTTTTAGAAACAAGAAATCTAATCGTTATGGCCCTGAAGCTCGTAAAGATTTTCAACGACCATACTTCAATAAACCTCCATCTCAACCAATCCCCACTCTGGGAAAAGGTACACTGATTCTTTTCTTTTCAAGAAAAACAGAAACTTTGAGTTCTGGCTCATTGGCTAACCGCAAAATGCTGAGGGTGTTTTCTTTTGTTTTACAGTTTCCCGGGAGCCCATGGTTAAGCCTTACGATGGATATGGAGCCGGAGACAGGAAATACGGTTATCCTATGCCACAACGTGCTGAAGAGAGCCGGAGAGCGATGCCTCCTACTTCATATTACAATAAGGATGTTAATACGCCGCAAAAACCGCTGCAACAACCACCGAGGCGTTTCCAGGCCAACGATGCTGCTTCAAAGAGAGCGGCTCATTTCCCTCCGGGATTGGACTCTTCATCTTCCGCTACCGTTTTCACCGTTGCTTCACTTCAGCAGTACACAAATGGTTTCTCAGAGGAGCATATAATCGGGGAAGGGTCGCTTGGTAATGTCTACAGAGCTGTGTTTCCTCATGGGAAGGTGTGACACTTTCCCTCTTATCTACTATTTGGCCATTGTGCATTTTTATTTTACATCTTGACATCTTAGTATGTTCTAAACTCTCTGTGATGTGTAGTTTCTTGCGGTGAAGAAGCTTAGCAATACCATCAACAGAACTCAGAGTGACGGCGAATTCCTCAATTTAGTCTCCAATGTTTTGAAACTTAAACGTGGGAATATATTGGAGCTTCTTGGCTACTGTAACGAGTATGGTCAAAGGCTGCTTGTGTATGAGTACTGTCCTAATGGATCACTTCAAGATGCACTACATCTGGATCGCAAATTGCACAAGAAGCTCACTTGGAATGTGCGTATGAATGTTGCGTTAGGAGCATCCAGGGCATTGCAGTAAGTAAAAAGAAACCTCAAAAATGTTATGCCAATTCTATGTTTGGAACATTTAGAAAAACTTTGGTTTCAGGTTTCTTCACGAGGTATGCCAACCGCCGGTTGTACACCAGAATTTCAAGTCTTCCAAGGTTCTCCTTGATCAAAAGCTCTCAGCACGTGTTGCAGACAGCGGTTTGGCTTATATGTTACCACCACGACCAACGAGTCAGGTAATAAAATTATCTTATGTCGTCTGCTTTTGAAGATCCCATATCCTGACATAGGAGTGTGAGTGCTTATAAAATTGTAGATGGGGGGTTATGCCGCTCCTGAGGTTGAGTATGGAAGCTACACATGTCAGAGCGATGTATATAGCCTTGGTGTTGTGATGTTAGAACTGCTCACCGGACGCAGACCATTTGACAGGTTAGCATAACTCTGAAGAGACAACAAATAGAACCTATTAAAGATTCTGAACACAAAAGAGAAGATGTTTCACCTATGCTTCTCATATGCAAAATCACTATACTACCTGTGCAGGACAAGGCCTAGAGGACATCAGACACTAGCTCAGTGGGCGATTCCTCGGCTTCATGACATCGATGCATTGACAAGAATGGTTGATCCGTCGTTACACGGAGCATATCCCATGAAATCGTTGTCACGTTTTGCAGATATCATATCACGTTCACTGCAGGTAAAGCTCACTTCATTCATCAGCCTTTTGACTAGACTAGAAAGCAATGTCGGGTAATGGTTTTTGACATCAGATAAATCAACTAACCCTTTTGACTTCTCTGCCTGATGATCTTTTTTTCTGTAGATGGAACCAGGATTTAGACCGCCCATTTCAGAAATTGTCCAAGATCTTCAACATATGATCTAAAGATATATACATCCTTAGACTACGATGCAGAAGCGGTATATTATTGTCAGATTCTTGTTCTTTGGGCGTCAGCAATATCCTTTGATGAATGAAATTCGCACAACCTATTTCTTTTAAATTATAGTAACACTTGTGTTTGTTGGCTGGATGGAATTGAACTATGGGAACATCATGTAACATATTATCCCATCAGATCACTGGCTCCGCATTATTCACAAATCTGGTTGTGTATTTAGAATACGTGTCATGTTATTTGTTCTCAAATGGGGTAGGTAACACTTGAAAAGTTGAAATCAAGCAAAACATATGAAAACTGAAATTCAGAAAAATTACGATTCAATAACAAAAGCATTTAGGGGTGAGCGATAGAAGAGATGGATATTATTTCAACTACAACTCCAAATAACAAAACGTAAAATTGAATTCGATATGCCCAATAAAGGCATTTATTGACTCTTCAGAGCTTCTCTTCTTTAGGTTTCCTTTGAAGTAAACCCTCGAAAGCCGTGTTCAAGGCAGTGGATGTCATGAGTGAGGACCTCAACAGTTTGATAGCCTGCATTAGTGTCATATTCAACAGAGTTAACGAAAGCACATATATTATGAACGAACAGTTATAAACTGATACACACCTCTGCTTTGCTGATGTTAATTACTTGCTCCTCTATATCATCCAAGTCCATGTTCCACTTCTTCAGTGAGCAAATGTTTGATGATAAGTTCATAGGTGTGATACTAAGGTCGTCTGAGACCATAAACGTTGTCCCTATCTTTACAAACCCAATATTCTTTGCAGATTCATCTTGGATCCATAGGCTTAAAACTGTAGTACTTCTGGTTTATCATCTTTGTCAGAGCACTATCACGTTCGGTGTAACAAACATCAAGCAGAGGTTGCTGGCAACCATAATACCAAGGAATCACCCATTTGCCAGGCGATGTATTTCTTCCTCCGTTAAAGCACAAGCTCTTGAAGCTTTCACACAAGTTACCGATGCATCCAAACACGATATCGTTTCCAGATACTTTCCAAGCAGAATTCAGAGGGAGAACCAGGAAAGTAAAAAGAAGATCAACAAAGTCTTTACCACTTTCAACATAGAGAACCTTCCGGTCCAGTTTTCTAGTGAACAAACTGACAGAAATTACTTCGTCTGGTTTTGCTTTACTTGCGTTTCTCTCTTGCAAGGCTAGACTTTCCATGTTGTGTGCCTTTGTAATGATACATGAGCTTCGTTTCAATAAGAACACATCAGTCAAGGGAGTATTTGAAGAAAATAAGCAATGCAGCAGAGCTAGTACCTGGATTTGAAAAAAAAAGAAAAAGAGAGATGAAATAAGGTTCAGGTAATGTGAGATATGCAAAGTGGAAATTCCATTGAAAATAGGTACCTTTTCGTGATCAACATCTACAAGCATCTCATGCAGCTGATCAACATCAACATAACCAAACCGCTTAAGTGTCTTCAAGGCGAGACCCATAGAAGTAACTCCTACTACCATATCGTCAGTAATGGTGAACGAGGTCTTGTCACTGATAAATAGGTCTTGGGATGGTGAACTATCTTGAATTTCAAAAATCTTTTCCATCAGTGTTCCACAATAACATCGTGAGGAACAATAGTAACTATATGCCATACGGCATGATTCATTACTATCTGAATTTGGGCATATATAGTACTTGAGGACATCAGTGTCATCTATGTTAAGCTTAAGCCGTCTACATTGCTTCTCCTGCACACTCCTCGGATACAAAAGCATATCCTTACAAGCTTCTCTCAAGAAACTAGAGGTGCCTACTTCAAGAACACTTCTGTAGAGACTGTTGAAACAGCCGATTGTAGCGGCTTGAGACTTGTGGTTCTGCTGATATTTCTCCAGCAATCTCACAATGGTCCCCATAGGCAGTGTCAAGAAGCTGAAGAGTACATTGACAAATTCCTTACCAGCCTCCGCCAAGACAACCTTGCTCTTCTTCTTGTCGACAAGGAGTTTCAGACTCAACACTGGTTTCTCTGAACTTTCAGTTCCAGCCATAGAAGATCACTAAACAAAAAATACCAAAGATTTTGTAGAGTTTAAGGGGGTGATTGGTAGTAACTTTTACTCTAGACTTTTAAAAATAAAATTGCTGTGAAAACTTTTGTCTTTTAAAATAAGGGCTGTGACTTTTTGTTTATAAAAAATCATAAATTATTGGCTTTTAAAAAAATAATGTTATAAGAGCAAAAAAGTGAAAAATGACTGTGAGAAAAAATAGGAAGACTTTTAAAACTTTTAAAATGCTAAAGTGTGATTGGTAAAAAATAGACTTTAAAGACTTTTAAAAAAAGTAAAAGTCTCTACAGCTCTTACCAATCACCCCCTAAAGTTTTGAATTTACTGATGCCAGAAACCAAATTTGAAAAGTGGGTATCCGGTGGGGAAGGGAGTGTAATTATTTAAACACTTGAATAGCCCTTTGAGCTTCCCCATGACTCTGCATCGCTTAATATTCCCTTGGAACAAAAAATTTCGTTGATTCTAAAAGTTTTTGCAATTATTTATTGCACATACGACCTATACGACTTTCACGTACGGCGAATTTGAGTTTTCTAGGTTGCAGTCGCACAGAGTGTTTGAACTTTTAATATTGGCATTGAATAAAAAGACTAAAGAGTGTAAGAAATTTAAGAGATCAAGACCTTTTGACGTTCCCAGTGGCTGCTAATTGACGAGCATGCTTGAAGCACTCGGTAATCACAGAGAAGTAATTAGGGTGGATTCAGACTAGATATTGATTACTCAGTTCCAGCCAAGCCATTGAAGATCAATCGGGAAAGAGTAAGACACCTCAAAGGTTCTTCAGAGTAAGTTACCCTTTGGGTTTTCCCCATGACTCTGTACTGTGTACCTCTTGAGCTTTACGGGGATTTCAGTTTTTTAAGGTTACACTCTTCCATAAAGCTTTTAACTTATATTAGTACCTGACATTGAATATAAGTGCATCAGAGATTAAAACTTCTGACCTTCCCAACGCACTTGGTTATCTCATAGACCTAATTAGGGTTTTATATATTGGCTAAATAGAATATTGATCATGGTATGGATTCTAGGAAATAAATTATTTGGGCTCATCATCTGGGGACTGCATGGGTTCATTTAGATCCTTGAGATAAGTTGCACAAAGAAACATTTGGGATCCAAAGAGAAGAACTTCCATCGACGGGTGGGTGATTTCCAAAAAGCATCGAGACAACAAAAGTTTGGTTTGACTTTTTTTTTTTTTTTTGGTTTTAAGTTTGGTTTGAGTTGGTTCCCATTTTACGTCAATCCGTGGAACTATCAAACATTTCTTATTGAAAGTAATTGATATTCTTTTGTCGCCACTCGCCACGAAAGAAGGTTTGTTGATTAGGATGACCGTTTTTGTGCACGAAAACTTTAAGCACCAGACATGGCAAGCACTTATAGATCATGTTGTGCTGTGCTCATATGCCCCAAAAAAGAAACAAATTATAACAACCAGATTAATTACTTTCTACCTAAAAAATATCAATTTAATACTCCACGATTAAAGAAACGATTACAGATCATCATACCAACCACGAGCTCAACTGTGATATTCATTAAAAAAAACTTTACAAACCACGATTAGATTACCTCAATTTTGTGGTTATTTTTTCTCAACCCCAACTTCAGTGTTTGCTTGCTTTTATTTATTTGCGTTTATATTTTTTCATAATCTGAAAACAAATTTTTTGATTTAAATAGTAATAGTATTTTATAAGTGTGAATTGAGTTAATATTTAACGTAAAAATGAGTAATAATTAACGTTTAAACCGAAACACAAATAATAATAATAAATCAACTTTAATACTAGCAATTTGTTTGCATAGTCAACCTTGCAATATAATGAACGATTAAATCAATACATATGACCAAATAGTTTAAATTCAATCTAATCCAAATTTGTGATCAATTATCCACCCACAACCAAACTGAGTTGATTGTCTTGTTTTAGTGTATTGTCTGAGAACAATGAACTAAAACGTATATACAAACCATAGTGGTAGATATTTAACCATTTACTATGATCTAATTGTAGATTGTATCCTTGTATTGATTATGAGAAAAATTCAATGTTTGAGACGGTATGACATTCAATCCAAGTTAAGGACGTTGAGTTGGTTATGCCTTTTATATATTCAAATTGAATTAGTTGAACGATTATTTTTTAATTTTAATCGAATTGACGTCATAAACAAAATCATATTACGATTAACCGAAAATAACTTTTTTTTTTTATCAACAACGGAAATAAGATGTCTTTTTCCTATTAGTTGGTCATAAATAAAAACTAATATTATTATTTAACTTCGTTAGTTAAGAAAAGATTTCATTTGTGAATGTTTTATATATTTCTAAGGTATAAGTAGATAATATATGAGTACATTCTATAATCTAAATATGTAGTTCAGTGTAGTAATTTATGTTTTTTGTTTGTATTTTCATACAGATTCAAAGTCGTATATCGACTATTTTTGAAATTTGAACAAAGCTTACCAATGCGAGCACGACAAAGGAAGAGTATTTTTGTCAGAAGAAATAACGACGATGAAAGTTTCACGGTCCAATACTCTGAAGTTTTCAACGATTTTGTGTAGCGGTGACACATAAATAAAATAAAAAATACCAACTGGAATTTTTTTTTTAAAATAATTGAAAATGACAGAATCTGATGAAAGGCGGAAAGAAAAGTTCCTCACTTTACCTTTTTATGTCTCGTCTCTGTTTTTTTGCTTCTGCTCGTTCGTGCCACTCTTTGAATCTCAACCTTTTCTCGTTTCTTTCCAACTTCTTCTTTCTCCGGAGAGTCTAACTTGATTGAGTATTTAACTCTGTCGTGTTGTGACATTTGAAGTTTCTAGTTTCAGAATTTCCGACATATTTCGAACTCCGTCGTGTAGTGACATTTGAATTTTTTTTTGTCACCTAGCTCCGATTTCTAATTCTTCGCTTGATAACGGAAGCTGGAGATTCGGTTGCAGCTTCGTATTCCTATGAATTGGCTGAATCCAAGTAGCAAAAATGGCGAAGCGTGGATATAAGCTGCGTATCCTTATATAATTCTCTGCTGACATCATTGGAAACTCAATGTGAATACAACAAAGAACAAAACTTTAGCTATACATTTGATTATTTTTCGCCCCCTATCCTAAGAAATTTGCGGTGATTCTATCACTGCAGCATTAGGGTTTATCTGCATTTGTAGGGTGATTTCTTTTTTTTGGTAAACTGGTATAGACGAGCTTGGGTTTTTGGGATTTTCCATGAAATTTCTCGTGGGCTTTCTGCTTCTGTCGTCTTAACCCGTTAAACCAAACCGAGACCAGATGATAGAAGAGAAATTGTTATTATATTTTCTCTGTTTGTCCTGATGATAGTAATTTGATCTTGTTTATAACTTGACTTGATTTGGAAAAAAAAAGAGGAGTTTTTGGCGCATTCCGCAAATGTGAATTGTCTAAGCATCGGAAAGAAGACATCACGGCTCCTTATAACCGGCGGAGATGATTATAAGGTCAACCTTTGGTCGATCGGCAAACCCACTTCGCCAATGGTCTGTTTCACATTTCTTTCTTTTGTAATTTGCTCCTCCCTCTTGGTCTTCGTGTGTAAGCTTTGTATCAAAACTTGTTCTGGACCTCTGGTTTCCAGGTTTTTTTCCGTTTATTAGGCCATAACTATAGTTTTCTCACCTATAGTTACATCAGATGTTTGTGAAATTGGTCGGCATTACCATTCTGGTGCCTCTTTATTTTGCGAATAAGCATGTAATATTTTGTGCTCTTTGAATAGAAGAATGATGCAATTTTCTTTCCTGTGTTATTGGCAGAGCCTTTGTGGGCATACAAGCCCGGTTGACTCAGTAGCTTTTAACTCGGAAGAAGTTTTGGTGCTCGCTGGAGCTTCTTCGGGTGTGATTAAGCTGTGGAATCTAGAAGAAGCAAAGAGTAAGCTGATTGATTTTCTTTTCACATTTACCACTTTTTGTTATTCCATATATGCATAGTCTTCACCGGCAATATCAATTGTTAGTTTCAGATAATGAGGTCTAATATTTTAAACTGTTGCTCCTGAAGTGTAGTGGTTCGAGCTTTTATTGGACACATATCCGATTGTTCTGCTGTTGAGTTTCATCCATTTGGTCAATACCTTGCATCGGGATCCAGTGACACAAATCTAAAGATTTGGGATATAAGAAAGAAGGGATGCATCCAAACATACAAGGGTCATACTCGCGGCATTAGCACTATCAATTTTAGTCCTGATGGTCGTTGGTTAGTGTCTGGAGGGCTTGACAACGTTGTAAAGGTAAGAGCAGCAGTATCAATAAGTGGTGCTTGTGCATTGTTTTATCTTCTCCGTAAATGTTATTGTAACAATGTACTCTTTATTGTACCCGGAATAGATTTGGGATATAACTGCTGGAAAGCTCTTGCATGAGTTTAAGTTTCATGAAGGACCTATCCGTTCCCTAGACTTCCACCCGCTTGAGTTTCTCCTAGCAACAGGTGAGTTTTTGCCTATCTTTAGGTTACTTGATAAATTCTTGTTTTACATCCACAAGTTACGTTTCGAGGTCTTCTGATTTCATTTACTGCGCCATTCACTATTCAGGTTCTGCTGACAGGACTGTGAAATTCTGGGATCTGGAAACGTTTGAACTGATTGGATCTACTAGACCAGAGGTACCCGGGCTTGTGTTTTGTTCTTAATCAGTCTTGTTTTGTTTTGGTACTGCTTATTTTTCCAAGAGATTTTATCTCAATGTTTTTCACCTCAATTAACTTATAAAATGACCTATTGAGGAGATATGGCGTGGTTCTCTTTCCCTTTAACCAAAACCTCACATATTAACAATATCAGAGATATCCTTATTTACAAGTCTTGCTTTAAGAAGATATAGTAGCTGGAACCAAAAAAGTAGCATCTGATGAAGTGTTGTTACTTTAGCTTTTGGCTCACTACGTAATCTTGTAATAAAACTTATCTTCTTCCTGGCATATGGTGCCGCTTGTTTCACAGGCTACTGGAGTTCGCTCAATCACTTTCCATCCGGATGGGCGAACCCTTTTTTGTGGATTGGATGATGGCTTAAAGGTTTCGATTTTCTTTGTGATCAGCTAAACAGCTTAAATGATGTCCAGAGTCAAAAAAAACATTGATGTCATAATGCAGGTTTATTCATGGGAACCAGTGGTATGCCGGGATGGTGTTGATATGGGATGGTCAACACTTGGTGACTTCTGCATCAACGAAGGAAAGTTCATTGGTTGTTCATATTACCGAAACTCTGTCGGGGTTTGGGTCTCAGATATATCGGTATGCCACCTATTGTAATTGTCCATAAGTTTGCAAAATCATGTGAAAATATGAAATCCTGAACGTTTTGAAACGGTCTGTGTGCGTTTGCTTTTCATTTCGTTTTAACCAGAAACTTGAGCCATATGGAGCTGGATCTGAGGATAAGAATGAATGCGTGGTGAAAAGATTCAGCGTCTTGGAGTCTGAGAGAATGGGGAGTTGCCCAAGGGGCAGTTCATCCCCAGATTATGAGACAAAAGAGATAAAGAACATATACGTCGACTGTGAGTGACTTTTGTTTTTATGCCCATGTCCTTTCAAGTGTGGTATGTCAGATCTATGCTAGGGCTTCATCTGTCAGTATAAATCACATCTGATGTATCTTGGCACCTGGATGAGATGATGTATAATTCAAATAAATGCTGAAAAAAATATTATTTGAACTTAAGTCAAAAGTGTTTTAATGTAGACCTTTGCAACCGTAGTAGGAACTCTTGTGATCATCAACAGAGAAAGGTATCTAGACTTTAAGCTGTGTTGTAACAATATTATCGTGAACTTTATCTTTATCCCTGAATTTTGTAGGTACTGAAACTGAATGAGTCTAAAATGCGAATTGCGGTTTTCTTTACTGCATGAAACAAAGTAATCTTAGACATACCTGGAGAGATCAACATAAGCTTTCTGTCTTTCACTTCTGTGTGCTTATCTTGTGCTTGCTCTGATATGAACGTCTCTTCTTTTAAAGCCATAGGTGAGCATCTGACTGTTGCGCAAAATCCGGGATCTCTGAAAGTGACATTTCCTTTGGAATCAGGAAAAGTCGCTAATATGACGAGCGAGAAGCAGAGTGCAACATATTTTGGACAAGTAGGAGATATCTCTTCTGGAATGCATGGTGTTGTATCGCGGGATAGTGATAGTGGGGAAGATTCTTCTCATTCAGGAAAGGAATCTATCACTTTCTCAAGAACTAAACCTGGTATGTTGCTAAGACCAGCTCATGTAAGAAAGACGCTAGCAAAGTTTGAAGAATCAAAGCAGTCAGTGTCTGTTCAATCTGGAACTCGGAAGAAAAACAGATTGGATGTTGACGAGGAGACACACACTCAAAATGTGTTCTTTTCAGAACAGAGTGGTAGTAAACCATTTGACGCTGAGGATTCTACCATCAAGGGAATTACGTACAAGTTTGAAAAAGCTTTTTCATCGGAGCCACCAACTGATCGTAGGTTCACTGTTCTCAAACTTTTGTTTTTATTAAAACTTTAGCGTTCAGATATTTGATTCATCTTTTGAATTTCTGTGCAATCTTGCCTCAGGTATGCTGTATAAGCCACCTCGTGTACAGAGGTCACCAAATAATAAGTGCAACGAGTCAAGACGAGCAATGTCTGTTGATTCTGGGACTTTTGACGACAACAAAGGTGGGTTGGAGTACTCAGGAAATTTATGCAAAGAGGATATCAATAACCAGCAGATTTCCACCAAAACTGAAAGTGTTCTTTCACCAGAAGAACCTACTGATGAACAGAAAAGTAAGTACTTGATTCAAAATCTGAACTCGCTAGTTTATGGGCATTTTTTAAAGAAAGTCAACGCCAAAACTTATGCAACCTTTATGTGACTGGCTTTGTGTGTGTCAAATATGTTTGAACTAAAAGACAATCTACCATGCGTATAGGTGGTTACAATCTAAATCTTTAGCTCTGCAAGAACTTGTTTCACACTTTTCATCATCTGTAGTCTGTTGTGGTTCACTTACTTGTGTTTGAGGGCAACAATCGATTAGTAGTAATTAGCTGGTATAAAATTTCTGTCATGTAGACAATGTATACCCTGGCGGCAGCAGAGACTTGAATCCAGTGAAGATTGTTAGAGGAGGTTAGGAGTTCAAAAACTTTTGCTGTCTTTGTTTTTCCTTGGTAACATCTAAGTCGGCTGGTCATTGTTTAACATTTCTATGTTTGCAGTAAACGTTGTCTCGGGGAGGACACGCTCCTTGGTTGAGAGGTTTGAGAGAGGAGAAAAAACCACTCATACAGAAGCAGCCAGTGCAACAATTACTCAGAATACTAATGCGGTGCAGGAAGATCCGCATAAGACATCAAGACAGACAGGTGAAACTCCTCTAATATCAACACGACGAGCTAGGAGTACTCCAGCCCGAGTGATGCCTATCGTACTCAGTCGTGATAGTAATATGATATCTTATGAGCCTCCTTTAACACAACCAGCTAGGACTTCTTCAGTTCCAGTAATGCCTGTGATACTCAATCAGGCTACTAATATCACATATGATGAGCCTTCTGTAACATTAACACAACAATCTAGAACTTCTCCAGCCCGGATATCGCCTGTGACACTCAATCAGGCAACAAATATTGCATATGATGAGGCTTCTGTTACGTCAAGAAGACCACGCAGGACTTCCTCAGCTCGAGTAAGGCCTATGTCACTCAGTCAGGCAATGGACATGACATCTCAAGAGTGTCCTGTAACATCAACACGCCCAGATAGGACTTCTCCTGCCCGTGCAATGCCCACGAAACTCAATCAATCTGATAACATGACATGTGATACATCTCGTATCGCATCCAGGCACCGAGTTAGTCCAACTCAAATGCTGGCTACACCAACTGAGACTGATCAGGTGGTCAATATGACATTGGATGAGACACATGTATCACAAAAACAGCCACCTTGTTGTACCTTAACCCAGGTAGCTTTGACAACTAAATACATATTAAACTTTGGTCTCCATGTTTAAAATGCAGCTTGTTCTATATCTAAGACGCATGCAGCACAAAATCACTATGATGGTAGTTTTATCTTATCTTGAAAGAGTGATGTATACGTGAAAAACGTATTTGATTGTTTGGTTTGTGTAGAAGGAAGAGCCTCAGGTATCAGGGAGAGAGAATGATAGTGACATCACCGAAAATCTAATGCAAACTCATGATGAGTTCTTAAGCACTCTTCAATCGAGGTTGACAAAATTACAAGTAAGCATTCTTGTTTCTGCTCTTTTCTCCGGCTATATTGTTTGTGAGAGTGTTAATTTTGCAAGTGATTGATTTCTCACAAACATGCAGCTTGTTAGACATTTTTGGGAGCGTAGCGATGTTAAAGGCGCCATCGGGGCCTTGAGAAAGCTGACAGATCAGTCTGTGTGTATCTCAGATTCTTAGTAGATTACCTTTTTTATTTGATGTTTAGATAAGCTAACTCATAGATAATGGGACAGGTTCAAGCAGATGTGATCAGTATTCTAACAGACAAGATAGAGATTCTCACATTGGATATGTTTTCTCAATTGGTTCCCGTCCTCACAAGCTTATTGGGTAGCAGGACAGAGAGGTAAAAAGAATAAAAGATCATATTACCTTAGCTCAAATATTTTGCTTTTGAGAATTCTATGATTTGGCATCTAAATGAGCGCGGGGGCAGTTAGATGGATTTGCTGATAAACGTTTTCAGTTCAAATGATAAACTCAAGTCCATGATTTATGATTGAGGAAAGAAACAGAGTTTTTAATAAACAATCTTGTGTTTTATCTGTTGTCTTGTTGAATTTGAGATTGTTACATGATCGTGCAGGCCGGTAAATGTCTCCTTGGAAATGCTCTTGAAGCTTGTAGCAGTGTTCGGTACAGTTATACGCTCAACTGTCTCAGCTCCACGGATTGTCGGCGTTGATCTTCATGCGGATGATAGGTACTCGAGTTCTCACGCCACTCTCTAAAATCTCGGTTGCTTAAATACGTTGATTCTCATTTACCAAGAAAAGTAAATGAACCACAATGCAGGATACAAATCTGCCAAATTTGTTCTGCGGGACTGCACAAGATTCAAAGGATTCTTCCAGTTCTCACAAGGTAAACGTCCTAAGCATCCTGCCCTCATCAACTTCATTATGAATTATAATGTTGAGGTTATTGGAAATCGGATTCTTTGCTTAATTCTCTTGTTTTGGCTCTCTCTCTCTTCTTCCGTCTGAATACAGAAGAGGCGGTCTAATAACAAGAAAGGCTCAAGAACTAAACCTAGTTCTTCAAGAACCATAACCACAGGCAAAACCAACAACGATCATATATTCATATAACTGCTCCGCAAGTTCTTGTAAATTACATTGCAAAGAAGCGTCTTGTGTCTCTTGTGTCCCATCTCACGGAAGTTTTAATATATGTAGATTCATATATCAGTGAGAAAGGCAGAGTTTTTTGCTGCGGGTTTCAAACTATACATACAATCTCCGAAGAAATACTTGGAAACTAATTTGGTATATGGTTGTTGTAAATCATTGTTGTTGGCCTGAATAGCTTCAATTCTTGATTTGTTGTTGTTGTTGTTATTCCGTGGAACTGTAACTCACATTGATGTAATTCTGAGTTTAATTCCTAACAGATGTGCTAATGGCTAAAGGTTAGTTTGAAAAATTTAAGAAACTCTATTGGTCCGATACGAACCAAATATACTTCGTATTTGAACGATAAAAGCATGCACGCATATTTGAGTTTAGATAATAATATCTTTGATGTTGTTAGTTGTTACAACAGAAACAAATTTATACAAATGTTTTTTTAGATATACAGGTAGGTTATGCGGAGTCTCGTGTATTTTGAGCCGTGTGGATTTTGAAAATGGCTGCGAAGAAGAAAATATCATGATCGTCGTCGTCATGTACTTAAAATGTTCAATTAAACAGTAATATTCTAAATATTTTTCGTCCATTTTGTTCTAGACAATTTTAAACAATGCTAAACACTGAATATGTTCTTACGTAGAACTAAAAACAGCTACATTGACACACACATAGCAGTTGTTTGCAATATGCAACTATATTTATCAATCAAAATTTTGATTATAACTAAAACGAAACCAAAAACATGAATATTTAAGTTAAAGCTCACAGTTAGCAGCCATAGTGATATATAGCTTTACCAACCGTTACGTATAATGTCACAATTTTTTCATTAGTCTTTTTTCGTAGCAAAAGAGAGAGACACGTTTGCGTTTATTGCCCTAATTGCTGCTTAACGGAGTAAACAAAATTTGCGAAAGAAAGGTGAAAAAGATACTAACGGAGTAAATTATCAAGACCGTTACGCATTAAAACTCTTCCACCTTTTGGTAATTCGAAAATTGTAGTCTTAACCTTTTCACCGTTTTGAGGATTTCTTTAATCTTTTTACGTTACTAAACAAATTCCATGACCATGATTACTTAAACATTTAACGTCCTGCATGACTTCTATAATAGAATCACACTTGACAACCATCTAAACGTTAATGAGATAACTTGCAAACTTTGTTCTTCCATATATTAATTTCCTGAGTAACGAAAACTTAACAAATCTCCCCATTTGGTAATTAGTCTTTAACGTTTTACCGCTTTTGCCGTTTTGGGATTTCTTCCAACTTTGTACATCGCGGAAGTATTAGTTCATGTGACGTAACTAGATAGTAATTTTCACTGGCTAAATATCTGATGCTACTTGCTACGATGAAATTAAGTCATTATAATAAACGTATAAACCATTAATCGTTGAATAAGTGTATAAAATAACTTGGTTGCTCAACTGGTTAGAGAGATGTTGTTTCAGTTCTGCTAGACCCGAATATGAGACGGAAAATAATGTACGCTCTAAAGATATATATATGTATAAAAATTCAAACTAGAGTTTACCGTAGCTTATAAGACTTTAGATATATAGAGAAATTTCATTGAATTAAACTCCATATGATAGCTGACATACAATCTAAACTATATATATATATATATATTTGAAAATAGGTCATCATCTCTCAATAATATTTCAATAATCTTCGTAATTTTGTTGAACTTTTTTATGAAAACGCGGCAAAATATTTATGCAACCTAGCTATGCATTTCGTGGGACGGAGAGCTATCAATGTCCAATTTAATGGTAGGATAAGCGTACTTTACAAAAGTTAAATGAGTGGTTGATTATTTAAGCAAGCAACAATTTGTTCGTTTCTGGTTAACATTTCTAAATGGAAACGAATTGCAACAACGTTATAACCACAAAATTTAAAATAAAATATAAAGATAATAATAAGAATCGAATGTAGACAGTAAGTTATAATACATGTCAATATTAACATGCTGCTCGGACGTCCAATCACACAGTAAACATAACATAAGAACCATTTTTTAGTATCTACAAATGATCGTATTCGTATGAATTTGGATGCGCGACGTAATTTAAGCAAGCAACAATTTATTTTTAGTTTGTTTATCATAATTGTATTTTCTATATATATATATATGAACTAATGAAAGTCAAAACATAAACCTATAATACATGATTTGAGGATCTCTAATAGTTAAGCCACATTGGTTGTACAAACCAAGAAGAAGAACCAAAAAAAAATGGTAAGGAGTGAACTATAGACAGACACTCCTGTCTCAATGACGCAGTTATAAAATAATGGAAGAACGCAAAACATGGAATGCATAAATTAGTTTTTTTCTGTATTAAAAATACAGATTTTTGTTTTAAAAGTATTATGACTTATTTATTTATGGGGAAATTTGGTGAATAACCAAAAAAAAACTATAATATATAACATAACCAATTTCTCTCTCTATTTCTCCCCAAAAAATTGGTTAGTTTATAAAATATAATTTTTTTTTATTCACCAAAACAATACTTTATTTATTTATTTATTTTTGTCAACCTTGTAAAGTAGGATTTTTAGTTTTTAACATATAGGAGTAGCCAAGTAGGACACGAGTCGCGCCAGCTTTTGTAAAGATTTTTTTGTTATTTATTTATTTATTACTTTTATTTTGTTTGTTTTCCGGATTCCACTAAAATATCTGTTATTAGGTTTCGTTTCGTTTCAATCGATCGAAAGATTATTATTCGTGGCTATCTCTATATAAATCCCAGTTATCTTTTTGTGTCTTCCTCTCATGCAAAAGCACATAAAACTCTTCTCCTGTTCTGTTACTCTCCCTCCCTCGAGCTGGCTTTTGTCTACTTATCAATCATCACACTGATTCTTCTGCATGCTTCAGATCCTCTCTCTCTCTCTCTCTAAGGTCTCTCGTCTGATTCCTGATTTTTATTCGCTTCTGTTCCGTAATTATTTTCAGGAGGGTCTCTCATATTTATTGTTGTTTCTGTAACTAAAAAATTTTAATCACCACCGGCATTAATTTCATCATTGACCTTTGTCGATTCCATTCTCTCTCTTCTCTGTCTTTTTTCGTAAACAGAGAGAGAGTAGAGGCTCGAATTTGATGATTTCCTGTTATGTGTTTTTTTTCCCCCTAAATTTGCAATCAATGAGAGCTTTTAAAATCCTTGTTAGTATTACAATAAACAGTGATTGATTACTCTTTCTTAGATCTATATAATTAAAAATTCTTCCCTTTTTTCTCCTCCTAATTTTATACTCCCTCTGTTTCTTAAAGAAAGTATTTTTAGGATTTTTACACAGATTAAGAAAACACATTAAAACTTGATAATAAATGTATGATTTTCTGTAATTAACAATTTCCTATAAATTTAAACCAATAGCAATTCAATAAATTCAATTAATTTTATTAAAATTTACAATTTATCATTATTAACTAATAAAAAGTGCATAGAAAATTGAAAATTACATTCTTTTTGAAACAATTTTTTTTTTTAAAACTACATCATTTTAGAAACAGAGGGAGTATTTCGTCCTTACAAAAATGCTTAGCCGTTTCGCTTTCTCGGGCCCCAGATGATTCGTCGTTTTCTACTAGGTAAAAGCTAAGTAAAACCTTGTTGCTGTTACAAACTTGCCGCTTCAATTTTTCATTGCTGTTAAAAAGACTCCACTTTCTTGGCGTTATATATGATGATGCAATCCAAAAAGCTCCGATTTTTAAATAATGGGTATTGTGCATTGGGTTATCTGGAGCCTCTGAATTTCAATTTCCCCTGTTAAGCTTCTTGTTTGCTATTCTCGTTTGTGCTTCGTTTAGCGTGAGTTATTTTGTCTCTTTGTAATGTTGGTTCTTGTGTATATTTCAGACTGATATAAGCAACATGCATGGTCTTGAAATCAGCCTGTTAGCCTGAGATTTTAGCGGCCAGTGAAGGCTGGTTAAGGTGTCTTCTTGTTCTCTGTTCTTGGGAGAACACAGAGGCAGGTAAACAAGTCTGGTGAGTTTTCTGATTCTTGAAAAGATTTTAAATTCTTGCAAACGTAAGTCTTTAGGTTGAATTGGGGTTTGTTTGACTGTGTTGCAGATAGATTATGGAACATGGTTTTCCGTCTATGAAGTCGATCAAATCACTGAAGTCACTTGTTAAGAGAAGAAACAATGCTCAAGAAGTGGTAAGCTTTGTTTTACTTTATAGAACCTCGATTTACGTTCGAGTTATTGTGCTGTTTCGACGACATAATGCTCGAGTCTTGCAGAGTAAATCGGGGTGGAAAATGAAGCCCTTTTTGGCTCTCATGTGTACAGCACTTTTGGTCTTTTGGTACAAGACCACAAATATTCAATTCCAACAGACAGAGGTAACGTTGGAACAGATGCTATCGTTTTGATCTCTCTGGATGTGGTGTTTTGATTATTTGATAAGTATAACTCGCTCCTTTTTTTTCTACCCTACAGCTAGAAGAAGCAGATTATCCGTTTGACATGGCAAAGGTAACATTTTGATATTCGAAATTATCTTATTTTCTTCATTTCTCACGCATCACCGGTTTAATCTAAAAGGATTGTATCCAGGAATCTGAACCAGTCGATGAGAAATTAAAAGGCTTGCCACGTGGTATCGTACAGCCTAGATCAGACCTCGAACTAAAGCCTCTCTGGTCTAGCAGTAGTTCGAGGTCAAAGGTTAGAGCTTTTGCACCGAGAATCGTGGCATGTATAATCGAATATCTCTGTAGCTAGAGGAATTTCTGATGCTTGTTGTGATTGTTAAACACAGGGTGCTGACATGACTAACCGTAACTTGTTGGCAATACCCGTAGGGATTAAGCAAAAGGGTAATGTCGACGCTATTGTAAAGAAGGTATTGCAATATTTTTGCTGAGGTTTTTCCTAATCCTAGGCATTGAAGAACAGAGGTTTCCTCTTAATCGTAGTGGAATAAAAAAACCTCTTGTTTCTCTCAGTTTCTTCCGGCTAATTTCACGGTTGTTCTTTTCCATTACGATGGAAATATGGATAAATGGTGGGATCTGGAGTGGAGTTCAAAGGCCATTCATATAGTTGCACAGAACCAGACTAAATGGTTATTATCTTTCTCATTCTCTTTTCCCAGTTGTTCTGCTTCAACTTTGGATATCAAGTTATATCAGATGATGACTATGTTTTCTTTTTATTTATAAAGTTTTGTTTATATGTTCACTTGTGTAACATCGGTTTATATATTTCTCTCTCTCTTGGATTTTTAGGTGGTTTGCGAAACGATTTCTCCATCCGGATGTTGTATCCATTTATGATTATATATTTCTGTGGGATGAGGATCTTGGAGTAGAGAATTTCACACCAGAGAGGTTAACACACAGATTTTTCTAATCTTCTTTACTCTATTCTTCTACAAGAGATCATGAGCAGAGCTGAGAGTGAAACCATAAACTGCAGGTATTTGAAGATAGTTAAATCAGAGGGACTGGAGATATCTCAGCCGGCTTTGGACTCAAACTCTACTGAAATCCACCATAAAATCACACTCCGTTCTCGAACAAAGAAATTTCATAGGTTCAAATTCTTCATTAAGAGAGCTTCTATTTTTTTTTTTTTTGTGTTCAACGCATTTGGTACTTATTAGCAACATGATGCCAAAAACACAGGAGAGTTTACATCAATAGAGGCACTAAAAAGTGTTCTAATGCGAGTGAAGATCCTCCTTGCACAGGGTAATCGTTTTGGTATCCCATGAACAAATTCTGAGAATTGTTTTGGTAAAATATATATATTGATTGATATACATTTTGTTTTGTTGCTTTCTGTGTTTTGTAGATTTGTTGAAGGAATGGCTCCGGTGTTTTCAAGAGCTGCTTGGTTTTGCACTTGGAATCTTATACAGGTAAATATTTCACTTGCGGTTATTCATCTATAGAAGTTAAACTAACTGACCCTTTAGTAATTTTTCATTTGTGGTCATTTTTGTAGAATGATTTGGTTCATGGATGGGGAATGGATATGAAACTCGGGTATTGTGCACAGGTGATCTTGTTTTCTTTATAAATTGGAATTCTCTCATTCAAGAATTTTTGTGCTACTTATTACCTTACTGAAATGAACAATCTAGTCCTTGAATGTAGAGCTCTAGATTCTCAGTTTTAGTCTAAACCTGGAAATAGCGGAGAAACATTCTTATTTGCCCGTTCAAAAACTTAGATTATTGACGAGGGTGGTTCAAAATGTTGTAGGGAGACAGGACGAAGAAGGTAGGGATAGTGGATAGCGAGTATATCTTCCATCAAGGCATTCAAACTTTAGGTGAAAGTGTACATCCTGAGAAGAAGGTACAGTACTCTTTTATAACCTAGATAAAAAGAATTCGTTTGAGAACAATTTTTGTTTATATAACCCGTTGTGTCTCTAATACCCGCGCAGACCGCGGCTCGTGATGTTGGGACTAGCGTAAGTTTTATTGACTTGATCACATTCTCCATTTCCCATTATTTTGACCTCTAACCAGCAAAATCTCACACCTTTATGATTCTTCTTTTCAAGAGGCATAGCCATACAACATTTGATTCGAGAACCTCGGTGAGTTAAATATCTATCGAATTCTTCTTTGGTATGTGGTCGATAGAAGGAAAAACTTAGCATCATAGTGTTTGTATGGTTTGATGGAACAAAGTAGATAAGGAGGCAATCGACATGGGAGCTTCAAACTTTTGAAGAACGATGGCACAGAGCGGTCGAAGAAGACAATAACTGGATCGATCCATCGTCTTCTTCTTCGAGCTTGAAGGCGAGGAGGAAGAGTAACGGTAGTAACAGAAGATTAAGGCGTGGTACTACTAGTCACCGGGTAAAGCATAAGAGAGCTCAAGAGACTGCAACAGCATAACACACACAAATAGCAAAAAGAAAGAAGGATTTTTTACACACACAGGATATTTTCTTTTTGTAATTAGCTAGTATTATTAAATTTGTTATTATTATACGTTTCCTTAAATTAGTGTTGCGAACAAAAAGGGTTTATTTTAAAATTTATAGAAGAAGCTCATGTCTATTTTCATCACTAAACCCGTAAACCGTATTATTCAAAAAGTTAGTTCCCTAATGAATAAAGATGTGATGCAGACTGAAAGTCAAAGGGGCACTTTTTCAAACCTACGACTACTTCAATTTGAATCTCTCTCTCTGTCTCTTTTCTTCTCCACTATTTTTTTTAGTTTCTTTATTTGTGAAGCCTTCACATTTGGAAACTTTGTCATTGTCATTGAAGAAATTTGAAAGTTACATGTAAACCCAACTTAAAGCAAATAGACTTTTTTTTTATATATATGAAAAAAGGAGATGATAATATGCTTTACAGATATATGAATTATTATCAAAATAAGATTTAGTAAAAAAAAAAAAGCGAAATGTTGATGATATTGCTTTAAATAAGTTTAGAATCTTCTTCGGGTTAGATTGAATCAGTCTGTTTATTTAGTTTAATGGATGGGGGGAATTAGAGAAGAAAAACAATAAACAGTAATCTTATACATAAAAAAAAATAATTCAAAGAATTCACAAATATAAAATTTAATCTATAAATAAAGAATCGTCATATTCATAATTTCATTCGCAATGTCAAAGTAAAATAAATAATCAGAAATATACTAGTAAAATAATCCCAAGGTGTTGAAAAAACTAAAATAAAAATATGGTCATAAAAAAAATATTCTGAGGTGACGACGCTGTAAATATATGAAGAGTCCGTCTGTATACTGTATGTAAATGGATGTATATAAAAAAAATTGTTCTCTATCCTCCTTTCAAAGTTCCAAACTTCCAATCCTCGGGCCATTGTTAAGATCTGAGATCGATTTCAGGTCTTCTTCATCTTACTTTGTGATTCGAGATAAGCTTTTTGGTGACCATGGCTGGTCGCTACGATCGGAACCCATTCGACGAAGGAGAAGAAGTCAATCCTTTTGCTGTAAGCGTCTTACCTTTCTCTACTTTGATTTTCACCAGTGAAACTCCGGCGTAATCTCCCTTAAACATGGTTTCTTCGAACCTGGTGTATTCGGATCTTATCCATCTTACTTTAAGCTTTGGGTATTGTTAAGGAACCGATAATCGAATAACCCCTGCGAGAATGTAATCCAAAAGTGTTGAAATTTTGCAACTTCCTATTGCTGAAACTATGGATTAACGTAATCGAACGCTTCGTGGATTATATCCTGGATATTAGTTCGCTTTAGGGTTGTTCTCAGGTTCTTCATTACTGCTCCTTGTTGTTTTCTTCTGAGGAACATTCTGGTGCCTAATGATTGTTAATTTGTCTACGTCCTTAGAATCCCGGAAGTGTACCCGCTGCTTCGAATTCCAGACTATCGCCTTTGCCTCCGGAACCTGCTGGTTTTGGCTATGGTCGCACCGTCGACATTCCTCTTGACAGACCGGGGTCTGGTACACAGGTTCGATTCACAATGGAGCATATATTATACATTTTGTGATTAGATGGGTATTTATTCTTTCATTGATGGAATACAGGATTTGAAGAAGAAAGAGAAGGAGCTCCAAGCCAAAGAAGCTGAGCTAAGACGGCGAGAGCAGGTCTCATCAACTCCTAAGATTGCTTAAAACTTAAACTCACCCTTTGAAACTCACATTTACAGTTCCTGAAGAAACTTATTTTTGCTGAAGTGGCATCTTTCAAACTTTTTAGTTAAAGAATAAGCCTTTGGAAGTATTTTGCGTATCTTCCCCTTTTTCCAGTAGATGATTTATTTTGTTTCTATGTAGGATCTCAAACGGAAAGAGGATGCTGCTGCACGAGGTACATGTCTTTTATCGTTTATGTAAAAACTACCTCTTTTCAGCACCTGTTGCAATACAACAACCTAGAGGATTTGAAATTTGTGTTAAACTGTAATCTCTGATATGTGTCTCTATCGGTTGATTTATTTTCCTGTAAATAGTTATCTAATTTGCTATTATATTACCTTTCTTTTGTAGCCGGAATTGTTATCGAGGTGAAAAACTGGCCGCCCTTCTTCCCTCTTATCCACCATGACATTGCAAATGAAATTCCGGTTCGTCTTCAAAGGCTACAGTATATTGCATTTGCAACATATTTGGGTACGTAAATATAGCCTTGTTTAGAGAGTGAGGAGTGAGGACTTTCCACAGGCGCTCTTATTTTTGCTTCACCTAAATAGGTTAAGTAAGAAAATTGTAAGATGGTGAAATTTGACTTGTGTGTGTCCATGTCCAACAGGGTTGGTTCTTGCACTTTTCTGGAATATCATCGCCGTTACTACAGCTTGGATCAAAGGAGAAGGTCTCTTCTTGTTCTCTTACTTTCCCTTTCCTCTGACCAAGACTTCTGTAATGGGACTTTCTTACAGCCTTGACTTTGTTTATTTTCTTCAGGAGTGACGATTTGGCTTCTCGCTCTTATTTACTTCATATCGGGTGTCCCAGGAGGCTATGTGTTATGGTATCGGCCTCTGTACCGTGCCTTCAGGTTCTTATTTCTCATACCTAGTCACTGAAAAAATGCAGGCGTATTTTGTGAACTAATGGAGAAAAAGTGTTCACAATATTTTTTTCTTCCTACATCCTCTTACTCGCTGTTTCATTTGTGTTGGATTCCTGCAGAAGTGATAGCGCATTGAGCTTTGGATGGTTTTTCTTGTTCTACATGGTGAGTCCCTAAGTGTTTATTTTTTTTGCTGATTTTAGTGGCAGATCGTTTTGCATACTTTTTAACAGACTTACCTAGAAATTCATCTGACACCTTCCTCTCTGGCCACAGCTCCACATACTTTTCTGCGTCTTTGCTGCAGTTGCTCCTCCTGTTGTCTTCAAAGGAAAATCACTTGCGTAAGTTTCCTCAAAAGTTTCAAGACATCTTAGTTTTACTATGACGTATATGCATGTTCATCCTGTTATCGATCATTTGATTGATCTTCAAATTTACAGTGGCATATTACCTGCAATAGATGTGTTGAGCGGTCAGGCATTGGTCGGGGTAAGCTCTTTTTATCTTTTATGAGCTCTTGAGTTGTGTCGTTTTCCATTTTCCTCCAAGTTTCTGCAACAAATAGATCTTGTCTGATGAATCTAGAGGCTCCTGGTCATATTATAATTGATCATTGCTTTCTTGATTTGCCTTTCACAGATATTCTACTTCATCGGGTTTGCGTTTTTCTGCCTTGAATCAGTGGTCAGCATCTGGGTTATTCAGGTGTCTTTCACAGTCTCTCTAATCTCTGCGTTGGTACACTTGCCGAGGCAAAACTCCGTTTAACATTTGAAATGGCCATTTTGTATGTGCAGCAAGTATACATGTACTTCCGAGGATGCGGGAAAGCGGATGAGATGAGACGGGATGCTGCAAGAGGAGCCATGAGAGCTGCCATATGATGCAATGTTTGGAATCATCTCTCTCTCCTGAGTCCTGAAGCCATTTGGTTATGATTGTGTAGTGTTTACACACTTCTTCAGTTGTTTATTTTAGCTTCGCTGATAGATTTTTTCTTGAGCTTTCTTTTTTTTTGTTTTTTCATCATTAAAGTAGTCAAAACTAAAAAGTAAAGCTCATGTATATTTAATTTGTGTTCAGATTACTAGCACTTACTTTCGCTCTGAATTATCTCGCTAGTCTGGCTGTGAATCGCATTTTCCAGATGCATTAATGTTTTTTAAAAGAATATTAGCATTATTAATTTAAATAAAATTTAGTTACATACTACTGTTCCTAACGTTTATACAACCATTATATTAGATGGCTCATGACTTTTTAGTTTTAGTGTTACGTCCCTACTTATTTTGTCACCTGGATTTTGTTACTTATTATTTAGTCTGCCAATGATGAAGAAGCATTTTATTTATTTAACTTTCGGTTAATGCATCGAATACCTAAAAAGCATTAAACATGTAAAGCTTTCTTTGGTTTTACGCACGTGAATTTAGTGCAAAATGGCAATTTAAATCATGGAACACTTTAAAGACTGTCAGAATCTTTTTTTGTGCCTTTATAAAAATTTAAAACGACCAATCTACCCTTACGAATGGGTATATAACTTTTGTCTTTAATCCTAGTGGGATACTATATGATAAGTTTGGTGTCCACTTTAAAGCAAAGCTACTTATTTTTTCATAGTTAATTATCAATTACAACAAGCTTACCGACATGCAATGCACCTGGATCGAGTCTATCCATTGTGCTTTTTAGATTATAATTATAATAATTTACCCACTCACAAAGCAATCAAAAAGGTAAGTAATCTTCATTACTAGCCATATGGATAAGAATTAACCGATAATTATTTAAACTGACTTTTATTTTACTTAATAATAGTTACACTTTGATAACATGAACATATTTAGTTTTCATATATATAAATTAAAGTGATACCATGAAATTTATTCGTAAAATGTTATCTTAGAATGCCTTCCTCCGTTAAAACTCTTAAGAAAAACCTTATTAAATCAAATCTAGTTTGATATAATTAATAAATTAAAATAAAGTAAGAACAGGGGCAAAAACGTCTAAGTAGATGGCGAGTATTAAATGGGTCCTAACTTGTAATATTAGTCAAAAGCAAGGTTATTTTGGAGGGCATTTTGAAAATGATATAAGACCTATGATGAGTCCCCCTTGTGGTTGTTCAGTTAACACACTCACTTCTGTTTCTCTACTTTCCTTCCATTCAGATTTCTAAATCTTTGGTTGATTCCGATAAACAGAAAATGGGAAGGGGAGAAAAAGTCAGCATGATCAACGGTGGAGATGGAACTAGGAGAGGTGGCAGAGAACACAGTAGCCGTCCGATCCCAAAGAGAGGGCAAGTCAAAGTTGGGATCTTGCTGGGCTTTGCTAATTCTTTTGCTTCCATCTTTGGCTCCACGAGAAACTTCCATGGACCCTAAATTCAATCTGCTGCTCCTCATTTCCCATAAGAATTTTTTTTTTTTTTCAGAATTATTCAGTGGTTTATTAGAGTGAGATTCTTATCGTGGTTTATCTTGTTTAGTTAGTCTCTAGGTTGTTGAATTCGTTTTCATTTTGCCTTTGTTTTTTCTTTGTGCAAATCCTATGTAGCTTCACTTGATAAATATATTTTCTACCTTTCCCTTAGATTTCTTATTTATTTTTTTATCAATTTGATCTCTCAAATTCAGGCAAGTTCATCCCATCTCAAGATAAACTACCAACTTGGTTGATATAAGATGTATGCCTTGAAATACGAGTAAACTTTTTTAATAGTTAATCCAATTTTTAAGAACCATAAATATATAAAACAATCAACGATGAAATAGTATTACAGAAATAGCATATGATCTAATCCTAAACACTTGTATATAAAATAACTAGTCCGCAGGCATTAGCTGTCAAATAGATATAGCTACTAACAAAAGAATGTTCCGATCAGGTCTTATTTAATTTTGTGAGTTAACCAAATAATCTCCTAATCAAATGCTTTGATGGTCCGGTCTGGTCTGGGCCGGTTCAAGTGGCAGCAACATCAGCATGAGTATCACTAAAAACCCGGTTTAGTATCATGGCTAGTCGAACTCCTCCCTGAACAATCCTCTTCATCACTATTGGCATCCTTGTATTGAAATACTCCTCTGCAATATTATTTACGGGAAATCAAAATTCTTTACTTTTCTTATAAAACTTTATATTAGTCATATCACACAAAATAAGTGACTAGTGTTATTCAGATCAGCAATCAAATCTTCCTAACCCATTAAACAATGGCTTCGAATGGAGACGCAGATCAAAAAATGCAGATCAAGCAGAACAAATACAAATCATGCAGATCAAATGCAGATCTGTAAATAATAATATTATATTAAATAGTGTAACAATATAAAATAAAATATTTTAAAAGTCAAAAATAAAAAAATACATATAAAAACAATAAAATACATTTAAAATTTAAATATTATCAAAAAATTAATTTTGATTAGAAAATTAAAAGAAAATTTAAAAATAAAAATTAATACAAAGTAATTTCATTTGTCTATATGTATTTGCAATATAAATGAAATAAATATAATTATGAGAATAAATATGTTTAAAAGTTTAAACATTATTAAAAAAAAATCGATTACAAAATATGTAGAAAGTTTAAAAATAAAAGTTAATATAGACTATTTTTTTCTCACATTTGACATAGAATCTCATTCTCCAATTTTTTCTATTTTAGTATCACATGGATGAGTCCTATTCATATTTACAATTAAAATATAATTTATAAAATAATATTTATGAATATATTTTACTAGTTTATACTAGTTAATCATTTTTAATTTTTGAATTATTATGTTTGTAAATATATTTATAGCAATAATTATATATATTTGTAAAAACATCAACATGCATAATGCTAAATAGTGATTGCAAAAAATTATATAAAAATTATGAACATGTAAAGTAAAAATATATATAATTTTAGATATATATTTTTGATATTTATAAAGAAAATAAATACAATATATATATATATATATTAAATATCTCACTAAATAAAAATATATATTCTTCAAAAAATTATTATACAGGAAAAACGAAAATTAAAATTAAATCATATTTTTTAAACTTTAGAGGATTTGTAGATTGGTTTATTGTATGAAAATGAATAAAACAAATTATCAAACTAAAAACATTTAAGGAGAAAAAAAAATAAAACAAAACAAAATTACATGATTGGTCATCTGCATGTGTTCATCCCCTTTTTCTTTCCTTTTTCTTTTTTATGTGCAGATCATATTATTTAAAAAGGTTTTGATCTGCATGCAGATTATGTAATTTTTTAATATTATTTTTTAGTTCTGCAAAAAATTGGTGAATGACAATTAAAATGCAGATCAATCTGCTTTTTTAAAATCTGCATATATTCTGCATATGTTCTGCACATCCATTCAAACCCTATATCACATGTTTCTCAACAATTCTTTTTTTTTTTAGTGAATAGCGTTCCCAACTGTAAAGTTTTACTTGAAAATCTGATTTTGGTTACTCTGGTTAATTCGGTTAGTTAACTATAATTGGTTCTTTTCTAAGTTACTTTTATAGTAAAAAAAAAAACTACTTTTGTTTGCGTACAAGAAATAGAAGAAGCAAGCAATATGTACCTGATAACGTTTCACCGGACTTCACGCCTTCGTAGCCCCATTTACAAGCTAACTGTATACTCTCCGAAGCATACCTACAATTTGAAATTTATTCATTTATATATAGAAGTTTTTGAAATTAGATTTCCTCTACGAAAACCAGACAATTTTCAGAATCTCTAGTTATGATGTAAATATTTTATATTAGTAACCGATGTTGTAATGTAATAGACCAATTTGTTTCACAAATTATTTATCAAGCCAAATATATAAAATAAATGACTTTGTTATGTATACTAGAAGACAATTACAATAAAGGTTTTATGATGTTTCAAAATACATTTTGCTAAAGAATATATAATAATGCTAATGATAAGTAAAATTATAAATGAGAACTTTATATTTAAACAAAATAAAAAAAGGTCACATGTGTTATAAGTCGCCTTAATCGTTCTATAAGACTAGAGACACGGCACTGCCGGTGTTTGAATCTAATCTAATTTCATTCAGAAAAAAATGATTAGAATCGATTTTCTTTTTTTTTTAATTTCTTTCTAGACCAAGTAAATTTTTAAAATTTTGAAATTAGATAACTCGTATTGAACCGGTTTCAATCCAAATTTTTTATAACTTACTTGTGTGAACAAGCGATGAGATCGTTGCATTCTGTCCACGAAGATAAATCGTCCTGCCATAATCCCTATAAAATATGATAAACCATTATATATATGGAAAAAGATGAATAAAGAAGGGGAAAAAAAGAAACGATAATATGTTAAAATTATAGTAAAATTATAGTAACATATAAGTAATTTGTTTATTACATTGGTGATGTTCTTCTCAAGATCCTCTTGGAGAAGATCCACGTCCTTATCGTAGTATTCTTTTAGAGCCGTGAGAATAATCTCTCTGTCCCATACCTTCACATTTTTTTCATTAAGTAATCTTTTTTGTTTTTTTTTAATGAAATTCTTCAAAGTTGTTAAGAGTTCAAACGAAAAAGCTTACATGATGTAAATTTGATTTGTGTCTGTACCAACGTAAATCTATCGTGTTTCCTCCTTCATCACTTGTGAATCCGACATGCATCGGCTTTTTAAAGGAAAAATAAATATAATTATGTTACGAACTAATTAGAATTAAATATCTGACAGGAAAATATAACTTTGTATATGTAGAATGATGATGAGGAATAAACCTGATGAATATCTCCCATGAAATGAGACAAGAACAAAAGGGCCTCGGTCATGTTATCTATGAAATTGAACAAGAAGACAGTGTAATTAAAATAAAACAATCCCCTTTGTAGAGATTTAAGTAAAAAACACATCAAAAACCAAATATGGAGTTAAAATTTGTAAATCGTTATTATAGTAAATGAATAAAAAAAAGGTTCACGTACGTCGACGATCAGATGTTCCTTCACCGTAATGCTGAAGCTGAGCCGTGAAATTCTGTATTGCTCCATCCACACACATATCCTTTAACCCATGTTGATCATGACAATCCCCTGTTTTTTATTGTATATTAAAATTTTCACATTTTTTCGTAAAAGGAAAATATGGCGTATAAGATTGAATTATAGTTAACTACTACTAATGTTTTGAAAGTAATCCGGTTCTGATTTTCGTTGACCTTGAGTTTTGGTTAACTCGATCCGGTTTAAGAGAAATATATAGAACCGAGTTATATGTAGTCAACTAAAAATGTATGGGTTATGAACTAATGACTTACTGGAGTATTGGTAAGAGCAGGCTTGGTCGGGAGTGTCAATGTAATGGAGAGAGCTGGTCCAACGGTACTTGTACCAATGTCGGATCTGGTCAGGCCACACACACAATGCCGATAAATCTCCTTTCACGTAATCCGGTAATAGATTCTGTACGACGTGTGCCGGTCCTGCTTCTAAAAGATTCTGTTCACACACACATACAATAACTTTTGTTAGAAATGTCAAATCTCTACCAAGAAAATTAGCTATATTTTGATATGGCTTAATTAATATCTTAATAGTCTTACGTGTATTCATAATCATCTACATGACTAGTAAAAATAAGGAAATTTGCTACAGTTTTACTACAATTTTAAAGGAAAATTTGGTGGAGTTAAACTCCAGTGCTCAACTATCCCCTTGCCTAAAAGTTCTTAATTTGGCTGCTTTTTGGATTTTAAACCAATAACCTTTTTTTGCATGAATTTTTTTTTATTTCAAAACAGATACCTAAAAATCTACATGTCTAGTTTTCAACCAACAGAAATATTAGGTATACACACTATACATGCTTCGGTAACTGGTTTAATATTTAACTACTTTTGGACCAAATTGACTAACAAAAGACAATACCAAAAACACTTGATTCAAAAACACTAGATCATATCATCAACTTACTTGAGCAATTCGGCATGTAAGAATATGACCTTCTTTACTCCAACTTTGGACAGGAGAAACCGAACACAAAACCAAAACACCAAATACAAGAATCAACCTCGTGGATGATCTAGAAGGCGACGCCATATCTTCAAACTTCAGTATATATAGAATGATCTTTTCTTGTATAAGAGTGTCTTCTCTATTTTTTACAACAACTTGAATTTGCAAACAGAACATACAGAGACCTGTTATAAATATAAAGATAAGAACGGACTTACAAGTTAGGTTGATTACAAGTAACATATAAGATGTTAAGTTTGTGTGCAAGCAAGACATTGCGAGTCTCATACGTTCCTCTCGTAAAGTTGACAATATAGGAGGAACACGAGATATAACATTAAGATAAAAAGTCGTTACATTAATACTTAAAGCATATATATACCTCATTTGTAACAGCATCTTCCCTGCGTGACATACATATTTATGCAAAACGTTTGCGTCTTTTTATTTATTTTACTTTTACTATAGAAAAGGAATGTCACTATGTGTCATTTCATTTGTTTTCTTGACCGAACTGAAATCCACTCAAACATAATCATCAAATAGTAAGGTCAAGTTGGGGTATTGCCGTATTGCCAACAACACCTTGTTTTAACTTTGGTAAGCCTTTATAAATCATCTCTGAGTAAATAATAATCTGATTACATAGATTCCTCTAGAGCTCTCTCTCTCACTATGGCGCTATGGTTCTCAACTAGTTTTAAGGGCTATTATTTCTCAGACTAGGGATGGAATCCAGTTACCAAACCTGAAATTGACCTGAAATGCATTATATTTTATCTGACCTGAGATTTTGTTTTATTATTACTATCTTTGATATAAAAAATAGAACCCAAATTGATTTGATTGTATTTGGCTTTTAAAATCCAAACCAATTTTTTTTTTTTTTAAGCGGAACAATAAAACCAGTTGGAACGTAAAATAAGAAAAGGAATAAAAAAATATTAACCATAATTCCTTTTATCGGATTTCTTTTCTCCGGTCAAAGTCATGTAAAAACGACGAAGGAGTTAAGGACTTCGGTGATTTTTAACCGGTCAATGAAGAACAGCTTTTGGTCCTTTTTTTTTTTTTTTTTTTTTTCTTAAATCAACAAATGTTCACTATTGAAGAAATCGTACCATCATAACACGGGGAAGTTCTCTACTTGAATCGTCTTCTTCGATAATCACCCGCTTGTTTCAATCAGGTTTGTCCTCTCTTCTTCTTCTTCGTCTACGTTCATCTCTGCAAATTCAGTGTCACAAAAAGCTTCGATTTTGGTGACCATGAAGAGCTTCAAAGTAATGGGTTTCTGCGAATTCCTACTCCGTTTTATCCCGATTCAGTTGTGTCTTCGTTTGATTTGGAGTCACTTGGCTCGTTCATGAATGATTTGATTCTGGGTTTTCTAGAGTTTAAGATCCATGACCTAATTTTGATTCCTCCTTCTTCAACACTCTCTCTGCTATCTATATGAATTGTATGCCAAACCAGTGAGCTTAATAGTTTAGTCACTTGCGTGTTTCCTAGATTTTGTCTCTATATATACAAGGGATCATGAAGTGATTGAGAACTAGTGAGTTTCTTCTTATCAAGTATGGTGATTGTGCTAGCTGCTACATCTGATTGGAAATTTAAAAACATTAACATTGTTCAGTTTTGTGGGAATCATTCACGAGTAGGAGTAGTGTGTATGTAGTTAAACTTGTTTCATTTGATGCAGAATGATAGACCTATCCACTCTATCTCCTGCTGAGATCACGGTGATGGGATCCGTGTTCTGCGTTTTGCTCTCGATGCACTTCACGATGCAGCTCGTATCCCAGCATCTGTTTTACTGGAAGAACCCTAAAGAGCAGAAAGCCATCTTAATCATTATACTTATGGCTCCTGTTTACGCTATCAACTCTTTTGTGGGCTTGCTGGATGCCAAGGGAAGCAAACCGTTGTTCATGTTTCTAGACGTCGTTAAGGATTGCTATGAGGCACTTGTAGGTTTCTTGATTCTCTCATTGGCTCTCTCTCTCTCTCTCTCTGGTTATTTCTTGATTTGTTGTGTTGCTCTGTTTGTTTCAGGTCATTGCTAAATTCTTGGCATTGATGTATAGCTACCTGAACATATCGATGAGCGGGCGGATTATCCCGGATGAGATCAAAGGGAGAGAAATCCACCATGCGTTTGCAATGACTCTTTTTGTGCCTCGGACCACACATCTGGATCACCGCACACTGATGCAGCTCAAGCAATGGACATGGCAGTTTTGTATTATCCGCCCAGTGTGTTCCATCTTGATGATAACGCTACAGCTCCTCGGGATTTATCCTCCGTGGTTGAGCTGGATCTTCACCGCCATTCTAAACGTTTCGGTATCCCTGGCTTTGTATTCGTTGGTGAAATTCTACCATGTTTTTGCCAAAGAGTTGGAGCCTCATAAGCCGCTCACAAAGTTCATGTGCGTCAAAGGGATTGTCTTCTTCTGCTTTTGGCAGGTAAATACCATATAGAACTCGTTGATTGGTCCTTGTGACAAACAAAGCCTCTCATCCCAATAGATTTAAGATCATCACTGCATTTGGTCAAGTAATTGAACATTCTGAAAGTTATGTGTGTTTTTGCACATTGTTCCTCTCTTAATCTTGGGAATTATGTGTGTTGTGCTGTGCAGGGCGTAGTGCTGGAGGTATTGGTGGGATTGGGATTAATAAAGTCACATCATTTCTGGTTGGAGGTGGAGCAGCTTGAAGAAGCTCTGCAAAACGTGCTTGTGTGTCTTGAGATGATCGTCTTCTCCGTTATACAGCAATACGCTTTCCACGTTGCTCCTTACAGTGGAGAAACCGAAGCTAAGATGAGAATGAACAAGAGGGATTGATTATTTATGAGGGAGGAGTCTCTCTCTTTTTTCTTTCTAAATTTAGACCAGGGAAGATTTTTGCTTTCTATTTTGGTTGTTAACGTGAATGTTATTGGTGATTAATAGTAGGGAAAATTAAATCAATAACCATAATAAAAACAAAAACCTACAAACTAAACCAAAAACCCCCTTTTTCTGTCCCTATCTCTCTCTAACCATTTGGTTAGTTTCTTAATTTTTGTTTTTGTTATGGTCATTTAGCAAATTGACCCTTAATAGTAATGTATCTTCTTTTTTTTTACTTCTTTTTCCCCCATACTAGGGAAGAAAGCGAATTATAATTGAGAAAATTATTATTATTTTTACAACATCCCGTTGATATTTCTTATTCTAAAGTCCCTACTAATACACAGTATAGAGGAAATTCTTAATAGCCGACAATGACAAAACACAACAATACAGAATCCCAACGATAGGAGGAAAATATCTTCTTCCTCATATATGTCATATCAATGTGGAAATATATTACTTTTTGTTATTATTGTAAAGGTGTTTACACTCTAATACTTTTAACGATATAAAATTCAATTATCTTTCTTTGAAAATCATCTCGAGATTAATTATGTCTAACATATTGTGCGTGTGTGTGTGTGATTAACTAGTTACACATATTTTTTAAAAAAATGTATATATTTATTGACTTTACATTGTCAACGTAAATGAAAATATGGGGGATACAACCACTAACCACCCTTGCCTATCAACACCAATAGGGGATTTTGTTTATCCTTAACTTTCTACATTTGTCACTTCCTTTTTGTTCATTTGCTATTGGCATATAGAAAGAAATGCAATCAAAATCAGAAAGACAAAACAAAAACATACTCCATAGTCTTTTTGTTTGAAAGAATGTAAAATTATATTCATCTAAAAAAAAAACCATTGTTTACATCAAGTGCTTCCTTTGCTTAAGAGTTTAATAGAAAAGACACAGATACAGTTTTTGTCGATGATTTTGATGAGCCTTTGAGGAGGAGAGTGAGGTTCTCCACGTCTTCATGAGCCAATTATTAAAACGAAAGACCACGACGAGCCACTTCTTTGTCCTGTCTCATGGACTCGAACCTCTCGTTGTTGCATTTTTTAATAAACGCTTCTGCTCTTCGATTCAGCTCATCTCGGCTACGCGACACCGCCGGTGACAGGTAATAATTGGTTCTGTCACCAAGCGTCTCCGATTTCTTCAAACCGCCGGATTGTTTCGTCTTGTTCGAATCCCCAACGCCGATCCCGAACGTGTCCGGTCTCCGGTAATAACTAGTCAACGGCTTCCCTTCCGTTATCATCTTCCACGTGTTCTCCAGCGTCTCTTGCTTCCTTGGCTTCGCCACTCTCAACGCTCTCAATGAGTTTCGCTCTGAAAATTTACGAATTTTCCCCCACTTAATTAATAAACCGTGTTTTCAGATTATCAAATATCTAAACTTGTGACGTCACCTTCTTCCTCAGTTTTTAAATAATTATTTTTAAACAATTATAATAATAAATCAAAATATCTAACCTGCTGTGGTGGTCTTGACAAGTTTCCGTTGGCCGATCCTTGCCGAAACCAGAGGCTTCTCAACCGGAGTCATATTTTCCGATCTGGCCACCACCGCTAAACACCTCTTCTCCTCCTCCTCCTCTGCCTTCGCCGCCGCTTCTACTAACCTTTCAGTTACTACCTCCGGTATTTCCTTCTCATCGACGGCGATTTTCGACGGCGGAGGTGCGGCGGCGTAACTAAAATTTACATCCTTCGTCTCCGACCGCCGCGGAGGAGATTGGTGGTGGTGGACGTTCTGCTCGGTCTGAAACTTGTAGTCGGCGCCGTATGAAACCTCGTAGTCTTTGCCGTCGTTGCTGGCGATGCTCCGGTAATACCTGGAAGAAACTCCGATAACGAGGATGATGACGTTGGTGATGACGTAGAGATACGGCGGTTTCAGCCACGAGAGAAAGGAACTAAAAAGGATCGGACCTCGAGAGAAATCTGCTGCTACAACAGGAACAATGACTTTTAGATGCATAGCCACGGCCACGAAGCCAGTCGAGATTAGCACCGGTTTTATCCACGACGCCATTTTTTTTCCGATTCAGTCACTATCTATCTTCGGATTTATCGAGTGTTGTGTATATTTTGTTGTATTGTTGTCACGCTCTTAATTAGCTGATATATTCTTTCGATTTATATAGGGAGGGGACTAATGGGATAGCTGATATATACCGTTGGATCTAAGATTAGGTAGATGAACGGTGAGGATTGTTTCGGATAGTAGGTGCATCGCCTTATACAACAAAACAAACAATAGTGGAGAATAATAAACTTTTTTTTTTATTGTTTCTGTCTAATTGATCCGTAAACAAAACTTCACGTGTCCACACTCTTATCTCCCAATTTCATCATTACAACGAGTTCAATATCAATTCTCTTATTTTTTACGTCAAATAATAAATATGAATTATTAATAATAAATATTTCTCTTATTAGTCAACCTAGTATGAGTGGTGACCATCGTTTATACTGTAATTCCCTATTTTTGTTTTCAAAGGTTTCCCCACGCTACGGCCACGTCTTTTTAGTTTTTAGCCTTCTATTTCTATCGCCTATGTGCTAACTGGAAAAACAAAACAAAATATTTGAATATGTATTAGTCGACAACAAAAAAGAATATGTATAAAGCGATTTTCAAAGTTATTTTATTACTTAGATAGAAGTTTTATAATTATGAAATATAGAAGTTAGATATTCTTCTGCTTTTTGATAACTGATGATGATTTATTGGATGTACATACATTTAAAAGTTGTAAAATATCTAATATTATTCTTATATTAATTATTAAAAACAATAATTAATTTTTGTCATTGTATGTAAGGACAAACAAATAAAACGAATAATACTTTGGCTTATAACACCACTTGACAATATTTAAAGTAGAGTATAATCTTTAGTTAGTTGTCCAAACAAAAGAAATCTTTAGTTAATAGTAAGATTTTACAAGAAATACCATTCATTTCCTTTTAAAATTAAAATGTCCCGAAATATGATTAACCATATTAGTAATTAATACCAACCAAAAACCAACTTGATTCATAATATCACTAAACGCACGTACGCATCATTCTTCTTGTTATGATATAGTCTTTTTAAACGATCCTACTTAACTTAACCAATATGTTATTGGATGTCTGGATAAAATGAATGATTGAAATGTAACTTGATTAAAATGAAATATTTCATAACGAAATTCTTACATCTGTTTCGTTATGAGATTATCCCGGAAGGCCCACTATAGATATTGTCATCGTCTTAACCATAATTACGAGACTCAAAAACACCCTCACAGACACGCTGCTCGCTGTCATTTACATCAAAAGCAACAAAGCAGCTTCGAGGTAAGAGAATGCGAGTACTGCTTAATTAGCCAAAACGGATCTTTGATACTTATGTGCTCGCTTATGAATCTTATAGCTATGAACTTCTTTGAAAGCCAGACCCTTTGATTCTGGTTTCTGTTGTACTTTCTAAATCGTTAATATCGCAAATTTCCCTTTGTTTGTTATCCATCGTACTATATATATGCATGTTGTGTTTGCGAATATTAAATTTGTTTTCGGCATAGATTGTATGAAACGAATCTGATGAATATATAGTAAAAAAAACTGAATATTGTTGGGGCAAATTTTAGTTTTAATTAAAACAATTTTACGAATCAACGTCTGAAAATAATATTTCCATATGTAGTTTTTAGATTATATCATTAAAAGTAAACAGTTCTATGGATCGACGTTTGAAAAAATACAATATTCATATGTAATTCTTGAGTTGATAGAAATATATGTACTAAAAAATACAGATATGCATTCTGTATAGTACGAATAAAAGATAGAAATATTGTAAATATATAAAAAAATTAAATCCTTAAGAGTTAAGTAGTAAAGAACGGGCCAAGGTAGACGTCAATTCTCCAATTGTCGAATATTTGACCCCGACTCGTCTCAAGTGGCTATCCACTCTCTTACCAGTTAGTTTTTTTTCTTTGTCGACCATCATATTTAGCTTAGCTCAATCATCAATGACGGAAATAAAACTCCTGCTCTCTCAAACCACATGTTCTCCCTAGTTTTTTTTCCATAAAATATCTAGAGAAGCTTTTACGATTACAAACGGTTTCTAATTAAAAAAAAAATTGTGAGTTTCGATGATGACATAACGATACTACTTTCACTACAAAATTAAATTTTGGTCAAACACGTTACAGTAGATGAACTCTTTTCTATTGTTTCTGGTATTACTGAAATGAGAAATATAGATTAATTAGTGGTTGAATGAAAATAGTTCCTTTGATACTATGTACAGTACTCTATTTGTTTTTTGTTTTGACAACAACAGTACTCTATTTGTATTTAGTTTTTTTCTTTAAGTTTTAAATAAGTTAAAATAACTCTTTGATAAGGGAAAATAATATATATAAACATTTTCAAATAATTTTAATAAATCTTTGTTAGATATGGTTGTTTCTTCTCGGAATCTATTTGGATTAATTAATTAAATTTGGAAATATCTAAACGTGACACTTTACGTCAATTTAATATTGTCACTTGGAGAAACTATTGATCAAAAATATCATTTGCCTATATATGGATTTATATTAATCGTTTTGGTTTTATTCGTTTGTAATAAGATTTTTCAGATTTAATACTAAAAACGGTTGTACACTAGGTAAAAAAAAAAAAAAAAACAACACAGTTGTACAAACAAATGATATTTTGGGTTATAACATAACAAAGAGTTTGTTAGAATTAATAATTTACCTTCTGTGATGTTTAGTGACGAATGACGATAAGAATTTTCAAAAGCTATTATTATTGACTTTGATCACAATAACATGTGCCCATAATTCTTTTTTGATTCACATCTCACTCAATACAAGAAACAGTGAGAAGATACTTATTTGCTTATATTACCGACATAAAAAAAGAAAGGCAAATGGAAACTTCGTCGAAATACAGAGCAGGTAGAAAACGGCACCGTTATCAAATTGTTGGCACAAAACCAAAAAATAATTATAAATAATTATATTTATTATTAAAAAACTTTAAATAATTTTAGTTTAAAAAAAAAATTAAATAACTATATATATATTACTATATAAATCTTAAATTTTTTTGTAATTATTTTTTATTTATATTTGTAACTTTAATAATATACTATTTTAAAATAAAAATGTGACCCAATAATTAAAAAAACATTTGATGGCCTTAAACCATGATTTATTCAGCTTGTGCTCTGGACCGGACCTGTCAACTAACTTGTGAATCTGTGATGTATAACTCTCTGTCTCTGGTGTTGACTGCTGAGAGTGAGACGCGAGTTTGTATGACGTTCTTTCATCCGGCCGTTAGATTTCACGGCGTTAAGAGTCAAAGATCTTTTAGTCTTTTAGAGGAGAATTAGAAAAAGATAGTTAAACGACCAATGGCGCGTCTCTGATAAGGAATGGATAAATCGGAATGTTTTATTATTATATATAGTACATGTTGGGTGCTTGTGCAACATTTCCCTTTTGGCTAACATTTTCTATATATGTCTCTAACTGTGTTCGTATGGTGTTTTAAGCTGTAATATATCGTATTGTGAGGGTGGCGATTGCTAACGGTAAAGCCATTAATCTTCTAAAATTTTAAGTAACTAACAAGACTTAAAAGCCTTGATTGGTTGTGTTTAGTGAATATTTTTGCCAAATTAACTCACGACCTTACTTATTAAGTTCAATTAAGCACAATTTTGCTGCTAATTGTAAACGCAAACGTCAAATGGAAACGGAAGGAAATCTACCGTTTGCATTCACTTTGCAATCAATATTTGATGGAAAAGCAAAGATGTTTAACAATTAACAAATGTGATTTTTCTCTCTCATATCAATCTAAACACAAAACACATAATTGTTTTCTAAATGGGCTCCAAATGATCTCATTGATCAGATGAACGCATCTCATCAAGTAAATTAAACACTTCTATATATACCCAAATTACAATATCAATAATACCCATCGTTACGTTCATTTATGACTTTGTTTTATTAACTTAATCTCTTTTCCAGAAAGAAAAAAAACTTAAATCTGTTTTGATTCATTTCTTGTTGTGAATACAAAAAAAAAAGACAGTCGAAATAGTAAAAACTAAAAACGATTAAAGACAAATCTTTGAGTCTAAGCCACTTCTTTGTCCAATCTCATCGACTCCAGCCTCTCTTCCTTACACTTCTTAATAAACGCTTCCACTCTTCGATTCAGCTCCTCCCGACTCGGCGACATCTCCTTCTTCATCTTCACCGGCGGCGACACCGTCGGAGACTTTTGATAATTAGTCATGTCCCGAAACGTCACCGATTTCCTCAAGGCGGGACGTTGTGCCTCTCCGGCGCCAACTCCGAGCGTGTCAGATCTCCGGTATTGGCTGGTCAACGTCGTTGACTTTCCTTCATCCGTTATTATCTTCCACGTGTTCTCCAGCGTCGTCTCGTGCCGCTTCGGTTTCGCCACTCTCAACGCCTTCCTTTTTTTACCGCCTGCAAAAATAATAACCACGCCCCGAAATTACCAACTTACCCTTCCGCGCGTTTACGTCTTTTGTTTACCGGTTATTGTCAGTCATCGACTCAGAGTAGTGTTTGAGATTCAAATTAATATCAAAAACTAGCCGTTATTTTCAATGACGTCACCCTTTTCCCCAGTTTAATATTTTAAAATAAAAAATATGAAAAGTGACGAGTCACTCTCGCCAGTACCTTTTGAACTCGCTTTGACCGGTTTCCGTTGGCCGGATCTATCCGTAACCGGAGGCTTCTCGGCCGGAGATAGATTCTCCGATTCTTCCATCACCGGCGGCGCTTGTTGCAGCTTCGATGTCAACACCACAAACTCATCTCCACCGTTGATCAGTCCTGAAATCTCCTCCTCCTCGCCTTTCTCTTCATAATCAACCTCCGATCTCTCAGCCTCCGCAACAAAGATCGGCGGCGGAAATGTGGCCACGAAATTCGCATCCAGATCCACATCCTTAACCTCCAGCCGTCTCGGTGGAGCTCGGTGGACCATCTGCTCAGTTATATGAATCTTATAGTCTCCACCGTGTGAAATCTCGTCGTCTTCGCCATCGTGATAACTGGAAGAAGCTACAATGATGGTGATTATGACGTTGATGACGACGAAGAGGTACGGTGGTTTCAGCCACGAGAGAAAGGAGCTCCAAAGGATCGGAGAGAGGGATAAAGATAAATCTAATGCGAGAGGAACATATGCTTTAAGAAACAGGGCCATGGCGGTGATTCCAGTGGAGATTAGCACCAGGCCCGGTTCTTGGGCTGTGCAAGGAGTGCATTTGCACTGAGTCCACTTAATTTTTAACTAAATTTCTTTAGATTTTAGGGTTCATTTTTTATAAAACATTGCAAAATAGAGTCTGATTTTCAGAGAGTATTAAATATAAGGCAAGTTTCTAAAACAATTTGGACTAAGCACAGGGCCAAGTTTTTCATTGGGCCGGGCCTGATTAGCACTGCCTTTATGGTCGACGATACCATTTTTTTCGATTTGGTCTTCTCGTGATCCATCGACTGTTGATTATAATATAGGTGGAGCTGATGGGAAGCTGGGTTATGATTTCATATACACCGTTGGATAAAAGAATAGGAAGATGGACGGTTAAGATTTATTAAGACCCATACGATTCATTAAGACGTGGCCTGTGTTACTGGCACGTGAGTTTTTGCGTACGTGCAGCCGCTAGTCCCAAAAAAGAAAGACACGTGTAAGCTTGTGTAATCTCCAAAAAAAAAAAGTAATATTCCCTCCGATTTTTTAGATTTTTCATTGATATTAAGAAACAATCATTATTTACTTTTTCCTATTACCTTTATCCCATTTTATTTAATTTTCTCATATATCTATGCAGTTTTTTTAATTTATTTTAATCCAACAATAAATAAAAAAGTTTTGACTAAAGAAACTCAAAAGTCCAAACCAATTTATTGGCCATTTGGATTCTACTTTTATATTTTTATTATTTTTAATCCACTTTCTTAATTTGTGTGTTTTTATCTATAACATCACTTAAAATGGGACAGAAAGAGTATTACTTTTTGTTTGTTTTTGAATTTAAATTTACTTTTTCTATTATTTTTTGTTTGTTTATTGTCTTAAAAAAGGAATATATTAAATCTAATCTAGAAAATCAATAACAAAAATAAAACCTAAAAAATCAAACTATGTCGAACGGAGGGAGTACTACATGAAAGCCAAAAAAATTATTGTGCGTATTAATTTGGTTTGGTTGGTTTTTCAATGGTTTCACATTGTGTGACCACGTAAGTTTAACATTATCTTTGCTCTCAACCAATATTTCACTTTCAATCGCAAAAGAAAAATCGAAAGGTTGTTTTCCAATTCGAAAGATATGCAAACGTACGTATCTGCTGCGATAAACAATATATATATAGTTTTGTTTGTTTATCCCGACATCAAATGTTGTTATCAACACTACAAATTTTGTTACTTAATAGGCTAGCACCATATTCCACATGATAGTCTAAAAACTATACCTTCGATTTTAATCTAAAGAAGTTTCACTACTAAGACCACGAGGTCGAATAACGTGAACGTGACAATTAGTACCAAAATTGTTGACCGTCGATTATATGAATTAAACCGGTAAGTTAGGAGACGACAAGAAGTTGATTATTTAGTTGGTAACTGATTTTTTGACCAATGTTTTTTATAGGTAAAAAGAAAGGACAATAAAACATGAATGATTTGACTAACCAGATAATTCGGTAGAGCGCAAGCAATTCTAACTTGGCTGAGTTTGATTAATGGTTTATTTTTGGTATTGCACACCAAATAGGAAACTTTTGGAGAAAAATAAAAGATAAAAAAACACACAATTGAAAACGTGAAAGTAACGAATTTGCATCTAAACAAAATGTTTTTTCATATCACTCGATATAAAATCTTCTCTCTTCTAGTCTCTAAACATTACAAATTTGATTAATAAATGTGCTTCTTACTACAAGACTTAACATTATCTGATTGTTACCCGCACTTTCAACCGCATCAAACGGATCCAAATGCTTGAGGATTCGAACACCACATCATAAGCTCCAAAAAGCATCGCTTCGCTATAGAGGACACAACACAAATCTCTATAGCTACCGCGAAGTCTTGATTCCTCTTGCTTGTTTCTTCTTATCTCTTTTCTTCATAATTTTTGTGCTTGACCTGTGCTTCCGGTTCTGCTTCGAGGGTTTGGCTTTCCTCACAGGCACAGGCTGTTTTGTGGAAGCTTTGGCCGTGGAACCCGATTCTGTTGATTGGCTCTTCTCCCTGCGAACAGGCTCGTCCTCTTCACGAGATATCTCGCTTGTTGTCACAGTTACTTTCAGCTCCCCTGTATCATACATTGTCGTCCCTTTCATCCACCAAAAAAACACACAGCTAATATCAGAAAATGGCCAGTCAAAGCAAAAGTCATGCTTAAGGCAAAAGCATTCAAAGGAGAAAAAGACACTCCCAATCAAATCGGTTCTCACGCTACGGCGACAAACTATCAACCATTGTGTGATGTAATACTCTCTCTCTCTCTCTCTCTCTCACAGAAAAAAAAAGTGAAATATCTTCATATTGAAAACTAGTGTTGTGATTAAGAAAAATTACCAGATGTTGAAGCATCAGGCTCTGCTTCCTCATTCTCTGCATCCTCTGCATCCTCTTCAGCTTCCCCTTCTTCACTTTCCTCACCAAGACCCGCGACCATCCGCTCTTCCAATTTCCTCTGCAAATCTCAGATACAAGATTTCAGAACAATAAGAATAAGACGAGCTCGAAGTCCATAATCAAAATCAACATAATACAAATGATTGAACACGAACAACCTCTCTGATATATACTATCCACTAACAATCACCATACATCATAGAAACTATTGAACAACAATCAATAAGAGCTTTACGGTCTGAAAGATGTAAAAGTTGGATTAACAATTGCTGCAATCAAAACAAAAGAAGCACTAAAAAATTCCAACGAAATGAATCAGAACAAGTTCATGGCAGAATCGCGTACCAACAAGATAGAGATTTAAGCTCTCGATAAATCATAAATGCAAGGTAAACTAGGAATTCAAAGCTAATCTATAACGCATGAATTGGTGTATGGCACAAATCAGAACGAAGAAACCACACGAGATTTCAGATAAAAAGCAACAGTTTCATCATCCTCACCTTCTTACGGGCCTCGATTCGCTTCCGGCGCATAGATTCCTCCTGCTGCTTCTGGGCTTCCTTTCTCCTCTTCTTCTTCCTCTTGTGAAAACCAGTCACAAAATCCCTAGCAACAACAACAACACGTAGCAGAAAATCAACTAATTATGCGAACAAACAGCGATTGAAGATACACAGGTTGTATATGCGAGTCTGACTCCGATTATTGAAATTGAAATTGAAATTGAAACATCAGCAAATTTATAACTTTCACGATACCTGAGATCTTTCTCGTCAAAAGAGACGGTGACGCTTTTGTTCTTGAGAGCTCTCTTTCCAATGTGCCTAGCTCTGGTCGGCGGAGCCAGCGAACCCTCCTCATCATCCAAGCCTACCTGCATCGCCAGATACTTCCGCCGATTGGAAACGAAGCGATTCGGGTGAAAGTAATTAGGGTTTTGAGGTTCAATCAGACCAAGCTTTAGCAGCGGAAGAAGAAGACGAAGAAGCAGGAAGCAGAAAGAGTTGGACTTTTAATTGGGCTCTAGGCTCGGCCCATTTAAGGGGGGCAGTAGCGTCTTTTACAAAGTGAGCTAATTTGGTTAAGAAAAAGTTATGCCATTAACTAATTTTAGACAATTACCAAAACTGCTTGCGACTCTCATTCTAACACAACAAAATAAACCTTCCCACAAAACTTAAGTTCTTATTTTTCACTCAAAATAAACAAAATAATAAATAAAAAACCTCCTCGCATCTTCCTCGTACTCAGACAGAGGATGACGATGGTGATGATGATCATCAAAAGCCATTGCTTTTGAACAAAAGCACTGGAAAGAAAAAACACACAAAAAAAAAAAACTTTGTATAATAATTAAACAAACCCAGAGGAAAAAAATAATAAACCGAGTAAAAAATGAACGACTTGTTCTCAAATTCATTCAAGAAGAATCAGGCTCAGCTGGGCGATGTCGAGGCAGGTCAAGAAACGATGAATCTCGACAAATTCTTCGAGGATGTCGAGAATGTGAAGGATGACATGAAAGGAGTCGAGAGTCTTTACAAGAAGCTTCAAGACTCGAACGAAGAATGCAAGACGGTGCACAATGCCAAGAAGGTGAAGGAGCTACGAGCTAAGATGGATGGAGACGTAGCACAGGTCCTTAAGAGAGTCAAAATCATCAAACAGAAGCTCGAAGCCTTAGAAAAAGCGAACGCTAATAGCCGTAATGTCCCGGGTTGTGGACCCGGTTCGTCTACGGACAGGACTCGGTCATCTGTGGTTAGCGGCCTCGGGAAGAAACTCAAGGACTTGATGGATAGTTTCCAAGGTCTGCGTGCTCGTATGAACGCTGAGTATAAGGAAACCGTAGAGCGCAGGTCATCTGTTTTCTTAGGTTTCTTGCATTGCAAGGATATTCCTCTGTTTTTCTTCTTGGATTGCAACTTATATGACTCTGTTGGAATCGGTGCAGGTATTTCACAATAACAGGAGAAAAAGCGGACGAGCAAACAATCGATAACTTGATTGAGAGCGGTGAGAGCGAAAATTTTCTCCAAAAAGCGATTCAAGAGCAAGGAAGAGGTCAGATCATGGACACGATATCCGAGATCCAAGAGAGACACGACGCAGTGAAGGAGATTGAGAAGAATCTACTCGAGCTGCACCAAGTTTTCTTGGACATGGCAGCCCTAGTGGAAGCGCAAGGGCAACAGCTGAACAACATAGAGAGCCATGTGGCGAAGGCGAGCTCGTTCGTGAGAAGAGGGACGGATCAGCTTCAAGACGCAAGGGAGTACCAAAAGAGCTCGAGGAAATGGACTTGTTACGCCATCATTCTCTTCATCGTCATTTTTATCCTCCTTCTTATTCCCGCTCTGCCCCATATTATGCTCATGTTGAAGTGAAATTGTTAGAGAGTTTGATCTTGATTCTCAAAATCATCTCTTCGCTTGTTCTTTCTTCTTCTTTTTTGCTTTATAGGATGGGATAGTTAGATTACGCCGAAACCATGGAAAGGAATGTGTAGAAAAAGCTTTGAAACACCCGTTCGTTATTACTAATGTAAATCTTTTACCCAAAAAAATGTATGAAAACGGTATGAAGAAAATTAACAAAATTTATGGTTTATATATATACTTAAGAAAACTGATAAAGTGTAAGTTAGATAGAGTACTGTTGGGATTTTGTTCTCACTCATAATGATATGTGCTTGAGCTTGAGTTCCTGAGGGTGATCTTAGTGGTTGTGGATTCGAACCACAATAGGGATTTTTGTTAACTATATATGTTGGTGTGTTATTGGTTTAAAATTGACTTTTCAACAACTTTCTACACGATATATAATGGACTCTCAGACTTCACATCTTATTTGTGGGCATTCTTCTAACTCTTCATCTATTGTACAAGGCCCTGCATTATATTATACCTCTTCATCTTCTTAATTACTATATTTTTCAATGGAAAACTAGTTAGTTGCATTGGGTTCTTTTAAAAAAGTAAAGGGAACGAAATTTTCAATCATTATACTTTTCCTGGTTTAAATCATTATACTTGTTTGTCCTTGCAGTGGAGATGGTAATGCTTTGTTGGCGGGAGTTCTTAGTCTTCGTACAGATATTATTCCTTAGTCTATGCTTTTCGAATCTTAGCTTTGTGACCAATGATGTACTTATTTCTTTTTTTTTCCAAAACGTAAAAGACTTATCCATAAATGGTACACTTTATTGATTTTTGTAAATCTATCAGATTACATAATTTCCAATAAAATGAGACAACCCATATCCCTTTTGGATGAAAATCCCCCAGTTTCAAACTTTAAGTTACAACAAATGCGAAATTGTATAAAGTTCAGAAATATTTCCCTAAATACATATCTGTGATCTAGCTTCTCTTCTACCACCAAAACTAAAAACAATTTTACTGTATTTTAAACTCTACTAAAAAATCGTGAAAAGAAACTACAAACTTGGATCTATCTTATGGATATCGGTTACAAACTTACAACTACTCCAATATGTTCTTTACTTGTCTCACGAACTTCTGAAATCCACTTTTATATGATGCCAAAAAAGTTTGAACCAAGTATATAAACAGTTAAATGGCTCAGTATCATCTTTCTTAAATTTTAATGACGTAGCACACTAGCACGTGCTGTGTTCACAAAACTTCATTATTATTTTTTTTATAAGAAAGCGTCTTATTGATGTATAAATTAAATGTTATAAGAGTTGTGAAAAATACTAAAAATTTTATACTAGTAAAAAATGAAATGTCGGTGATAAGAGTTTAATATAGACAACACACGTGGTTCGGGGGAAAGAACACAAAACATGAAAACAGTGTCAGAGTTGTTTTGCTCTTTACTACGTTCATATGACTTCATGGAATCCGAGGAACCCCAAAAAAAATCTGCCGTATATGGATTAAACCGAATAAACACGAAGGTGATTGTCGCCACGTCCGCACATGCACCTCCCACGTTGGTTCCTTTACGAATCAATGCTCGCCACGTCATCTTCAACGGCTAGTTCCCTTGTGCCGTGTTCTCCTTTTTAACCGCCAAAGAATTTTTACCACCAAAAAAGGAGGAGGTACAATATATTTTTTGTTTTTTCAAATTAAAGAAAGAAAGAAAGATAATTAAAAATAACCAAAATATCTCAACTATATAAGTAAGTTCACTTTCTTTCTTCTCTGTTTCAGAAAAAAGAAAAAGAAAGAAAAATCACTCATTTTTCTTTGGCGCAACAACCTTAGAGATCTTTGAGGAAGATAATAGATAGCTACAAATCAACAGAAACTTTCGGATTTTTTTCTCAAAAAATTATCTCTCTTTCTCAGTCTCTCTTAGTGTTTATTAAAAGGTATATATGTTTCTTGTTCCTATATTCACTTGGTATGTTTTTCTTTCTTCACAACATCCACTGTTTTCTCCTCTGCTCCCACTGTTTCTGGGTCCACTGAATCTGGATTTCTACTTTCGAAATATCATATTTTTTGTTACATTTTTTTTTCTGATGCAGGAATCGTGGGTTTTTCGTAATTTGGGCGAAATGGCATTGGGGAAGAAGAAAATAGGTGCCACGAAATCATCATCCAACGCGAATCGAAACGTCCTAGCGTGTGATGGAGTGTTAGGGTTAGAGTTTGTTAAGTGCAAGAGAGGATTTGGGAAGAAGAGGGTTTTGATTTCCGGTGGCAAGATTCGGAGCAAAACTCGAGAGCTTGAAGCTCTTCCTCAAGATATTCTGGTTCGTCTCCTTTAAAATTAATCTCGTAAACTCGTTTTTATCGGTTTTACTATTATCTGGTTTATGCGGATTAGTTTACTTAGTGTTCTTGTGCCGATGATTAAGCAAATATGGCTAAAAATTTGAATCATTTCTGTTCTCTAAGAACAAAGTCAATTTTCAGTTTTTCCCTGTGAAATGTTTTTCTATTTGTGGTAAAAAGAATAACATTGAATGCTTTGTAGTCGAATCTTTAGAAATGTTGTTTCAAATTTAATGAGTGAGAATGAAGTTACTGAAAATATCCATTGGGTTTGTTTGCAGGTAAGGATTATACGTGGAGTGGAGCATGAAGACTTAAAGCAATTGTTTAATGTGTCCAAGACTATAAGAGAAGCTGTAAGTAAATGGCACCATTAGTAGAGATTGATTGAAATCTTCACGATAGAAGGAAACTGATTCTGATCATCTGTTTCCTGTCACAGACATTGGTCGCAAAGAAATGGCATTTTGAATATAGCACCCCAAGGAAAACTCTGTTTTTCCGAGGTGGGCTTGATTCGATGATCGATTTGGGAGATGAGATCGAAGCTCCATTGCTGAAAAAGTACCACCTTTCGAGAATAGTCTGCGACAAGAAAGTTTCTAAAATCTCAATGGCTCTTTTCAAATGAATCTGACAAGTGACTGCCCCACTTGTTATTGTTGGAGACCTAGCCAAAAGATTCGACACTAGACGCAATCACACGATCTGGATTCTTCAAGAGCTTTGGTTGAAGAACTGGTTTAAATTAGAGTCTTCTTTAATTTTCTTAATTTGGGGGGTTTTGTTTGATAGGTCTCTGTAAATTGTTATTAGATAGAAAGAGGGATGATGATAGGTCCTTTGAAATGTTAAGCTTGGCCATTTTATGTATATATATATATTTATTACTTTTATGGTTTTGCAAAGAGAATTGACAATTAATAGAGATCTTTTACCACACACAAACAAAAAAAGTAATAGAGATCTATTTCAACTCTTTCCATCTCTTTTGATAAATTTGGAAGTGGTTTGTGTGATTTTTTATCTGCTAAGCAATAAAACGTTAGAAAGATTTTTAACCAGTTAGAAGGCTCGTTTAAACCAGGCCCATACGCAAGTGGCCCATTCTTGGTATGCTTTTGACATTTTCCGATTTTTTAAAGGAAAAATCTAAGTTCTTTCCAGGGTTTTTGTTGATTTTTTTGTCCTTTATAACTTTTTGTTTAAGTTTTAAGAAAATAACGTTATTGAAGAAAAGTTGAAGAAACTTAACTACTTTTAATTAGAGAAAAATCACTTGATTTTGGGATTGGCATTATCAAAAGAAGCGTGTTTGGAAGTATATAGAAATGGGAAGCACACGGAATAGTTATGGCTCGGAACATAAATCCTAAGAGATTAAAACAGGGCATTAAGAGGTGGCGAATATACCACAACGCAGTTATATGGAAAGACAAAAGATTATGTGAGAATGATAAATCAAATAAATGGATCTTCATTAATTTTAGGCTAGATATTATAGAGTATAAGCATTTGTTTATCAATCAACTACGTACTCAAATATAAATCTTCAACAATCCATCTTCCTTTTTTTAATCTTTTGATCATGACTCTAAACTTTAGCACACACATTCACGTTGTATGGTGACGTGTCACGTGTGGTTACTTTTAAGAGACTTAATATTGTCTTCATTTTACCATTTCAGAATTATTATTTATGCTTTGGAAGTATATTTTTGTTAATTATCCCTGGAAAAAAAAAATTCATCAATGCATGCATGTGACAATTACATTTTGGGTCGGCTTCCAAAAACCAAAACTATAAGATAAACTCGTATATATATTTTTTTGGGTCAAAATAAAATCGTATATTCAAAACAACAAAAATACAACAATTTTGCAGATTTAGTTTTATAATAATGATTAATGAAGTAATTAATAGATTTTTCTTACTAAGTAGTTAGTAATTCTTTTGTCCTAAGCGGTTCATTACTGAATCATAGTTTAATCTACATTAACACTTGATTAGTTTTCAGCATGTTGTCTGATAAATTAATTACTCACTTATGTATTTGTGTATGAAGCTCAGATACTAGTAGTTTGCCGACGACAACTAATCATGAGCTAATCAAGTAGTAACAAATTTCTAATTTATATGTATATATATATATATTATATCTGTATTTATAATGCACGCATTTTAAGATTTTATGTTCTCAAATAATTCATACAATTATATAAAGAGAAAAGTCAACGGAAATAGAGACCAGCTAGGCCTTGCTGTAAATTTGCTTTGATGGCACCATTACTTTCAGCCGTTCGGCACGCATGAACATGATTCGTCCGTCAAAGCCCTGCTATTTAATTTCCACAAGCAATTACAAAGTCAAGTCACTTTCAGTGGATGTTAAAATGTGTGTATGATATGGTGGTATGTACGTTATTACGAATGTGGAAAGTATAGGGCTATGTACTTCGCAAAATATAATTTCCAGTTTTACATTCGGAAGTCTATCAATTCATTCTGAATGATGGATGCATAATAGCTAGAAAAAGGTGATTCGTCTTAAAAGCGGCGTATAAACGTCGTTTGCTCTCTCCCTTTTGCTGTTGACATGTTTGCAATCATATATAGTCGATCAAAGAATCTAATCATTTTGGGAAAATAACGATGTTTATGTTTCACACATTAAGAACATTTTAGATCATTTGTGTGCGCAAACATACACTCGTGTTGAAACGTAAGTCTACTAGATTCGGTTCTCGATAAGGAGATGTCTATATTCTAAGTCCATTTACTTTATTATATTCATCAGATTTATCTTCTTCGGTCTTTCTATAGAGATTGACCGTTGGTTTTGTGCAAGTGTAGACGAGAGCACGGCAAGATTAATCTAAATGAGAAAAGTCATGTTATACGAGTAAAACAAAAGTATTGTTAAATTTCATNTAATTGACCAATTAACCATTTAGTCAACTACTACACTAATGGACTTCCACAAATATGGAACGGGGGGGGGGGGGGGGGGGGGGGGGGGATTTTACTTAACATTTCTTGCCTCTCTTTTTTTATTTTCCGGTTACGAATTAAGATATGGCTCACACATTTCTTTTCCATAGGTTTATCAATACATTCTATTTTTCAATGCATATCATAAAGTGTTGTTTTTAATCTTTGGCTTTGTGAGGAGTCAAGTCAATAGTCAAAATATTGGATTGTCGTTGCTATAACTTTGGTAGGGTGGACCAAAAGGACCAACTAAAACCGTTGTTGAAAACAATAACCGAAACCCAATGGATTTAACCAAAACTTCACTCGATTAGTCAAATTTGGTCTGATTTCACATATATAACATGATTAATCGTTTCGAAACAACATAATTTCACATAAATAATATAAAAATATTCTCTCCAAAACCAAATTCAAACACAATCTTTTTAAACCTTTTTATCCGATTAAGATATTTTTTAATATGATCAATTCAACACAACTCCAAAACTAATTAATATTTATTTTTCTCGAGATTTTCATAACATTTCAAAATTTTCTTACAAAACTCTCTAAGAGTTAAAGAATAAAAAGAATATGTAAACCTTAATTTGTCAACGAGGATAAACATGTATAAATATGAATACCATGACAACACAATGTATCATGTTGTGATTAACGTGTTTTTAACTTGATCTATAACTCATTAATAATTAATGAGATTTTTTTTTTTTTTATCTATCTCTACTTTGATTAATTTTTTGTTAAAACCGAACAAGCACATGTGAGCTAATCTAACCAACCCAACCATGCTTGCCAAACCAAACCAAACTACTTCATAAATCGAACTAACCAAGTTAATTTAACACTTCTCCTCGTGCTTTAACTTTTTTCTTAAATTTGGTTAACTTTCTTGTCAATTATGTATTAAACTTAATACAGTACGTAAAATACTAATCATTTCATAAACTAGAATAGACTTTCTTTAAATCGAACGAATCAAACCAAACCAAACCCAAATTATAGTACCTGAAAATCGAACTAACCAAATTCCACTGAAACCGACATTAAACCGAAATGTCAACCATTTTAGCGCGTGGAGTCGAGCAGCGATGGGAACGAGACCCACAAGTCTTGGAAGTAAACATTATGCGGAAACGGCTTTTGTCAAACCAAAACAAACACAATGGGCACCACTTGCCAGTGACACCCTTCCTTTAGTTGACCTTGACTTCTTTTTCTCTCTTTTTTTTTATTCGTATAAACTATTTGTTATGTTTTCTTTCCGAATACTATTTTTATTTGTAAATAATTGATTTTTCGTTTAAGTTTCTTCCTGACTAAATTTCTTCGAACATTTAATATGGATTTCATTGAACATAAGTAACTTTCAAATGAAAACCCTAAAAAAACATAACATCTTGTCAGAAATTAATTAATTATAAGTACTAGTACTAGATTCAAGTGGTTGAATCGTTTTTTTTTTTAACCAAAATATTAATGAATAGTTTCTTTATTTTCGTGCTTAAGTGTGATTGATTAGCTCTTTCTCCAAGGGAAAATTTGTTCAATAACCATAACATACTCAAAAATTAACAAACTAACTAATTGGTTAGAGATAGATAGAGAGAGATAGAGAGAGAAAAAGGAGGTTTTTGGTTAGTTTGTAGGTTTTTGTTTTTTTAATGGTTGAGTTAATTTTCCCTTCTCCAAAACGCTGATTAGTTTTAGAAGAAAAAAAAAATCTTTTGCTGAGTCGGTAATATATTGTAGACGTACTATTTATCTAATATTAATATTCCATCTAATATTTTGTATTTTTGTTAATTTTCGTGAAAAAAAATAATCGTTAAAACGCTAGCTAATTTATAACTGTAAGTCCAATAATTTTAAAATTCCTTTAGTCAGTCTTTGCATTAGACGAGGATGGTTAGATAACAAATATGCGCACAAACATTATTTATTCAAGGGTTTTTGGATAGATTTTCTTTTTGAAATGTATCTTTTATTTTCCCTTGGAGTCAGAAAACCCATGGGACCATCTTTTTCCCCTCTTGTTTTATACAAATGTAGTTTCTATCCTTTACTTTACTCGTACAAAAATATCCTATGCTTTGTCTTTATGCGCATCACTGAAACACTTTAATATTTAAAAATCCCCAAACATATTCGTCCATTTCATATAATATCACTGTTCTAGCCGATATTAGATTTCATTTCTTATATTATATTTACAACATAGATCTTTCAATAAATTTGACGATAATGTAATTTGGAGATTTAGGAAAGACCGTCTGGTTGTGTTAAAAAGATGGGAGCTGTACAGCAAATAGCCATATTGGCGTCAACCAACTTCCCCTCTTTCCCTTTTATTGTCTTTTAGTATTTCCTATTACTTTTGAGCTATTTTACCACGCTAGAAAAACACTATTTTACTGCTGGACTTGTGATTACATTGAAAAAATTAATATAAACATGGGCATTAAGCAGTTCGTGACAAAGAAAAATAAAACAAATTAACATCAAGTCTATCTATATATCGTATAACATTAGTAAAAATTTAAGGTCAAAAAAGAAAAAAATTCATTAGTAAAAAATTTATCAGTAGATGGTCACGTTACATATCTTATTATATAAAGTAGGATGCGTCAAAGTTGTTAATTAACATGATCGCGATACTTGATCGTGTCATAAGTATATATCTAAAAAAAGGAAATTAAAACAAAAGTATATATTTCAATTTAAGAAAAGGAAAATAAAAAAGTATTTATTTCAATTTAAGAAAAAATAAATTAAAAAAAAAAGTAAATAAGATTGCTAATTAACTTGATCGCTACACGTGACGCTTCATTCGATTCAGATTCTCACACGTGTTCCGATAAAATATTAGAATTTATATTAACTATGAAAATGATCTATTAGAATTTAAGAAAAGAAAAATAAATAAAAAAGTAAATAAGGTTAACTATGATATATTTCAATATTCTGACACGTATCCCGATAAAATATTAAAATTTATATTAACTATGATATGGAGAGTAGAGAGATCATATACAGGAGATGACTATGAAAAGAAAAAAAGACTTTGTTTGCTTGGAGAGAGTTAATGGGGGGGATCGTTAACATACTCGACTGACTCGAATTGCATACTCAAGTTTTTAATGAAGCAGAACAGAAAAAAGATAGTTGATAAAGTATGTGAACTACAAAAGAAGTAGGGTTAATGTTGCTTAGGATCCGCAGAAGATTCTGTGTTTTGAATATTTTAATTGAAAACATATGAGAATTAAAATAAATAAACAACTCTTATGTTTTGATTTTGTGTTTTTAATATATATTTTTTTAAGTAGTGATCCTATTTTGTTATCTATTTTTAAAAAAAATTATTTTAATGGATTTAAAATTTAGTATATATAGATAAAGCATTAAAAATAAATATAATTCATATATGAGTATTAAAACATACTATATATTTGGAAATATTAATAACCGCATATATGTGAATCCTGTATTATATATAAGAACATAAAGTAAGATTGCAGAAATAAATAAGTATTTTTGAAATTTAATAAAAGTACGATACGTATGAATCTATCCTCTTCTCACGGAATATTATATGTGAACGTTAGAAAAACTTTCAACCTTGAAAGAAAACATATGGATAAGCATTCCACGTAACTCTAATGGTGCATCGTTATATTGTTTCTAGAAAAAAACAGATTCTTGAGTGGTCGAAAACTATAACCATTTGTGAAAAACCTTTACATCTGTAAAGAAAAAATTTGAAGTCACGTTATAAGAAAAACCATGCTGCATCCCATGAAACAAATTAATTCTAAAACATTATCCAGAACGAATTCAATGCTATCCAAATAGATAAAGAAATTTAGTTGGACCGTCGACTGAAATGCGATCCTTGCTGATTAGTATATGACGTGTACAATTAATTTTGCCGCCAATCCACCGACCTCAACTCTTATTTGGGTAAAGTTTAATAACTAACACACAACTTTACTAACGTTACGGTTATCTGGTTTTGAAGTATCTGTGTATAAGAAGAAAATTGATATTGAATATTTTTCTACGATAATTCATGTATGAACTGGTTCCATGTTATCTTTTATTCGCAATCTAAATATCCACGTCTTCTAATACCCAATTAGTAACTTTTTGGGATGTAAAAAACCATTGACGAGTTACATTATTGCGAAATATAAAATCTTAAAAAACGAACAAAGATAAGAAGGAAATGGATAGAGCCGTTGAACCAACAAGTGAGGGGTCTTAAAAGTCAGCGAATTGTATTTGATTTACTCTTTTTACAAATGCGTACATCGGCGACAAGTTTATTCACACACGCACATTAAATATTTAGATGTGGCCATTCCACTTTTTTTTTGTTTCTATATTGATTTCATCAGTTATCACCTAAAAAATTATTTAATTTGTCCATAAATTAATATAGTTTCAAATTTAGTTTGAATTCCGTTTTATGAACAATAAAAATAGAGCATTGATAATCTGTTCAAATAGGAGAAAACCTACTACTAGTATTTAGCAGTCTTATTGAGTAATTTCTTATCAAAAATATGACTTACCAAGCTTAACACTAGCAAAAAGTCCACATGCTCTTAAAGTCAAAATATACATGATGCAGTTAATAACATGTTCACACAACGGTCACCAAGTTGCTCAAAATCATGAAACAGCGACACATTATTCAATTATCTTATGATGTGGATAATTAGTAAAACATTATGCATGAGAAAATCAAATTATTATGGATACACAGCTAAGAAAATACGAATAGACAGCTCAACACTTTTCTCCCCTTCTCTTTCCCAATGTCTATATAACTCTAATAAGTAATCTCTGATCTCTCTCCATCTAATTTCTTCTCAATTTCGCTTCCACTCTCCTTTTGTTTTCCTAAAACAAAAAAAAAAAAGAGGGGTCAGGAAAAGAAAACTAAATACTTTAGGGATCTCTTTCAAAAATGCCTGCCGGTGGATTCGTCGTCGGAGATGGCCAAAAGGCTTATCCCGGCAAACTCACTCCCTTTGTTCTCTTCACTTGCGTCGTCGCTGCCATGGGTGGTCTCATCTTTGGTTACGATATCGGAATCTCCGGTAAGTGTCTCACTATTTCTCAGCTTTTACATTTCCACCCCCGCAAGTATCTATTAGGTATCAACACCCCCACGTTAGAAACTATTCCATGAAGAAATATTAAGAAAATTGGCTCTTATGTTTCTCTTAATTCATAAACACCCATATGACTCAAAAATATAAAACCTAAACAGTATTATATAGGTTTTGTAAAATTTTCAAAATCGCCCCATATGTTTCTATTAGAGAGTCATGATAACCATGTCTGATCATTTTTTTTTTTTTGGGGGAAATTCTGTAAACTAATTTTTAAATCACAGGTGGTGTGACGTCGATGCCGTCTTTCCTCCGGCGATTTTTCCCGTCGGTGTATCGGAAACAGCAAGAGGACGCGACAACGAATCAATACTGTCAATACGATAGCCCGACGCTTACGCTCTTCACTTCGTCGTTGTATCTGGCGGCGCTAATTTCGTCGCTGGTGGCTTCCACCGTGACGAGGAAGTTCGGACGGCGACTCTCAATGCTCTTCGGCGGTATACTCTTCTGCGCTGGAGCTCTCATCAATGGCTTCGCTAAACACGTTTGGATGCTTATCGTCGGTCGTATCTTGCTCGGTTTCGGTATTGGTTTCGCTAATCAGGTCCGTCACTAAAAACCATAATTTTTGATTATGATGATTTAAATTATTACAAACCATAAAACAAAAAAAAATAGATTCGGTTAATAAAAAAATTAAAAAAAATAAAAACACTAAAAAAATTAGCAAATTTTTAACTTCTTCGACCAAAACTTTTTTAGTAATGTACTAGATTAAAATAAATTAAAATTTTGTATAGATAAGTGAAAAAATCACTTAAATTGAAACAAAATAAATTTTTTTGAAAATCACTTGAAACGGAAGGAGTAAAATTTAATGTGTTGAAATTTATATTTATTTCGTTATAAATTGTACCTTGGTTTTGGAAAAAGTTATGGACCAACCACTTAACATTAAACATAATCATCATATAGGTAGGTCAAGTTGACATTATTATACTTTCTCTTGCTTTTACTATCAGTTTACAACGACGGTCATTATTTTCCACATTATTTAATTTGTCAATGATTTGTTTTCGGCTGAATATCCACAATTCCACATGGTCTGTTCTTCAACCCGTGATGTCTCTCTCTCTCCATTTTCAATGCTTTAATTAATTGATATATTGTTTTTTGACGTCATATCGTATAATCTCATTGGAACTTTTTTGATCACTCATTGATATATATGGATATTTTAGTTAGAAAAAAGTCATATTCCGACCGTATCCTCTTGAGGTTAAAAGAGAATGACGTAAATGACCCTGTTTAAACCCTGTATTTGAAGTCTATGCACCTGCTCGAATTCAAGCGATTCGAATCTTCACTTTAATAAAGTCAGATTCGGACCGTGTGCATTTAAAAGCACTATTAATGACGTAACTTATCCTTTTTTAAAGTGACGTAACTAACCCTGTTACTTTTATCTATTTACAGGCTGTGCCACTATACCTCTCCGAGATGGCTCCATACAAATACAGAGGAGCTTTAAACATTGGTTTCCAGCTCTCAATCACAATCGGAATCCTCGTCGCCGAAGTTCTCAACTACTTCTTCGCCAAGATCAAAGGCGGATGGGGATGGCGGCTCAGTCTCGGAGGCGCGGTGGTTCCCGCCCTGATCATAACCCTCGGCTCCCTCGTCCTCCCTGACACTCCCAATTCGATGATCGAGCGAGGCCAGCACGAGGAGGCTAAAACCAAGCTCAGGCGAATCCGTGGCATCGATGACGTCAGTCAAGAGTTCGACGATTTAGTCGCAGCTAGTAAAGAGTCTCAGTCGATAGAGCATCCGTGGACAAACCTCCTCCGCCGTAAATACCGGCCTCATCTCACCATGGCCATTATGATTCCCTTCTTTCAGCAGCTCACCGGAATCAACGTGATTATGTTTTACGCTCCGGTTCTGTTCAACACCATCGGTTTCACGACCGACGCTGCTCTCATGTCCGCCGTGGTCACCGGCTCGGTCAACGTCGCCGCCACGCTTGTGTCGATCTACGGTGTAGACAGGTGGGGACGTCGGTTTCTCTTTCTTGAAGGCGGTACACAAATGCTAATATGCCAGGTAAGGAAACACATCTACTTTCTTAATTTAATATAGATGGATAGATGGTTTTCGAAATCAGTTTGCATTAGTATACATATATATATTCATTACACTAATGAAAATATGCCGTTCGTTTATTCTTGTGTGATTGTAGGCTGTGGTTGCTGCATGCATCGGGGCCAAGTTCGGGGTAGACGGGACCCCTGGTGAGCTACCAAAGTGGTATGCTATAGTGGTTGTAACTTTTATATGCATCTATGTGGCGGGTTTCGCGTGGTCTTGGGGTCCGTTAGGGTGGTTAGTACCTAGTGAGATCTTCCCGTTGGAGATAAGGTCGGCCGCGCAGAGTATCACGGTGTCGGTGAACATGATCTTCACGTTCATAATCGCGCAGATCTTCTTGACGATGCTTTGCCATTTGAAGTTCGGGTTATTCCTCGTATTTGCCTTCTTCGTGGTGGTGATGTCGATTTTCGTATACATTTTCCTACCGGAGACGAAAGGGATTCCGATAGAGGAGATGGGTCAAGTGTGGAGGTCACATTGGTATTGGTCAAGGTTTGTGGAGGATGGTGAGTATGGGAATGGGCTAGAGATGGGCAAGAGCGGCAACCAAGGAACTAAACGTGTTTGATTTTCATTTTTTAAAGGTTAAATTAATGTGAAAGTTTTAAGAAAGAAAAAAGATTTGTATTATCGAATTTCGTAAAGAAAAAAAATGTATTAGTCTAGATATATTTATGTTTATATAATTCAGGATCACATGGTGACGAAATTATGCATATGATTCTTTTTTTATATCTTCAAAGTGTTTTACTTATTGTTAATTTACTCTATAATATTTGAAATGTTAGAGAAATATTGAAAAATAAAATATTTCTTCTGTTTTAAAATAATACATTAATTTTATTCCCATTATATATAGTCTTTTCTATTTTTAAAAATATTCAGTGCACCTTGGTTTCTTTAAACTATATGTTATAGATTTTTATGCATATGCATTGTAATAATTGAATTTTATAAATAATTATTGGTTTAGAGTTATAAAAAATTGTTTAATTTTAAAAAAATTATACATTTATGATTAAACACTATTTTTTTATGTATAAAATTTAAAAAATAATTATAGATAAATCGGAATGCCATTATTTTGGGGTTCAGCTATTCGAAATGCCACTTAAGCTAACCAAATTCCGCTGAAACTTCAAAGGTGTCAACCATTTTAGCGCTGGGACCCACATGTCAAAACACAATGGCCGCCAAGCAATGGCCGTCGTTCCTTTAGTTGACTTGACTTCCCTTTTCTATTTTCCCTTTTGTTTTCCTAAACTGTTTGTTGATTTTTAATTTAAAATACTTTTTTTTTCAAATATATTTACGGAATAATTAATTTTTGGTTTCATTTTTTTCCTAACTAAACCATCTTACAACATTTAATATGATATTTATTGAATATATAAGTAATTTTCAAATGAAAATATTTAAAACCCTAAGATAACATTCAAAATTAAAGACTGTTTGTTCTCAACTCATTAATGGCTTTGATGAATGCTCTTTTTCACTTTTTTAAAAGGATTATAAAGCTGTGAATAAAAACAATATAAATTTAGTTAATCAATTAATTGCTAATAAAAATAAGGAACTCACCCAAATTATAAATGACTCAAACTGATTCCTATGGTTCTTTTCGATAGCTAGAGATAAACCAACTTTTGTGAAATATAAGAATATTCGAAGAAGAGATTAAATTTGTCAACGAACAAGACATACTTCTTTCAAAAGACCTCAATGTGTATGCTAGGAGCCAGATGCGTAAACATGTTTGAGGTATGTATGTTTTTTTCCAGATTTGTACAAATGGTGCATATATGTTTGTGTGGTTGTTAGTATAATGTTCTGAAGTGTGCTATATGTTTTGTTGGCGATGATTGGAGTCCTTTGTGAGCAAATCGAGGAAGAAAACAGCTCTGCTCAGGTGAGCAAATTGAGGAAGGAACTAAAAAGAAAGTTGTGATAAAAATGCTTTGACACACCAATAAATTCAACAAAAAATATCAGCTAATAGTCCTTGTCATAAAAAAGGAGAACAAGCAAGTCTACATAGATTTCAGTCGGCGTTTTGAACAAGACATTAATTACTATATTGTGACAATTTCTGCATTCGAGTTTGAGGTATAAAGAAAACTAACCAGATTGATAAAAAAAAAATTAATCTTTTCGATTTTTCTTTTCTTGACAATACTTCTTTTATTTTTTCAGAATCAAGACTCTGCTACCCTTAAAATGGCACTTCTTTGCTTTTTTGTTTGATATTAAAGACTATGGATTACATTAATATAACATAACTATAATCATTGTTTGTTTTTTCAGTTTTTCGGTAAATACTCATCCACAGTCGAAGCAGCGCGTCGAATTTTTAAGAGTTGCTGTGAAGTATCAGACAACATTAAGCTCAAAGAGGCTGTGTGGCCGGACGTGTGACATAGCTCTTATTGGAGATGACTGACTTCCATTTGAGATAAATTTTATGTCTTCTTCTGGCAACTAGAGGAGATGCCAATTCATGCCAGAAAGAGATGTATGGACAAATATTTATAGGGAGAAGTGGCGTCCCTTTAAGAAGTTTATGATTCATGTAAGTTTTATCAATTTTTCTTTTAATGTTTATAATAATTTTTATTTTAATGGTTAGTTTAGAGTTATTAAAAAGTTGTTTAGTTGAAATAATTGAATTTTATAAATATTATTTCAACTAAATAATTGAATTTTATAAATATTATTGGTTTAAAGTTATAAAAAAGTTGTTTAGTTTTACAAAATTATACATTTATGATCAAACACTAATTTTTTATGTATAAAATTCAAAAAATAATTATAGATAAATCGAAATGCCACTTTTTTTGGGTTCAACTATTCGAAATGCCACTTAAACTAACCAAATTCCACTAAAATTTCAAAGGTTAACCGAAATGTCAACCATTTTAGCGCTGGGACCCACATGTCAAAAAGCCGCCAATCAGTGACCATCCTTCCTTTAGTTGACTTGACTTCTCTTTTCTATTTGCCTTTTTATTTTCCTAAACTGGTTGTTAATTTTTAATTTAGAATACTTTTTCAAATAAAATTGCAGAATAATTTATTTTTGGTTTCATTTTTTTCATAACTAAACGATCTTAACATTTAATATGACATTTATTGAATATATAAATAAGTTTCAAATGAAAATATTTAAAACCCCTAGATAACGTTGAAATTAATGACTGTTTGATTGTGTTAAAAACATGTGAACTCTATTAGAGAGCATTTTACGAAATTTGGATTTATGATAATCATAAGAATTATCCTAGTTCATAATTCAGAAGTGAAAACTAATGCATAGAAAGAAAACGAGTCCACTTTTTGTTCTCAACTCATTATGCTGATGGAACATCCCTTCTCCCCTATGTGTGAAGACCTTTGTTCGCAACTCATTAACGGCTTTGATAAATGCTTTTTCACTTCTTTAAAAGTTTCATAAAGCTGTCAATAAAAATAATATGAATTTATTGAATCAATTAAATGATAACGCTAATAAAAATTAGGAACTCATCTGACTTATAAATGAATCAAACTGATTTCTACGATTTTTCTCGATAGTTGAAGATAAATCAACTTTTATGAAATATAAAATACTCGAAGGAGGGATTGAATTTATCAACAAACAAGACATAACTTGTTTCAAAAGACCTCAATGTCTATCCTAGGAGCCATATGCGTAAACATGTTTGAGGTATGTATGTTTTTTTCCCACATTTGTACAAATGATACACATGTGTTTGTGATTTGTAAAAATGATACACATATGTTTGTGTGGTTGTTAATATAATGTTTTGAGGTGTGTTATATGTTTTCTTGGTGATGATTGGACTCCTTTTGAGACACATTTCATTTTTTTTTAGAATGAGACAGGTAAGCAAATTGATGAAAAAGACGGTTAAGGTGAGCAAGTTGAGGAAAAAAATGCTCAGGTGAGTAAATTGAGGAAGGAGATGGCTCATGTGAGCAAATAGAGGAAGGAGACAACTCTAAAAGAAAGATTATGATGCTCAACCTCGAGAATAAAGTGAAAACCAAAAGAGTCTTGTGACTTTGAAGATGTTGTGCCCTAGCCACATGGGCGTTGAATCCTAATTTCAACCGGAAGATAGAGCGTATTATGACTAAGTGCCACCACGTCTCTATTGACTTGAACCGCACATATTAATTCAATGATGATTATTTTATAATTTTCATTTCTTCACTCGAGGTAAAAGATTATATGACTTCTTTAATTTGTTTTTTTTATTCATAACTATCATGATTTATATCTGTTTGTTTTTGCGTTGTCTAGAGAAAACCTCTAGGACCCTTAAAGCTGCTTGTGAACTTTTCAATTTTTGCCGTGAATCAGATGGTGGAACTTGCTTCCTAAAAATACATTTTATTGGCGATAACTTGTCTCCTTTCGAGACAAGTTTTATTAGGTTCTCGAACTATGACAGTATGGTATGTAAAGGTATTATGACATCTCGAAAAGAGTTGATAAACTGTCAGTAGGAAGCACGAGCTGAAATTTGAGAAATTCTTGATTACGGTTAGTTTTTATTGATTATCTTTTTATTATTTAGTTTTATTGATTTTCTTTTTAGTAGTTAGTTTAAAATTTTTATTTTGTTTTTGTATTAGTGCAGATCCGTGGACCTTTGATAATTATTTTTAGTTTTATTGATTTTTGATTTAGAATATTTATTTCTGAATATATTTACAAAATAATTTATTTTTGGTTTATTTTTTTTCCTAACCAATTAGCTTACAACTAAACATTCAAATGAAAATATTTAAAACTCTCAAATAACATCGGAATCAAAGAAAAACCTAGGAGCTGTATTAGGGCAATTTAAGGAATTTGGACTTATGATAGTCATAAGAATATCTTAGTTCAGAACTCAGAAGTGAAAAGTAGTGCAGAGAATAAAAACGAGTCCAATTTTTTTTAAATGATCTTTTACCCTTCGTTTGAAATAATTTATTTAGTCTCGTTTACCTGTTTTTAGTCCAAATTCACTGTTCTTAGTTTTGGACCTTTGGTGTCAACCAACATCCCTCTTTCCCTTTGCTCTTGTCTTTTATATTACTCTTTAAGCTACTTTACCACGGTAAACCAAAAAAAAACCGTGAGCCAATGGTGAACATGGGCTATAAGTTCATGACAAAGGAAAAACAAAAAAAAAAAACAAATTAACATCATTTGATCATGGAACTAGTAATAATTCGGTCTTAGAAAAACTGAAACAGTCTTTGAATAATTTAATATTCACTTCAAAATATAAACAATTTTGGTAGACAGGTCACTAATCGAGCCCAGGTCCATTGTTAATATCTGTTAATTATAAGACTTATGTTAATATCTGTTAATTATAAGATTTACAAAACTTACAATGATTTGCGATTCAGTATTATTGGTTGAACCGGCTGTTTTTTAAAATGTTGATTAAACTCTTAAGAATTTTTTAGTGGTATTTAATATAGAGTAAAATTGTTATGAACGAAGTATCTTAAAATGTTGATTAAACTCTCTCTAATTTTTTTCAGTTGTATTTTTAAATATAGAGTAAGATATGTTATTGTGGTTCGTTTGATTTTGATGAAAAAATCACTAGGTGGATTGTAGAAAAATGATCGATCGTGTATCTTTGCGGTTACCACTCGACCCATATAAGTACAATATTGGGCTATTTCCGTTGGCCCATTATAAAGTTTCCTCATTTTTTATTTGTTTTCCGGGAAATTTCGTGATTTAAATTTGCCAAAGAAAAGGTGACCGATTGACTCTTTTATTTTCCTCGTCGCTTCCAACGGTTGTTCTCTAGGGTTACTCTCTCGATTTATATGTATGTATTTGATTTTAATTTCCTTGAAATTCGCACAAAGTATTGGCAAAATGCTTGGGCTATGGGAGCATTTTAAGGCTTTCTTATGATTTTGAATTAGAAACTGAGTTGTTTTTATGCTGTTAACGCAGACTGAATGGAACAGAGAACAAGATGAGGAGCTTATGCGTCTTGCAAAACGTATGCCTACTCAGTGGAGAAGCATTGCTTTTACTGTGCGCCGTCCATCATCTCGATGCCTTGAGAGGTATGAAAAGCTCGCTGATGCAGGAAGCACCAATCACGAGGATTATGAAGCAGCGGATGATCCACAGAAGTTACGTCCTGGTGAGATTGGTCCCAACCGTGAATCAAAGCCTGCGTGTCCTGCTCCAGTGGACATGGTCGAAGATGAGAAAGAAATGCTTTCTGAAGCGAGAGCTAGATTGGCTAACACTAGTGGAAAGAAAGCTACAAGAAAAGCTAGAGAAAACCAACTTGACGAAGATGAGAAAGACATGCTTTCTGAAGCGAAAGATAGATTGGCTAACACCAGGGGAAAGAAGGCTAAAAGAAAAGCCAGAGAAAAACAACTCGAGGAAGCTAGAAGGCTTGCTTCTAGGACACCTTCGAGATTCTATGATACTGCAGATGAAGATCGTCCTGCTGACCAAGTAAAATTGCAAACCACCATCGAAGGACTTGAAGGAAAAAGAAGGGCTGATGTAGAAGCACAACTATGCAAACAAGATGTTGCAAGAAACAGAAATGCTCAGAGACAGGATGCTCCAGCAGCAGCTATATTGCAAGCGAACATGCTGAATGATCCAGAAGCTGTTAGGAAGAGGCCAGAGCTGATGTTACCACCACCTCGGATTTCAGATAACGAGACAGAGGGAATTGCAAATATGCGCTACGCCAGTGACCTTCTTGCAGAGAATGAGGAGCTAACAGAAGGCAGTGCTGCTACTCGTGCACTTTTGGCTATTAACTCACAAACACCAAGGCTAGGAACTCTTGCTGGTCAAGGTGATGCTGTTGTGATGGAAGCACAAGTCCTGACTAGATCAAGAGACTCTCAGACGCCTTTGCTCGGAGGAGAAAATCCTGAGTTGCGCCCTTCTGACTTTTCTGCGGTCACTCCTAGGAAGGAGATTCAAACGCCTGATCAGTTCAAACTTAAATTTTCAAACTTTTATGCATATCAATTTGCTGTGATGCACTCGATAGTTTTTAAAAAAATTAAAATTCACAAGAACTTATGGTCTCAACCTGTTTTCATTTTTCTAAGAACTCGATAATATGACCGCAGACTTTTTAGTGAAATATAAAAAACCACCTTTTTTTCGCCGGAAATTGTTTAACATTCATCGAAAATTTTAGTTTAGTGATGTGGGGCACAAAAAGACAAGCAAGAAAGGGTTAGAAAAAAAAGAGAGCAAAATCTTTACAATGCTTTCTCCAAAGGATGAGCCTAAATAATAAAGGAAATTGCTATGGAAAAGAAAAACGTTTGAAAGATTACCAGACGAAACTTACTTGCGTCTGGGTTTTACTGTCGAAAATATAATAATTGATGTCACAGAAGCAAATCTTTTGCCGTCAAATTCACACATCATAATTAATTGATTTTCTCTTCCTTTTCTTATTTTCCCTAAAAAAACTGAAAACATAATTGACGAGACACAGCCAAATAAATTCTGAAATTGCGAAATTTGTGTATACTGAATAGATAAATGAATAACTTCCAAATCTGTTAATCAAATACAAAGGCAAAAACCTTTTTTGACTGAACTCCAGCGATAATTCGAGATGAATCCTCGGAAAATTCATCTTCATAAAGATATTTAAAGAAAGATGAAACACTCTTAACGATTTTAATAGGTGGGTGACTGACGACAAAAAATAAAATAAAAAATAATAGGTGGTGACTCATGTGCTTCAATCAATTTGCGCCACGTATCCAGCTTCACTCAATCTGTCAACACGTGTCTAGTAACGTGGTTGAATTGATTAATACGTGTTGATTTTATTTTTGGACCTTGTGCTGGCTTCATGCCATCATCTCTTACAAAAAAAAATGATTTTATGAAAATGGTCACATCAAATAAACTAGGTCTGGACATTCAGATATTTAGTTCGGTTTCGGATAGAACCGTTCGGTTCCGCATCTTTCGGGTATAGAGAATTTATATTCATATAGGTATCAAAAGGATTTTGATTCGGTTTCGGTTCGGTTGGTTCTTAAATCTTAAAACTGTTTAAAACCCGAAAAAAATTGATTCTCCTATAATTTCAGTTCGGTTCAGATTTTCGGATCCGGATTTTTTGTCCAGGCCTAAAATAAACACAGTTAATAAACTAGTTAACAAAATAAAATGAAAACTACTAAATATTTTAGCATATGTGTTTTTCTATAATTCATGAATATTTCGGTTTCCATTAACTACATGATCAATTTAAAAAATATAATTAATATAAATAAGTACATCATTGTATAAGTTAACTGATCATAACAACTGGTATTACATTACTATTATCTAACTAGAAAAACACGCAACACATAAGTTAACAAATAACAAATGAGTTATCAAACAAAAGAACAAGATTTAACATATCAGACCAATATATATTTCATTATTTTACAAGACATTATATTTATTTTTTTTGTCTAATTTATTATTATAATAGTTTGTATGGTATAATAAATATTAACACATTACAATTTTTTTTTTTTAACATTACACATTACAAATATTGAGTGTGCTAATCCCTGAATGTGTTAAACGTTAAAATTTTAGTTTTTCGTCGAACTTTTGGATGTAAGAACCGAAGTGTATTTGTTTTCACTGGATTAATTATGTTACAAAAATGTAACATAATTAACTTGTTAATTTTTTTATTAGTGAAGATAATTTTTGATAGGGAAAAAGAGTAAACAAAATTTCCATGACTAGTTTATTTGATTTAAATTAGCGAGGAGCCAAGTAATGTTGAAACTTGAAACCATTCTCAATTTCAGCCGCTAATTTATTTGACAAACCAAGTAATGAAGACCCACTTATTTGATTTAATTTATCACTTCTCACATATCTCGTTTGTCTCTCCATATAACTGAGTTGTGGTATATGAGAGAGACCATTCATCTTGGAATTTTTGTAGTGATCCATGACTAACTCATTTCTATATACTTCCAAACACACTTCTTTTTATAATGCCAATCCCAAATTTAGTTCCATATTTTGAATATTAGTACTGTATAGACAAAAGCTCACTTTAAAGAATGTTTGATCTTTTTTTTTTTTTTACTAAAGGATGATTTTTATTTAAAAGTTTGAAGTGTTACATATATAATCGACGGATTAATGAAACTGTTTTTAGAGACCACACAAGGCACACTAGAATTACCATATCACATTAGTGAATAGTGACAATCAAAGGCCTTGCAAACTATTAGAATCACTTAAACCACATCAAAACTAAATAAATAGAAACTAACATAGAAAAAACTTTATAGATGAATTTCTTGATAGAGTAAATGTGTCTTGGGAATGTATAGAGACATCAAACCGTCGCTCACTCATTCAGAGGCCACATTGGCAAACTCCCAAGCTAGAGATTGATAGCTTCTTCACAAGTTTCTTAGCATCTAAATCTTTTCTTTCAGCTAGTTTCTATATGCTTTTCAAGTACCCTGAAGCCGAGATCTTTCTTCTCGCGCTATTGCAGCTCGACATCAATATTGAAATCAAGAACTTGGTGTCACCCAAATCACTGTTCTCATTCCTCATTTCCTCCTGATCTAACAACTGAAGAATGTAGCTAATGTTACAGTCTTCCTGCAAGAACTTCTTCCTGTTCTTCGGGACCGAGATTAAGTGATACAGAGCTTCGCTCGCTATTTCCCTGACGTGTAAAGATTTAGCATCCAGGAATCTAACTAGCTCGGGCATAAAACCCGCATCGCCCATTATCCTTTTTCTTAGAACTTGTTGTATACGTTAAATATGTTGTATTTTTACTATTTTATAAGAGTACTCGACCTTTAATAGTGTAGTTTTTGTCAACTGAAAAGACAATAAATGTGCGACTACCTTAAGAGAAAAATACAACGGTTAAATAAAAGTGCATAATACAACATTAAAATCCAAGAAAACAAGAAGATGCCAGAGAAAACCCGAGGAGAAGATAACCATCGTTTAAATTAAAACGCAGAAAATGTTGAATTACAATGGTTCATCAGTACAAAGAAAAGAAGGCAAATTAAGATAAAAAAAAAGGGAAATTAATTTGTTAAAACAGATAATAAAGTTTCGAAATAATGAACAGCACCTACGAGTTTGGTAGGTTTGAAGAGTAAATCATAAGATTTGGCATGGAGATCATGTATCACCACTGGATCCAAGCATCGACCACCATGAAGTAATAACTTATTCTTCTCCAGAATTGCTATTGGTAAGAGTGTGCCTTTACCGAACCAAGAGAAAGTTTTGGTGAGATCTATCGAACACATCTTCTTCAATGTCTTGCTGCCGCCTGAAGAATCCAACGACCATATTACTTGGGTGGGCCATTCATACCGGGATACGCACAACCGGTTATCGAGGATGCACATGATGATGTTGTAAGGGTCAAACACATATGCAAAAAGAGCTTCACACATGACTTGGAAAGCTTCGGTGTGAAGATCCAAAGATAATACCTTCGTTTCTTCGCACTCGGTGAACCAATAAAGTGACCCATCTAAATACACGGGCCTCGGGTCAGAATGAATTCGATAAGGAGAAGCAGGGACAACGTACCTCCAAGCATTGGTGCTAAAATCGAATACTTCACAAGTTGTAACGTCGTCTAGACCAAATTCGGATGAATTATATAACCAAACCGGCTTGTACGTGCCCTTTACTATGTCTTTACCGAATCCAAGCTCAGGAGTTGGGTATCTAAACTCGTCGACGAGGAGCTTTTGATAGGTTGAAGGAGGAATACTTTGATGACATCTAGTGGCGGGATTCACCCCGACACTGTCACTCGGTCTCGTAGAGTGTGTAGAGGCATACTAGACCGTCACAACTACCATAGCAGAACATGTGTCCCGAAGTAGGGAACCTGACCGTAGAAAATATTGACGACCCCACCACAATTCTTTGAGCATCTGTGCCCAGATCATCATCACCACTTCGAGCATCTGTGTCCAAACCATCATCACCACTTCGAGCATCTGTGTCCAGACCATCATCACCAATACTACTATACTCATCAATGAGGTACATGCAAAGGACATCTGGACCTCGTGATTGCCTACGACAGATCAATTGTCTTTCTTGGAAACGTTGGGACTCGATTGTCGATTTCCAGTTCTTGGACACAGACTTGAATCGCAGCAGAGACTCCACGGGAAGGCTCTCGAGGATGAGCTCTACCACATCGTGGGGTAACAATTCCACACTCGAGCGATGTCTTTTCAACATTGTATCGTCTCTATTTGAACAAGAGAGACGAGATCCAGGCATATATACATACACACGAGCAACCGACTCGAGCTAGGAATCGGAAAAAAAAGAGTAAAACTTCCAAGTCAGTTTCATTCCATTGAGGAAAAGGAATTTCCAACACTTATCTTTCTTTATCGAAATACAGTATATTTCTTATTTTCTGAATAATTAAATGGAAAAACTCAACGAGATATCACAGCTTTCATCAATATCAATATCACAATAACAAAAAAAAACAGAGAGAAGAAAACACAGTGAGTAACCTCAGGCAATGATCGCATCAAATCCTTCCTCCTCCGCCTTTACCAATCCTCAGGAAACGATTTCTCTTCCTCCCTCCCTTTAGAACAAATCTTTCTTCTTTATTGAGTATTGGTGTCGATGTAGATGCGGCTGTTACAGGCCGGGGGAGGGGGGGAGAGAGACAGAGATCTCATAGGAGGAACTCAGAAGTTAGTTACTGTAATCTTAACATTAAAACCAAAAAAAAAAAGTTAGTTACTGTACTTGCAACCCTTACATGCTCTTAAGAAAAAAGTTAATATTTTTCAAAATTTAGATCTCACTTAAGAAACTACCGTTGTACATGCTCTTACGTCTTCTTCCTCCTCTCTTTTGGGCTTTGTTTTTTTTGTGGGTTTGAAACTCATAACCCATTTCGTTTATTTACTTATTAAAAAACAAAGTAAAAGAAAATCTGTAGATATGTATTTTGGTTACCGATGTATTCTTTACTAAATGATCACATAGTTGTCCATAAAACATATAAACACAACACAACCATTAAATAAAATTTAGATGTTACAAAAAAAACACACAACAAAACCATTAAATAGAAGAAACAATACAGACAAATAAGTAAAATTTGAAAGAATTTAATAAGTAAATAGAGAAAACAATATATAGACATATAAGGTGTGAGTTATTCAATTAAGGAATTTAATAAAATTTGAAAGAATTGGAAGTTTCAAAGATTTGGAACTTGGGGTAAGCTTCAAAGTGTTGTAGTCTTCTATAATATGATGATACATTCTTTATTTACATCGATCAATTTCAACTTACCTTGTAAAAAACAATTTCAATTACTTTTGGATCCACATTGAACCATATATGGAGTTGGTTTAATACTCAAGGGGATTCCAGTTTCTCCTGAGCCGGTTTGTTTTCATCATCAGAGAACAAATCTTTATGATCATTATAAGACTTAAGAGACAGAGAATCCTCGTCACTCGTATCCAAAACAAACATTGGTTGTTTCGGCTTTGGAAGATCCATTGTCGACGTCAGCATTGTCACAACTTGTTTGATGTTTGGTCTGTCCATTGCTTGGTGTTGAACACAGAGCAAACCTATCTGAACACATCTCATCACTGCCTCAACTGAATCTGACTCGGAATCAGCAATGTCTTGATCCAATAGATCTACTCCTCCGGTTTCACTCCATGAATCCCATGCCTGTTACAACGAAAAAATAAAAGAATAAAGAAACCAGGATTTGTCTCAACTTGATTGTAATCAGATTTCAAGTGTGTTCCTTACATATGCAAGAAGGTTTTTGTCTTCTTTCCCATAGCTAAAGCTCGATATCTCTTTTCCACTGATGATTTCCAGCATCAAAACTCCAAAGCTATAAATGTCAGATTTCTCAGAGAATGTCCCTGTCCACGCATACTCAGGAGACATGTATCCCCTGTTCGGATATCGAAAGATATTAGAAAAATAGGTTAGTATACAGAATGTGAAACTTTGATTCCAAACATGTGACAATTGGGAGGAGAAGAGGCGTGATTCCTACAAAGTTCCAAATACTCTGCTAGTGTTGTCCTGGTTTTGACTTCCTTGAAACATCCGAGCCAACCCAAAATCCGATATTTTTGGATTCATCTTCTCGTCCAAGAGAATGTTGCTGGCCTTTAGATCGCGGTGTACAACTCTGAGGAATGAGTCGAGATGGAGATACACAAGTCCACGAGCAATACCTTGAATGATATTGAATCTCGTAGGCCAATCAATCTCCAGCTTCTTCTTCAAATCTATAGATTATTGCACAAGTTAAACCAAAACCGATTACATAAGGAAAATGACAAATGCAGAGGTAGATGAAGAAAAGAAGGACTAACCAAAGAGAAAAGTATCGAGGCTTTTGTTCACCATAAACTCATAAATCAATAGCTTCTCTTCTCTTTCAATGCAATATCCTAAAAGCCGAACCAAGTTTCTATGTTGTAGTTTTGAGATTAGCTTTAATTCGTTCATGAATTCCTCTGTGCCTTCTCCAGAGCTACTAGAAAGACGTTTTATAGCTATTTCTTTCCCATCTTTTAGCTTCCCCTGTAATCAGAAAGAGTTGCAGAGAGAGAGAGACATCTAGAGAACAAGAAAGACAATAAAAGAAAAGAGCAAATTATCGTTTACCTTATAAACTGTTCCGAATCCACCTTGACCGAGTTTATTTGAGATGCTGAAATTATCTGTTGCAGTTTGTATGGTATGCATCTCAAAGAAATTTAAACCAGAGACATCTTGTGATTTCAAATTATTCTTCCAAGAATCTTCTGAAATCTCCATGGCTACACGAGCTTCACCTACGAGTTACAAATATCCATCCATGTATTAGTACTTAAGTTTATAGCATTTGAGGATTAGTCCAAAACTCAAAACAGAGGAGCTTCAAGCATCTAACTTCTGACAACTAAAGGGAAATAAGATCAGGAAAACAAATAAATGGACAACGAAAGAGACATTAAAGAGTTAACTCTTAAGATTAAAATTTTGGAGTCTCTGTCTCACCATTTTGTTTCAGTCTGTATCTCCAACATCCAAATGCCACGAGCCCCAAGATTATAAACACGCAGAGGCTGATAGCACTAGCAGCGATGATCTTGATTCGCTTGCTTCCAGCTAAGAGAATCACCAAGAGACTAAACTGTAAACCAAATTTTGCTATTGTAAACAAAAAAAAAACAGAGTAAAACGAAAACAAAAATGTGATTTGTGATGTCTTTAAGCCTTACCTAACTCAGAACGTGCAAGACGGACGGAAAGAAACTCTCCTCCTTCACTAAACTGAACCATGTCCAATAGCTCTTGGTTCCACACTAAGCATCCAATTCCATTAATATAGGCAAAGGCCGAGCAAGAACAGTTTCGGAGACATCCTTGACGGCATTGCTCTGCATCACCAAAGCTTGCCAATTCGTAAGAATCCGGAGGCTTAATATTGGAAACACGGTAAAATCTGTCTGTTGTGTCTTTGCTTTGCGCTGTTGAAGAAGAGTTTTCCTGACATGATGATAACTCTGTTCGTCTCACACAACCACGAGTCCAGTTTCCGCTGTTCCACTCATCATCTGACTTTGGCACAAACCCTTTCAAACATTTGCAGGTTGGAGTACTAATGGACCTGATACGCAAACCATAAGGTCCACATGTACCGTAGAGATCACATGAGCTGAGAGGACCTTGAAAATGCTTAATCCAGCCGGTGGTGCCACCATTACTACGGTGAATATCCAGTGATCCATTTGATGTTAGCTTGATGTATGACACATCAAAGTTTCTTAGTGCACAAAAAGTCAAAACTCCTGTGCCATTCACCACATCTTGGACCATCGTTAATGGGTTTACATATGTTGCATCCATTTCTGGGATCCCTGAGAACTTTGTTTCCGCCCATGGCCCGCTTCTCCAGTAAGGTGTTGAGCCTTTCCATACAAGTCCTTGAGGTGGAACGTCTGAAGTAAGCTCTGCTAGAAACTCCCCAGGAGATGGATCTGTGTTACTCTTCAAAGAAGTCAACACACGCCTCGTGTTGTTAGGAATATCGTACATGAGCGATGACAGAGGAAGCATAGTATCAGTAGGATGCTCAAAACTTTGCCATATATATGTTCCAGTAACATTATCTATGAGAAGAAGATTTCCGGAGTTTGAAAGCTCAGCACGACAATTGTTAGATGTGAGAACTTCTTCTCCAGATGACCAGAAAGCTTTTTGTTTCTCATCAAGCAAGACGAGACTTCCATTACTGCTGATTGTAAGATTCGCCGTGGAGCTCGTGACTGGATTTTATCTATTAGCTACCCAAACATATACCCGAGGAGTGACTCTCTTGAACCAGATTCCAACGTATTGATGATTTTGAGAGCTGTCAGGACTGAAGAATCCTAGTTCGAAGGATCCATCTGGAGAGCTCAGAGTTTGTCTTATTGATAGAGGATTCGATTTGGTTATATCTGCAAAGCCATAACTTGAGAACATGGTTAAGAAAAGCAAGCAAGGAAAGTAAAAAATAACCATCTTTACTCTCTATGTGTCTGCAAGAGATCTTCCTCCAGAGATTTCAATGTATGAATAAAAAACGTATTTTATTTTTTAGATGAATATGAATGAAACCTATTAGATGTTCTGATACTCAAACAACCTATCTTGACCAGACAACCTTACTTATTGGCATATTTTACATTACTTCAAACATCTTAAATTGATCAAAGAACCCACACGCTTCTAATTATATACCGTATATATCACATCGCTTTGATTTTTTTTTTGCAAATTTTATAATTCTTGTCATTATACGGAATAAAGTACCATACTTTGAATATCTCAACTGAGAAAAAAAGAGAGAGAACAATTATTCACAATTTCAACGAAAAACAGGGCCCTACCGAAAATGATGTATGTTACTTGAAAGCTACGGAACTTATATTTAATAGTATACCGTTGAGTCTATGGAATCGGACCCAGTCATGATCATTTGATGAGTTATATTTCAATGATAAACGACGGTAACCAGTTAACTACATGTCGATCAATCATATGAATACAACAATGCTTAGAATGTTTGACTAACTAGAGGATTGAACCAGATTTTCAATTTGTTGTGAATCATAATAATAGCCAAGCAAGAGACTTTTTTGGGTGTACCTATTTTCACGAATGACTATTGTTTCTTTGGGAAGTTGTAGAACCTACACGAAGCCACCAAATCTTGGACAACCGCTTCTCGTTCAGGCATTTCAACAAACAGCTTCTGCGCATTCCTTTTCCGAAAAAAGTCAAAAACTTTCCAAAACCACTGTCTTACAAACCAACGAGTTATGGACGACCCAACATAGTCCTCTTCGATCATCAGCATCAAAGGGACCTTGTGCACAAGGAGAGAGAGAGAGAGACAGAGATCTCATCGGAAACTCGGGACCAAAAATTACTTGCACATCATCTTTTTTCTTAATCTATTTTGGGCCTTTGATGGTCATTTGGGCCTAAAACCCATAACCCTTTTCCGTTGTTATTTAAGAGATGGACATCTATATCTTCACACGTCATCTTGTCTGTTGTTATTTGTTATGGATGTTATATTATTGGTTATAAACATTTTAGTTGCACACATACGTACATGGTATACTCATCAACTTTCCAAACATGAGATTTTGCTCGGATCCAAACATAATTCACCTCTCTATGAAGGCTTCTACTTCAGACGAGCTCTTGTTCTTCCATTTTGGTAAATACAGCTCATTATTGTTTTGCATAGGGGTCATCTCAGCAGTAATCTTCGCATGAAATGGTGAAACCTTTGCATGTCCCGTACAATAATGTCCCTTCCGGTCACAATGGATATGGATGACTTTTATGGAATTGCCTGACTTTTATCGCCCATGTATCGCAGTTTGTGTTAAATCATTCACAGACTCGGAGAATGAGACACCGCTCTCATGGTCTTGAATCTGCAATGCAAATACTGGTTGTTTTGGTATCGGAAGTTCGGTGGCAGTCGTGATCATGGACACTACTTGTGCAACGTTTGGTCTGTCAATAGCTTGTTGTTGGATGCAGAGTAGACTAATCTGAACACATCGAGCAACTTCCACCGGAGAACATGAGCTGGTAATATCTTGATCCAATAGATCCACTCCACCGGTCTCGAGCCAAGATTCCCATGCCTGGTATACAGTTTAAAATTTACAGCATCTAAGAAATTGTTTGCATCATAAATATTGCAACACTAGGAGGATAGAGCAAATTTCTTACATATTCAAGAAGGGTTTTGCCTTCCCCTCCACAGTTAAAGCTTGATATCTTCTTCCCGCTTATGATTTCTAACTGCAGAACTCCGAAAGCATATATGTCGGACTTCTCTGAGAACATCCCTGTCCACGCATACTCCGGAGACATGTATCCCCTGTTCAAATCCCAAGCAGTCTGCTAAGTTGACATACTTAATACTTTAACTGAGCATGTCACTGTGATGGATACTTACAGAGTTCCAACAACCTTACGAGTGTTGTCTTGATGTTGGGTTCCTTGAAACATCCGAGCCAATCCGAAATCTGATATTTTTGGGTTCATGTTTTCGTCCAACAGAATGTTGCTGACCTTCAGATCTCGGTGTATGACCCTCAGGCATGAGTCTCGATGGAGATAGAGAAGCCCACGCGCAACACCCTGAATGATGTTGAACCTCTTAGGCCAATCAATCTGAAGCTTTAGTGTCAAATCTAGCAAATAAGATAAACCGTGTTAATGAGCAAGAAAAAGGAATCCTCATACGATGAAGGGAAAAGGAAGGAAAAATGTAGAGGCAAATGCAGCACAAGGAGCAGACCAAAGAGAAAAGTGTCGAGGCTTTTGTTCACCATAAACTCATAAATTAGTAGCTTTTCTTCTCCATCAATGCAGCATCCCAAAAGTCGAACCAAGTTTCTGTGTTGTAGTTTTGAGATGAGTTTTATTTCATTCATGAACTCTTCTGTACCCTGCCCAGAGCTGCTAGAAAGCCGTTTAACCGCTACTTCCTTCTTGTCTGGCATATTTCCCTAGAAGCAAAGTTGCAGACAGTCATCCACAGAACAATATATGACGTAGACATGAGAAGAATAAAGAGAACAATTCTCGCTTACCTTATAAACTGGACCAAATCCACCTTGACCAAGTTTGTTTGAAACATTGAAGTTATTGGTAGCAGCTCGGATGGTATCCATCTCAAAGAACGTTAAACCTGAGATTCCTTGTGTATCCAACCCATTTTTCCATGAATCTTGTGAATTGTTGAAGAACACCCGAGTTGGCCCAACAAATCACAAACGTCTGTGAATTAGTATATAATTTGAAAAAGTGTAGCAAGCTAAATCTCAATAGACTAGCTTCAAGTAAATCTTGTATATGGAATACAGAAACTTCTACAAGCTAAAAGCAAAGCGCAACCATAATCTGTATGACCAGATACGTGTTTAAGTGTCAATTTGACCAGGAGATATATAACTAAAGGAAAAACAGAGCACAAGAAAATAGAGACAGCTACTATGTTTTCCGATGTCTCACCATTTTGTTTTGCTCTGTACCTCCAGTACTTATATAAGGCAAAGACCAAAATCACAAAAATGGTAGGGCTGATAGTACCAGCAATAATCTTGGTTCTCCTGCTTCCAACTGAGAGATTTAACGACAAAAAAAAAAAAAAACTGTAAAAAGTAAAAACCACACTGCAATGGAAACGAACACTATAAACGAAGCTAGAGACTAAAATGCAATAGCAAATGATGGAAAAACTGTATTTCAGCCCTACCGAGTTCTGAACTTGCAAGACGAATTGAAAGAAACTCTCCTCCAATGGAATATCTAACTGTGTCCATCAGCTCCTGATTCCAAAGCAAGCATCCAATTCCAGTAATATACGCAAAAGCAGTGCAAGAGCAATTGCTGAGACAACCTTGGTGGCATTGATCTGCATCCACAAAGCTTGCATATTCGTAGAGATTAGGAGGCTTTACATTGGCCAGACGATAGAAGACGTCTGCGACTTTTCCTTGTGTCTTTGTAGATAAGTTTGCCTGACAAGATAATTCTGTACGTCTAACACATCCAGAAATCATGTTTCCGCGCTTCCACTCCTCCTTGTATTTTGGTACAAACCCTTTCATGCATTTACACTTTGTGGGAATGGACGTCACACACAACCCAAAAGGTCCACACGCACCGTAAAGATCACATGAATTCGCTGGAGTCACAAAGTCCAGAACCCAACCTGTCCCATTGTACCGAAAAGTCTTTAGATATCCCTCTGATGTTATGATAACTCGTGTAAGTTCAGAATTTCTCTGTATATAAGAGAAGGACCCTGTTCCGTTTCCTACATCTTGGGAAAGGCTAAATGGACTTGTATATGATTCATCCATTTGTGGTACGCCAGTAAACCCGGTCTTAGCCCATGGACCGCTTCTCTTATAAAGCGTCGTGCCTTTCATAGTAACGATCTGTGCTGGTACTTGTGGCGTCAACTGAACTACAAAATCACCAGGAGATGGATCATTGTGGCTTTTCCAAGAAGTCAATACTCGATTCTCCCCAGTGGCAAGGTTGTACATCAGAGATGAGAGAGGCAGCAAGGTATCACCAGGATTTTCGAAACTTTGCCACAAAATATTTCCTGAAACATCATCAATGATGACAAGATTTCCGGTATCTAAGAGCTTTGCATGACACTTGTTCGATGTGGAAGCTTTTCTGGTTGACCAAACAACATTTTTCCTGCTGTCAAGCAAGATAAGGCTCCCATTTCCGCTGATAGTGAGGTTTGCCACCGAGTTTGTAATAGGCTTTTCTCTGTTAGCCACCCACACAACCACCCGTGGCGTAACTTTCTTGAACCAGATCCCGACATACTGATTCTGAGAGTTGTTAGTAGTGAAGAATCCTAACTCATAAGATCCATCAGAGGAACTCAGAGTTTGTCCTAATGATAGAGGACTTTCTCTAGATATAGCTGCATAGCCACAGTTTAAGAATATACTTAACCAGAGAAAGCAAGGAAAGAAAACAATACCCATCTCTCTCAAGTGTATCCCCATGTGTACAAAAGAGTTCTCCTTCAGATCTGAATGTATGAACAAAATTTTGATAAACTGAAAGCACAGAGAACAATGACTCCTCTAGATGTACTCTATAAATATAATATTATTGTACGCATATGAATTTTTTATTATTATTATTTTTATTTTTTTTGTACGCATATGATGTTGCGTGGGTTTTTATATTTCAAACGCCTCGTTTTTTTTGGATAGGCATTATAAAAAACTGAATTGTTGACTCATGCTTCTCTCTCCAAAAGATAGAAAATGCAACCTTATTCTAATTTTAAACTCCATCTTGCATCAGCCCTGTCCATGTTTAACAGATGCCTTCGTCGTTTTTTTTTGGATAGGCATTATAAAAAACTGAATTGTTGACTCATGCTTCTCTCTCCAAAAACTGAACTGTCCAAGCCCGCATCTGGCTGAAGTAATTCAACGCTTCGATAGGACGACCATTCTGTGCAAATCCTAATATCATTGCGTTCCAAGACACAAGAGTTCTGGTCTGCAATTTCTCGAATAGAAGCTGCCGTATCGACTTACTTGCATTTGCAATACATGGAGATCAAAGAGTTCACTACTGAAATATTTCTATCAAGATCCAACTCAACTGATAACTTATGGATGAATCTTCCTCTCTTTAGGTCTCCCAGGTCAGCACAAGCATGCAAAGCACCCATGACGGATACATCAGTAGGTTTCACTCCTTCGTCCAACATCTTCTGAAAAACTATAATTGCCTCTTTAGGATTCTCATTCTGCACATACGCATCAATCATTGAATTCCATGAAACAACATTCCTTTCTAACATCCCATCAAAGAGCAGCCGAGCAGTTTTCAGAGATCCACATTTTGCGTACATGTCAACCAAAGCAGTGGAGATATTAACAAGAAAATCAAATCCAGCCCGCATGGCATACCCATGAATCTCCTTGCCAATACTAATCGACCCCAAAGCAGAGACCGCAGGCAAAACAGAAACAATGGTGATAAAACTAGGCTTTAGATTCTCCTCACACATTCGAGTAACCATGTCTAACGCCATCCTAGCCAATCCATTCTGCGAATACCCAGAAACCATAGTATTCCAAGAAACCAAGTCTCTCTCAGGCATTCTATCGAACACCTTGCGTGCCTCGTGTACCTGCCTACACTTCGCATACATATTCTCAAGCCCAGTCATGGCGAATAAATCCAACGAGAACCCACTCTTCACCAACAATCCATGTATCTCCTTTCCCATCCTAAGATCCGCCTCGTCTCCGCAAACTTTCAGGAGATAAGTGAAGTTATACACAACGGGCTCTACATCGTCATACCTCATTCGAACAAAAAAATTTCACAGCTTTATCCAAATCCAAAAGCTTAGCGTACCCTTTGAGCATAGTGTGATAAAAGAACATCGAGCTTATCATCAATCGGGTCGAAAACACGAGCAGCCTCTACGACACTGACATAGCGACAAAACAAGCTGACAAGCTTCGTCTGGAAAAGATGCTCCTGATAAAGACGAGAGGCAGAATGTGACAGATATCTTTCAGAGAAGAGCATCTCTCGAGGAGAAGAGCCGCCGGGTGCTCGTAGACATTAGCCGGATGTAAGTTCTCTGGGAAAGAATATGACGATGGTGAGACGAAAACGGCGAATTTGGGATTTGGGGAACGGTGGAGACCTGCACCAGTTGTGAGCTCATGGTTTTCTTCAGCAAAACAAATCTTCAATTGATACAATTTCTTCTCTTACAGGTCCCAAAATCTTCTCTCGATTCTAATTTTGCCCTTTTCTATAGAAGACAAACGAATATCTGTTACAACAACAGAGCAGGCATTATCGTCAATGTCTGGATTTCATTGATTGACAGTGACGTGAGCTGATTTCGTAGAAAGAAGATGAAGTGACTCTGGTGAATAAGACCAAGTCGTGAAAGATGGGCCAATTTTTGTCAAATCAAACGTACAAAGACCGTCATTAATAAAACAAATGATGCATCTTGCATCATCTTTAGATTAAGAACAGTGCCACTTGACTTGACCACTTCAGTATAACAATATTTGGACTTTTCTCTTGAGAACTTAATGCTCACCACACCATCACAGCGACACTTAATTACAAACTCTACGATTGTTAAATACTACATTTAATACCCAGGTATTTAGTCTGTTGTGTTTGGTTTCTTTCTAGGAAAAGTATTAAGAAAGCAAAGCTATATCCAAATAAGTTTTTGTTCTTGAGAGGCTGGGACTAAAGCTATGGGACTTCATGAGCGCATGAGTCCTTTTGTTCTTGATATTGCTCTTGTTCTATCTTTGTTCTTGTCAAGTGTCTGTCTTGCTCAGGAAAGAGCTTTCTTTTCCGGAAACCTCAGTGATTCTGAGACGATAGTCTCCAGCTATCGCACGTTCAGGTTCGGTTTCTTCAGCCCTGTTAATTCAACAAGTCGGTATGCAGGTATATGGTATAACAGCATTCGTGTACAAACTGTGATATGGGTTGCTAACAAAGATAAGCCGATCAACGACTCCTCTGGAGTTATTTCGGTATCTGAAGATGGAAACCTCCTAGTTACTGATGGTCAGAGGCGTGTCCTGTGGTCAACTAACGTCTCTACTCAAGTTCGTGCCAATTCCACTGTCGCTGAGCTGTTGGATTCCGGGAACCTCGTGCTAAAAGATGCGAATACAGATGCGTATCTTTGGGAGAGTTTCAAGTATCCTACTGATTCTTGGCTGCCAAATATGTTGGTCGGGACAAACGCAAGAACCGGAGGTGGGAACATCACGATAACTTCTTGGAAAAACCCTTCAGATCCTTTTCCCGGGAGCTACACTGCTGCACTCGTTCTTGCTGCATATCCAGAGCTCTTCATTTTAAACAACAATAATAATAACGCAACGGTGTGGCGCAGTGGCCCCTGGAACGGCCAGATGTTTAACGGTTTACCAGATGTGTATGCGGGCGTCTTTCTCTACAGATTCATAGTTAATGATGATACCAACGGATCAGTCACCATGTCATATGCTAATGATTCGACTTTAAGATACTTCTACATGGATTATAGAGGATCCGTGATCCGGAGAGATTGGAGTGAGGCTAGGAGAAACTGGACAGTCGGGTTACAAGTACCAGCAACCGAGTGTGATATCTACAGAAGATGTGGCCAATTCGGTACCTGCAATCCCCGGAAAACCCCGCCTTGTTCTTGCATTAGAGGGTTTACGCCAAGGAACCTCATAGAGTGGAACAATGGAAACTGGAGTGGTGGATGCATAAGAAGGGTCCCTTTGCAGTGTGAAAGACAGAACAGCAATGGAAGTGCTGATGGGTTTGTGAGGCTGAGGCGAATGAAATTGCCTGACTTTGCAAGAAGATCCGAAGCTAGTGAACCAGAGTGCTTAAGGACTTGTTTGCAGACATGTTCTTGTATAGCCTGTGCTCATCGCTTAGGTTATGGTTGCATGATTTGGAATGGAAGCTTAGTTGATTCGCAGGAGTTGTCTGCTAGTGGAATGGATCTTTATATCCGTCTTGCACATTCAGAAATCAGTTAAGTTATTAGTATTCCTTAACTTCTCTACTAATCTTACGTTACTGATTGCAGCTTTACTAATTTTGTTATTTCTTACCAACTCTCTATTAGAAACGCCGGACAGACGACCGGTTATCATTGGTACATCATTGGCAGGCGGTATTTTTGTTGTGGCAGCTTGTGGTCTTTTGGCACGACGGATTGTCTTGAACAAAAGAGGTTAGAGTTTAACTAAACTATGTTAGCTGTTTTATTACCATTTTGGGTTTTTAGTTTGGATAATATTTTGGATTTCGTTCTCAGCGAGAAAGAAAGGAACAGATGCAGAGCAGATTTTTGAGAGAGTAGAAGCTTTAGCTGGTGGTAATAAAGGAAAGTTGAAAGAGCTACCATTGTTTGAGTTTCAAGTGTTAGCTGCAGCCACTGATAATTTCTCACTGAGAAATAAGCTCGGACAAGGCGGATTTGGTCCTGTTTACAAAGTAAGTAAGACTTTTAGAAGGATTATGGCAACAAGAATTTCTGTAGACTCCAATATCTATTGCAGGGGAAGTTGCAAGAAGGGCAAGAGATTGCAGTGAAGAGACTGTCACGAGCATCTGGACAAGGGCTTGAGGAACTTGTTAATGAAGTGGTTGTGATCTCTAAGTTGCAGCACCGGAATCTGGTGAAATTACTTGGTTGCTGCATTGCAGGAGAAGAAAGGATGTTAGTCTATGAGTTCATGCCCAAGAAAAGCTTAGACTATTATCTATTTGGTAACTTATCACTATATTAGTATATTTTGTTTTCAAAACTCTGTTCCAATGTTATCACAGGTCAATTAATAGAAGTGTTAATGTGTTCTTCAGACCCAACGAAGGCAAAACTTCTTGACTGGAAGACGCGGTATAACATTATCAATGGAATATGTAGAGGTCTTCTGTACCTTCATAGAGATTCTAGGCTGAGAATCATTCATAGAGATCTAAAAGCCAGCAACATCTTGTTAGATGAGAATCTGATTCCGAAAATATCTGATTTCGGGTTGGCCAGGATTTTCCCAGGGAATGAAGATGAAGCAAACACCAGAAGGGTCGTTGGAACATAGTAAGTTACTCCATTCTAACCATAAGTTACACCTTTTTTTTCCATTGAGATGAATTATAAACCGAGAAAAGAAATGTATGGTGCAGCGGCTATATGTCACCAGAATATGCAATGGGAGGACTATTTTCAGAGAAATCTGATGTTTTCATCTTAGGAGTGATACTCTTAGAGATTGTCAGCGGTAGAAGGAATTCAAATTCGACTCTTTTAGCCTATGTAAGTCTCTCCTAACTCTACCGAGTGTCTGAACTCTCTTGAGATGATTCTAAAGCTCTAAAAAGCTTCTCTATTTTATAGGCATGGTCAGTCTGGAACGAAGGCGGGATTAATGGTCTGGTAGATCCTGAGATCTTTGAGCCACCTTTTGAGAAAGAAATACGGAAATGCGTTCACATTGGTCTTTTGTGTGTGCAAGAAGCTGCTAACGATAGGCCAAGTGTTTCTACTGTGTGTTCGATGCTCAGCAGCGAGATTGCAGACATCCCAGAACCGAAGCAGCCTGCTTTTATATCAAGGAACGGTGCTTCAGAAGCTGAGTCCTCTGAGAACAGTGACCTTAAAGCATCTATCAACAGTGTCACCATCACCGATGTCTCAGGACGTTAAAACCTGCAGAATCAAAACGTATGTGTAATCGGAGAAACTCTTGGAAGTGTGGCCAGAGAATATATCATTTATCTTTATGGATGGTTTAAGTCTCATACATGCACAAAATGCTTGTTTTAATATATAACAAATTCCCACTGTACGAAATTAAAATATGTAAATCAAGAATCATCATCTCTTAAAAAGAAAAAAAAATTGCTAGTCCGTATAGGAGGAAGTTCCAGGGATGCAAGAACAGGCTTCTTTTCCGAGATGGAGTGGAGATGAGCCATGAGTAAGGTGTGTTTGATTCAGAGTGTCTTCCGTGCGTTGTCTGCTTCTTTGCTGTGTGATGCCACTTCAACGCCAAAGCAATGGAGATATTGACAAGAGAATCAAATCCAGCCTTGCTAATACTTATCGACCCCAAAGCAGAGCAGCAGGCAAAACAGAAACAATGCTGATAAAACTATTGCTTTAGATTCTCCTAAAACATTCGAGTAACTACGTCTAACGCCATCCTAGCTAATCCATTCTGCGGATACCCAGAAACCATTGTATTCCATGAAACAAGTCTCTCTCAGGCATTCAATCGATCACCTTGCGTGCCTGAGAGAACTGGGCTTCACTCTTCATTAGCAAACCAGTAGGCCCGATAAAGGCCCAACACTTGGATGATTCGAGTCATATAATAACCATACCTCAGTCTTCGACGACAATAATTATCATACAACAAAGAATTTCACAGCTTTATCCAACCAAATCCGAAACCTTAGAGCATCTCCATCAGCGTTTTTAAAGGAGTTCTTAACAGTTTTTTAAGTAAAAAGAAAAAGAAAAAAATTAAGTAATATGTGAAATTGGTAAGAAACGTATCTTATCTAAGAAATTTTAGAAATGTTAAAAAACCCTTACGTGTCAATATATGTTTGGATCGGAGAATTTTAACAAAATAAATAAATTATTTCTTCTCTCTCTTCCAAATCCACCGATCCTTGCTCACCTTCCAATCCTTTATCGATGTCGACGAAGGAGAAGAGAGAGGAGCACGAAAATGGCGGAGATTGGAGGAATTGGTTATGGCTGTCGCGGAGTTTCCGCCGGTAATTTCTTTCATCCCAGAGGATTTTCTTTGAAATCTTGTTTTCCAAAACGTTTCCCTGTTTCCTCCTCTCAAACGCGGCCGCTTAATGAATGCTCCGATCGTTGGTGAGCTCGATTCCCAGTTTCCGCTTCCTTTCTCAGTGTTATTCAACACTAGTGATTAATTCAATCACTTTATGGGGTGTATTTTTCTCTGTGTAGATCCATTGCAAGGAGATTTTCCGGAGGTGATAGATAAATTTTTGGAGCACGGGGTCATCAAGTGTGTTGCTTTTAATCACCGTGGTTCTCTTCTCGCAGGTAAATTGTTCCCAATTGCATCTCATGTTTCTTCTTTCTTCTTGGATGTGCGGATGGCGGCTGTTTAAGGAGGCTCACCTGACATTCTTAAGATGTTTAAGGAGGCTCTTTTCCTCCACGCACATGGCTTGATGCTTCTCCTGTAATTTGGTGCTTAAGAACAGGAGAAGTTGATAACTCCTTGCTTGATGCTTCTCCTGTAATTTGAGTTAGCAAATGTAGCATTATGAGTTGATAATTCGATTGTTCTTCTGTAATTTGGTGACAGAAGCTGAAGCAAAACATGGGATTACCGGATTCAACTCAAGACTTGTCTTCAGAGATTGAGGTGGATGCTTTCAGAAAGATCTTCCCTCTTTCCATGTGGTTTTGTTCTTCTTCTTTAGTGTTTCATTTGTGACTGATAGATTCTATTTTCTGGTTTTTAGCTATCGAGTTCCACATGCCTCCTATATGCTCTCCAACTGTTCGTCCTGGAAGACCAGCAGACGCTGCTCCTGTTATTTCAAAGAACTTGTTGGATGCTATTTTAGGGTATTTGATTCTTTCTATATATGCTTCCTTATTCACATACATCTCTGTGCACTTATTATTGAGTTTTGAGAGAATGTTCTTCCTAAAACTATTTACCTTTATTGCAGTTGTGATATGATTGATCTTAAAGAATTGTGCCTAGTTAGTGGAAAAGCTGCTTGGGTGGGGTATCTGGTGAGTACACGTCGCTCTTATATCGTGCTTCCTGGTTAATTGACTCTTGTACTTTTACATAGGATATGGTTATTGGTTTTCATCACCATTCGTCTAGTGAGTTCTTTACTATGTATATATAAATGTTGCTGCTCTCTGGAATTTCTTATAGGACATTTATTGTTTGGATGCCGATGGTGCTCTTTTCGTTGCTGCTCTGCTTTCTGCTGTTGCGGCCTTTTAGAATTGTAAGTTCTTCTTCGATCTCAACATCCTTTAGTTGGTTGCGTAGCTCTTCTAAAACGCCTTTGACTTGAGATGTTTCCTAAGCTTCGACTGAAAGTTTGAACTTATAAGGTTTTCAGTTTCTTTTTCGAATCTGAAGAGTTCAGCGAGCAGCCATAGAAAATCCTTTGTTAGTAACCCATATGACATTATCTATCTGTAGATAAGCAACCTGAATAACTGATTCATGCCAATGTTATATTCAGACCAATTCTTCCACTGATGCATAAGAGATTTTTTTATTTTGCAGTGCAAATTCCAATTGTTGCTCTGAACGACAACGGAAGAATAGTTACCATCACGGGTGAAGAAGAACAAGACAACGCATCGATCACCAAGAAGGAAGCGGCGAACAAGGAGAAGAGAAATATGTAGCTATATACCAAAGACTTGGGATTATGATATTGATGTTATTAGCTGTAAATCTGTAGCTATATAAAATGTTTAACACTATTTTGCTCTTGGCCCAATATACCAGATTGACTTTGCATATGCTGTTTCTGTTCCTAATGTAAAAATCACAATACTCTCATTAAGGTTTACATAACCCAAATCCAAACTTCAAAAGCTTTGGTTCTTGATTGTTCTATCTAGGAGCCAACTACATTTTTTTTTTAAGAACCCCATTAGGTTCTACCAATGGAAGATCAAAAAACTAAAATCAAATATATGGGTTCTTAAAAGAGAATAGAAGAAAATTTATATTAAAATATGTTTAAGAAATCCATATGAGTATCTACCAATGGAGATGGTCTTAGCATACCCTTTGAGCATAGTGTGATTAACAACATGAGCTTATCATCAAGATTCAATCGGGTCGAAAACACGAGAAGCCTCGACGACGCTGCAATGGCGACAAAACAAACTTCGTCTGGAAAAGATGCTCCTTATAAAACCATTCGTGAAGACGAGAGGCAGAATGCGACGGAGGTCCTCCAGAGAAGAGCGGACGGACATGGTGCTCGTAGACAGTAGCCAGAAATCGGAATGTATGTTCTTTGAGAAAGAAAAATGTCGATGGTGACTCGGTGAGACGAAATGGCGAATTGGAATTTGAGGAACGGTCGAGACCTGAACCAATTGCGAGCTCATGGTTTTGTTCTGCAAAAAAATCAAATCCTCAGACTGACATCTCTGAGGACCTCAGTTGACAAAGTCTTCTCTTACTTACAGGTTCCAAAATCTTCTCTCGATTCTAGTTTTGACAAACGTACATCTTTTATAACAACAGAGCAGACATTATAGCCAACCTCTGGATTTCATTGATTGACAGTGATGTGAGTTATTCCGTAGAAGAAGATGAAGCGACTCACCGTTGAATAACAATTTTTTTTAAAAAAAAGATGGGACAATTTGGTCAATCAATCATACAAAGACCACCATTAATAGAAAAAAATGATTCATCTTGCATCATTTGTCTTAGAAGAGTGTCACTTGACTTTACACTTCACAGTAACAATATTTAGACTTTTCTCTTGAGAATTTAATTTGCTCACCACACCCTCACACCCTCACTTAACTCAAAACCCTACGATTCTTAAATGCTACAACAACTATATTTAGATCTATTGTGTTTGGTTTCTTTTTAGGAAAAATATTTAGAAAACAAAGCTATATCCAAAGTTGGAAAGTGTATGCTCTTGAGAAGCTGGGAACTGAAGCTATGGGACTTCATGAGAGCATGAGTCCTTTTGGTCTTGTTCTTGTTCTTTCACTGTCTTGCTTCTTCTTAAATGCCTGTCTGGCTCAGGAGAGAGCTTTCTTTTTCGGCAACCTTAGTGATTCTGAGGCGATAGTCTCCAGCTTTCGCACGTTTAGGTTCGGTTTCTTCAGCCCTGCTAATTCCACAAGTCGGTATGCAGGTGTATGGTACAACAGCATTCCTGTTCAAACTGTGATATGGGTTGCTAACAAAGATAAGCCGATCAACGACTCCTCTGGAGTTATTTCGGTATCTGAAGATGGAAACCTCCTAGTTACTGATGGTCAGAGGCGTGTCCTGTGGTCAACTAACGTCTCTACTCAAGTTCGTGCCAATTCCACTGTCGCTGAGCTGTTGGATTCCGGGAACCTCGTGCTAAAAGATGCGAATACAGATGCGTATCTTTGGGAGAGTTTCAAGTATCCTACTGATTCTTGGCTGCCAAATATGTTGGTCGGGACAAACGCAAGAACCGGAGGTGGGAACATCACGATAACTTCTTGGAAAAACCCTTCAGATCCTTTTCCCGGGAGCTACACTGCTGCACTCGTTCTTGCTGCATATCCAGAGCTCTTCATTTTAAACAACAATAATAATAACGCAACGGTGTGGCGCAGTGGCCCCTGGAACGGCCAGATGTTTAACGGTCTACCAGATGTGTATGCGGGCGTCTTTCTCTACAGATTCATAGTTAATGATGATACCAACGGATCAGTCACCATGTCATATGCTAATGATTCGACTTTAAGATACTTCTACATGGATTATAGAGGATCCGTGATCCGGAGAGATTGGAGTGAGGCTAGGAGAAACTGGACAGTCGGGTTACAAGTACCAGCAACCGAGTGTGATATCTACAGAAGATGTGGCCAATTCGCTACTTGCAATCCCCGGAAAACCCCGTCTTGTTCTTGCATTAGAGGGTTTAGGCCAAGGAACCTCATAGAGTGGAACAATGGAAACTGGAGTGGTGGATGCATAAGAAGGGCCCCTTTGCAGTGTGAAAGACAGAACAATAATGGGAGTGCTGATGGGTTTGTGAGGCTGAGGCGAATGAAATTGCCTGACTTTGCACGAAGATCTGAAGCTAGTGAGCCAGAGTGCTTAAGGACCTGTTTGCAGACATGTTCTTGCATAGCCTGTGCTCATGGCTTAGGTTATGGTTGCATGATTTGGAATGGAAGCTTAGTTGATTCGCAGGAGCTGTCTGCTAGTGGAATGGATCTTTATATTCGTCTTGCACATTCGGAAATCAGTTAAGTATAATACCTTTACTTCTCTCCAATTATTACTTTACAGATTGCTGCTTTACTAATTTTGCTATTTCATGCAAACTCTCTACTAGAAACACCGGACAGACGACCGGTTATCATCGGTACATCATTGGCAGGCGGCATTTTTGTTGTGGCAGCTTGTGGTCTTTTGGCACGACGGATTGTCATGAAGAACAGAGGTTAGAGTTTAACTAAACCATGTTTGCTGTTTATTAGCATTTTAGGTTTTTAGTTTCTATGATATTTTGAATTCGTTCTCAGCGCGAAAGAAAGGAACAGATGCAGAGAAGATTTTTGAGAGAGTAGAAGCTTTAGCTGGTGGTAATAAAGGAAAGTTGAAAGAGCTACCATTGTTTGAGTTTCAAGTGTTAGCTGCAGCCACTGATAATTTCTCACTGAGAAATAAGCTCGGACAAGGCGGATTTGGTCCTGTTTACAAAGTAAGTATGACTTTTAGAAGGTTTATGGCAACAAGAATTTCTGTCGACTCCAATATCTATTGCAGGGGAAGTTGCAAGAAGGGCAAGAGATTGCCGTGAAGAGACTGTCACGAGCATCTGGACAAGGGCTTGAGGAACTTGTTAATGAAGTGGTTGTGATCTCTAAGTTGCAGCACCGGAATCTGGTGAAATTACTTGGTTGCTGCATTGCAGGAGAAGAAAGGATGTTAGTCTATGAGTTCATGCCCAAGAAAAGCTTAGACTATTATCTATTTGGTAACTTATCACTATATTAGTATATTTTGTTTTCAAAACTCTGTTCCAATGTTATCACAGGTCAATTAATAGAAGTGTTAATGTGTTCTTCAGACCCAACGAAGGCAAAACTTCTTGACTGGAAGACGCGGTATAACATTATCAATGGAATATGTAGAGGTCTTCTGTACCTTCATAGAGATTCTAGGCTGAGAATCATTCATAGAGATCTAAAAGCCAGCAACATCTTGTTAGATGAGAATCTGATTCCGAAAATATCTGATTTCGGGTTGGCCAAGATTTTCACAGTGAATGAAGATGAAGCAAACACCCGAAGGGTCGTTGGAACATAGTAAGTAACTCTATTCTAACCATATGTTACACCTTTTCCCATAAATGTGTTATGAAACTTAGAAAATAAATTTATCATTCAGCGGCTATATGTCACCAGAATATGCAATGCGAGGACGGTTTTCAGAGAAATCTGATGTTTTCAGCTTAGGTGTTATACTCTTAGAGTTTGTCAGTGGAAGAAGAAACTCAAACTCGACTCTTTTAGCTGATGTGAGTCTGAGTCTCTCCTAACTCTACTCACATTAACTTAATTCGCTTGAGATTGTTCTCAAGCTCTAAAAGTTTCTCTGTTTTATAGGCATGGTCAATCTGGAACGAAAGGGAGATTAATAATCTTGTAGATCCCGAGATTTTTGACCCACTCTTCGAGAAAGAAATACGGAAATGCGTTCACGTTGGGCTTTTGTGCGTGCAAGAAGCTGCTAATAATAGACCAAGTGTTGCTACAGTATGTTCGATGCTCAGCAGCGAGATTGCAGACATTCCACAACCGAAACAGCCTGCTTTTATATCAAGGAGCGGTGTTTCGGAAGCTGAGAACAGTGACCTTAAAGCCTCTATCAACAATGTCACCATCACCGATGTCTCAGGACGTTAGAACCCGCAGAATCAAAATGTAATTGAGAAACTCTTTAAGCGTGGCCAGAGAATACATCATCTATCTTTATAGATGGTTGAGGTCTCATACATGTAACAATGTACAAGCACTTTTTTTAATGTAACAAATTCCCAATGTACGAAAACAATATATATAATCAAGAATCATCATTTCTTAAAAGTAAAGTCTTTTAAGCTTTTGCTAGTCCCTAGAGGAGGAAGTTCCACGGATGCAAGAACAGGCTTCTCTTCCGAGCTTTCATGCGCAGTAGAATGCTGTGCGGAAGATTCAGCTTCTTGGTGTTGAGACTCAGGATCCCAAAACTGGTGGTGGTCATGATGATCAGAGCTTCGGTTATTGGTATTGTGAAGGAGATGGATTGGAGATGAGCCATGAGTTGGTGTAGCTGGGCGGCTAGAGTAAGGTGTGTTTGATTCAGAGTGTCTTCCGTGTTTTGTCTGCTTCTTTGCTGTGTGATGCCACTTCGTTAGCGCTGTTGCTATGGTTTCGTTGAATACCGTTGGCTTCATCGTACTACCCATCTACACACGTCATCAAACACAATGTCAGAATAACTAAGACTATATATCGAAAATCCAGTACTTATCTCGCTGCATAATTTGTTGTGTTAGTACATGAGTGACAAGAGCATAGAGTGGAAGAGTCACATAGCTGCAAAGTATCTGTACAACAGCTCTGCAAGATTGATAGAAAAAAATAAGGTTGCAACTTTGTCAAAGGACTAATTCTCAGAATCTTACAGTCAAGTAAACGTTAGCTTACCCAACTACAAGTCTAATGATCACATCTGCATTGCTTCCATGGAAACAAGTCCTGAGACTGAATTCATACTGCAGATACCAAAAACTCATGATGTAACAATTAGTATGCCTCCAAAATAGCAATGTTTGTGAAAAAAATGTGAAATGGATGGCTTACCGTACTCCAGGCAAAGAAGGCAAGTTGAAATGCATTCTGAAATGTGAAGTTTATCATGAGTTTATCATACCATTAGAAGAATAAACAGAGTATAAACCAAATGGATACTGAACCGTACCGTGAAAAGAACCAAATGGATTAGGAAAAGGATGAACCGAGGTTGGCCAAACCAGAAGAGATCATGTCTCTTATACACATCTAGATGTGTATAAGAGACANTAAACCAAATGGATACTGAACCGTACCGTGAAAAGAACCAAATGGATTAGGAAAAGGATGAGCCGAGGTTTGCCAAACCAGAAGAGATCATCACCAGGCTGAACCACCGGGGCGCCTCTCACCACATCACCTTTCTCTTGCATTCTTAGACCCAATTTGGTTATAATGACGTGAAGCTTTGTTCCAACTATGAGAATCACCTGAAGATTACATTCATTCTGTTAAAACCGAAAAACTGTTTATCGGTTCAATAGTCTTTCTTGTACTTACAACTAGCGGGATGAATGGTAACCAGAGGTAAGAACGTAGTCCTGTTTCAAATGAAAACCGATGTCAGTTTTGCGCGAATATGGATGCAGAGATATTGTGTTTTGCGCGGTAAGCAATGAGCGTTACCATGTGTATTGGTCAAGAGGAATAGCACGGTGACAAACCAGACAACCGGACTGCATAAAGTTAGCAAAGATTAAGACAAATTTCTCAGACTATAAAATGTCATTAAGTAGATTCAAACCTGATTTCAACGACGGTTTTGAAGTCTTTTTCTAATGATCTCTGAATATACTTGAGGAAATCGTAATTTGTTTCGCTCCCAGGAGCAAGATGCGCCTGAAAAAATGGAGTAAGTTGGATCATTTTCTCCAGAGATAACGATTAAGAGTATTCTTTTAGCTCTCTCTCTCTCTCTCTGTGTCTCTCATTCATCTTCTACGTCTGATAATATATGCGTCGCCGTATTGACCGTATTTTAGAAATAACTGTTATAATAAACAAAACAGAAGCTGAGTATAATAATAAACTCCCTACCGTGATGAAACCATGCCGCAACGCCAAGTAATCAACTTTGGTGACAGATCCAAAGAACTGTCTGAAAAAACACACAGTCCATAGTGTAACACTCGTCTTGCTCCAGAAATTGAGATGTCTTCGCCCGAAGGTTGTGTCCCTCGCAAACCTGAACCTCTCGGGATCTGCATAACAACAAGCCATTCACCTTAAAGTTTCCTGTTTCGGCCTCTAAATACTCAGATTTTAATAGAACATACCGTTGGAATACTGATATTCTGTTGTCTGCGTCTCCTTCTCCCACTGCTTCCACCTCCTCATCTGCATTACTCCATAAAAAATCAAACTTTTTGCATACAATCTTTCTTGATTCTCAAGAATCAACAAGAACAGTTTACCTTGGTCTTTCCGAGAGCATAAGTAACAATGCAGTAGATAACATGAACAACCGCGAGCACGAAGATGAATATATGGAGCTGGTGGATTCCATAAGCAGATACAAAAGCCACTTTCCCCTGAGGAATATCCCACCAGTCTCAATCATAAATTGGTCCGTTTGCAAACGGGGAATGGTTTATGCATGGGAGATTATATAGTTACCTTTCCGCAAGTGTCATAACCTTTGGTGGCTAAACTTCGTCTAGGGATATAATAAGATTCAGCTAACTCGAGGAGAAGTCTTGGAGCCGATTTTGCTCCATCGACTTCTTTTTTTCCGGTGTCTTTTTTGGGGTATTTTTTACGTTCTACAGCGGGGCTGCAAGGGTGCATTGATGATGCAACTCTTTCGGAGATGCAGATATTTGAGATTGGTGTTTGTGCAACTGTTAGGAGTAGTGAGATGAATCCCAACAACATAAGCTCTGAATACAAAAAAATATATATATATTTGGTGTGTTAACTAAGAAGCTTGTTAATGGATGAAGTTAGGTAGCAAAAGATGTTTCTTTTTGGGTTTAGTGCTTTCGATTTTACCTGCTTTGACCTTTTCAAGGGCTTCATAAAGATCCCTCTTGTGCTTCTGTTTAAGCCACTGTCAGTTTAAAAAGAAAAAAACAAGGAGCAGATTTAGTAATAAGAGAAGGGGTAATTAAACAGAGCAGGAAAAGGAAGCACAAGTAAGAAAAACAGAGTGACAACTAACGCAAAAACAGAGTAGGGAGCTGAACAAGAAAAACAAAACAGGGTACAAAGAAACAACAACAAAAAATTGGTGGAAATCAAGAATAATAAAATTGAAAAACAAAAAATCTGGACAAAAGAAGAAACAGAGCAAGAGCACGAAACAGGGGAATCTTAAAAATATCTGGAAAATGAAGAAGATGAGGAAAGGGTATTACGGTTCCAATTTTGTGAATCGAATGTTCAAGTGCAATCGAAATGACTAGTAAGACGAAGCAAACTACAGCGACTGCCCACGTAGAGGTCTGCTCTAAAGTCCGCTCTGAAGTCCGCTCTTCTATCTGAGTGGCCATTACAACTCAATTTTAAGAAAGAAAGAACAAAAAATCCCCAAATGTCTCCCTCTTTTACAGAAATCTGGTCTTGTTACATAATATAAATACAGAGAGAGGCAAAGACAGAGAGAGAGTTTCGTGTTCTTCTTTTGCTCTCTGTTTTTTTTTTTTTGAGAGACTGTAATGTACGTTACGCAATTTTGAAAAACACAGTTATATAGAGGAGCCACGAGAAGGGGAGAAGAAGTAGATGGGGATAAGACCCGCAATGAGAGACTGTAAACTAACTACGTCGACGTCTTTTTTAGAAGCGTTCAAAATTTGACTTTTCTACATTGTTCCTGCAAGTGACGAGTGAGTCAGTGACGAGTGACGAGTTCCGAGTTCCTCAATTATCATCACCGTGTCTTTTTCGAGTGCATGTTCTTCTTATTTATTATGATTCCTATGGCCTTGTGGGTCAATCATGTATTTATTTTCATTTCGCTTCAGATCTTTTCGAATTTTGGTTAGCAAATATCAAAATCAGCATCAGTTTTGATGACGCAATGAGAGACATTTTGGGTTTCTTTTTTTGTTTTTCAACTTGTTTCTAATTTAACTAGGAATAGAATCCCCGCTTCGCGGGGTAATTGTCGTATATTAAAACTTAAACAAACAAATTATTTTAAATTATTATAAGTGAAAATACATAAAACAGAAAATGATGATACAAATATATAAATATTCAGAAAATTATAATTCTTAAAAAAAGAAATAAAAAGATATGATCTTCTAAAAAAACAAATTTTTGGATTATTAACAAATGGAAAGTTACAAAATAATTCAAATATAAAAATTTGTAAAATATTTTCAAAGAATTTAACTACAAAGATAAAAAATAAGAAAACAAAAAATTATAAGACACACAACTCTATAGAGTATTTTTTTTTGTAGTGTTAAAAAATTATATATAAAAATATGCAATACAAAAAATATGATGTAAATACATATTTTGTTGGAAAATGATCATATGTTGGATTTTTTACTTTTTTATTTTTTATTTAGGACAATCCATCAAGATAGATAACATACTTTTTGATAAACCATTATATCAAGAATCACTATAAAATAACCCTTAATTTTATGTGATTTTTAGCGATATAAATAATCTTGAAAAGACATAAGTGAAAAGAATCAATTTTCATAAAAATGGTTATAACAAAAATATACTTAATTGATGAAAAGACGCAACCACAAATGACATTTATTGGAATAAAATTTGGATTAATAGAAAGATACTAATAATAATTTTGAAAAAACTCAACTTATTTATCTGCAATTGGCATTTATTCAGATTGCTATTATAGATAGATTAATGTGTTAAAAACATGAATATTTTCATTATTAATTATGTATATTTTTATTAAATAAACGGTTAAAACAAAAAAAAATATAATGAATAATAAAAAGATGAAACAATAGAAGATTGTTATCTCTTCTATTTTGAAATGCACAAGTTACTGGAAATGGTTTAATAAAAAAACTATAAATATATATTTTGTAAATTTTAAATCACATAAGTAAAAAGAAGTTTTTGATAATTGAAAAGAAGCAATTTTTGATAATTGAAAAGACGCAACCACAAATGACATTTCTTGAATTAAAAATGAAATTTATAAAAAAAAATATGAATAACAATTTTGAAAAGACACAACTTATTGATAGAGTGAACGATACAAATACTCAAAACTAAAAGACTTAGATAAAGCGATATTATCATGTTGCGCAATAATGTAAACTAAAGAATATTTCTAAGAAAAAAAAACTAAATGCTGACTCCGAACCAATCATATTAGGCCTAATTTTCGAGGTTATCAAAACAAAAACAAAACAAAATAATGAATATCGAGAACGAATTTGGATAAGGAAAAGAATAAAGTCGAGTAAAGCAATATGATCGTTTGACGATCAAAACCAAAATCGTAAATGAAGTTAAGTAACACAAAAAATTATAATAAAAGAGAACAAAGTAGAACATACCAAAAAAAAAGAATTGAAGCAGATTCTTTGGACTATATTCTGGAGATAAAGTTACATCTCTAGCAATAATAACGGCATTGTTTATCATTCTTACCGGTTCCCGAAAAAATAAATGAATATAACAATTTGTTTTATAAAGAGTCAAATGATCTTTTTATGTGATTTTCAAAAGACATAAGTGAAAAGAAACAATTTTTGATAATTGAAAAGAAGCAATTTTTGATAATTGAAAAGACGCAACCACAAATGATATTTCTTGAATTAAAATTAGAATTTATAAAAAAATACGAATAACAATTTTGAAAAGACACAACATATTGAAAAGCAATTGGCATTTATGCAGATTGTTATTATAGATAAATAAACTAATCTAAGGTAATAAAATGCTTGTTAGACGGCAAAAAAGAAATGAGACACTCGATGAAATAAATCATAAATTATTAGACACTCGATGAAATAAATCATAAATTATTAGACCCTAACTAATAGTACATAGATTTCGGTGAGAGTTATGCATGTTTTTTTTTTTTTTTGAGAGTTATACATGTTTCTCCCAAAAAAAAAGAAAAAAATATGACTTCAAATCCTCCTAGTTTGATTTCAGATGACTTTTTTAGTCGACGCCTGCAAGAGTTTGAACCATTACTTCATCATTTGTGGCTGCTTTGTTTGTGTGTTAAATTTCAGATTCCACGAAATTAATTCTGACGATTATTAATTTCATATAACAATTTCCCATTTGTACTCTTTTTATTTTTTTCATATAACAAATTCCCACTGTACGAAAACAAAATATGTAAACCAAGAATCATCAGCTCTTAAAAGAAAAGTCTCTTAAGCTTTTGCTAGTCCGTATAGGAGGAAGTTCCAGGGATGCAAGAACAGGCTTCTTTTCCGAGCCTTCATGCGCAGTAGAATGATGTGTGGAAGATTCAGCTTCTTGGTGTTGAGACTCAGGATCCCAAAACTGGTGGTCGTCATGATGACCAGAGTATCTAGGAGAAGGAGAATTCGGGTAACTTTCAACGCTTCGGTTATTGAAATTGTGAAGGAGATGGATTGGAGATGAGCCATGAGTTGGTGTAGTTGGACGGCTAGAGTAAGGTGAGTTTGATTCAGAGTGTCTTCCGTGTTTTGTCTGCTTCTTCGCTGTGTGATGCCATTTCTTTAGCGCCGTGGCTACTCTTTCGTTGAATACCGTTGGCTTCATTTTAGTACCCATCTACACACATTTCATCGAACACAATATCAGAACAACTAAAGACTATATCGAAAATCCAGTAATGATCTCGCTGCAAATTTTGTTTCGTTAGTACCTGAGTGACAAGAGCATAGAGTGGAAGAGTCACATAGCTGCAAAGTATCTGTACTACAGCTCTGCAAGATTGATAGAAAAGAGAAAAATAAAAGGTTGTAACTTTGTCAGTTAAAGGACTAATTCTCAGAATCTAACAGTCAAGTTAATATGTTAGCTTACCCAACTACAATTCTAATGACCACATCTGCATTGCTCTCATGGAAACAATTCCTGAGACTGAATTCATACTGCAGATACCAACAATTCATGATGTAACAATTAGCATGGCTCCAAAACAGCAATGTTTGTGAGAAATGTGAAATGGATTGCTTACCGTACTCCAGGCAAAGAAGGCAAGTTGAAATGCATTCTGAAAAAAAAAATGAAGTTTATCATGAGTTTATCATAGCGTTAGGAGAAAAAAACAGAGTATAAACCAAATGGATATTGAACCGTACCGTGAAAAGAACCAAATGGATTAGGAAAAGGATGAACCGAGGTTGGCCAAACCAGAAGAGATCATCACCAGGCTGAACCACCGGGGCGCCTCTCACCACATCACCTTTCTCTTGGATTCTTAGACCCAGTTTGGTTATAATAACTTGAAGCTTCGTTCCAACTATTAGAATCACCTACAGATTGTACATTCATTCTGTTAAAACCAAAAGGTGGCAAATGGACAAAAAACCGAAGAAATGTTTATCGGTACAATAGTTTTTTTTTGTACTTACAACTAGCGGAATGAATGGTAACCAGAGGTAAGAACGTAGTCCTGTTTCAAATGAAAACCGATGTCAGTTTTGTGCGAATATTGATGCAGAGATATTGTGTTCTGCGCGGTAAGCAATGAGCTTTACCATATGTATTGGTCAAGAGGAATAGCACGGCGACAAACCAGATAACCGGACTGCATAAAGTTAGCAAAGATTAAAAGACAAAATTTGGATTTTTCTCAGATTATAAAATGTCAATGTCATCAGGTAGATCCAAAACCTGATTTCAACGACGGTTTTGAAGTCTTCTTCTAATGATCTCTGAATATACTTGCGGAAATCGAATCTTCTTTCGCTCCCAGGAGCCAAATGCGCCTGAAAAAAAAGGAGTAAGTTAGATCATTTTCTCCAGAGATACGATTCAGACAATATACAGAAAACATTCTTTTAGCTCTCTCTATCTTTCATGTTTTTGCTCTTCATCTTTTACGTCTGATAATAACTGTTATAATAAACAGTAGATAAAACAAAACAAAAGATGACTATACCGTGATGAAACCATGCCGCAACGCTAAGTAATCAACTTTGGTGACAGATCCAAAGAACTGTCTGAAAAAACACACAGTCCATAGCGTAACACTCGTCTTGCTCCAGAAATTGAGATGTCTTCTCCCGAAAGATGTGTCCCTCGCAAACCTGAACCTCTCGGGATCTGCATAACAAGAACGCATTCACAGTAAAGTTTCCTGTTTCGGCCTTTAAATCTGATCGAGTACTCAGATTTTAATATTACATACCGTTGGAATACTGATATTCTATTGTCTTCGTCTCATTCTCCCACTGCTTCCACCTCCTCATCTGCATTACTCCAAAAAAAATCAAACTTTATGCATACAATCTTTCATGATTCTCTAGCAACTGTTACGGAATCAACAAGAACAGTTTACCTTGGTCTTTCCGAGAGCATAAGTAACAATGCAGTAGATAACATGAACAACCGCGAGCACGAAGATGAATATATGCAGCTGGTGGATTCCATAAGCAGATACAAAAGCCACTTTCCCCTGAGGAGTGAGGATATCCATAAATCTCAATAATAAATTCGTCTGTTTGCTAGCGGAGAATGGTTTATGTAATGTATGTATATACATGGGAGATTATTTCAGTTACCTTATTTGCGCATTTGTCATAACCTTTGGTGGCTAGACTTCGTCTAGGGATATAAGATTCAGCTAACTCAAGGAGAAGTCTTCGACCCGATTTTTCTTCATCGTCCTCTTTTTTTCCGGCGTCTTTCTTGCCGTATTTTCTTTCTTCTTCCGCGAGGCTGCATGGGTGCATTGATGATGCAACCCTTTCGGAGATGCAGATATTTGAGATTGGTGTTTGTCCGATTGTTAGGAGTAGTGATATGAATCCCAACAGCATAAGCTCTGAATACAAACAAATTTTTTTTTTATAGTATTTTGTGTTTAATTAAGAAGCTTTGTTAATGGATGAAGTTAGGTTGCAGAAGATGTTTTATTTATTTATTTGCGTTTAATGCTTTCAATTTTACCTGCTTTGACCTTTTCAAGAGCTTCATAAAGAGCCTTCTTGTGCTTTTGTTTAAACCACTGTCAGATTATAAAAACACAAAGAGCAGGTTTAGTCATAAGAGAAGAGGAATTAAACAGAGCAGCAAAAGGGAGAACAAGTAAGAAAAACAGAGTGACAACTAACGCAGAAACAGAGTAGGGGGCAGGACAAGAACACAGAAACAGGGTACAGAGAAACAAGCGCAACATAAATTGAGCAAGAAGAAGATCTAAACAAGAAAAAAGTGTTGGAAATCAAGAAAAAGAACTGAAAAAAAGGATCTGAACAAAATCAGAAAGAGAGCAAGAGCACGAGACAGGGGAATCTTAAGATAACTGGAAAACGAAGAAAAATGAGGAACAAGGAGAAATCTAAGGGGCTTACGGTTCCAATTTTGTGAATCGAATGTTCAAGTACAATCGAAATGAATAGCAAGACGAAGCAAACCACAGCGACTGCCCAAGTAGAGGTCTCCTCTAAAGTCCGCTCTTTTACTTGATTCGCCATCAGAGCTCAATTTTAAGAAAGAAACAAAAAATCCCCAAATGACTCTCTCCTTCACAAAAATCTGGTCTTTGAATATAATATAAACAGAGAGAGAGAGAGACAACACAGCGAGAGTTCCGTGTCCTTCTTTTTGCTCTCAGATTTTAATTAGCACGTTACGCAATTTTGAAAAACAGAGTTATGTACTAATAATATAGAGTAGAGGAGCCATGAGAAGGCGAAAGAAGGGAGAAGAAGTATAGATGAAGATAAGACCCGCAATGAGAGACTGTAAACTAAAGGGGGCAACGTCGATGTCTTTTTTAGAAGGGTTTCAACGGTTTGACTTTCGATATTGTTCCTCATGTGACGACTTCCTCAATTATCACCGTGTCTTTTTCTGTGCTTTCTTATTATTCCTATGGCCTTGTGGGTCAATCATGCATGCTTTCGTTTTCATTTCACCTCAGATCTTTTCGAATTAGTTTAGTCAAACCAGGAACCGTTTTGGTAAATTCTTCATTTTGGTTTCTACATTTTTTTTAAAATAAAAATATTAGAATATAGTAACTTTTAAATTTTGGTTCAGCTCAAAATGAAAAAAAAAATGTATAGAACGGATAATTAAATTTTGAATTTGATTCGTTAGTCTATTTTGTTTTTTTGTTGGGTCATTGGGTGTATTATTTTGTTCTATTTTGGTTGGTTTTTTTTTATAAAAGGTTTTCTATTTTGGCTGTTTGATTGATACCAAAGCTATATATCAAATGGCCGGCCACTTGAGATAGTATATTAATAATGATAACATTGCCATAATGGGGATCTCGTTGGAAAGCTACGCTTTTATTTTGTTTTTATTTTTACCTATCCTCCTCAACTGGTTTCAGAATTTTAATATACTAATCTAGGTAATAAAATACTACTACTTGTTAGACGGCAAAAAAGAAATGAGACACTCGATGAAATAAATCATAAATTATTAGACCCCTGACCAAATATATATAGATATCGGTGAGACTTATGCTTCTCCCAAAAAATAAAATATATATATGACTTCCTAGTTTGATTTCAGATGTCAATTTTAGTCGACGCCTAGCCTGCAAGAGTTGTAAACCATTATTTCATTTGTGGCTGCTTTGTTTGTATTTTAAACTTTAGATTCCACGAACTTAATTATGACGATTACCAAACTATTACTAGTATAAGAAACTATTATCTCTATCCTTTATATCCAAAAAAAAACTATTATCTTTAGATGTATGCAATAATGATTAATCAAATAATCTTTTTTTTTTAATAAGTGGGAAATGTCGTGAAATTAGCTGACTTCCCATTACTCCATTAGCCATCGATGTTTATTCTTGATAGTCTAATCTAATAAAATATTATTTTCAGATCTCCGGTACGTAATACGTTTAAAATAACTAGAGTGGTGCATACTGGACATGTTTATTAAACAATGAGAGTGGCAGAAAAAGATTAAACATCTAATATGGACTGCAAGTTGACATATATCTATATACATATATAATTCGAATATAAAAATCAGATCATGCTGACAGAAAAAATACTGAGGAATTAACGATACATGTTCATTTATAATTTTTCTGCTAAACGGGATCTACTTTTTTTTTTAAACAGTTAAACCTAGCTAATAGCTATGTTTCTAAAAATTTCGTCCAAAAAAAAAAAAAAAGCTATGTTTCTAAAAATTAAATTGATTTTGCATGTCTATTAAAAAACTGAGGTGCGTGGATTATAAGATTGTTAATAGCAAATTAGCAATGCATGCTTAAACATTACATGTATTTACATGGACAATAGAAAATTTGTCGGTTTCGAAGTATATGCGTAAACAAATAAACATACGACAATAAGAAAAACATACATTGTTAACTAACTCTTTGAAATCTTGCAATTGTGTCACTATATATTCACAGAGAGTTAGAAATATAATAATGTAATTAAATGAACATTTAATGTATATCAAATTAAAAAAAGCACATCTTGTATGTGTGGCTGAATCGTTGTTGAGGCGTAATGTTTAATCAACAAGATCGTATGAAACTTTCTTCAAAAAAAAACAAGATCGTATGAAAATGTGAAGACGTGTTAGTCACATTTGAATATGATCTGGAAATAAACTAAGACGACACAATGACTAGATCGATGACATGTGAAGACAATAAACGGGATGTTGATTTTTAGTATTATTTATTTGTGTTTAATACATCTTAAAAGTTTTTACCATTGCTGCCTGAGACAATAATCTCCTTCTCTTCACTTCACACTTTATATATTTAATGGAATTTTTTTGCCTTTTGTCACAAGAAAATACATAAAATTTCTAAATTATAAATGCATATAAAGTCAATGTACTTTAGTCGTTGAAACCTAGAAATGCCGATTTGTTTCATTTATTATTTTCGAACAGATATTTTATACTCCCTCTGGTTCTTTAAAGAATGTTATTTTAGAAAAAAAATTTGTTTCAAAAAGAAGGATGTTTTCAATTTTCTAGATGTAGTTATTGTTTTTTTTATTTAATTTACGCTTATAACATTTATTATTTTAAGAAAAACCAAAGTAATAACTAATAAAACAAGATTAGAAAAGACTTTAAATTTTTTTTTTTAATATATGTGAAAAACTCAAAATAACTTTTTTTAAGAAATCGAGGGAGTATTATTTTCGATTAAAAAACGATAGAATTCTGCATGAAATTAAAAAGTTGGGCTTTAGAATCAGAGTGACAGATTTGTTAACTCTCTTAATATGATGTACTATTGAAAGTTGTCGGTTCTTTTATGTTTCTTGATTGTATGAGTCGTTTCCAGTATTTTGACTGAAAGTTTGAATCGTTATATGTTTTTGTTGTTGTTGTTGTTGCAATACTGAGGTTCGTTTATGCAGCATTCATTATTTGGATGCAAATGCACCACATACTACTTGTTTGGTCTATTTGTTATTTAGCCATCGATGTATTTGTGTATACAAAACCAATAGCATAAATAAATAAATATATTTTGGATGCAAAAAATCATAGAGTTTAAATACAGATTTTACAACTAAACTTAACAAAATAACAAAGCGCTATAAATCACAATTTTTTGTTGAAATTAAAGGAATAATAGATTCATGACTTTTTGTAAAGAATCAGGAAATCAAGATTACGATATAGAATCGCTTTAGAATCTTGAAATCAGAGATAATATTTTTTTGGTTTGTTTGTGCCTAGGTGGATGACAAAAAAAATCCTGAGATCAAGCTTTGGCGACTAAATCGTAAAACAAAATAACTTTGAAATTTTGAAAACAAAGAACACTTAAGGAGGGTTATTGGGAGATGTATTTATATAGAGTTCGTTGATTTAAAAGTTGAAGGATTTGTTAAATTTTCTAAGAGTTTTGTTAGATTTGTAGAGAGTTTGTATATTTAGAAAATCTATAAAATTATTTTATTGTAATTGATTTTGAGAATCTTATTTTATGTGTTCATTTATTTAAAATCCATGTGCCAATAACAAAGATTTTAAAGGAATCAGAGAATTTTTAAAACTTAAACTTTTTGAATAAATTTTGTATGTATTTTAAAAATCATCAAACCAACAACACTGTATTTTAATAAAAATGTCCGAATCCATTAACAAATAACAAAAGATTTTGAAAATTCTAAAAATTCTTTAAAATTCTTTAAAATTCTTCGCCCAAATCCCCTATATATTAATTTAGAAATCTCCTCACAAACCCTTTTATTTACAATGGTGTCATTTTGATGATGCGTTATCACCACATTCATTCTCACATATCATTTAATGAAATTAATTAATGTAATAATAATAAATAAAAAAATACTAATTTCGTTTTTGGGGAATCGAACTTAAAACATCGAAGACAACATAATAAGCACACAACCACTTTCACAAAGACATTTCATATGTTTTCCAATTAGTTTCTTTTAGATATCTATAAATTACTTTAGATATTAAAATTATAAACTATTTACATTATATGCCATTATCCACCTTCTGTTTTTTTGATATAACTACAAAATATATATAAGAATTATTATGCATCATTAGTAATTAAAAATAAAATAAATTTATCCATTAAGTCTTTTTTGACATAACCAGAAAATGTATATAAAAATTATTATGCATCATTAGTAATAAAAAATAGAATAAATTTATCCATTAAGTCTTTTT
>JAHZTW010000001.1:460801594-461046045 GCA_020283515.1 Alliaria petiolata | reverse complement strand
ATTTTAATTATGATAAAAGTAAGATAATTAATTCGTCAAAATTTTATATATCTTATTATACAAAGTTGGATGCGTCAAAGTTGCTAATTAACATAATCGTGACACATGTCAAGTTAATCTATTAGATTTTGACACGTGTTAAAAATTCAACCAATTAGATGGAAAGATTCGAATTGCATACCCAAGTTTTTAACGCAGGAGAAGAGAAAAAAATAGTTGATAAAATGTGTGAGCTATATGAGAAGTATTGTTAATGTTGTGAGCTATATGTGCGGATTCTACTCTAGATTTTAATTATGATAAAAGTAATAATTAATTCGTCAAAATTATATATATATATATATGTATATATATATATCTTATTATATAAAGTAGGATGCGTCAAAGTTGCTAATTAACATGATCGTGACACGTGTCAAGTTAATCGATTAGATTTCGACACGTGTTTTGATTAAAATCTATTATAAAAAATTTATACTAATCCTAAAAGAAAAAGGAAAATACATCTATTTATTTTTAAAAGAGAAATAAATAAAATAAAAAGAAAGATTTCGACATGTGTCAAGTTTATCGATTTAGATTTTGACACATGTCTTGGTAAAATATTATTTTTAAATTTATATAATAAGATAAAAATGAATTTCCAAAAAAAAAAATTTAAAAATTAAAAAATGTTAAATTTATCGATTTCCATTTAAAAGGTAAAATAAAATTAAGTAGGATATATTTCAATTTAAGAAAAAGAAAATAAAACTAAATGATCTATTTCAATTTTTTTTTTAAAAAAAGATAAAAAAGTAAATTAGATTAATTAGGATATATATCAATTAAAAAAAATTAGATGCTATTATATGGCATTAACGATGATTAGCTCAATGAGAAGGAGTATATCAAAAATCATGTAGAGAGGCGTTTGATGCGAGTCTTGAGAAGCATAATTTCAATTTAAGAAAAAGAAAATAAAACAAAAGGATCTATTTTAATTTAAGAAAAATAAAAACAAAAAGTAAATTACATTAACTAGGATATGATATTAGATGATGATGAGCGCAATTTAGAGAAAGATAGCAATAATCATGTAAAGATCCTTTTGATGCGAGTCTTGAGAAGCATAACTTCTCTAGAGAGCAGATAAATTATATACGGGAGATGAATGTGAAGAAAAAGAGAGATTTATTTGCTTGAAAAGAGTTAATGGGAGATCGTTAACATACTCGAAGGATTCGAATTGCATACCAAAGTTTTCAACGCAGCAGAACAGAAAAACATGGTTGATAAAGTGTGTCAAATATATGATAAATATGGTTAATATTGTTTAGCACCCGCAACAGATTTTGTGTTTTAAATATTTTAATTAAAAATAAATGAGAAATAAAATAAATAAATAACTCTTAGATTTAGATTTTGTGTGTTTTCATATATTTATTTCAGTAGTGATCCGATTCTGTTTTATATTTTTAAAAACATTATTTTAATGGGTTTGAAATTTTATTATTATAAATCTACGTATACGCAGATCCTAATATAGGTTTTAATTATGATAAAAGTAGGATAAATAATTCGTTAAAATTTTCGAATAAATTATTATATCTATATATAGATACAGCATTATAAGTAAACATAATTCAAATAAAAATATTAAAACATATATATTTGGAAATATTAATAAAATAAAATTAAAATTTTTCTTTATAAATTATCCAATTTTGTTTTAAATTTATTTTTACGAATTTAAAATATTTTATTAAAAACCCGCATATATGCGGATCATATCTAAAATCCAGATTTTGAAATCAAACTCCCAAAATCCAAACTCAAAAACCCTAAATATTTTCCTGTTTTGCTCGACTCAGTTCTCTCGTCACCGGTAGAAATCATCGTCACGCACATTTATCCCTCCACCTGCCTCTCTTTCTACCTTTCTCGGCTTTCTTCGTTTGCCTCCTTCTCCTCTGTTACTAGTTGGGTAGTGTGTCTACGGAGCGAATATATCGTCAATCCATATTTTATATAGAAACATCAACCATTTCCTATCAGTTTCTGAGAAAAATGGATCCAATTGCTTCGTTGGTGGAAAAAGTGAAGGACTTTGCGAAACCGTGCCAGGACTTAGTCTCCTACCACTTGGGCTTCCATGAGAATCCGGTATCTTCATCCATCCCCTTTACTCCTCCTTCTTGGAATCGGCCTCTTGTTTGAAACGTATGTAATGCGTAAAAGAAAATTGATAATTTTGAGAGCTTTATCCAGTGTGTTCTTCAATAACATAGCTTTATCCAATCTTTAACTTGAGCTTCTGTATTGTTGTTCGACCTCTTTTCCCTTCTTCGGGGCCAGAAAAATTCAACTATATTTCAGTAATGTGATTCATAAAAACGTGATCTTTGACCTTACTGAAAATTTGGGTTTGTTGGGGATTATGTTCAGATTGAAATCCTGAAGCGATTACAACGAGAAGCATTCTCGGATCTGATGAAACTTAGAGACAGGCAAGAGAAAGTGGAGCGAGTCATTTCCTCTTATAAGCTATCAAAAGGAGGTCCTTTCCAAGAGACTAGCACCCGTGTGAAGGGTGAGGTTGATGTCCTTGGAGCAATGTTGCTGGTGGGAGACACCGACGAGGAGAGTTTCAATGGGCTCGACAGAGAAGGAGTGAGGCCTGGATTGCTCTCTAGGTTCATGTTTGAAACGAGCCTTGGGGAGACAGATAGGCTTGTGGCTGAGCTCGTTGCTGGATACAAAGGGGAAAAAAATCACAGAGACGTTCCAGGGAACCAGCTGTCTCTAGCCAAAGTCTTCTACAAGGCAGAGATTAATGATTGGTTCTCTGCAGTTGCTATTCCTGTTGGCGCGCATTTCAGAGACATTGATGCTGCTAAAGTGTCTTCTTACCAGGTACCCACCAACTGTTGCAGATTTTGTTTCTGTATTTGTTGTGTGTTTTTGGTTTTATATTCTGCGTTCAAATTGATTGGCTCGTTACAAAAGGGTAAACAATTGGAATCTCAATTCTCAAAATTGACGACCAGTTTCACATTAATCATCTGTGGTACTTTGATCTCTCCCAATGACATGTTAAATTCTTCTTCCTGCTTTCTTTCTTTAACCATTTTTTCTCATGCATTATTGTTATTGATGAAGCCATACAACTACCTTCGTCTTGCAGGGGATGAATCTTACAGAAGTTTCCGAACTTGGACCACCTCTTTTAAACCAACGTAATGGTAGTGCCATAGGGTTAACGGTCAGAAAGTCAAAAGTCGCTGCTTCACTGGGCCAATCCATCACAAACCTCCAAGTTGAACAAGGTTTGAATGCAACGAATCCTTGTTTCAGAACTTTTGGTAAAGTAACCTGCGACATTCTGAGAGGTGTAAAACTATCTCTACTGGGCTGTCACCAAATTATATCACCAACTAGCTACCTCCAACCTGCTGGAGCCATTACATTTCCAGTAAGTTTCCTAAGGCGCCGTATTTCGATGGAGCCTGAATCATCAGCACCGCCTCTGGAGATGAGCAGAAGCATGAATCGTGTTTCTTCTAGTTCCATTGCTTTGAGGTTAGACTCTCAAATGGACGAGTCTACGAGGATTGGGGGATGGATTGAAATTCAGAACTCGAGAGAGAAGCAAGTGAAATGGTCAGTGTCCATTACAGACAAGCCAGAGGATGAAATGGGGTGGGGCATGAGCGTTGGGGGAGTAGTCGTCGATGGTTCAAGAAATCATGATCGGTTTCAGGTGGAGTCGTATCTGAAATTCAACATAGCCCATCGGTTTAGCGTAAGTCCAAGTCTTGTTTATCTCACAAACAGTAGCGGAAGAACCATAGGTCTCATGCTTCAGTCTCATTGGTCTCTGTGATCTTAATGTTAGTCTTTCCAGGTACATTCATGGTTCTATTTAACATTAATTGCAGTTTCTAGAGTAAAAATAGTGCCGAAGCTTGGGGATTAATATCTACAGTTAAATATGTGGCGATTGCAACTTTACAGTGTTACTGGCATTTTAAAGTTTAGGCGAAGGAATTAAACACAATATCATAAACATAGTAGTCATTATAATAGGTTGCTATAGCATGCGACTTGACAAAAGACCTAAAAAAATAAGAGTCAAGTTGATCAATGACATGCAAGTCATTACCATGTTGAGAGCGATGATGATGACCTTACACCAAACATTAAGCTACAAAATCTGTAGACTTACTTTTCTGTCCAAGTCAATGCCCTTTTTCCCAGGATGCAATGCAACAGTATCCTATGAAGACAGCCATCGCAAAAAAAAGGTAATTTATTTACCTTGTTTATGTGCGAGTGAGTGTTTTACCTCTTCTTACAAGAGTGTCGTTTTGGTCCTTTCGGATGTTCATTGTGATTTGTGAATTCATTCCTTTGGTAACTAAAAGAAGTAAAATAGTTTTTTTTTTACATTGGCATGATAATCTGAAGCTTTCCCACTTGTTAAAACTTTCTGTTCCATCTCATATGACCAGAAATCGAATCTTTGTTCAGCATAATAATTCAAGAATGACCTTATCTGTATGAAGTACCTTTTTTTTTCTTACAATCACACGTTCTTACGATAAGACTACTGATTTGATGATCCCAAGACTAGTCCAATCCTCTATTCACGTCAAAATATTTCTCCACCTTTCGCAATTTCAACGAAGAAGCTAACCAAGGCATTTCATCGAACACATTGAGCGCTTGACCCAACAACAAATTCCAAAACCATTGGCTACCCAGAAAAGAAAAGCATTTGCCAGCTAATCCAATATACAGCATCTCTTGTGCATATACAATTCAACCCAAATCCTCAAACTTAGTGGCCTTTCGTTGAAACACGTCTTCTTTTGTATAATCAACAAACAAGTCAAAAGCTAGTATTTGTTTTCTATTTCCGTCATCTGTGAGGAAACAAGTCTCTCTACTCAAAAGTAAAAACAATGGTCCCATTAAAATCGCACTAAACGCAAGTTGTAGTCCTCGTCTCGCCTCTCACTTTCTTCATCGTCTCCCACTCCAAAATTTTCTCTGCATCAGAAAGGAAAAGTCAAGATTGGTGGTTTATTCCACTCTCATTTCTATTTGGGCAATTCAATGAACCCACCAAATACGTTATTACTCCGCCACAGAACAAATATTCGTTGAAAGAAAAATTTCATCATCTTCTTTCTTCCAAGTCTTCTTATAGAGACAAAAAAGACTACTTTATTAATTTACCTCTCTTAGAGGAAACTCTTCCAAAGAGAGACGCAAACAAAGCAAAACTGGAACCTTCCTGTTTCAAATAGTTATGGTGGTTCTACTCAACACACGTCGTCGTTTCGTTCTTCTTCTACTTGCAGCGTTCTCGTTGAGGCTCTGTTTCGGCGAAGACAGAATCACGCCCTCGACTCCGATCAAAGATTCAGAGTCAGACACCCTTCTCTGCAAAAGTGGTGTCTTCAGGTTTGGTTTCTTCACTCCTGTAAATTCCACTGCTCGGTTACGTTATGTTGGGATTTGGTACGACAAGATTCCAATTCAAACTGTGGTTTGGGTTGCTAACAAAGACACTTCGATCAACGATACTTCCGGTGTTGTTTCCATCTCTGACGACGGAAATCTCGTGGTTACCGATGGTCGAAACCGCCTTCTATGGTCGACGAACGTCACAGTAACAGTGGCTCCAAATGCTACTTGGGTTCAGCTAATGGATACTGGGAATCTTAGGTTAGAAGACAACAGAAACAACGGTGAGATTCTGTGGGAGAGTTTCAAGCATCCTTACAATTCTTTGTTGCCAAGAATGACTCTTGGGACCGACCGTAGAACCGGAGAGAATCTAGGGCTTACTTCTTGGAAAAGCGATGTAGATCCTTCAGCAGGGAACTATACAGTTGGTCTTGTTCCTTTTCCGTTTCCTGAGCTTCTAGTCTGGAAGAACAATGTTCCAAAGTGGCGTAGCGGTCCCTGGAACGGTCAGGTTTTCATCGGTTTACCGGATATGGATTCCCTTCTGTTTATTGATGGGTTTAACCTTTTCAATGATAACCAAGGAACGGTCTCATTGACCTATGCTAATGATTCTTTCATGTATCACTTTAACTTGGATCCTGATGGAGTTATATATCAGAGAGATTGGAGTACCTCTATGAATGCTTGGAGAGTCGGTGTTAAGTTTCCATCGACAGATTGTGATGCATACAGTAGATGTGGTCCATACGGGAGCTGTCATACCCGGGAAGATCCGCCTTGTAGTTGCGTAAAAGGGTTTGTGCCGAGGAATAACACAGAGTGGAGTGGAGGGAATTGGACTAATGGATGTGTGAGAAGAGCTCCATTGCGGTGCGAGAGGCAGAGCAATGTAAGCAGTAAAGGTGGTGGAGGAAAAAGAGATGGCTTTTTTAAACTGCAGAAGATGAAATTGCCAATCAATGCGCAACAGTCGCTAGCTAATGAGAAAGCTTGTCCTAAGGTTTGTTCAGATAACTGTTCTTGCACGGCTTATGCTTATGATCGAGGAATCGGATGCATGATTTGGAGTGGTAGCTTAGTTGATATGCAATCATTCTTGGGAAGTGGCATTGATCTTTATGTTCGACTTGCGCATTCTGAACTCAGTGAGTAACAAATCTCTACTAGTCTCACTTGTTTTCTTCTTCATTCACTATTACTTAATTGACTTATGATGTTTTCTCACCAAATCTTGTAGAAACACATAGCAAGCGAGCAATTATGATCACAGCACCTGTGCTAGGCGTTGCGTTTCTTTCTGCGGTCTGCGTTCTTTTAGCATGCCGGAAATTCAGAAAGCGTCCAGGTAAGAGTCTTCTTTACTCATTGAAGATAGTTTCAGATTGTTTCTTGGATCATGATTTGTTTGCTTCATTGATCATTGCCTTAGCAGCACCAGAGAAAGATAGAAGTGCAGAGCTTTTGTTTAATAGAATGGAAGCACTTACAAGTGGTAACGAGTCTGCTTCTAACCAAGTCAAGCTCAAAGAGCTTCCTCTCTTTGAGTTTCAAGTGTTGGCTACATCAACCGATAGCTTCTCTCTCAGAAACAAACTCGGGCAAGGCGGATTTGGTCCTGTTTACAAGGTAAAGCATTAAGCAAGAATCCTTCTGATAAGAGATAAATAATCTCAGACTAATTAAGTGACTGGTAATCTTTTTGTTCAGGGGAAGTTACCAGAAGGGCAAGAAATTGCTGTCAAGAGGCTCTCACGGGCATCAGGACAAGGGCTAGAGGAGCTTATGAACGAGGTGGTTGTGATTTCGAAGTTGCAGCATCGAAATTTGGTAAAATTACTTGGCTGTTGTATTGAAGGTGAAGAAAGGTTGCTAGTCTATGAATACATGCCAAAGAAAAGCTTGGATTCGTATCTATTTGGTAAGCTTATCACCTCTGTTTCTCAACTCTGTTTTCACCATTTGGGCTCCGGATGATCGAACAGAAAGCTAATGATTTCGTTAGCTTTTCTCAGACCCATCTAAGCAAAACATTCTTGTTTGGAAGACTCGGTTCAACATAATGGAAGGAATTTGCAGAGGTCTTTTGTACCTTCACAGAGATTCAAGACTTAAGATCATACACAGAGATCTGAAAGCCAGCAACATTTTGTTGGATGACAATCTGAATCCGAAAATATCTGATTTTGGGCTTGCAAGAGTTTTCCGAGCCAATGAAGATGAAGCTAACACAAGAAGGGTTGTTGGAACATAGTAAATATCCATTCCAACAATAGACACAACAAACAGTTTTCAAATTCGGTTTTGTCATAACCAATGTGAATGATTTTTGTTTTTGTTTTTGCAGTGGCTATATGTCGCCGGAATATGCAATGGAAGGTATATTCTCAGAAAAATCAGACGTTTTCAGCTTGGGGGTTATATTTCTAGAGATCATAAGTGGGAGAAGAAACTCTCACAAGGAAGAGAATAATCTGAACCTTCTAGCTTATGTAAGTATGTACTAATCAGTGTTCCGTAACTTACAGTTAAGCTTTGAAACTTACTGTAAATTTGGGTTTTTTTTTAAGGCGTGGAAGCTGTGGAATGAAGGTGAGGCTGCTTCTCTAGCAGATCCAGCCGTCTTTGATGAGTGTTTTGAGAAAGAGATTACGAAATGTGTTCAGGTTGGTTTGTTGTGTGTGCAAGAAGTTGCAAACGATAGACCGAATGTTTCAACCGTGATTTGGATGTTAACTACAGAGAACACGAACATCCCTGAGCCGAAGCAGCCTGCGTTTATAGCAAGAAGAGGAGTCTCCGAGGCTGAATCTTCTGACCAGAGCAGTCAGAAGGTCTCTATCAACGATGTGAGCCTCACAGCTGTAACCGGACGTTAAAGCTCACAAAGCCAATTTCTCTGTGTATATAATATATATATACGTTTTGAGAAACAGCTATGTTTACAAGTTTTGTTATTCTGCGTATGTTTAATGGTTAGACTAAGGAATAAGAGATGTTTTTGAGAGAAATTATGTTCAGATTCACTGATTACAGTTTTGGTATTATTAAAACTGGCTGTGTTGATAGTTTCAATAGATACTAGTACTGAAACTTGACCTACTCTTAGATGAATCAACTAACCTGGACGAAGAAACTGAACCTGAAAGAAGAGGAGAAAAACAAAAACGACCCATGTTCTTGAGAAGCCACAGTAGGTTTTGTCTTGAGAGAGAGTATTAAAACACTATTATGGTTTTGTGTTTTGGGTTACTTTGCTATATGTATTGAAACAAACCTGGATAGTGGAAAAGATCAGCTTTGACTTTTCATGGATTCGTTAAATTCACAATAACCTTGACTTTTCTGCAGAAAATTATTGTACAAAAGCCAAGAAGTTTCTTCTATTTTTGTTTTGGGTTTTAGCCGCAATGGTTTTAGTAATTAGTAGCTAAACAAAACCACAACAAACACAAAGAGATACCTTCTATAGTTATTCTTGTTGTTCTTAGTTTGTTTATGTTTCCTTGTTAGTTTCAAATTCCTTTGATATTAGAAAACCTTTATCAAAAAAAGAAAAGAAAAAGAAAACACAATAGTGAAGCTGGAGCAAAACTAAAATAACAGGATTAAAATCTACTGTTAGTATGTCCCCCATTGCAACTTGACAGAGTTCTGGCATTCATGTGACTTTACAAACGACAAAAAAAAAAATCAAGTTGATCAATGACAAGTTATTATCATGTTGAAAGCGATGATTGATTGATGACCTTACAGGCACTCAGTAACCGACAAAATCTGTAGACTTACACTTCTGTCGAAGTAAATGCCCTTATTCTTAGGACTCATGTGTCACTCTACAATAGAACAAATTTTTGTTGAAAGAAAAATTACATCATCTTCTAAGTCAACTTATAGAGACAAAGACGACTACTTTATTAATTTACCTCTCTTAGAGGAAAATCTTACAAGGATAAAAACAACTAAGCAAAACTGGAATCATACTGTTTCGAATAGTTATGGTGGTTCTACTGAATACACATCGTCGTTTTCTTCTTCTTCTACTTGCAGCATTCTCTTGTTTCTCTCTGAGGCTCTGTTTCGGCGAAGACAGAATCACGTTCTCGACTCCGATCAAAGATTCAGAGACCCTTCTCTGCAAAAGTGGTATTTTCAGGTTCGGCTTCTTCACTCCTGTAAATTCCACTGCTCGGTTACGTTATGTTGGGATTTGGTACGACAAGGTTCCAATTCAAACTGTGGTTTGGGTTGCTAACAAAGACACTCCGATCAACGACACTTCCGGTGTTGTCTCGATCTCTAACAACGGAAATCTCGTTGTTACCGATGGTCGAAACCGCCTTCTATGGTCGACGAACGTCACAGTAACAGTGGCTCCAAATGCTACTTGGGTTCAGCTAATGGATACTGGGAATCTTATGTTACAAGACAACAGGAACAACGGTGAGACCCTCTGGGAGAGTTTCAAGCATCCTTATAATTCTTTCTTGCCAAGAATGACTCTTGGGACCAACAATAGAACCGGAGAGAATCTAAAGCTTACTTCTTGGAAAAGCGATGTAGATCCTTCAACAGGGGACTACACAGCTGGTCTTGCTCCTTTCACGTTTCCTGAGCTTCTAATCTGGAAGAACAATGTTCCAATCTGGCGTAGCGGTCCCTGGAACGGTCAGGTTTTCATCGGTTTACCGGATGTGCAGTCTCTTCTGTTTCTTGATGGGTTTAATCTTAACAATGATAACCAAGGAACGTTTTCAATGTCCTATGCTAATGATTCTTTCATGTATCACTTTAACTTGGATCCTGATGGAGCTATATACCAGAGAGATTGGAGTACTTCTCTGAAAGGTTGGAGGATCGGTGTAAGGTTTCCATCGACTGCTTGTGATACGTACGGTATGTGTGGTCCATACGGGAGCTGCAGTTCCAGGGAAGATCCGCCTTGCAAATGCGTTAAAGGGTTTGTGCCGAGGAATAGCACAGAGTGGAATGCAAGGAATTGGACTAATGGATGTGTGAGAAGAGCTCCATTGCGGTGCGAGAGGCAGAGCAATGCAAGCAGTAATGGTGGTGGTGGTGGAGGAAAAGAAGATGTGTTTTTTAAAATGCAGAAGATGAAAGTACCAATCAATGCGGAACAGTCTCTAGCTAATGAGCAAGCTTGTCCTAAGGTTTGTTCAGATAACTGTTCTTGCACGGCTTATGCTTATGATCGAGGAATCGGATGCATGATTTGGAGTGGTAGCTTAGTTGATATGCAATCATTCTTGGGAAGTGGCATTGATCTTTATGTTCGACTTGCGCATTCTGAACTCAGTGAGTAACAAATCTCTACTAGTCTCACTTATTTTCTTCTCCATTTAGTTTTTACTTAATTGACTTATGATGTTTTCTCACCAAATCTTGTAGAAACACATAGCAAGCGAGCAGTTATGATCACAGCACCCGTGCTAGGCGTTGTATTTGTTGCTGCGGTGTGCCTTCTTTTAGCATGCCGTAAATTAAAAAAGCGTTCAGGTTAGAGTTCTTCTCTACTCATTGAAGATATTGATGATAGCTTCAGATTGTTCCTTTTACTATAATTTGTCTGCTTCATTTCCTTAGAAGCACCAGCGAAAGATCAAAGTGCAGAGCTATTGTTTAAGAGGATGGAAGCACTTACAAGTGGTAATGAGTCTGCTTCTAACCAAGTCAAGCTCAAAGAGCTTCCTCTCTTTGAGTTTCGAGTGTTGGCTACATCAACCGATAGCTTCTCTCTCACAAACAAGCTCGGGCAAGGCGGCTTTGGTCCTGTTTACAAGGTAAAGCCATTAAACAAAAAATCCTTCTGAAAACAGATATGTGTATATAATAATCTCAGACTAATTGATTGGAAAGATTTTCTTCAGGGAAAATTGCCAGAAGGGCAAGAAATTGCAGTGAAGAGGCTCTCACGGGCATCAGGGCAAGGGCTAGAGGAACTTATGAACGAAGTGGTTGTGATTTCCAAGTTGCAACATCGGAATCTGGTGAAGTTACTTGGCTGCTGCATTGAAGGTGAAGAAAGGTTACTTGTCTATGAATATATGCCAAACAAAAGCTTGGATACATATCTATTTGGTAAACTTTTCACCTCTGTTTCTAACTCTGTTTTTACCACTTGGGCTCGGGATGATCAAAGAGAAAGCTTATGATTTTTGTAACTTTTCTCAGATCCTCTGAAGCAGAAGATTCTTGATTGGAAGACTCGATTCAACATAATGGAAGGACTTTGCAGAGGTCTTTTGTACCTTCACAGAGATTCAAGACTTAAGATCATACACAGAGATCTAAAAGCCAGCAACATTTTGTTGGATGACAATCTGAATCCCAAAATATCTGATTTCGGGCTTGCAAAAGTTTTCCGAGCGAATGAAGATGAGGCTAACACAAGAAGGGTTGTTGGAACATAGTAAGTATCCATTCCCACAGTACACAACAAACATTTTTCAAATTCGGTTTTTATCTCATAACCAATCTGAATGATTTTGTTTTGTTTGTGCAGCGGCTATATGTCACCGGAATATGCAATGGAAGGTATCTTCTCAGAAAAATCAGACGTTTTCAGCTTGGGGGTTATATTTCTAGAGATCATAAGTGGCAGAAAAAACTCTCACAAGGAAGAGAATAATCTGAACCTTTTAGCTTATGTAAGTGTGTACTAATCAGTGTTTAGTTACTTACAGTTAAGCTTTGAAACTTACTGTAAATTTGTTTATTTTTACAGGCGTGGAAGCTGTGGAACGAAGGTGAGGCTGCTTCTCTAGCAGATCCAGCCGTCTTTGATGAGTGTTTTGAGAAAGAGATTACAAAATGTGTTCAGATTGGTCTGTTGTGTGTGCAAGAAGTTGCAAACGATAGACCGAATGTTTCAAACGTGATTTGGATGCTAACTACCGAGATCACGAACCTCTCTGAGCCGAAGCAGCCTGCGTTTATAGCAAGAAGAGGAGTTTCTGAGGCTGAATCTTCTGACCAGAGCAGTCAAAAGGTCTCTATCAACGATGTGAGCCTCACAGCTGTAACCGGACGTTAAGCACACAAAGCCAATCTGTCTGTTTATATAATATATATGTTTTTTGAGAAACTCCTCTGTTATTCTGCGTATGTTTAATGGTTAAATTAAAGAATTAGAGATGTTTTATAGAGAAGTTATTCTCAGATCCAATGATTACAGATTTGGTATTATTAGCACAGTTAAAACAACTTATGTGAAATAGATTCTAGTACTGAAACTTAACCCACTCTTAGATGAATTACCTGTATTAAGAAGCTGAAACCTGAAGGAAAAGGAGAAAAACATAAACGACCCCTGTTCTTGAGAAGCCACAGTAGATTTTGTCTTGAGAGAGAGAGAGAGAATTAAAACACTACTATGGTTTTGTGTTTTGGATTGCTTTGCTGTGTATATTGGAACAAACCTGGATAGTGGATAAGATCAGTTTTTGACTTTTCATGGATTCATTAAATACGTAACCTTGACTTTTCTGCAGAGAAACCAAAAAAATTCCTCTCTCTTTTTTTTGTTTTGTTTTTTAGTCGCCATGGTTTTACTAATTAGTAGCAAACAAAACCACAAAGAGAAGAAGCCAAGACATCTCAATTACTGTAGTTATATTTTTCTTTTGCAATTAGTACATAATTTAGTACTATAGTCATCTCTTCTTATTCGAAATAATAAAAACATTTGTAAAAATTTTAACGACCTTGAACATCGGTGAAGGTAACGTCATTAACAGAAATATCGGGTTCTGCCATGAGCAAAGCAAAACTTTCGCCGCCTCTTCTTCTCACGGAAGTAAACGCAGGAAGCTTCGGATTCGGAAGATCACTGGCCTTTTGACCCAACATGATGAGAACAGAGGACATCTCTACTCTGTCCGAAGCATTTTCTTGCACACAAAGCAACCCAATGTGGATGCACTTCACTACTTCGCTCTCATCATAAGTCTCTTGGTCCATCAAATTATCTATGATCTCTCTCGCTTTACCTTTTTCCCATAGATCCCAAATCTACAAAGACGATCAAACCAAGCCATTTGCTTATGTTCTGTTTTGTTCCTCTGTTTATGTGAAAAACGCAGTTTTTTACTTACATGTCCGACTAGGTTCGATGATTCCTCGTGGAAAGCACTGTTTTTCTTTCCGCTTATGATCTCTAAGATCAATACTCCAAAGCTGTAGACGTCTGATTTAACGGAGAAATGACCCTCCATTGCATACTCAGGTGACATATATCCGCTACGCAGTGAGATTGAAACCACTTAAGGTCTAAAGATTGTGGACTGTTTTATGGGGGATTAATTAAGAAAGAATAACTCACAATGTTCCAACGACCCGATTTGTGCATCCTTCGATTTGGTTGCTCCCGAAGATTCTAGCCATACCGAAATCCGAAATCTTGGGGATCATTTCGTTGTCAAGAAGTATATTGCTGGCCTTGAGGTCTCTGTGGATGATCCTCAGTCTTGAATCTTGATGAAGATACAATATTCCACGAGCGATCCCGCGGATTATCCCCATCCGTTTTGGCCAATCCAGCTCAGCTCTCTGCCCTTCATCTAAGAGGAGGATCACAAACTCAACGTCATTGATCTTTTTGAAAGGGAGAATTTGAATTTTGTGTTGGAAATGTTGGAACTTACGGAATATGAAATAGTCTAGGCTCTTGTTTGGTAGATACTCGTATATCAACATCTTCTCTTCCATCTCAACGCAACACCCTAAGATCCTCACAAGATTACGATGCTGCAACTTTGATATCAACATGACCTCGTTCTTGAACTCTTCCATTCCTTGGCCTGAGTTTTTCGACAACCTCTTCACTGCTATCTCCATACCGTTTTGTAACACGCCCTGAAATAGAAACAGAGGAACCACTCATTGCTACTTATAGAGCTTAAAGATTGCTCTTTTGGGAAGAGTGTTTATGAAGTTGGATTTTGTATCTTCCGTACCTTATAAACAGGTCCGAAGCCACCTGCTCCAAGCTTGTTATGGGAAGAGAAGTTATCTGTCGCTGCAGCGATCGTGTTAAGCTCAAAAAGAGGTAACTCTTTCACCGCCTCATCCTGTTCGAATTTGAAAGATTCTTCAAAATCAAAAGTACTTGTGGAGAAGGTTGTTGAAGATCTTCGAAGCATGTAAGACTCTGCGCTTGAGCATGTTTTCAGTAGTTAGTTGTGAGCTAAGCAAGCAACAGATGAGCTTAAAAGATACACCACTAGAGATTTACTTACTTCGTCGTTGTTTCCTTACGAAACAGAACAAAATGACAGTTACTAACATTAGGGCGGCGATCAAACTGACAAGAATCAGAACGACTCTCCTCCTCCTTGATAAGCCATTTATTTTCCACCGCGCTGAAACAAGCAAGAAAAATCGATATTTAAGTACTTCAAAAATCTTCAACATTGACATGTTTCTTCCATGCTCTCTGTTTCACTGAAACAGAGTGGCTGTACCTAGCTCTTCCGCGTCTACACGTATGTACAAATCTTCTCCCGAGTTTAAGTATGTCCTCGTATCAAGCATATCGCCGTGCCATGTCAAGCATCCTATTGCTCCTTTTATACTCTCATGGTAAGCGCTTGCGTAGGCAACACAAGAACAGTTCCTCAAGCACCTCTGTTTGCACTCCTTCAATGTTATGTTCATATCCACACTTGCATTTGTTGTGTCAGGAATCTTCGCGCGCGTTAACTTCAGAAACCCTTCTTTCTCACGGCATATTGAAGCTCTGTATTTCTTTGAACACCCGCCCGAATAGTCCCTCAAGAACCAATGCCGTGGAATCTTGGGCTCAAAACCAGGAAGGCATGTGCACTCAAACGTTTCTGCACTCGTGGGATCGCAGTGACCGTTAACGCCACAGTGTGCGTAGTAGTCGCATTCCTCTTTAGGAACTGAATAGAATTCGTTCCATCTCTTGTCCGTTGCGATCCATGTGAACCGTTGTATGTGTCCTCTCTCGTTCACTATCAATCTTGTTAGGACAGAGGCATCCGTCACACCGTAAGTGAATGATACTTCGTCCTGATTATTCACAAACGAGTTGTTGAAGATATACCCTCTTGTCATGTCAGGCACACCGCTCCACTTCTGTCCGGTCCACGACCCCGTACGCCACCAGGGGATCTGACCTTTGTACATAATCAGCTGCGGGAAGCCTCTCTGTTCCATCCGAAATGTATGGTTTCCGGAACCAGGGTCACCAGAAGATCTCCATGATGTCAGAAAGCGATCCAAACCGTCTTTTCGCGTGAACCCCAATCTCATAAATGGAAGAAAAGTGTTTGTAGGATGATCAAAGCTCTCCCAGAAAACTCTCCTTGTGATAGAATCAAGCAGAACAAGGTTCCCTAAATCAGAGAGTCTAGCAAGTAAAGTTGGTTCCAAGACACTACCCGAAACATTAGTCGACCAGAGAAGCTCTGTTTCACTAGCTGATGCATAGACACAGAGATTCCCTCTGCTGTTGAACTTTATCAGACCAGATGTATCATTAACAGGACGGTCTCTGTTTGCAACCCATACAATAGTCTGCTCAGAGATTTGAGCATACCAAATCCCGACATACCGGAGCTTTGAATCCCCAAGGCTGAAGAATCCAAATGCAAATCTCTAAACTTCTGATAATATGACATCACCATCTCTCAAGGATTGTCTTCTCATGATGGTATCATTGGAGATACAAGATTGTAGGAGGGAGGAAAAGAAGATGAGGAAGACGATCTTCATTTCTGTGTGTTTTTCTGAACAAGAGGCTGATGTGATGAAACGTATAAATGAGGTGTAGGATTCAGAGCCAAGTGGATCACACATGAACTAAGAACATTAATTGTAAAGTTCTTCTATGTCTTTTGTGAAAATCGATTAGTCACGCCCAGTTCCGATAATTTCTCAAAAGATGTAAGAACTGATTCATGTGACCGTGAACATGACACAGAACTGAAAGAACGCCAACAATAATCATTACGGCTTACATTAATTGATAACACCACTGCATCAATAAGCATATTTATGACTCTTAAGCGTTGAATAAACAGATTTCAAAATCTGAGAGAAAGAATTAAATCACTATGGTATTGTGTTTTTGTTTGCTCAGTATATTCAGATAGTGATAAGATCAGTTTTGACTTTGATGGATTCATTAAATACACAACAACCTTTTGACTTTCTGCAGAAAATTATTCTACTGAAGCCAAGAAGTTTCCTTTTTATTGGATCCATGTTTCTATTTATCATTTATGTGACCACATACAATAACCTTACCAGATTCAACAAAAATTGAAGCTTTAATTCTATAGATTGCTCTTAGATACAAAAAATACAACTTAGTTTATCAAAAATTTCTTTAGTATTAGGTTAATCTCAACTTACAGAGCTAACGTCCTGTGATTTCTGTGATGCTCACATTGTTGACGGATGCTCTTTGGTCACTTTGCCAAGGTGATTCAGCGTCTGGAGAGCCCCTTCTAGCTATAAACGCCGGTTGCTTTGGCTCGGGAAGGTTTGAGTTCTCCGTACTTAGCATCCAAATCACGGTTGAAACACTCGGTCTATCATTTGCGTGATCTTGTACACACAAGAGTCCTATGTGCACACATCTGTGTATTTCGTTTTCAAAACACTCGTCGAGGATGACAGGATCCACAAGAGTGGTGACCTCGCCATCATTCCATAGTTTCCATGCCTAGGAAAGAAAAAAAAGGGAAGAAAACAAAGTTCAAAGATTTACAAGCATTTGTAAGAAGAAGTTTTCATAGATTCTAATTATGTGGACTTACATAAGCTGAAAGATTCAGATTCTGCTCATCATTGTAGAAGCTTGAGTTTCTTCTTCCACTCACAATCTCTAATAGTATGACCCCGAAACTGAAAACGTCAGATTTCTCCGAGAATAACCCTCCCAATGCGTACTCAGGTGCCATATAACCACTGTGAGGTTATACTTTTGTCAGTTATATAATCAACAAACATCCAAAATAAGTTCAGCAAAAAAATTAGTTGGTGAAGCTACTCACTATGTTCCAACCACTCTTAGGGTGCTTGCTTCATCCTCATTCCCCCGGAAAATCCTGGCGAGCCCAAAATCGGATATCTTGGGGTTCAGATTCTCATCTAACAAGATATTGCTGGCTTTCAGATCTCTGTGTATGATCCTCAGTCTTGAATCTCTGTGAAGGTACATAAGACCTCTGCAAATCCCATCGATTATGTTAAACCGCGTCTTCCAGTCAAGAAGTCTTTGCTTATCAGGGTCTGGATTACACAACGAGAGCATTAGCCAACAAGTAAATTAAGACGGAACAGAGTTAAAGCCAGTGAGAAGTTACTACCAAATAGATATGCATCCAGAGAATTCCCTGGCATGAACTCATATACCAGCATCCTTTCTTCTCCTTCAATGCAGAATCCAAGCAATCTCACGAGGTTTCGGTGCTGCAACTTAGAGATCACAACCACCTCATTAACAAACTCTTCGAGTCCTTGTCCAGACGTTGGCGAGAGCCTCTTCACAGCGATGTCTTGCCCTTCTCGTAATTTCCCCTGCAAACGAAATTAGAACCAGTTCATAACTCCAAGATCAGCTTGTAACCTCTTTTACCAAAGAAGTAAATAATGTTTCTCTAAACCTTGTAAACGGAACCAAAGCCTCCTTCCCCGAGCTTGTTTGTGATAGCGAAATTGTCAGTCGCTGCAGCTAAAACTTGATACACGAACAATGGTAGCTCTTTAAGCTTGTTTTGATTCACAGAGATGGCTCCTGACTCGTTACTATTTAGAGCTTCCATCCTCTCAAACAGTAACCTTGCATTTCTGTTTTTCTCTGTCGCATCAAATAGAAAAGAAATGCGAAAAAAAGTTAAAACTATTGTTCAATCTAAAATATCTTTAGAGACATGATTAAATATAACTCTGTCTGACCTCTACGCTTTGCTATATTCCGCAGTGCTAAAAGAACAATCACCGCGAGAAAAAACGTGCATCCTACCAACGCGATTGCTATCACAATTGATCGATTGCTCGAGGATTCTATGAAAGATTGGGTGAGAGTTAGTAAAATGCAGTTTTAGGAAAATGTGGAAACCGATGTGAAACTGTTTACTTACTGAGCTCTGAACCTGCCAGACGGATGTAAAGAGGAACGCCCGATCCCAAAAACTCCTGCATGTCGATCAAGTTTCCGCTCCAGAGAAGACAGCCGAGTCCTGTGTCGTAAATGTAAGCCGTACAGGAACAGTTTCTCAGACAGCTTCCAGGACAGTCTTGTTCGTTGACTTCAGATCGCTGTGGATTGTTGGGCACTTTCATCTTTTTCAATCTCAAGAAACCATCACCCTCTCTACTTCCGTTATCGTCTCTTCTCTGGCACTGCAATGGCGCCTTCCTCACGCATCCCTGAGTCCAGTTTCCTCTGTTCCACTCAGCGTAGCTCCGCGGCTCAAACCCTCTAATGCACTTGCAAGGCGGATCTAACCCGGATTGACAACTGGTGAATTGGCCGCATTTACCATATATATCACAGTTCGTGGGAAACATCAACCCCATCCTCCATTCTTGCTTAACATAGCTCCAGACTTTCTCCACGGCGTACCCCTCGGAATCCAAGAGAAAATGATACAGAGATTCATTATAAGCAAATGACATGGAGACAGACCCTCGGTTGTCATTAGCAAGGGCAAACCCGTAAAGACTGATACGGGAATCTCTTTCCGGTAGTCCGAGAAAGTTTTGACCATTCCACGGGCCGCTTCGCCACACCATAAGATCATCTTTCCAGATGGCAAGCTCCGGAAATGGCAGGGGAATCACACCGGCAGAGTAGCTTCCAGGCGAAGGATCAGACTGGCTTTTCCATGATCTGAGCATAAGGCTCTTCCCTGTTCTTGCGTCAGTGGAAAGTGTCATTGTTGGCAAGAACGCGTTTTGAGGATGCTCGAAACTCTCCCACAGTTTCTTATCCCCACTGTTTGAGATTCCTAGCAGTACGAGGTTCCCTGTATTCAGAAGCCTTGCGTATGTGGCGTTAGCAGCTCCTACTGAACGTGAGACATTCGTGGACCAGTGAACCCGTCCACGACCATCCATGACCACGAGATTCCCGTCTTTGGATATCTTAATCACTCCTGAAGAGTCATTGATCGGGCTGTCTCTGTTTGCTACCCAGACCACGGTCTGCTTCTGCAAAGGAATGTTATTGAACCAAATCCCTGCGTAGCGACCCGTGGAGTTAACCGGACTGAAGAAACCAACCCGGAAAGTGCTGAGGCTGGAGACGAGCGTCTCTGAGTCCTTGAGCTCGGTAGAGAGCGAGACTACATCCACAGCCAAACAAAACCTCAAAGAGAAGAAAGACAATGTAAGAAGAAGAAGAAGAAGGAAATGACCCATGTGTTCTCAGGAGGCTTTCTGTTTGAGAGAACAGTCTTCAGTTATTGCGTATTTATACATCCAAAGAGTTGAAAAAACATTGTCGTAAGTCAACGTTCGTTAGTTTCAATCTTAACCATTAGCACCGACTTGCACCAAACTTGACTTTTCTACTATGAACATTACTAAAGTGTAAGAGACGGTATGAAAATTATTTGGAACCGTCAAAGACGCCTTTTTTTTGTTTGGACAGCTGAATTCAACCGAAGAAATATACAAGACCTTATCGTTCGGTGAAACATAGAAAATCTTTTTCAACCGCTTTTTAAAAGAAACGAACAAAGACATCGAATCCATTCATCTCTGAAGTTCCAGACAGTTTAAAACAAGACCCAGAAACAAGACCATACTTACAACGAAGATCTAGAATACCCCAAACCCCAAACACCAGAGGATGAAGCACGCTAAAGAACACAAACCAAGGGCATAGGAACACTTTCTTTCCCTTCCATGTCTCCTCAGGGAAGTCTCCTTCTACAACAGGGAAGCAGACTCAAGATCAGTCGTCACAGATAAGACATCACTGATTGGTCCAGCTTGTGAAGAAATAACATAACATCCCCATGAACAAACTACTCGAGATGCAATTTGTAGAGGTGAGGAATGAGTTTATAATTCGTTTCTTTAGGCAAGCCTAAAGACATATGACATTTCCAAAACCTATGGAAACCGACTATCCAAGCTTACTAGTAACAGAATCACCATGCACAAAGCTTGAATGAATCACTGAACTCTGGTAACAAACACCCTTGACAGGACAAAGCAAAAGTAGCATAGCCATTTTCAGAGAAAGTCTAACAACAATTAAATGCATCTTCAAAAATTGTCACCCATGTCCTAAGATTAAGTTCATGGCAGCCTAAAACCAATTTTTTTGGAAGATAAGAGTGTATCTGATGTTCATCAGTGAGGCAAAAATAAGAGTAGACATATGTAAGCCCACACTCACGAGCAGTAAATCTCTTGCATATCAATAGGTGCATATGCAGGATATTGATCAATTATGTGGTGACTATAAATTGAAATTGACCTGCATCCGAAGTCAACCTTGCTGCTGCTGCTGCTTATCCGAAGCATCATGGTACTCTTCCTCAGCGACCTCAGGCACTGTATGAAGTTTATCGCTATCTACCAGATTCTCGGCACCATTTTCGCTGGATTTCTCATCTTCTCCGTCCTTGTCATCTGGAAATCTAACAACCACCACCGGACAAGCACAATGGTGGACGGAGTAATCGCTGACGCTCCCTAACCTCCCTTTGCTGCTCCGCTTTGTGGCGCCGAATCCTCTGCTCCCCATTATCAGAGTGCTTAGCCCTAACCTCTCCACCTCCAAACACAGTCTCTCCTTCATGTCGTGATCCTTGACGATGTGGATCTTGAACGGTATATCCGCCTCGACCAAAGGCTGAGCAACGTCGCTGGCCTTCTTGTTCGTGAAAATGTCGAAATCGTCCTCCAGATTCCTCTGAGACTCCTCGTTCTCCGGGTCCCACTGCGGCGACAGGTCAATGGCGCCCCAATCGGCGCCGTAAAGGACGCTCGTCGGCTGAACGTGGAGGAGAACAACGGCGTCGCCTGATCGGAGATAGTTCTGAACAGCCCACTGGACTGCGTAAGCACTCTCGTCGCTCAGATCGACAGCGATCCCGATCTTACGTTGCGCTCCAGCTGTCGGTGTGCCGATCGGGAATCTGGGAGACGACGGCTGCACGGTGACAACAGTCGGCGATTTCCGGTCGGATCTCGGAGATTTTCCCGGCGAAGTCATGCTAATCGGCGATGAAGATGCTTCTGACTTGTAAAAGAGTGTTGTTGTATCTTTTGTAAAAGGTATGAGCTTTTGGCTTGAGTCGCTTGACGGTGGAGAAAAGATACGAACAAAGAGAGGAGTGGACTCTGTACGGTACGGTGTAGAGAATAACTGACCCTTTCTATGTTTTTTTTTGTACTTGCTCTGTTGTATAATTTGGATATTGTTAAGAGCCGTTCGATTGATTGGTTCAGGATCTAACGGCTATAGTGGTGGTAATAAATCTTAGTAACGGAAACACCTGAGAATTGGGTCAAAAAATTCCCAATTTCTTCAATCCATCGAATCTGATACTCCTTAGTTTTTTTTTTTTTTTATTGCAATCTGATACTCTTAGTTACAAACGATAATAATAATAATAAGAATAATAAACATTTGTTTGTTTGTTACCTTATCGGAAATTATAAAGGCTTGAATAGTAAATATTGATTTTTGTGTATGATAACTCTTTTTATTTGTATGTGCCTAAAAAATCAATCAGAAAGATTTTATGCCCCAGTTCAAATGTCAATATTTTTGTGTGCTTGTATTAGTGTATGTTTATATTTTAAAAAGAGAAAAGGAGAATACACGTAACAAACTACACCAATATTATTATTATTATTATAAATCCGGTTAAACACAATTTTTTTATCTCTCTTAATAAACATTCGAGAATCACCAAAATAATAGACAGATTTTTCATGACAGAAATAAATAACTCCGGTATTGTTGACAATTGTTTTCCACATATAAGCATATCATCCAACGTACCACCGACGTAAGTGTTTACGGTGTCGTAATCCTTAACTGCCAAAGCTTTGATGTTCTTATTTTTGTATAAGGGCGAGCTAGGTAGAAATACAACCCTAGAATGATTCCTCCACGGCCTAATGGCCTTCCAAGATATGTTTTCACGATTTCTTTGAGTGGAGCTAGATCGGAGCTCGCCGTTATACTACAGTTCTGGAATGAGAAGCGTGAGTTATGACTCGGATCGTCGTGTGACTGCGTCGTCAGCGTGTTTGTCATGTTCTCTCTGCGGCTTTTGCGCCTGGATTTAAAAGTTCTAAAACATAACCGCGGAGTTGCCGAATATGAATCGACTGTGCCTGTGATGAAGCAGTCCCGATAGAATTGCCGGATTTTTTTTGAGTACAAGGTGTCGTAGTACCCGTCGATCTCCTTCGGCGGCTATAACAAAAGAAAAATAACAATAAGTTTGAACAAAATCATTCCCAATTTTCTGAATAAAACTTATAATTATTCCTAAAAATGTATCATATATTACCTAGTGTGGCGGAGTTCGTGGTGGATTGTCCCATTTTGTTGCTCAGACTGCCGGTGATGAGAGTTGCATCACTACCGTCGCCTACAAGCGTCAGGTTTTTCTTCCTTTGTCCGATGTAAATGGTCTCGTTGTATCTCTCTTTTCACATATATGACATATTTTGTCTTGCTATTATCAGGTGCCGCCTCAACCGCCTCCTCACCATCTTGTAGTTTCCGGTGCCATCCTTGGCAACAACAACGTCGATGTTGCTTTTGAGGGCTTGTATATATAAGAGATACAGAAAATTCAATACAATTGAAAAATTGAGAGAAAAAATAGTATTTCACTATTTACGAATTCAATACTTGTCCGTTGTTTCATTTTCTAAGTACAATAAAACCTCTATAAATTAATAATATTGATACATTAAAATTTTATTATTTTATAGAGATTTTTTTTGGTTTGAACTCTAACAATAACAAATTATTTTTAACAGTGCAAATTTTTTTCAGGAAATGTCGCATCAATGAATTTGGAAGATTAGTCGAACAACATTCATAAACATAAATATGGGAAAATCATTGAAATTAATTTTTTTTTCAAACAACCATCTAAAAGTAAGAGTTTGTCATTGATATATATATCAACTCTATAACAAAACATTAGAAAACAACATTTCTTTTTAGATCGATGTTTAGCAAAAATGTTTATTAAACTAGTGTATCTTTTTGTTTTACTTATTTTTTCTTATTTTTTGCTTATTTTTTGCTTATTTTTGTTTTTGTTTTGCTTTTTTTTTATAGATATAAGAATAGATGAATATTATTTCCATCGAATTATGTATATATTAGTCATTTGAAAAAAGGTCTAATAGAGTTCATATCACTGAGAGAATATTACATGTAAAAATTCAATCATTGTTAAAAGTGAAAAATTGTTTTATCAATTTATTGTTGATGTTTATATATCGTTAGAATCATATTATTTCTAATAGATAAGATCAAATCAAACAATGATAAAAGTCGATATATATAATAATAATAATGTTGTTATTGGAGTTAATATATATGTATAAACTACAAATAAATCTTAAAGATAAAAATATTTGTTAAAAATGAGTTTCGTACGAACGCGCGGATTCAATACCTAGTTAATTAAATAACAAATTTAATTAATATAGTGAGGTTTTATACTTAGTATTGCAAATAATTTTTCTTATAAGTGGAAAAATCCAAAAAATAGATCTTCGGGAAGCAGAGGGAGTATAAAAATGCATTTTGCCATATTAATTTAACATGCAATTCAAAAAAAAAAATTGAATTACATAGCGAGATTTGAATTTGATTTTTAATTACCTTTGGAGCAGAGCAAAAGCTTCAGGTCGAGGGGAGTTAGCCAAGACGGAAAGTGAATGGGGAAAACGAGACGGAGGCAAAAATGGCTAGAACCACTCTAGATCTAGAAACCAAGTCTTCGAGCTTTGGCTTGACTGTAAGTCTAGAGTCGGCGGAGACATCACTAAGACTCTCTAAGCATGTCATGTAGCTTGTAAAAACACTGCTCAACCAAGTGTGAACGTTTGAGTACGACTCAAGATTAGGGTTTCCTCCTCGGATTTTCTCTATCGAATTGACCATCCGATCCTTTGAAACGTCCATCATCTCTCTAGGCAGTCCGCAAAACGGGCCTCGTCTCTCATCTCGTTCGAGAGTGTTCTAGTCTCGTTCACCATATTTATCGCATTTTCGAGCCGTCATAACAAGTTCTTCACAAATACGTGGAGTCAGAGCCGATCTTGAGATTTAGAAATTTAATAAATGCCGCAAGCTAAAGAGATAAAAAGAGTTGTTTTGCAAAAAAAAAAAAAAATCAAAACAAAATAGAGTCGCAAGCTAATGCTTGATCTGCTTGAATTCAGGGCGGGCAGTGCGTACAATAGGTCAAGACGTTTGAGCTTTGATTTCTACATATGAAATTAGTTTAATTATGCACACAAGAATTTTTGTTTTACTAGGTAGTGAAGAATTCCTTTCCACATATGTCTATGTTTTTTGTTATAGATAATATTTTTTTTTGGAAGTTTAAGAACATAATTCAGATGCGTACGAAAATAAATATGTCAATAAAAACAAACTGGTTGATAGTAACTCTGCATGTGCTTATTCGTTTTTTTCTCTCTCTCTATAAAGGTGCTACATTAGGATTATAAACCAAAGGGATATTCGATATTTGGTTTATAAAGGATCACATTATTCTAATGATGAACACAAATATCAAGGAAATTTAGTTTTTTTTTATAATATAGGAATATTATGTTTTACTTAGTAGCAGTGTAGTAATTAAGAGCTATGGGGTGGAAAAAAAAGAAAAATAGATAAATTTTGACATAGAATATTTTTGTGTACTTGGAATATATATAAAAGTAATAAAAAAGATTTATCTGAACCTTATAAATTATATAGTTTATTGATAATTGTATAACTTCAGATCAAATGATTTGGGATATTTTGAATGATAATCTAAATGTTAGTTTAGATATGTTAGTACACAAATATCAAGGAATTTTAGTTTTTACTTAGTAGCAGTGTAGTAATTAAGACCTATGGGGCGGAGAAAAAGAAAAGTAGCTAAATTTTGACATAGGATCATGTTCGTGTACTTGGAATATATATAAAAGTAAGAAAAAAAAGATTTATCTGAACCTTATAAATAATTGTATAACTTCAGATCAAATGATTTGGGGATATTTTGAATGAGAACCTAAATGTTATCAGAATTTTCAAAAGTTAGATTTGTTTTCAACTTTATAAACTAACTTCTTCTATTGTAAGAAGACAACTACAACTCCATAATTAGATCCAAGAAAGTATTTTTGACCATTATTTTACAGTCTGCACTGACGTTTAGAATAAATATTTGTTTTTCAAGTTGTTTGGGTGTAACTTGAATTTGATCAAGCCAATATGAATCCATATATATGTGGTTAGAACTAGCAACCATCATTGCTCTAGCATCTACCTGATTAAATCCCTAGTTCTTTGGTTTGATCTGCTTAAGGAAACACATTAATTATTGCTCGACTTCTTCACATGACGAAGATCCAAACATGTTATATTGCGATGTCAAGCTATGACTATTGCGAGTGGAGTTAGGTTTGACTATGCACAACGAAAAATCCTTAACTGGTTATATAGTACACATAATTAGTGTAGAACAAAAAAAGAAAGTTCTATGCTTTCTACATTTTCTCTAAGCAACGACGATTAGCCCAATTTTTTAATTTTAATTTTATTTTGGAAGAGAAATCACCAAAACATTTTTAAGAACATATTGTCATATTGCCGCTCATCATTTCGCCTAATCTTTATGAGTTCTAAAAAATGTTTTGGTGATTATAATTTCTAAAAATCTTTTGTGCGGCTACAACAATATTTAGAACTCATAATTTCTAATTAATAACAACTCACCTATAATTAAAGAATTTGAGATGCGATTTACACGATGGTATATCAGCCCTTAATTAGCCAGAGTTCTCTTTCTTTAGTAACGTTATTAATTCGGTGTTTGATTCACATACATATCTTAGCGCTACATTTGATGATAAAAAAAACAATTTGTTCTTCTGTTACCTTTTCGGAAATTATTAAATCTAAATTTAAGGAATTCGTATAATTGAGCAGATAGGATAAGATAAACAAAACATCAATCACTCTCAAGTCTCAACTATCCGATATACCAACGTGGCAACAGCTGTACCGTTAATAATGACTGCTTTAGCTGGGTTTATATGAATAATTAATTACCCGCCAAACCACCAACGCTTAAAAAAAAAACAATAAAACTAAAAATAAAGTATCGAAAGGCGTTTCACCAAAAAGGCAAATCCTTTGGAGAAGATATCAAAGATAAAAGAGGAATTAAGAAGAGAGAAAAACCCTAATAAGTTTTCTTTTGTCAATGGCGGAAATGGATAAACCAGAGAGTGGAGGAACCGCCGCAATCGGCGACATTGGAAACGACGGCGTCGGCGGCGGCACATCGGTGGAAGAGAGGGAGATGCTAGCGGAATCGGAAGGAATATCTGTGTTGGATTTCGATCTGCTTTGCTCGACGGTTGCGCTTCAGACTCAGGGGAAATGGAGGAAACTCGAGAGCTCCGAGAGAGAAGATGGGGATGATGATGAATATGGCGGCGGCGTTTTACGGCTTTGGGAAGACGATGTTATGGATTGCTTAGAGGATCGTCATCTCTGCATCGAATCCGCCTGGTGAGGTTTTTTTCTTCTCATATCATCCTTTCATTCAAAAAGCCAATTTAGTCATCGAATTCATTTCCCCTGTTAAACTATTTTCTCCAGAAATTGGAATTTCCAGGAAAGATTTTCCGGCTAAAAGTATGGGGTTTTTTAATATATTTTTTTATTACTTCTATCATCTCCTTTATTCATGTTGACATGTGTTTGATAAGCTAGTAATGTAGTAGGAGCTTCGCAAGTCAAATTTAGGTCAAAAGGTCCCATGATTTGAAAGACGAAAACATATTTTCTGACTAATCTGTTTTTTTGGTCCCCTTGAATTATGGTCGCTAATATCCAACATTTGGTGCATAATGGGACTGTAATTAGAGTAATTGAGTTGTTTATCATTGTTGAAAGAGTGATTATGAATCAAGAGACTTTTATATAATAGTGTTTTTATCTTGTTTTTTTTTTTCAGCTGCCCATGCTACAGATTCGGGAAAAACATGACAAGGGCTGGTTTTGGTTCTTGCTTTCTTCAGGTATAAGATCCTATAAAAACTCCTCCTTGCATTTTTGATGAATACAATTGATCTGTGGCCTTTTTGTTTAGCTACTTCTTAAGTTGCGATCATTGAAAGATGCTGACTTTCTTCTACGTCTTGACCAAATTTTCTGTGCCAGGGTGCTGTTCATATGATTCTTATCGTCGGTGTCCTATTCAACGTTGCAGCTTTTGCTGTAACCAAGAGGCATTGCTTTCTCTACCTGGCTATTGCTTTCGTCTTGTTGCTTGCATCCTACTTGGGTTTCTTCCGTATGCAGATAAGAAAGAAGTTTAACATTAGAGTAAGCACATTCTCCTTCTTTTTGTTGTTTTCTCTGTGAGTGTGTTAAGAAATTATTTTGTCTTTTGTCCTGCATCATGACCTTTTTCGATTCTCTTACTTCTTTACAGGGCGCTGATAGTTTCTTTGACGATTGCATCCACCATCTCGTCTGTTCATTCTGTACATTAACTCAGGTGTGTATTGTTCACATATCATTCCCTTGAAAACAAGATGTATTATCCATTATGCTCTTTTGGTTCAACTTGCTTGTGATTGTGATGCAGGAATCGAAAACGCTGGAGATGAACAATGTCCATGACGGTATATGGCATGGTCGAGGAGACACTCTATGCATAGGCAGCTATCCCGAAGGAAAAGCTTTTCTCGAGCTGCATTCGCCTCCAGTCATTGTATCAGTAATGTCATCTGAACCCTAACAACACACAACAGAGTTGCATATAAACTGAAACCAAGCTCTGCGCCTCCATATCCATATGCATTGGTATCATCATCGGCTTATGGTGCAATTACACCACTGAAACAGAATCATATCAGAAGAAAACTTTCATGTTTGTTTTTGAAACTGTAATATATATAGCAAACATAGGAAGTTCGATTTGAAAGTCCTTTTAGGTTTTAAAAGGAAAACGTTGAGAAGCCATTTGTATGCTAATACTGTACCATTGCCAGTTATGTGAATACGGCCACCTCTTTGATGAGGACAAACACATTCAACCGTTGTAATCCACAGACAAATATTTGGATCATTCAGTTTCTCAGGTGAACAAAAGTTGATTGGACTCCCAGGATATTATGAACTAGAGATCATGGAAATTTTGCTCTGGTACAACAGAAACAATGTGTTGTGTCATTGTGTGGCATTTTGCTCTGGTTCGGTTATGTTTCACCCATGTCATTGTCAAAATCAGACCAGAAAAGCCAAAAGGGAAAAAGACAATTAATAGATATACACAGAGACTCCGGTTTGGTCTCGCCTCCCTTATCTCTTGTCGCGTTCGTCTGGCTTCCTTCGCTGTGATCTCCTCTGAGTTTTGGTTGTTTAGGATTTGGGTTTTATGTGCGTAGCGTTTGTCTAAGCTGCGGTTGTGCCGATGAGTTGGTAATCGATCTCTGCGTAGGTTTCTTGTTGTGGTTGAGTTTGATCTCGAGGCAGGTTTTCCTCGCCCAACGGTTGAAGTTGGTGTCACTCTTCCTAGGTTTTCTTCAAGGTTGTCTAGCAGTTCGGTTCCGCTTCGGTTTTGTTAGCTTTGGGTTTCGGCTGGTTGGACGTCTTCGTCTTCAATTTTCCTGAATTCTACATTGCCTTTCAACCTGGTATTAGTTTCTAGTTTTGTGTTGTTGTTTGTATGCGTTTCATGTAGGATATCATATCCTCTGCTAGTTTATTGCCTCTCTCTTTTGAGCGTTTGTACTCTGGAAGGATTTGATCTTTGATCCTTGCTGGCTTGTATGTTCTTTGAACTTTTTATTCTAATAAAGTCCAGTGAAAAAAAAAAAGATATACACAGAGACATACATGGATGTAAACACTTTATTCAAATTCACCGTGCCATTCTGAGGCAGTCTTTTTCATTGTTTATGTTCACTGTTCTTCGGTTCAGAGAACAAACGGGCGGTTAATACAGCAAACAAACCGCGTAATACAATCTATGTAGTTAGAATGAACCAAAATCCATAACAACAAAAAGCAAAGGGAAGAGAAAAGAATGAAAAATAAACAAGAGGAACACAAGAACATGTACTTTCTTTCTATGTTCTCTCATCCTAAGATGTGTAAAATTTGTCGACTCCTATGATGATGACAAACAAAATTTTGAAAACCATGGAAACCTTTCTTATCCTAGGGCGCCATCAGACCGTCCACTGTGTAAGAAAGAGACTTAGCCCAGTCGGTTTTCAGCACCATTGTCTGCAGCGTGTGCATCACATCATATCCTGGATCAAGTTTCCGCTGCCAACCCTATAACCAAAACCGATCACAATAGATCGAAGCAAACTTGATCTCTTCAGAGTTTATAAACAGTGACTGGATCAAACTAGGCTATAGTTACCACCATGCTCTTAAGCTGTAAACAGTTTCAAAGGCAAAATATTTAAGCTTTGTTTCTATAATAAGCTTAGTTCTCATCCCGGTGCTCTTTAGAAATGCATTTCTATACCAAGTTCCATGAGACTTAGCGTGAACTGAAATATACACTAAATTTTGAAAAAAAACAAAGAAAAGATTTTGACTCACCTCGAGAACTAATGTTGTTACCATCACGGTGCACACATTGCCATCAATATTAACTCTATGACGTCTTACTTTCTCAAGTAATTCGTGCATGCAATCTGCTGGATGTACTAAATCTCCCTCGGGGGTTCCCCAGAATTTGAATGCTTCTTCTACTTCCTGCAGAATATCAACGTATCAGCCATCACATAACAGAGAATTTCGAACGATATCTTCCATACATTTGACAATCCAACTGTTTTCTGAGGTATATGTAACATTGGGGCAAATATATGATATGAGTACCTCGATAAAAGCTCCTGGATTGGGACAATTTTGCTTTCTTGATAATTTAAGTGTTCTCTCAGCAGCAGTCCGGCCATCCCTAAGCGCAACCGCCTTGAAAAAATCAAGTAAGTTCTCTCTGTCGTTCTTTGAGAGTTCCGCAGTCATACCCACATCAAGGAAAACGATGTGTGGCTTCTTCGTCTTGAAAAGGCCTCCACGAGAAGCCTTTTTCCGGACAAGGATATTTCCAGGATGCATGTCAGCGTGAATAAAGTTATCAACCTGAAATCATAATTCACTTGAGATTAATGAGCATCGATGATGCGTATATCAGTTATAAGCGATCTTTAAAAAAGACTACAAAGATGCTAATACCAGGAGCATCTTCAAGAGAGCATGAGTCCCGATGTGAGCCAATCTAGTCTTAATCCATTCATGTCCTTCCATGCCATCAACAAAACGTGCCACACTTTCTCCGTGCTCATATGTCTCCACCAAAACAGCAGGATGTACAAGTGGATACACAGGTTTAGGAAAAGAGACATCTTTCCATCTGCGGAAGTTGTATATGAACCGACTCAAATGAGAAGCTTCCCTCGCGAGATCAACCTGGGACAACATGAAGACACCAAACTGTTGCACACTCTCGTCCAATCTCAACCATTTCAAAGCCGGAATCAAAGTCGATATCTTTGCCACCAAATTAATTATCACAAAATCTCTCCTAATCGATTCACCAACACCCGGATGTCTAACTTTTACAGCAACCAACGAAGACTTGGACTTTTGTCCTGGATACTGAAAACTCAAAGAAGCTCTATGCACTTGGGCAATACTCCCGGATGCCAATGGCGCCTCTTCAAACTCCTCGAATATCTCAGAAAGCTTACGACCAAATGCCTTCTCGATAGTTTTCTTAGTGTAGGCAAAACTATGCTAAGGAGCATTACTGTGAAGCTTTGAGAGCTGCGAGCACAAATCCTTGGGGAAGAGATCTGGTCGCGTGGCTGCCCATTGACCCCATTTGATGAAAGCAGGACCTGCTCTTTCCAGAGTTCGATGGACCATCTCAAGCCATATTTTCCTAAAACGAGGCCCACCTACTTCCACAACCAGCCCCATGAGGATACTAGGAGTGAACAAACAAGCTATATAAAAAGCCCTCCCAATCAAAATAAAGGCCTCTATAACCGAAAACACTAACGAAGACAGAAAGATAGGACCATTCTTTGCCCTTGTATAGAGGGATTTATGAGAAGGATACGGATCTAACGCAAAGCTAGGAACTCTTTGCGCCCACGCTACTTTCCCGCAAGTGACAGCAACGATGCCGGGTATCAACAAATGTGAACGGGTAAGAGACAAGCAGAAGGCTTGAGCAAAATTACTTATACGAGGTAAGCTCCATTGGCGCACAGAATACTTAAGAAGAAGCCTTTTCCAAGCAACTTGAGCTTGATGAGTAACTACATTTCTTGCAGAGGCAGTGGAATAACTTCGCGACAGGTGATTCCTCAAAAAGCTTCCTTTAAGATCTCGAAGGGAAAATGTACAATGCCCATTACTCGGAACTCTAGGAGAGGAAGAGTAAACTCTGAATTGAGGCGACCTTAGAGCAACTGTAACAGCAGTTCGATAGCTTCCCCATTGGGATCCTCTCTCTTTCTGATTCGATAGAAGAGATTGCGAGTGTTTTCCAACGACTCTAAAGATAAAAAATCTGCAATAGCAAGAAACCAATGATGAAATTATCAGCTAAGAAGATAGCCTATAAAAAGGATCCGATCACCGTTTAGACGTATAAACCAATGAAACTCCTAAATTCCGAGACTTTACACATAAATTCAGTATTAATTCCACATTTGGAATCATAAACCAGTCTCCGAGGTAATGGGAAACAAGAAAAAAAGCCGATCATAATTCATGACAGACCCAACAAAATACGAAACTGGATGGGTCTATTAAATTACAATCCCGCTGGATGAACAAACCTTGACATGGCGGCGGCGGTGAGAAACCGCGGCAAGAAAATGTGAAAGCGCCGATTGTTGTTGGGTATGGATCTTTAAAACGTTAAGATTGAGGAGCATTTTCTCATTGACTTCAACTTTGGGAGGGGCAAGGGCAATGATAAGTCGGTCACCGTTATTCCTCCCGGCGTTTATTGGGTTCGAAAATACCTCCCGGAGAAGACCTAAGGCCGACACGGAGAGAGAGAGAGAGAGCGAATAGGTCAGGTCAGAGATTTCGTTAGGGGGGAGAGAGAGAGAGGCCCACAGAGGCAAATTATGGTCTCGTGGGCTTAACGCTAAATTTGATTTAGTCGACGTGTGACATTGTCAACCCAGGCAATGATGTGAACAAACCAACCCTTTGGTCGGTCCGAAGACAACCTGTCGTGACATTTTCGTAACATCTATGTACAGTAAAACTCAACTTTATGACTAAATTTTTTTACAAATCAAAAATATGGGATGGTGTAAGCAAAATTTGGAATGAAATTGACAAATTGGTACACAGAGCTGTATATATTCAGTTATCTTATTAACGTAGATTTGGAATAAAATCGTTAAATCTGTATTTGTACGGTACGGTAGAAAAATCTTAAAACTTTTTTCTTTTTTCCTTTTCTGAATTTGTTAAAATACAAAATCTTAAAGAAAAATATTTTGAGTTTATATTTTTTGTCCAATCGAATACATGAAGAATGTTAACAAGGCATTAAGCTGTCTCGATCTCATTCCTTAGGGTCAAGTCACGGTCGACAAAACCTCTTTCCTTCAATATTAACCGCTTGCTTTTCACCGGATTTGGGCTCTCCGGCGACGGAGAAAAAGCTCCATCTCCTAGGTCAGTTTCCTTTTCCGCTCTCTCTCTTCTCTCTCTCTCTCTCTATTGAACCGAGGTGTGGGCAACTCTGGCCGCCGGCAAAAAATAGGTTAACTTAATTTGATTGATTCTCAGTGCTGGTTACCTGCAAGGAGACGAATTAAAGAAAATTGAATTGAGCTTTAAGAATGGTCAAACTTTGAATCCGAAAAGTTTTTTTTCTTTTTTTGGGGTATGTATGGTTTTAGGATCTGTATTGGCTTCTTGTTAATAAATAGCAGCGAAAGGGATATTGTCACCAAAGGTTTTATACTTTGATGATAATACAGAAAGAAAGCTTGGGACTTTGTACTTTATCTTAGAGGAGGCCAAAGTTAGTGTTGAACTATTGAACTGAGTATTTGGCCACCTGTCATGATTAGTTTTTGACTTTTGATTGCATGAATCTGAAGGCACTGAGTCACTGATCTTTTGTGTGGTTATAGGAAGTGAGACTCTGGTGTTTTGAAAGTTTGATTTTGGCGGATTTCTTGACTGGTTGCTTATGTTTGCAGCTTGTGCGTATTTACCAACACTGGAATTGTAGTCTTTGTAAATTTTAAAGTCCATGAATTTTTGATGAACCCTGCAAATTTGTTACAGAAAAACAGAGAACTTGGTAGCCTAGAAAGAAGTGAAGCGATTAGGGGGTGATTGAAAATCTGAAGGAAACAGATGGGAAGCAGCAATAGAAGCGGAGAACAAAAAAAGCAAATGGCAGAACTGAGCAAAACCCTTAAAGAAGGTGAGAGGATTGTGGAGCCTACACGTAGACCTGATGGTACTCTCCGGAAACCCATCCGGATTCGAGCTGGCTATGTTCCACAAGATGAAGTTGTCAAATATCAGTCCAAAGGTTCTCTGGTATGGAGTCTTTATTCCCTCAACACTGTATTCTTTTCTTGGACTCGTTGTTTCACGTGGAAATGAATCGTTTGAATTTAGTATTGGTTGTGGATAGCGTGATTTCGTTATCTATACCACCCTTATGTCCTTTGTTAAGTCAAATTCTTTCCAGATTTTTGCGCTTGTATCTCGGTTTGTAAGTACGGCATAAAAGGAAGATAAAAACAGCTTTTATTCTTAATTTGCATTTTCTTTGCAATAGATGAAGAAGGAGATGGCCTCACTTGGACCTCCAGGTTATGAACCGGATCCAACTCCTAAACCAAAGACTAAAGCTGCTAAGAGGAACGAACGTAAGAAAGAGAAGAGATTACTGGTATGTGTTTCAACTCTATCAATATGTAAGCTTCATATGCTATGAAGCTTCGTACTCAGTTATTGGTGAACATGATTCCAAATTATCCATCTGCAGGCTGCTGCAGAAAAAGGTAACAGCTCCGAGGATGGATCGGCTACTAATGTGGACAAGGTAGATGCAGTTTCCATTGTGACTCCTAGCAATGGATCCCAATCTGTGGATGTATTGGTTTCTGGTTTGGAGGCTTTGGACGTTTCTTCAAATAATGATGTGCCGCCTCGTACTTCGGACCTTGGAGAAGCACCCATTCCGGGAACTGCCGGAGAAGACACTGAGAAAAGAATACGTGCACTTAAGAAGAAAGTAAGCTTTCGAACTTTACCAGCTGCTTTAATAAGAATAAGACATTTGAAAACGCTTCTGCCTGCGAGATATGATCTTCACCTTCTAGATTCCTAATTGTGGCTAGCAAACCATAACAAGTATTGTTCTTGATACGAGAGTAATACTACACAAGTTGACATTCTAGTGGGTTTTGTGTAATTGTAAGTTTGTCACCTTAACATTTGCAGATCCGACTCACAGAAGCTCAACAGCAGAAGACTGCTCCCCGAGACCTAAACCCTGAGCAATTGGAGAAATTCTCCAAGTTGGAGGAATGGAGGCAAGAACTCAAGGCTTTGGAGGATAAGAAGGCTTAGCTTTCTGCAGAATCGACATGAATTGTCTAGCTTTTAGACAGGTTCTAGCTTTTCTTTTGAAATTGCTGGAACCAATCCAAATTTGTATTAGTGAAAAGGAGGCTGTTCGTAGCTTCTGTCAGAAATCTGGTTATTGAACTAGGCACAATGCCTAAATTCTCATGGGAATTGATGCCACTTTGTGTTTGTGTTTGGCCTTCATCTTAAGCATGTGATTTCAAGTAGATGATGTAAAGTTGCTTTTAACAAACATCAATCGATCAATACCTTAGTTTGAAGAATTAAAACTGTCGCAAACTGTTAGGTCTGACATAGAATCTGCGAGAAACCCAATACTTGACACGATTTTTGTTTGTTCAAAAATGAGACCCAGATGGCCATTAGTACATATGCATACTCATTGAGACATCTAACTACATACATAATTTGCAGCTCTTATCTCTCTGTTATATTCTAAAAAGCCATCTCTACAATTAAAATATAAACCATTTTGTATGCTTGATGTTTCAGTTGATTGAATAAACATGCTTCATGTCGAAAGAGGAGATCCATCACTCTTTCTAATTGCCCTGATGTTCCCGTTCCATAAGAAGGAAGCCACAGGTAAAAAAAAAGGTTGATTATGTGCAAGCTGATCTAGGTTTAGTACTCGTTAAATAATCTGAAAGTTTTAGTTTGGTCTCAAGTATCGCAATATGCTTGTCATGTTGATACACAAGGAAGTATTTATTATTGTAGGGAAACTGTGCTGGCTATTTAGTGAAGGAGAGACAATGATCGTACAGGCTGATTATTGTTGGTGTCCTTTCGGTTCGTGTCGTGTTCTAAATCACATGAATCAGTTATTACATCTTTTAAAAGTTCAAACTTTGACAAATACCCGGAACTGGAAGCGACTGATCGATGCCTACTGCTTCACCTAAAAGCAGAGGAAAACTCTACCGTTAATGTTGTTAGTTCAGGTGAGACCCACTTCGCTTTTAATAGGAGTCAGCAGCATTTATACGTTTCATCAAGATCTAATCAGAAACAAACACAGAAATGAACATCTTCTTCATCTTCTTCCTCCTCCGAGCTTGTGTTGGAGCCAACGATACAATCACGAGAAGACAGTCCTTGAGAGATGGTGATGTCATAGTCTCTGATGGGAAGAGATTCGCCTTTGGATTCTTCAGCTCGGGGGATTCGAAGCTTAGGTATGTCGGGATTTGGTATCTTGAAATCTCTGAGCAGACTATTGTATGGGTTGCAAACAGAGACCGCCCTATTAATGACACATCCGGGCTGATAAAGTTCAGCAGCAGAGGGAATCTCTGCGTCTATGCATCAGCCAATGAAACAGAGCTTCTATGGTCGACTAATGTGTCAGATAGGATCTCGGAGCCAACTTTAGTTGCAAGGCTCTCTGATTTAGGCAACCTTGTTCTACTTGATCCTGTCACAGGGAGAGGTTTATGGGAGAGCTTTGATCATCCTACAGACACTTTTCTTCCGTTTATGAGATTGGGTTTCACACGAAAAGACGGTCTGGATCGCTTTCTGACGTCTTGGAGATCTCCTGTGGATCCTGGTCCCGGAAACTTTACATTGCGGTTGGAACGTAGAGGGTTTCCACAAACGATGATGTACAACGGTCTGATTCCGTTGTGGCGTGGAGGGTCATGGACGGGACAGAGGTGGAGCGGTGTGCCTGAAAAGACACTCAAGTTCATCTTCAACATCTCGTTTGTGAATAATCAGGATGAAGTATCCAACACTTACGGTTTGTTGGATACTTCAGTCATAACAAGAGTGGTGCTGAGCGAGGCGGGAGTACTGCAAAGGTTCACGTGGAACGCGAGGGAGAAGAGGTGGATTGGTTTAAGGCCAAATCCTCAAGAGCAGTGCGACGACTACGCCTATTGTGGCCCTAACGGTAACTGCGATCCCATGAGTAGAGAGACGTTGGAGTGCATATGCCTACCTGGTTACAAACCCAAGACGCCAGGGGATTGGAAATTGAGGGACCCTTCAGGTGGGTGCACAAGGAGTAACACAACTACAACGTGCCGTAGGAGAGAAGGTTTTGTGAAGTTAGAGCGTGTGAAGATTCCCAGCACATCAGCTGCAAGTGTGGATATGAACATTACACTGAAGGAATGCGAACAGAGATGCTTAAGGAACTGCAGTTGTGTCGCTTACGCAAGTGCTTACTACGAAAGTGAAGGAGGACCAACAGGTTGCTTGACATGGCACGGTGATATGTTGGATACCAGGACATACTCGAGCTCAGGACAAGATTTCTATGTACGCGTAGACACGGAAGAGTTAGGTACATATATATACATCTAGTCTGCAACTTGTCAGTTCTAGAACAGGCCTCGAATGCTTACTTTTCAGCTTTTCTAACAACCGTTCTGTTTTATTGCTACAAAGAAAGTGGAAGAACCAGGTCAATGTAGAGGATATCGAAATACTTAATATCGATTTGTTTGCTTGTTTCAGCGCGGTGGAACAGAAATGGGTCATCAGGGAAGAGGAGACTCATTTTGATTCTCATCGGTTTGATTTCAGCCGTAATGTTACTAAAGGAAAAATTGTTCTGTTTTGTAAGGAAGCGAAAAAGTAAGTAAAAATATCTGATGATGAATCTTTTAAGCTCATATGTTACTTGCTTAGCTCACCACTAACTATTGAAAACATGCTCAAGCGCAGAGTCTAAAAGGCATAGAAGATCTGCAACAACATTCGCCCCGAGTTATGTTGATTTTGGAGACTCACTCAGATTTGAAGAACTTCAGGACAAGGCAAGAAATCGGGAGTTACCTCTCTTCGAGCTTACCACAATCGCTGCAGCGACACACAACTTATCTTTTCATAACAAGCTTGGAGAAGGTGGTTTTGGATCCGTTTATAAGGTAAGCCAAAAACATCATCCCCAATGCATATATTATAATTGCAACACTCTTCAATTTTTTATTTTATTTTCTTATTTATATTCAGGGCGTGTTAGAGAATGGTATGGAGATAGCGGTGAAGAGGTTGTCAGCAAACTCGGGCCAAGGAATGGTAGAGTTTAAGAATGAGGTCAAGTTGATATCAAAGTTGCAGCATCGGAATCTCGTGAGGATCTTAGGATGTTGTGTTGAACTGGAAGAGAAGATGTTGATATACGAGTATCTACCAAACAAGAGCCTAGACTATTTCATATTCGGTACGTTCATAGATCATAATTTTCAATAATAGTTTGTATCGTGATTCAAGTTGTCCTAATGAGAAAGATCAATGACTTAGATTCATTCCCACGTTTTATTAGATGAAGAGCAGAGAGCGCTGTTGGATTGGCCAAAACGGATAGACATAATCTGCGGGATTGCTCGTGGAATGATGTATCTTCATCATGATTCGAGGCTGAGGATCATCCACAGAGACCTCAAGGCCAGCAATGTACTTCTTGACAAGGAAATGATACCTAAGATTGCGGATTTTGGCATGGCAAGAATATTTGGGGGCAACCAAATCGAAGGAAGCACAAAACGGGTCGTAGGAACATTGTGAGTTAAGTTAGTCTTTCTCAACCCCAACATAACTCTCCAATTTTCTTTTCAATCTTTAAGGTCGTTTCAATTCGCGCTGCGTAGCGGATATATGTCACCGGAGTATGCAATGGAGGGTCAGTTCTCCGTTAAATCCGACGTGTACAGCTTTGGAGTATTGATCTTAGAGATCATAACCGGAAAGAAAAACAGCGGTTTCTACGATGAGTTTTCGAATCTACTCGGACATGTAAGTAAAAAGTAAAAAGGTGCATTTTGCTTTACAGTTGTGCTTTGGACTGCTAGAAACAGAGGAACAAGGGAAGACCATAAGCAAATGTTGTTTATTCTCATTGTAGATTTGGGATCTATGGAGCAAAGGTGAAGTAGCGGAGATTATAGACAAATTTATGGAGGCAGAGACTTATGATGAGAGCGAGGTGATCAAGTGCATGCACATTGGGTTGCTTTGCGTGCAAGAAAACGCTTCGGATAGACCAGACATGTCCTCTGTTGTGTTCATGTTGGGTCATAACGTCATTGATCTTCCATATCCGAAGCACCCTGCGTTTACTGCCGGGAGGAGGAGAGAAAGTAATGATGGCGGCAGCTCCTCCAGTGCTTGGCTCAGCGGAGAAAACAGGACTTCTGTTAATGACGTTACCCTCACCACCGTTGATGGCCGTTAAAAATATTCGAGTTGTGTTTCCCATTGTTTTAGAGATATCTTGCTTTGATAATAAGATTTACTTTGATGTGAGCTAGTGCATGTGTATATTAGAGTTTTTTTAATTATAGTATAATTTAATAAATTAAAAAAAAAAAAAATTAAATATATATTATTTGAAAAATGAATGATTCGGGCTGGGTTCGAAACGAATTTGGACCGGCAAGTACAAATGTAAAACCACTGAACAAGGGCAGAAAGGTAATTTGAACACCTGTTATCATCTGTGTAAATGGAGAAAACGTATAAATACGTGTCACTGCGGAGAGATGGCGCGGAAGATATGTTTCCCTCAAAGAACAAATGTCAAAGGCAGGAGTTTCTCCCTAGAGAAAGGATATGATCTTAAATTGGATGATGTGGAGGTGAACGGAGATGCCTCCTTTTGGATTTTGGGATGGTATGCTTTCGATTTTATCATATGCTTATACGTTCTCTTCTTTCTTCTTTTTAGGTAAATGTTGGAGAGGTAGAAGCTCAACTAGTTGAAAATGATTGATTATGTTGGATTTATGGATACCATTTCTGTATTATGCTTATTGGGTGCTGCATTTGCTAAATTTAATATCGCCAGTCATCATCAAATTTACCTTTACCTGCTATGGTAAATCCACCTATAAGATTGTAGAGACTGTAATTGCGTGTCATTATCAACTTTATCTTCACCTGCTATGGGATGGTAAGCGTTTCTAGGTCGAATAGTTAGTATATATATCTTGGAGTAGTGTTTAATGTGTCTCATTGAGCTGCTTTCTGAAGAGGATAAAAAGCACATTAGGGTGTATGATTTTTCTTGTGTAAATCTTGGAGTAGTTTTCAATATGTCTCATTGAGTTGCGATTTCAGATCACTTGAATAAACATGCTTCATCTGGAAAATGGAAAATCTGATGGTCATCATTTTGATCTCAGATCAATTGCAATTTTTTCTTAAAAGTGACTTTTGTTTTCTTTATTATGTTTTAATATATCATAATATGCTTGCCATTTAACACATAAGTACGTATTTATTACTGTAGGGACCTTGAGGTGGCGTGTACTGATTCCTGCACAATGAAAGAGGCAATGATTAAATGGACAAGGAAGAAAGGCTTCACGATGTTGGTAACCTTTTTAGTTCGTGTCATGTTCTAAGTCACATGAATCAGTTTTTACATCTTTGAAAGTTCAACCTTTGAGACTTGAGAGATAAATCCGGAACAGAGCGTGATTGATAGTTGCCTGCAGTTAATGTTGTTAGTTCAGGTGAGGCCCACTTGGCTTTTAATAAGACACAAGCATTATTACGTTTCCATCAAACTCTGATCAGAAACAAACACAGAATGAAGATCTTCTTTTTCTTTGTCTTTGTCTTATTCTCCCTCCTGATCCAACCCTGTTTCTCCAACAACATGATCATGAGAAAACAGTCTTTGAAAGATGGCGATGTTATATTCTCTGAAGGAAGGAGATTCGCCTTTGGATTCTTCAGCCTGGGGACTTCAAAGCTCCGGTATGTTGGGATTTGGTATGCTCAAGTCTCTGAGCAGACTGTTGTATGGGTTGCAAACAGAGACCATCCTATTAATGACACATCTGGTCATATAAAGTTCAGCAGCAGAGGGAATCTCTGTGTCTATGCATCTGTCAATGGAACAGAGCCTATCTGGTCTACGGATGTTTTGGATACGATCTCAGAACCGGCTTTAGTGGCGAAGCTATCTGATTTAGGAAACCTTGTTCTGCTTGATCCTGTCACAGGGAAAAGCTTCTGGGAGAGCTTTAATCATCCTACAAACACTTTGCTTCCCTTTATGAAGTTTGGATTCACTCGTCAAGACGGCCTGGATCGGTTTATGACGTCGTGGAGATCTCCTAGTGACCCAGGTTCCGGAAACGTTACATACCGGATAGAGCGTAGAGGGTTTCCGCAGATGATGATGTACAAGGGACCGACTCTGTCTTGGCGTACTGGGTCATGGACAGGACATAGATGGAGCGGTGTGCCTGAAATGACAAACAAGTTCATCTTCAATATCTCGTTTGTGAATAGTCCGGATGAAGTATCAATCACATATGGTGTGTTGAACCCTTTAGTCATAACAAGAATGGTGCTAAACGAAACGGGGATCGTGCAACGGTTCACATGGAACGGGAGGGATAAGAAATGGATTGGGTTCTGGTCAGCTCCTGAAGAGAAGTGTGATAACTACAACCACTGTGGCCCTAACGGTTACTGCGATACCACGAGTCCAGACAAGTTTGAGTGCACTTGCCTGCCGGGCTACGAGCCCAAAAAGCCCCAGGATTGGTCCTTGAGGGATGCTTCGGGTGGGTGCATGAGGAGAAATACAGCTTCCATATGTAATGGGAGAGAAGGGTTTGCGAAGTTAAAGCGCGTGAAGGTTCCCAATACATCAGCTGTAAGTGTGGATATGAACATAACATTGAAGGAATGCGAAAAGAGGTGCTTGAGGAACTGCTCTTGCGTTGCTTACGCGAGCGCTTACCACGAGAGCGAAGGCGGAGCAAAAGGATGCTTGACATGGTACGGCAATATGCTGGATACAAGGACATACCTGAGCTCGGGACAAGATTTCTACCTGCGCGTAGATAAGGCAGAGCTAGGTACATATATACATATACTCTGCAACTTGTTCTGTTTCATTGCAACAAAGGAGATAAAATTCCAAGTACTTATTATATTGATTCGTTTGCTTGTTTCAGCGCGGTGGAATGGGAATGGATCATCAGGGAAAAGGAGACTCTTTTGGATTCTCATCAGTGTGATTGTAGCTGTGATGTTACTAATGATCATTTTGTTACTTTCCATAAGGAAACGACGGCGTAAGAAATTCTCTGATGATGATCTCTTAAGCATATGTTTGCTTACTAAGCTCACAGCTAACAAATTGAAAACATGCACAAGTGCAGAGTCTAGCAGGCATAGAAAACCTTCGTCAACCTTCGCCTCGAGCTCTTTTGATCTTGAAGATTCCTTCACAATAGAAGAGCTTGAGGACAAATCAAGAAACCGGGAGTTGCCTCTCTTTGAGCTTAGCACGATCGCTGCAGCAACTAATAACTTCTCTTTTCAAAACAAGCTTGGAGCAGGTGGTTTCGGACCCGTTTATAAGGTAAGGAAGAAGCAAAAGAGAAATTATATATCTGCAAAATCGTTATCAATACTCCTCCAAAAGATAAATCTTTAAGTTCAATAAGTAGTATGGAATGGTTCCTTTCTATTCAGGGAATGTTGCAAAATGGTATGGAGATAGCAGTGAAGAGATTGTCAAAAAACTCAGGCCAAGGAATGGAAGAGTTTAAGAATGAGGTCAAGTTGATATCAAAGTTGCAGCATCGTAATCTCGTGAGGATCTTAGGATGTTGCGTTGAATTGGAAGAGAAGATGTTGATATACGAGTACCTACCAAACAAGAGCCTAGACTATTTCATATTCCGTACGTTTAGCATCTCCAACACAGTTTCAAATTCTCCCTTCCAGGAAGATCAATGACTTTGCATTTGATTCCCTGTTTTTGTTTTTCTTTTCTAATCGTCCTCTTAGGTGAGGAGCATAGAGCGAAGTTGGATTGGCCAAAACGGATGGGGATAATCCGCGGGATTGCTCGTGGAATATTGTATCTTCATCAAGATTCAAGACTGAGGATCATCCACAGAGACCTCAAGACCAGCAATGTACTTCTTGACAACGAAATGATCCCTAAGATTGCGGATTTTGGCATGGCGAGAATATTTGGGGGCAACCAAATCGAAGGAAGCACAAATAGAGTCGTCGGAACATAGTGAGTTAGTCTTTGCTAATCCCAAAAAAAAAACTCTCCAATTATTGTTCTTTTTCAATCTTAAGTCGTTTAACCTCGCAGCGGATATATGTCACCGGAGTATGCAATGGATGGACAATTCTCCATAAAATCCGACGTCTACAGCTTCGGAATATTGATCTTAGAGATCATAACCGGAAAGAAGAACAGTACTATCTACGATGGATCTTCGAATTTAGTCGGACATGTAAGTAAACAGTTTTTCACGTAACTTTGGGACTGGTAAAAACAGAGGAACAAGACAACGTTGTTTCTTTCGTCTTGTAGATTTGGGCTCTATGGGAAAAAGGTGAAGCAACTAAGATCATAGACACGTTAATGGACTCAGAGACTTATGATGAGGGCGAGGTGATGAAGTGCATACACATCGGGTTGCTTTGCGTGCAAGAAAGCGCGTCGGACAGACCAGACATGTCCTCTGTTGTGTTCATGTTGGGACATAACGCCATTGATCTTCCATCCCCGAAGCATCCTGCGTTTACGGTGGGAAGGAAGAGAAGCGTCACAAATGGCGGCGGCAGCTCAGGTAATTGGCCCAGCGGAGAAACCGGTAGTTCTTTTAACGACGTTACTCTCACCAACGTTCAAGGCCGTTAACAAAACTCCCAAGCCTCTTCTTTATGAAAACCAAAAGTAGTCTAATAGCCATACTTGTTTATGGGTCTATATAGAAGATTTTTTTTTATTTTTCAATGTATGCAAAATTATGTTTGTAAAATTATAAAAATAGTAAGGAAAGTTTATCCGGTAAAGGCATAAGAATTTATTTCGCTCATTCCCTTCTGAATTCTGACAAAAACGAAAAAGAAGGTTTCGCCCTTCTGGGCTGAGCTTAAGTTAGGCCCAAACCTGTGAGCCTTAAGAATTGTTATACGACGTCGTTTTTAGGTCTCAATACGCAGGTAAAAAAAATATCTTATCCCCTCTAATCTTTCGTGAGAGTGTGAAGTGAACAGTTTCTCGCTTTCTGCAATTGCAATGGCTTCCTTCACCACAGCTTCTTCTTCCTCGCTCCTCCCCAAAACCTTGCTTCCCGTAAGCCACCTGACACGCCTCCCTACACTCTCCGGCATCCGTCTACGCGGCACATGGAGTCCTCTGCTCCGGAGTATCTCCGCCGCTGGGTCTCGGCGTCAGGTGGCGATTGTCAAGGCTGCGACGGTTGATTCGGATTACTCGTCTAAACGGAGCAGTAGCAACGAGCAGAGGGAGACGATTATGCTTCCCGGATGCGACTACAATCACTGGCTTATTGTAATGGAATTCCCCAAGGATCCAGCGCCAACAAGGGAGCAGATGATTGATACTTACCTTAACACTCTTGCTACTGTTCTTGGAAGGTTCGTTTTCTCTTCGCAGTAGTTCACTTCGTTGTTGATTGATATCAACTTGACATGATTCTTTGATTGAAACAATGTCGCGCATAAGAAAATTTGGGATTTATGAGTTTGGGTTTTTGGCTAGGTTTATTATGACAGTTTAGAGTGAGGATTTAGTGAACTGAGTAAAGCCTTGAGCTTTAAATTTGCTTTTACGTTGACCTAGTTTCCAGATTTTGTTCATGAACTTATACCTGTAGGTTGAAATCCGTTTATTATGAGTATATATCAGTGTAATTCTTAGCCTGGCTTACTTTAATCTCGTGAGATGTGCAAACATATTGAGCATCTGATATGGCTTGTGAGCAAGTTTTCGGCAAATTGATTGATGTATTTGAACCACTCTGCAATTTACAAGTAATCAAAGTAGAGTAGCAGGGGATCTCGAGCTATTCCAGTTACGCATATGAAAAGCTATCTTGTATATGGGGAAGAATAGAAGAAACATCTGTTTTTGCATATTTTCTTCAAGCTATGCATAAATTGCAGATGTTGTCCATGGTGTGTAGGAAAGTAATGTATGGAAAAGGTGTTTGTGGTGTACACTATATAGCATTAAATTGGGAATCTTGGATGAGGTGGGGAAATGACTGTGTTTTGCATGAAACGACTAAAACCTCGGTTTATTGGTTGCTGATGTCTGTTTTTTAGAGAACTTGGGTGTCGTGCTTCTTTTATAACCAGTTGTGACCATTTCCAGCATAACCAATTCCTTATGTGTCCTTATTGAGTGTACTTGTGTCTATTTTCCAGCATGGAAGAGGCAAAGAAGAACATGTACGCATTCAGTACCACCACATATACTGGATTCCAATGCACCATTGACGAAGAAACATCTGAGAAGTTCAAGGGTGAGTTATTGATCAAGAGAAGCTTAAATCCTCTTACTGAAAGTGTATATGCTTGTAATCGTCGAAAACCTTCAAGATACTGACCGCTCAGTCTTCCAATATTTCACAGGTTTGCCTGGAGTTCTCTGGGTTTTGCCTGACTCCTACATAGATGTCAAGAACAAGGACTATGGAGGTAACCCATCAGTGATTACAATGTGTCTAAGGTCTCTCTCTTCCTGTATCCTGCATCCCTGTTCTGATAATTGTATGGGGTTTTTGTTCGGTTTAGGCGACAAGTACATCAATGGAGAGATTATCCCGTGCACATACCCAACATACCAACCGAAGCAGCGTAATAACTCCAAGTATCAAAGTAAGAGGTACGAAAGAAAAAGAGACGGTCCGCCTCCCGAGCAGCAGAGGAAACCAAGACAAGAACCAGCCGCTTCTGATTCCTCCTCTTGAACGATGATAAGACTGGCGAGTGAGAGATTTTGATCGATCGGTCAGACGGTTAGTCCTTAGCTAAGTCGGATGTAAAATCGTCTAGTATCCAATGATGTCATCATCATTCCTTCTTGGAACACTATTTATGGTTATGTAGAATGGAACTTTTTAACTTGAATTAGTTTTTTAAGCAAGCACGCTTTTGATTTTCATCATTCCTTTTTGGTTCGATTGAGATTTGAGAAATATAATTATATCAACCGTACTAAGTTTTTGTTATAGTTTAAATGTTTTGTATCATCCATGCTTTGTTTAGGACATCATCAATTTTGGGACTAAGATACAAGAATGGTTTGATTTGTGAAAAGACCCATCATTTTGGGTTGGGCCTAATAATTGACAAAAACTGGCGTCGGCATCCCTGAACTAGGTTTCTCTGTCTGCTCTTCTTCTCTTCTCCCTCACGGCAAATCACAAAACTCCAACGCGAAACATGGATTCGAATCCAAGCTCGATGTGGAGTAACATAGTGAAGAAAGATCCTCCTCCAAAGCCTTCACCTAGCGAAGGAGCTCCGGCACCGATTCTCGGGATTGTGGGAAAATGCAGATCGACAAAGGGAATATCTACGGCGGTTGTTGATGCCAGCGCCTTCATTGACGGACGCCAGAGCTTAACCAACTTGGCCGATAAATTCGTAACCGTCCCTAAAGTACTAGACTCCGAGATTTGTGACCCTGTTTCTCTCCGTCGTCTCCACTTCCTCCTTCCCTTCACAATAGAGAAGAGGGAACATTCGCCTGAATCTCTCAGTAAAGGTACATAAAATATGTTTGTGACTCTCTCTCCCTATTGTTGGTGAGTTCTGTTTTTGTGAAATTTCTAGACAAGCTTTAAGAGGTTTTGGAATGACTTTATACGTCTTATTTCTTGCATCTCTGTGCAGTTACTAAATTCGCAGAAGCTACTGGTGATTTGCAAACTCTGTCTAAGGCGGATCTCAAGCTGATTGCTTTGACATACACTCTTGAGGCTGAGGTTCATGGGACCAAACACCTCAGAGATGTTCCTCCACCGATTCAAACTGTTAGGGTAAAGAGAGTACCTGAGAAGGAATTACCTGGTTGGGGCTCCAATGTGGCTAACTTGGAGGAGTGGGAGGCACTAGAAAAAGACACCGATGAAAAATCCAACTCCAACTCCAAAATCCTTCCGTTGAAAGACATTAGCATGAATATCATCCCTTCAGACAACTCTTCTGAGGTTGGTTCTGTTGTGTCTCATACTGAGCATCAAGAAGAGGATGAGCAAGAAGGTGAGAGGAAGCATGAGGGTAAGATGGTAGTGGAGGGAATAGATGCATCTCAGGGCCAATTTGATGATGAAGATTTTGGTGATTGGACACTAGCAGTTAGTAGTAATACTCGCAGAAAGTTTCTTAGAAGAAAGGCGAGGTGGGAACGTTACAATGCAACTCAGCAAGATCAAGAAGCTGACAAAGCTGGAAACGTGATTGTGGACACTACTGATCTGCATAAACAGTCGAATCAAATCATTAAAGACGCAAATGAAAGCTGTGAAAAGGATAGCGGAAAGAACGATGAGGATCCTTCGTCTATGAGGTTGGAGGAAGGTTCATCAAAGGCTCTCCAAGAAGGGCCTGAAGAGACGAATGTTGAAGCAACTTTGATCAACGGTGAGGATGATATCGAAGTCGATGTTGTAAATCAAGAGTTAGAAGAGTCCATGAATATCACCTTGTCTGAGTCCAGTGTAGCTTGTTTAACCGGTGACTATGCAATGCAAAATGTTATCCTTCAAATGGGTTTGCGTTTGCTTGCACCCGAAGGAATGCAAATTCGCCAACTTAAGAGGTATACACTTAAAGACACGACACTTTTTATAGCATGCTCATGAGCTGAGAAGCATTTGCATCTTAGGTGGATCCCGCAATGCCATGCTTGCAACACATTTGCCCCGGACATTCGAGACATTAAAAAAGAGTTCTGTCGAAAGTGCGGGAATGTTGGCACACTACTCAAGGTAGAGGCTACAATAAGCGAGAATGGCACCATCGTAGCTGCGCGTAAACCGCATATTTCACTTCGAGGGACCAAAGTAAGTACTCTTTCTAAGCAAAAAGATAACCGAACTCTTCTCTTCTTTATTTCACTTATTATATTGAACCGTTATATCTTGTTATCTTCTTTCTTTTTTGGCAGTTTTCGATACCAATGCCTAGAGGAGGAAGAGACGCAATCACCAAGAATATGGTTCTACGGGAAGATCAGCTCCCTCAAAGGTTTCTCCATCCCAAGTCCAAGAAGAAAGGAAGCAAACCGGTTAGTACAATACAACCTCTAAATCTATATAGCCTTTGATTGAAAGAAAAACTTCAAGGTAATATCTGATTTGATTATATTGTTGTTTTTCAGGGAGATGAGTATTTTGTATCAGAGGATATGTCCATGAACCATCATAGTTATAAAAAGGCACCACTGCAGCCTCCCGTGAGAGAATCTATGGCGGTTTTCAGCCAGAAAAGGAACCCTAATGACAACCATTACTCTCGTTCTAGGCACTGATCTCTTGCTTCTCCTACACAACAACAAAGCAAGGAATGAAATAATCACACACTTTATCAGGGTTTAGCATTATACAGGTTTCCAAATTGTGGCTCAAATTGGTTTTTACCATTTTGAACCTCTTATTTATAACAATGCTTTGTTTATTGATCACATCAGTTTTTTCTCAATAATACTAACAACAATGGGTTCGGTCCGGTTGTGATCAAAGGTATTCAGAAAGTTTTAAATCAGAATTATGGGTTCGGTTTGATCTCTCTGTCTACCACTGGTTTTCCCCACGTTTTCTTGATACCATTTTCAGACAAGACAAGAAATTGCCTCTGCACACTGCATTTACAACTTTATTTGTAGGGTCCACTACACACTCGTCAGCATCTACATCACTCGTCCCCACCTTATCAACACATCACATGGAATAATACACCTCACACGGACTTAAAACAAAACATTTCAAATCACTTTAATCAGTGCTCCACCCAATCTTTTCAACAGCAGATACAAGAGAGACTACGATCAAAATCCATCGTTCAAGCTCGCAGATGGCCAATTTCTACGAGCATTACCAGATCCCATACGATTTCAATCAGGTTAATCTCTATGATCATAATTATTATTACGATAACAATCAACAGCAGCAGTTTGCTCCCGATCCAATGAGTTATGATAACTGGAATGGATCTGAGTATGAGACAGCCTCTGCATCTGTTGCATACTCTGTTTCAACCATGTCTGAGCCCAACCACTTGTTCTACGATCCCAATTTCTACACGACCTACGAATCTCCTCCTCAGTTTAGGATCTATTGCTCTGTTCAAGGCTTCAACGAGCCGGAATTCGACGAATACGATCCCACGCCGTACAATGGTGGCTACGACATCGTTTCAACCTACGGAAAACCTCGTCCTCAGTCTGTGGAAACTTGTTACCCTTCTTCAACCGCTGCTCTGGGAAAACCTCCTTCTCCTCCGGAGATTATCGCTCCTGTTCCTCTTGGAATTTATGATGGTGGTGAAAAAAAGCTTGTTAAGAAACGTGTAACTTTCTCTGAACCGTTAACGGAATCCAAACCATTGGAAACCATCAAAGAAGAAGATGATCATGAAAAAGAAGAGGAAGATGTAGCAGAAGGAGAAGATGATGATGATGAAGAAGAGAAAGAAGAAGATGCTGAGGAGGAAGAAGAAGATGATGAGGAGCAGGAAGAAGAAGATGAGGAGCATGAAGAAGAAGAAGAAGAAGTTAAATCTGAAACTGTTGATAAAGGAGAAGTGAAAGCTCTGTATATTCCGTCTGGTTACGGCTTAGAAGCGACTGACCTCTGCGAGGTGATATTCGGAGGTTACTTTCCTTGTGTGTTACGTAACAAAAGACGCCAGGAAGATGAAAAGGATCGTGCGGCTGGTGTTTCTTGCTGGGAAAGCAACGATTCTGATCCGTGGAAGACCACTTCCGACTACCTTTTCGGGGATTCGTATCCATACGGTTATGAGAATCGGGTCGAAAGAAGTCAATTCGAGATCTCCTCTTATGGTTACCAGAGGTATTAACCGGAGTTATCATCTGATGTGTCAAAGTGAAGTAAGAGCAGCATTTTTTTTATAATTGACGAGGCTGATTTATCACTGATATTCGATCGAGGTTGATCAATAAATGTTTTTTTTTTTTTTGGGTCAGAATCAATAAACCCTAAATGTTATAAAAACATTTCGTAGACAACGATGGATAATCACTCCTCGCTATCTCTACTTCTATTATAAGAATATATTTTAGTTTTTTCAGATGAGCTCATATTATCATATCAAAAATATCCGTTTTTTTAACAGATGTTTAGGAAAGGGAGGAAAAAGTAGGAAAATGTTTAAATAAATAAACCTACAAACAAGAAGCATGAGACCTATGGTTCTTCCGCTACTGTTTGTGAGATAAACAAGACTTGGACTTACGCTAAACCGATCGGCTATGTTGAATTTCAGATACGACTCCGCCTGAAACCGATCATGGCTTCTTGAACCATCGACGACTACTCCCCCAACGCTCATGCCCCACCCCATTTCATCCTCTGGCTTGTCTGTAATGGACACTGACCATTTCACTTGCTTCTCTCTCGAGTTCTGAATTTCAATCCATCCCCCAATCCTCGTAGACTCGTCCATTTGAGAGTCTAACCTCAAAGCAATGGAACTAGAAGAAACACGATTCATGCTTCTGCTCATCTCCAGAGGCGGTGCTGATGATTCAGGCTCCATCGAAATACGGCGCCTTAGGAAACTTACTGGAAATGTAATGGCTCCAGCAGATTGGAGGTAGCTAGTTGGTGATATAATTTGGTGACAGCCCAGTAGAGAGAGTTTTACACCTCTCATAATGTCGCAGGTTACTTTCCCAAAAGTTCTGAAACAAGGATTCGTTGCATTCAAACCTTGTTCAACTTCAAGGTTTGTGATGGATTGGGCCAGTGAAGCAGCGACGTTTGACTTTCTGACTGTTAACCCTATGGCACTACCATTACGTTGGTTTAAAAGAGGTGGTCCAAGTTCGGAAACTTCTGTAAGATTCATCCCCTGCAAGACGGAGGTAGTTGTTGTATTAGTAGATTCATCAATAACAATAATGCATGAGAAAAAATGGTTAAAGAAAGAAAGCAGGAAGAAGAATTCAACATGTCATTGGGAGAGATAAAAACTTAAAAAGTAAGCAAAAAAGAAACCATAAAACCGCCAAATTACCACATAGATGATTAATGTGAAACTGGCGTCAATTTTGAGAATTGAGATTCCAATTGTTTACCCTTTTGTAATGAGCCAATCAATTTGAATGCAGAAGATAAAACCAAAAACACACAACAAATACAGAAACAAAATCTGCAACAGTTGGTGAATACCATTACCTGGTAAGAAGACACTACAGCAGCATCAATGTCTCTGAAATGCGCGCCAACAGGAATAGCAACTGCAGAGAGCCAATCATTAATCTCTGCCTTGTAGAAGACTTTGGCTAGAGACAGCTGGTTCCCTGGAACCTCTCTGTGATTTCCTTCCCCTTTGTATCCAGCAACGAGCTCGGCTACAAGCCTATCTGTCTCCCCAAGGCTCGTTTCAAACATGAACCTAGAGAGCAATCCAGGCCTCACTCCTTCTCTGTCGAGCCCATTGAAACTCTCCTCGTCAGTGTCTCCCATCAGCAACATTGCTCCAAGGACATCAACCTCACCCTTCACACGGGTGCTAGTCTCTTGGAAAGGACCTCCTTTTGATAGCTTATAAGAGGAAATGACTCGCTCCACTTTCTCTTGCCTGTGTCGAAGTTTCATCAGATCCGAGAATGCTTCTCGTTGTAATCGCTTCAGGATTTCAATCTGAACATAATTCCCAAATTTTCGTAAGGTCAAAGATGACGTTTTTCTGAATCACATTACTGATATATATTTGAATTTTCTGGCCCAGAAGAAGGGGAGTGGTAAAACAACAATACAGAAGCTCAAATTAGAGAATTGATAAAGCTAAGTTATTAAAGAACACGCTGGATAAAGCTCTCAAAATTATCAATTTTCTTTTACGCATTACATACGTTTCAAACAAGAGGCCGATTCCAAGGAGGAGTAAAGGGGATGGATGAAGATAGCGGATTCTCATGGAAGCCCAAGTGGTACGAGACAAAGTCCTTCACTTTTTCCATAACCAAAGCAGTGGAGATATTGACAAGAGAATCAAATCCAGCCCGCATGGCATACCCATGAATCTCCTTGCCAATACTAATCGACCCCAAAGCAGAGACCGCAGGCAAAACAGAAACAATGGTGATAAAACTAGGCTTCGGATTCTCCTCGCACATTTCGGGTAACCATGTCTAATGCCATCCTAGCCAGTCCATTCTGCGAATACCCAGAATCCATTGTATTCCATGAAACCAAGTCTCTCTCAGGCATTCTATCGAACACCTTGCGTGCCTCATGAACCTGCCTACACCTTGGCATACATACTCTCAAGCCCAGTCATGGCGAATAAATCAAACGAGAACCCACTCTTCACCAACAACCCATGAATCTCCTTTCCCATCCTAAGATCCGCCTCGTCTCCGCAAACTTTCAGGAGATACGTGAAGTTGTACACAACGGGCTCTACATCGTCATACCTCATTCGAGCAAAACAAGCTGACAAGCTTCGTCTGGAAAAGATGCTCGTGATAAAGACCATTCTTGAAGACGAGAGGCAGAATGTGACGGAGGTCTTTCAGAGAAGAGCATCTCTCGAGGAGAAGAGCCGCCGGGTGCTCGTAGACATTAGCCGGAATGTAAGTTCTCCAGGAAAGAATATCACGATGGTGAGACGAAAATGACGAATTTGGGATTCGGGGAACGGTGGGGACATGCACCAACTGCGAGCTCATGGTTTTGTTCTACAAAATCAAATCTTCAATTGATAATTTCTTCAGGTCCCAAAATCTTCTCTCGATTCTAATTTTGCTCTTTTCTATAGAAGACAAACATATCAACATTTGCTCCTTCATGTTGATAAAACAAACATCAGACATTATCGTCAATGTCTGGATTTCATTGATTGACAGTGACGTAAGCTGATTTGCTAGAAGAAGATGAAGTGAATAAACTCTTTGGCTTTGAATGGAGGGCAGATTTTAATGCAGTACAAATGCAGTTCATTTAAAAAGTGTCATTCATCATTTTTTATTACAGAACAAAAAATACTAATAAAATATTAAATATCTGCATGCAGATTAATATATGTGTAAAAATTTTGATCTGCATAGGAAAAAAAAGATGGAGGCTGGCGCAAGCTGATGGCCAATAGCATTTAAAGTTTTTTTTTCTTTTTTTCTCTCTCTATTAATTGCTTACAAATAATCTTATTTTCTTTAACTTTTTCATTCAATTTCAAAACAAATAAATTCTGCTCAAAATAAAGGTTTAATTTATTTTTTCGTTTCTAGTTTAATAATTTATTTAGAGACTATTTTTTAATCATATATAAAATATATTTTTATTTATTATCGTCAATAAATATTAATAAAAATATTTATATTTATTTTACATATTAAATTTATAATTTCTAGATTCTTCCCAATTTAAGATATATTATATGATTTTTATTTCTTCCGTTTGAGCAATATTTTATGTATTAATTATCTTCTGATAAATATCAATAAATATAATAATATTTAAATTAAAAAAATAATATATATATATATATATAAATCGTTATAGATCTATTTAATTTTTTTTTAATCTCCTTCTTAACACTTATATATCTGTTTTTTTTTCATTTTTCTATTAACTCTAAATTAGCTATAAATGCTAGATTTTTCAATTAATTACTCACTTTCATATTTGACAACCAAATCTATATATCCGAAATTTAATCGTATTTAATTTTTAGATAATGTTTACATTTTAACCGTATTTATTAAAACAGTTATATTTATTGTATATATATAAAAATTGATTTTTTTGTTTTAGATATTTAATTTACATCATTTATATGTTTTTAACGTTAATCGAATATAATAATTTGGTTAATTTGTTTGATCTGCTAGATTTGCGTTTGTTCTACTTGATCTAAATTATCTGGTTGATTTGTATTTATTATATTATTATACTATTTAATATAATATGATTATTTACAGATCTGCATTTGATTTGTATGATCTGCTTGATCTGTGTTTGTTCTGTTTGATCTGCATGATCTGCTTGATCTGCATTTTTTGATCTGCGTCACCATTCGAAGCCTTTATAAAAGTTTGAATCTTTCAATTCCCAACACAATATTTCCTACCAGCTTCGAAAACCGGATGAAGTTAGTTTTTGTACGAAGACAATAAATCGGATTTCATGTGATACGACATCGTTTCAGAAAAGGAAACCTTCCTTTAATTATATAATCATTTATGTTTTTTTATAATGATTTTTGAACTCTCTACACGTTCTTATTTTCAATGTGAGATTTTTTAAAACATACTCATATTTATTAATCATTTAAGTAATTTATATAAATGATAAAAATTTGAATTATAACACATGTATAAATGAATCTATATATTTTTTACTATATGGATGTTGTGATGATTTTTTGTTTTTACAAAACTAAGTTTAAATAAAAATAAGAGAAGAAATATGGTGAAGAAATATGGTGTTTAAAAAAATAATTAGTATGGTATATTTTTTGGTAAAAAAATAGAAAGAAAGACAATATCTTCATAAATTATATGATGTTTTCTTCATAAAGAAAGAAAATATTTATAATATTATTTGTTTTTAACATATTAAACTATTTTAATATTTTGAATTTTCGATATAATATTTTTAACTTGTTATCAAGTTTAAATATTTATATTATTTGTTAATTTATGTGGTTATATTAAAAAACCATATTAAACCAAAAAAATATTTATAAATATTGATGACTATTAAATCAAGTTTCTTGCTTTTTTTTTTATCATTTATGTTCTTTTTATAATGATTTTTGAACCATCTACACATCCTTATTTCTATTGTGGTACTTTTTAAAACATACTCATATTTATTAATGATTTGAGTAATTTATATCCATTTTAAGAAATTTGAATTATAACACATGTATTAAAAAATATTTTTTTTTAATATATGGATGTTGTGATGATTTATTTTTTTTAAAACCTAAATTTAAACAAAAATAAGAGAAGAAATATATGGTTTAAAAAATAATTAGTATGATATATTTTTGGTTAGAAATAGAAAGAAAGAGAATATCTTCATAACTTAAATGTTGAATTATGTATAAATTATGTATAAATAAATGATATAAGGAAATTGATTAAAAAGTAATATAAGGAAATTAGTCATAAATTATATCTTTATAAATTAAATGTTTAAATTAATAAATGGTTAAAGGCATATAATGTAATTACTCTAATCAAAAAAGGAAATTTGTATTAAAATAATTAGAGAATAAGTGTGATGATGACACATCAGCAAAATGACACCACTGTAAATAGTTCAAAAAGTAAGTCTACTCTTTAAAAATATTTCTCAATTAATATATAGGGGATTTAATTCGAGACGGAGAAGCCTGATGTAATATATATTATACTATATAATACTACTATATAATATTAGTAGTTAATGTATGTGGTTTTACCATGCACATTTTCAGTATTAGAATGCTTAACGTATTCCATGTATGTAAAATTTTATATCTCCTAAAATGTAAACTTCATTAAATAGATCCAAGCAGCCTTGCGGGATCTAGAGGATGATCCAACAAGTATATTTTTTCCACTTCTTTTCTCAATTTATTATAGACCTCAAATTTTTTTTTGATAAGTGTTATTGGAATTAATGGATTCATACTTAATAGAATTAATTAAATCAGAATTATTTTGAAACTAAATAAAAATGGCAGTCGATGAATATATTTTCATCGATTTGTTTTTCTAAACTTATTTTGAAACTTAATGAAACTGGACATAATTAAGTCACTTAATGTAAATAATTTCGTTGGCCATTATTTTTAATTTTTGAAATAAATAGAAGTAGGTTTATATTATCCTATTTTTTATTACTAATGATGCATAATAACTGTATGTTCCAAAGATACAGTTAATTTTCATTTGAAACAGGACTACGTTCTTACCTCTGGTTACCATTCATCCCGCTAGTTGTAAGTACAAAAAAAACTATTGTAACGATAAACATTTCTTCGGTTTTGTCCAACTTTTTGGTTTTAACATAATGAATGTAATCTTCAGGTGATTCTCCGGGTGATTTTAATAGTTGGAACACATATTTTGTTTTTTTTTTTTTTTAAACAAATTTTTTTTCTTTTTTTTCAAAAATCATTTTTTTTATTATTATAAAATTTTAAAACATTCAAATGGAATATTCTAAGCTAATAAAATTCTTAATTTAAATTAATGATATATTTAATATTAAAATATGTTTAAAATCCTCAACAAAGTTTCATTAAACTTACTTTAAGCCTTAAAAAACCAAACAAATACTAGTTTAACAGAAGATGCGACGTCGTCTACACCTTCGGCATATATATGCCGTGCCGAGAAAAAACCAAACAAATAATAGTTTTTAATAATAACAAATAATCAAGAGAACTTGTAATTTGTGGGAACATCGTCTTTTTCATCTTACTCTAATCTCGATCCGACAAAAGAACAACTTCGATAAAAAAAATGTTGTTATACTAAAAGACTATTAGTAAGTTATACTTTCAGATTAGAGATTTGGTGAATTATTATACATCATCTCACGATTAATCAGGTTTCCATACTGTATAACCAAAGCCGAAAATGTCAAATGATTGGTGGAGCCATTTGAATTGAGAAAAATAAAAGAAATAGTATACGATTAATTTAGTACTTTTCCTTTGCTTTTCACAGTGCTTGGAAAAGAGTAAAGATTACGTAAAGTATTTTCTCTTTGCGTTTTTCGCGGCTACAGAAGACACATGTATATCATCATGACTACAATTTTCTGACATAATACATCGTTTGTCGAGAAAAAAAAAAACAAAACAGAGAAGACACATGTGTACAAGTTGAAGGCAGGTAAAAAGTATTACGTATAACAAAATAGTCAAAAACATACATTTATTCACCGGATACATCACAGGTATTAAAGGCTCTGAAAAGATATATTTTCACACACGTTTATTAACTGGATCTCACAAAAGGGGCTCGTCTGAACAAGGCCCATAAAGCAAGTGGCCCATTTGTTTCCGGTCAGTTGGTTTTATAAAAAAGTAAAAACAACAATAACAAAAAAAAAAAAGTAGATACAACATGTGGAATCGTCTTATTATTATTTGATAGGTAAATTGATTTTTTTGTTTAAATTTAAATTCGAACTCATCAATACATTATCATTCAACTGATTTCAAAGCAATCTATTTGACTTATTAACCCATTAATTCATTAGAACCAATAATTTCAGTACATTCTATTGGGATGTCCCATTAGTATTTACCAATTGTGATACTACTAATAATATTGCTAAGTATATAATTTATCTCAAATTGAATTTTTAGATATTATGCTACCATTCCATCTTCTCACATTTCCTAATAAATACAAAAGTTTATATGTGAATGTTTTTTCATTGTAAAGCGAAAATTCACGGCAAAAATGAAACGAAAAAAACAGGATAGACTGAAAATTTTGAAATTTTTACTACCATCCTATCTTGTCACATTTCCAAACAAAAACACAAATTTATATCATATGTGAATGCATTTCTATTACAAAGCGAGAATTTATGATTTGGGATGGAAAGAAAAATCATAATAAGTTGAAGAAAAATATGAATAAAAAGTAAAGGTCAAAGAATACGAAAAAGACGAAGAAGAAATAAGAATTATTTTGTTGGTTTCATGCTTTTTCTTTGAAATATTTGAATTATGTGTGTGTTGTATTTCTTGCAATATTTATTTTTTTCCAACATATTAAAACATTTTTTCAAAATTTGAAAAAATTTACAAAACATATCATTCGACTGTGCAGACCAATCACTCATTTATTATAAATGCGAAATTTTATTATTAAATATTATAATTAGCTAATTTTTTAATAAAAATCTTGTATATTAGTGCAGGCCAGCCACCTAATCACTAGTACTAATTAAAAGGTTAAACTTACATTTTCGAAGTGAAAATATAAAACTTAAAGACGAATAGAAAAAGTTCTTGGATGTAAATTTTTGTAGTGAAATCTTTATACGTGACTTGATACCACATAAAAATATGGGTTTCACTAGTGTGTCAAAAATAACGGGATAACTAAATAACAAATTAGCAAAATTATTAACAAAGAAAAACTCAAAACGAGATATACGGCAAAAAGTTATGATTTATTAAATAAATAAATATTTGTCTTAATGTTGTAAATGTATTTATTTGATGGGGTCACGTATTCAAGAAGTGAAAATGTAAAAAAAAGTTACATACTATTCAAGGCTTGTTTTTGTTTTCTTGTTTTTTTTTTGATAAAACCATCTCCTAAAATCCAAGTTAACTAAATAAAATAAATTTGCGCAAAAAAGTTGAAAGTTAATACCAAACAGGGAATTTTCAAACAATTGTGAAATTTAATACCAAACAATTGAAACTTCTATGTTTTTTAAGGACGATACTGTGGAAAGAAATCTTAGGAAAATAATATCTCGTATTCGAACAAGAAAAAAAGAAAAAAAAAAGGAAAATAATATCTCGTATGTGAGCGCTATGAGCAAAAACTCTGCTTGTTTTTGTTGTGATTTTGACCCATTTTTTCTGCAATTTTTTTTTTTTCCGGTTATAGTTCTTGCTGTACTTTGTTTTAAATTGTGAGGTTTTGGTCTTTTCATTTTCTCTTTCTCTCAGTAATTTTTTATTAAAAACAAAAACTTGTATAAAATTTAACATTTATAGTAGTATTTCTATGATCTCTCCGTTTCAACGGATTTTTTGTTTTCTAAATCCTTTCGCTTCTATATTTCAAATTCCGTCGGTTTTTGTGTTTCAAACTTCTCCTCGTCTCGGTTATGCTTAGATCTCCTTCTTAAGAGTACAAATCTTTACTTGCCGTTTGAATGGATTTATGTGTAAAGTGTCTCTGATTTGAAGGAAGGACAAGATGATGGATTTCTTCGATTGATTAAGGACGGATTCAGCAGAGTCGAATGACGAAGGATCTGTTTCCTTTTGAAATCGAGTCTTCTCTATTCTTCAGGTTTTGTTGTTAAAATGTAAGCAAAGAGCAATATTGGGCTCCGATTCCTTTGTACTAGCCCATCTTGGGCCTTATTAGTAAATAAAAATTTTGGCCGGTAAAAAATAAAATCAAAGCCGAAAACAGAAATATAAGAAAAGAGAAAAAAAGACGTAGGGTTGCAAAGAGAACTTGGTCCGAGTCTGTCTCTCTCCGCCGTCTGTGAGAACCGGATCGACTTATTGTTCTAAAAGAGAAATCGACTCCTGAGGATTAGCAAAGCCGGAGGAGGAAGGATTTGATGCGATCCTTGCGTGAGGTACTTACTGTAATAATAATACTGTAGTTATATTAATCTCATCTTTTGTCAGTGTGTGATTTGATTTGATGAAATCCGTAGTACATATTTGGTTTGAGATTTTTGGTTTTGATTTATTTATAAAATAACAAATTAAATCTCGATAGAGAGATTATAGGGTTGAAATTTCCATTTCCTTAATGGAAAGAAACTGACTTGAAATTTTCCTTTTTTTTTTTTTTTTTTTTTCTAATTTCTAGCTCGAGTCAGTTGCTCTCTCGTCTCGTCTGTATAAATATTTATAAACCATCGGTCGTCTCTCTGGATCAATTAGAAGAGACGAGATACAATGTTGAAAAGACATGGCTCGAGTGTTGAATTGCTACCCCACGATGTCCTAGAGCTCATCTTCGAGAGACTTCCCGTGAAGCCTCTGCTGAGATTCAGGGCTGTATCCAAGAAGTGGAAAACAACAATCGATTCCCGACGCTTCCAGGAAAGACAGTTGATCCGTCGTAGGCAATCACGAGGTTCAGATGTCATCTTCGTGTACCTCAGTGATTTTGGTACGTTGGGTGATGACGATGGTCAGGTTCCCTACTTCGTGGGTCAGGACACAGGTGCTCCAAGTATTGTGTTGGGGTCAGCAATAGCTTCTACGGTCAGGGTCCCTACTTCGGGCAGCATGTTCTGCCGTAATAGTTGTGACGGTGTAGTATGCCTCTACTGTCACTACGAACCGAGTGTCGTGGTGAATCCCGCCACTAGATGGCATCAAAGTTTTCCTCTTTCCAACTCTCAACAGCTCATCCTCGACAGGCATGATAGAGGAGAGTATTATTTGCCAACTCCTAGGCTCGGATTTGGAAAAGACAAATTCAGGGGCACGTATAAGCCGGTTTGGTTGTATAATTCATCCGATTTCGGCCTAGACAAGGTTACCACTTGTGAAGTATTCGATTTTAGCACCAACGCGTGGAGGTACGTTGTCCCTGCTTCTCCTTGTCGGATAAATGATCGTTATCCCGTGTATTTAGATGGGTCGCTTCATTGGCTCACCGCGGATAAAGAATCCAATGTGTTATCTTTCGATCTTCACACGGAGACTTTTCAAGTCATCACTAAAGCTCCCTTTGCCCATCCACGTGACCCCCGTGACGGTTTCGGCGACATGTTGTGCATCCTCGACAATCGCTTGTGCTGCTCCGAGAGAAGCTCGCGCACCCAAGTGATATGGTCGTTCGATTCTTCAGGCAAGACATGGAAGAAACTGTGTTCGATAGATCTCGCAAAAACTCTTTCTTGGATTGGGGAGTTCTTCTTCCCGCTGGCACCGATAGCAATTTTGGACGAGAATAAGTTATTGTTTCAAGGTAACGATGAGTTTCAACCACTGGTGATTTATGATCTCTATGCCAATTCTTTTGATCTCCTCTTCCAACCTGCCAGACCCGTAGCTTCTCTTTGTTATTTCCAAAGCTTATTCTCTGCTTTATCGAATTAATTTTTTTTTTTTTGTCTTATTTTCTTTCTACCAATAAACAAACCCCCCTTTGTAATTTAACATTTTTCTGGATTTTAATTGAACCATGGTTTTGCTTTTCCTCGGGTTTTCTTTGGCTTCTTCTTTGTGAATTCAGCTTTCTTAGATTTTTTTTTTGGCAATTATATTTGTTTGCTGGGGCTTTGAGTGAGATACCAATAATATGCAGACAATATTGGATCAAGATATTTCAAACTCGTCTTCTCCAGTTGAAATCGCTAGTTGTTTTGAGATTGGTTTTCTTTGCATCCAACGGCAAGCTACAGACAGACCAAACACTTTCACACGTAGTGTCCATAATCACGAGTCACGACTGCAACTGATCTTCCAAGACCAAAACAAACCAGAGTATTTGCATTGTAGAACCAAGAGACTGGTGTCTACTAAGTATCAGAGACTCTGAAGATCTAACACAAACATCGATACATATGTATCAACTTGCTCCAAAACTACAAAATTGTTTAACGTCAATTAAACCCAGACACAATGGAGCGTGGTCATTACTCGACTAGTTAACTATACATTACTTGGTTTGGTTGTAACAAATTTGATGTAAATTCAATGGAGTGTGGTCATTAATTGTTTAATGAATGGCTCGGTTCGTTTCGTGTGTCTGAATTCTTCGGAGCACAAAGTTCCTAAAATTTTCCGTAGATCATAGCTAAATAATGGAACCCCTGATCTAAGAGGACCGAAATTTGTGGGTTTTACAACATATATCGCAGTAATAAATCAATCAATGTAAATAAAGATAAATTAATTAATTACCAAATGCTTGCTTATATACACAAAGGAAGAAACTAATCATATGGAACGTGAAGAAGTGTGGATACAATCTCATCAATAACCCACCATCATAGCCATTCGTAATACAGGTACACACAGAGAGTCTCTTTGATTGGTTTTTTTGTAAGGCTATATTATTCATAATAAATCGTATATGTTACGACTAAGGCCCATTAACTATTACTAACTTAGGCCCATTAACTATTACTGATTATGTTGAAAAACAAGAATGAAAAACAAGCACTACCTCATAGGGGTGGGAAAAAAATCGAACCGAACCGAACCAATCCGAACCAACCGAACTCAAACCGACCTAAACCAAACCAAAGTCTATACTAAAACATTTCGGTTAGGTTTTTTGTCAACCCGAATGGTTCGATTCGATTTGGTTATAAATCGAACCGAACCGAAGAACCAATGTGTTTATTTATTTAATAATATTATGATATTAATTATTCTTAATCCTATTATTTAAGAATTCATCGATAATAAAAAGAAAAATCTAAAATCTCATGATTGCACTTAAACGGCTAAGTTTCATAAAATACTAATAATTATTCATCCTATTTTTTCATCTAGTTCTCTTGCTCGTGATATAAAACTTTATCAACAATTATAATAAATTAGTATGAGTGGAATCTCGAAATTGAGAGCTTTCTCAATTTTTTTTCTATTAAATGTCACAAATTAAGTGTTTTTAGGCTCTTAATGGAAAAAAGTATAGCAACATGTTTTTGTTCAATAATATTAAAGAATATTATTAAGATAAATTTTTTTAAACTAAACCGAATTAATTAACTCAAACTGAACCGAACTCAAACCGAACCGAACTCAAACCAAACCGAATTAATTTTGGTTGAGTTCAGTTAGAGTTTTAGAAGACCCAAATTAACCGAACCGAACCGAACCCGAAATTAAACCGAAATGCCCACCCCTACTACCTCAAGGACTTTCTTGATTTTTTTTTTTTTACAAAGATAGTTATTTTAATTTTTTTATGCATGTATTTAGTCAATAGTGAAGAATTGTAAACTTCAAAAGAATTAATTGAATTGACTGAATTACTATTGGTCTAAATTTATAGGAAAATATTAATCACAAAAAATGATGCATTTATAGTCAAATTTTATTATGTTTTCTAAATATGCGTAAAAATTGCAAAATAACTTTCTGTTAAAAACGGAGGGAATATTTTTTAATATATTTGGCCAACCTGTTCCTTTTAAGACTGTCACTATGATAAGAAAACTTTTTACTATAAACGAAGCCGCAAATTCAAACCTGTTTGGGTTCAGGACCAAGTCTGATTTTATGGAGACATTAATTTGAAGCCGATAAATTATATAATATAAACGAGGCCGTAAATTCAAACCTGTTTGGGTTCTGGACCAAGCCTGATTTTATGGAGACATTAATATCCCCACCATTCTTGTAACCGTCACCTGTAATCCGCGCAGGTGTGTCCGCACCCCCCTGAGTGGACGAGAAAGAAAGGATTTCTCGGAGCAACCCCCCAGGTTTTGGTACGTTTCTGACTTTTTCCGGTATATCAAGAAAAAGTTTTGGATTCCTACTATCCTCTTACGAAGGAAAATAGGGTTGCATCAAATCCTCGCTATATCAAGAGAAAGTTTTGGATTCCTACTGTCCTCCGAAGTACTTATTCATAACTATCATGATTTATTTTTAAACCATTAGCACTCGATATATATTTCACCAATTAAAAAAACAGGGTTAATCTCCACAAATATTGTTATATAGATGATATGTCTCTTTTTTTGTTTGACAGCAGATAATATATGTTTCTAAAAATTGAACATGTTGAAAGTGTATTGATGAGTCAACGATATTTTTCCGTTTCCTTTTTTGGTATGACGAGTTAATAGTATTTTCTTATGGAATTAGTTACATCATGTGATTAGATAATCAGAGGGGCCTTGAGAGTTTTTTTGTATTCAAATAAGGTTAAGGTTGTTGTAGACCAAAATGTCTTATGATTTTATATGACTTTCTCAAAAAGTCTTAAGGTTTTTTTTTTTTTTTTGAACTTTCCAAAAATCTTATTATTTTATTTGACTTGCTCAAAGTCTTATAAAGTGACCCAAAGTTTTCAAAACACAATCACACAAAAAAGTGAAAGAGAAATATAAAATCTGTTTACACGAACACACTTGCAAAATCTTATGTTCAAGCACAAATTTAATTCCGAATGGCCTAATTGAAATCTCTCTCCAGAACCAGACAGACATTTAAGAAGCAAGACAGAAAAATGACGCATGCTCTCATGAAGTCCCATAGCTACAGCCCCAACCTCTCAAGAGCAAAACACTTCCCAACTTTGGATATGGCTTTGTTTTCTGAATATTTTTCCTAAAAAAAAGTCAATTACAGTCAAGTCTATATATAGCATGGTGTTAGTATTAGTCAAGTCAAGATAAAAGTCCAAATATTGTTATTGTGAAGTGTAAAGTCAAGTGACAATGTTCTAAGACCAGTCCCGTCTCAGATTTTTAAAGAATCCTAGGCAAAAAACAATTTTGGACCCTTTTAGTATAGGGATTTTTCAAAAAAAAAAAAACAATTTGGACCTTTTTTTCCTTACAAATTATTTAAAATCTGAAGAGGGCTCTAGACATGTGCCTCTCTCGGCGCCCCTCAAAGCCGAGACTGTCAAGACGATGCAAAATGCATCATTTTTTCTATTAATGGCGGTCCTTGTATGATTTTTGACCAAATTGGCTCATTTTTATAAAACATTTTGTCAACTTTTACGACTTGGTCTTATTCACCTGTGAGTCACTTCATTTTTTTCTACGGAATCAACTCACATTTGACATCACCGTCAAACAAGCATTGGTGAATATAAAATTAGATTGAACAAATCATGCACATCTATCAATACCAAGCAACCAGTTTTATAGATTCATGTTTTTGGCTTATGTGGTGCTTGGCCTAGTTTGGTTTCCATAAGTTGCTCAATATTGGAAGGATGGAATCCAGTTGCATAGCCATATTAGCTTGGTAATTGCATTTTACATGGCTGGGTTGGTTTTCTTGTACTTTGACTTTGCCTATCTCGACTCAGCTGGTACAAGTCCTATGGAGGTTACATTATGAACGGTAACCATTTCTTCGGTGTGGAAGGCACTGTCTCGTCTTCTACTATTGGTCTTATCTTCATGGTATGAGATAGTGAAGCCTACCCTTGGTGGCATAACGTTGAGGATGCTTCTTGTTGGTGTCATGTGCTTTGTCATAAGTGAATCTCTCAGTTTGGTTATACACTTTGGGAACGTTTCTAAAAATGCAATGACTTTCCTAATGCTCTCTTGGGCTATACTGGAAACTTGCTTTCTCCAATGGATTTTCAGGTTCTTGTGGAAAACCCTTAAGAAGCTTAAGGTAAGAAACCTACAATTCTTCTTTTCATTTGATGATTTATATATCAAATTAGGCATATTCCTTTCTACATGTTTATAAGAATATACAATTTATAAGTATCTTTCCTGCGAACTGTTGAAAGTAGCAAATGTGTCATCTACGAAGATTGAATATTCTTAAATATTTCAACTTTGCTAATCCCATTTTTTTTTGTAGCTGAATAAGTGGAACATTGCTAAGTTGAAGTTCTACAAGAAGTTTGCAACTGTGCTTGTAATCATGATGGTGCTCAACTTTGCCTGGATTTATGTGGAGGTAACAGCTCGGTAACCTAACGATACTTCTGGGGAATCACTTGAAAAAGGCGAGTCATAGGATTGTGTGACTGAAACATCTTGTCCCGTTTTGTTTTGTGAATCATGTATATGTCTATGAATCTCTGAGTGGGCTTTGGAAAGTGAAGTGGATCATCCCAACATTTTGGTATCTACTTGCCTATGCACTGTTGGTATTCATCTGCTTCTTTTGGCCTCCATCCAAAAAGCCAACTAGGTAACAATATTATCAATCTCTCTTACCCTTTATCTGGCCTTTGTGGCCTGTTTGAAGTTCCGTAGTAAGATCTTGCGTGATTAATACTAACAGTTTTAGGGTTTTAGATTTATTTCAAGTGATGAATAGAATTTGTTACTTGGTCTTCTATGCTGTTGTTTACACATTTGCCTAAGGTATATATTTGTTTGAAATTGCAGCTACCTATATGTAGCTGAGATGGAAGAGGAGTGGGAGGAAGAAGATCTCTCATTGGCAGAAGCTGGGATGAACACTAAAGATGGAATGAACATTAAAGAAGAGCCGTTTTTTTTGGACATTATTGTATAGTTTTATATATAACTATCGATTGTTGAAGTAAACAAATATATAAAGGTTAAAAAAAAAAAAAAGTAAACAAATATACATATACATATGTTAATTAAGGTCCCCCATAAAGGCATGAAACGCTCTCTTTTTATCATAATCAGAGAAATGCCGAAAGGGTAGTCGTATAATGTATTTTTCTCTGTCCTTTCAAATCATATGTTTCACTTTATAGTATTTAAGTTTTGTTTTATTGCCTTTAGCTTCACTTTATTTATCTTCAGAGTCCACAAGAAACAAACTGCACATTTTACATTTATGAGTGATTAAATGTACAGATTATGTACAGATTAAATGTACAGTTTGTTGCAATCAGATTGCTTTAGTTTTTCCTTTGAGTTTCTTGATTTGTGTATTCGGATTCTTCCTAAAAGTATCAGTCTTTGTTTCAGTCAAAGTATTTTACCATGTATTCTACTCTGTATCAGTACTTGTTCTTAATATCATCAGATGGAAAAAAAAAACCGGGTCTCCACTAATAATTTAGTAGAGCAGTAGGGCCCAGATGAAAAACAAGTGAACCTTCTGGAAGCATTCATTCTATTGTTTGGGAATCTACCAGGGGAGAGGTGAAATAACCCATTGCATTTGCTGGCATCATCATCGTCCTTAACCCAAGCTGCCTCCTAATCATCCTTTTTTCTAGCTTCGGGTTTAGTGTTGTTTAAGTTTTAAAACTCCCTAGTATAACTAGAATTTAGATGCCAGCCTTTAATACCTTAAGCGGTTGATATAATTGGATTCAGCGTGTTTAAACTAGAATATTATGTAGCAGACTTGTTCGGTAACTGAAATACACAAGTTTCTATGTTAATTTTGATTATCTTAAGGTTTTAATATTTGTTGGTAATGATGGATACATTATTGACGATCATCTCACCAGTAATCTCCGCACGAACAAGCACCGTTCTTGAAATGGTGAAACCTTTGCATGTCCCGCACAATAATATCCCTTCTGGTCACAAGTGATATGTACTTCGTAGCATTGTGACAGTCAGCACAGACCCGCAGATTCTTTCTAACATGAATCGTTGTACCAGCTGCTGTATTCAAGAGTCCAAAAGAAATAGCCAACTTCTCGCTGTGGCTACTCAGCAACTGCTCCTTAACATCATCTTCCACACCGAGGATTGAATTCGTGTCAGGAACATAACCAGCTTCTTTGATTTTCCCCATCAGCTTCTCAAGAAAAGCATAAATCTTCTTGGAATTGGGATGTGCTGTGCTTCCGGAGAAGAAGCTATGCACCTCGTTCTTTATCTCCACCATACTGCAGCCAGGAGTTTTGCGCAGACCCTGTCTCAACATTGAAACTCTCACTTGTCCCACTTTTTCCCACATTGAAGCTGCACGATATATGTTTGCAAGCAGCACATGATACCCACCATCATCCGGATTCAACTCAAACAATCTCTCTGCTGCTTTCTCAGCCAAATTCACGTTTTTATGAATCTGGCAAGCACCTAACATGGCACCATATACATTGACAGCTGGCTTAACGGGCATCTCAATGATAAAGTCCCATGCTTCATTCAACCGTCCAGCTCGACCTAGAAGATCGACCATGGCTCCATAGTGGTCCATTGACGGTTCTATGCTGTAATTTTCTTTCATCAAATGGAAGCACTTGAGTCCTGCCTCCACCAAACCCGAGTGGCTGCAAGCAGAGATAAAAGAAAGAAATGTGACACCATTTGGTTTGATGGTGCCTTCTCACATTACTTCAAACAATTCCAGAGCAGATTTCCCAATGCCATGTGTCCCGTATCCGTCTATCATCGCGTTCCATGTCGTCACGTGACGCTCGCTCATCATGTCAAAAATATTACTTGCAGTCATAATAGCTCCACATTTCGCATACATGTCGACTAGAGCCGTAGTGACAAACACGTTTTTGTCCAGACAATTTCGCATGACAACCCCATGTATCCACTTCGCATGATGTGTAACTGACAACTCTGCAAGAGCAGTTATCACACTCACATAAGTAAACGTATCTGGTTTCACTGTCCAAGCCCGCATCTGGCTGAAGTAATTCAACGCTTAGATAGGACGACCATTCTGTGCAAATCCTAGTATAATTGCGTTCCAAGAAACAAGAGTTCTGGTCTGCAATTTCACAAACATAGAAGCTGCAGTATCGACTTCCTTGCACTTGCAATACATGGAGATCAAAGAGTTCACTACTGAAACATTTCTATCAAGATCCAACTCAACTGATAACTTATGGATGAATCTTCCTCTCTCTAGGTCTCCCAGGTCAGCACAAGCATGCAAAGCACCCATGACAGATACATCAGTAGGTTTCACTCCCTCGTCCAACATCTTCTGAAAAATTAAAATTGCCTCATTAGGATTCTCATTCTGCACATACGCGTCAATCATTGAATTCCATGAAACAACATTCCTTTCTAACATCCCATCAAAGAGCAGCCGAGCAGTTTTCAGAGATCCACATTTTGCGTACATGTCGACCAAAGCAGTGGAGATATTGACAAGAGAATCAAATCCAGCCCGCATGGCATACCCATGAATCTCCTTGCCAATACTAATCGACCCTAGAGCAGAGATAGCAGGCAAAACAGAAACAATGGTGATAAAACCAGGCTTCAGATTCTCCTGGCACATTCGAGTAACCATGTCTAAGGCCATCCTAGCCAATCCATTCTGCGAATACCCAGAAACCATTGTATTCCAAGAAACCAAGTCTCTCTCAGGCATTCTATCGAACACCTTGCGTGCTTCATGAACCTGCCTACACTTGGCATACATATTCTCAAGCCCAGTCATGGCGAATAAATCCAACGAGAACCCACTCTTCACCAACAATCCATGAATCTCCTTTCCCATCCTAAGATCCGCCTCGTCTCCGCAAATTTTCAGGAGATAAGTGAAGTTATACACAACGGGCTCTACATCGTCAAACCTCATTCTAACAAAAAAGTTCACAGCTTTATCCAAATCATAAACCTTAGCGTACCCTTTGAGCATAGTGTGATAAAGAACATCGAGCTTATCATCAATCGGGTCGAAAACACGAGCAGCCTCGACGACACTGCCATAGCGACAAAACAAGCTGACAACTTCGTCTGGAAAAGATGCTCGTGATAAAGACCATTCTTGAAGACGAGAGGCAGAATGTGACGGAGATCTTTCAGAGAAGAGCATCTCTCGAGGAGAAGAGCCGCCGGGTGCTCGTAGACATTAGCCGGAATGTAAATTCTCTGGGAAAGAATATGACGGTGGTGAGACGAAATTGGCGAATTTGGGATTTGGGGAACGGTGGAGACCTGCACCAGTTGTGAGCTCATGGTTTTCTTCTGCAAAATCAAATCTTCAAATGTCAATTCGTTCTCTTACAGGTCCCAAAATCTTCTCTCGATTCTAATTTTGCTCTTTTCTATAGAAGACAAACATATCATTTGATATCAACATTTGCTCCTTCATTTGATAAAGCAAAAATCTGTTATAACAACATAGCAGACATGTTATCAAAAAAAAAAACAACAGAGCAGACATTATCGTCAATGTCTGGATTTCATTGATTGACAGTGACGTCAGCTGATTTCGTAGAAGAAGATGAAGTGAACAAACTCTCTTATAAAGTTTGAATTTTTCAATTCCCAACACAAAATTTCCTACCAGCTTAGAAAACCGGATGAATTTAAGTTTTTGTTCGATAACAGAACCGAATCAAATCGGAAGACAAGAAATCGGATTTTATGTGATACTACATCGTTTGCGCCTCGCACAGAAAAGGAAACCTTACTTAAATTAAAATCGGGAAAATCCCTTTTTAAATTCTCAAACTAACATTCCCCGTCCTTTAAACCATCAAAGTAAAAAAAATATCACATATTTAACTGTTAAAATAGCTCTTGAGTTTGCGCTGTCGAATAACCAAACAGAATAGTTAACTTGATAACGGAATAGCTAACTCTATGACGGAATAGTAAACAATCATTAATCTAATAAAAATGTGTTTATTATTTTATTACTATTTTTTAATTTTCGTTATTAAAAAAACAAAATAAAAAGCTTTTTTAAATAACAGAACTAATATATTTTTTGAGATTTTGTCATGTATTATTTGTTTTTGTTATTTAAAAATTAAAAAAAAAATAAACTTTTTCTAACAGCAATAAAATAATAAGTGTATTTATATTAAATTAACGGTTGTTTACTATTTCATGAAACAATTAGCTATTGGGTTCAGTTATTTGGTGAAGCAAAATCGGAAGTTATTTGAGTTATTTGGTGAAGCAAAATCGGAAGTTATTTGACGATTAAAAGTGTTACTTTTTTATTTTTATGGTTTAAAACGTTAGTGAATAAAATGCGATTTTCTCAATTAAAATCAGATTTAACTCAAGACGACGTCGTGTGGAGAAGCCTCTGAAAAGTAGTTCCTCCTCGTTAAGCCCTTGTGTTCTTCACCTTTTTAAAGAAGCGCGCCCCTAAAATCCCCAGCGAGAAAAGAGCAAGTCAGACCAAGAACAAGTTTCAGTTCTTCGCTCAAGATGATTATCCCAGTTCGTTGCTTTACATGTGGAAAGGTTGGGTTTTTTCCTAGGATTTGGTAAATTGGGCGATTCAAATCTTATTTAGGGATTTCTCCGTCTTTTTAGGGTTTTAGTCACTCTAAATTTCTCAAAGAAGAGTTCTCGTCTCTCTCTTACCTGATATGAATATTTCATAGGATGGATTACCTTCTGGGTCGATTAGATAAAATATTTTTTGAGTGATAAAGTTTTGAGCTTTACTAAACTCTCACTTTGTGATGTTTAGGTGATTGGAAACAAATGGGATGCGTATCTTGATCTTCTCCAGCTAGATTACACTGAAGGGTAAGCTACATGATTCTTATCGGTCTAATCATATCTTGTGCGAAAAGAGAGAATCATTAATTTGAATTTGAGAGAAACTAGTCCAAATTTCGTACTGGGTTTGTCGTTTATGTAGACAGATAATAAGTGAAGCATGAGATTAGTCAACACCACTTCTCTAATTAAGAATAAAAATCAATAAAAGAGATTTGGTGTTGAAGAATTTTAGCTTATTTTGATCTTCTGTTTATGTTTCATTGTGTCATTCGAAGAGACTATGTCCTGCCTGGTATAATAACTACTTGCCCATCTAGTTTTGCTATCGAGTACTTTGTAGTTTTTTTTTTATCTCTATTGCAAAAGTAGAAAGGAAGACTTCTTGGCTTTTGATTCTACGTGAAAATTTGAGTTATTTGGTTAAAAATGAGAGAAACTAGCCACTCGGTCTGTCGTTTATGTTGGAAGATATTACCTGAAGTATGAGATTAGTTAACACCATTCCTCTATTGAAGAACCAAATCAATAAAGGGTTAATGGTTGAAGGCCTTAGCTAATAATGTCCTGTTTATATGTTATTGGAATTTGGAAGAGCCCTATTTTGCCTATCGTCTTTAGTTTGTAGAATCTATCTCTATTGTTGTAGTATGAACAATGACTCGATGGCTTCCAATTCTTTTGTTCCATCTGTAGAAGGATCTTAGCCTTTGGTGCTTAGCTGTTTAAACCTTTTGTTAGTTTTGCATTTCCTCTGTGTTGTTTGTGACAAAGAAGGCTTTTTTCACTTGATCAAGCAAATTTTTGTTGGAGAGCGTATTCTTTGTTTAGAGGCTGTGATTGTTGTCTAAGCTTCATCAATGAGTAAAAAAGGTTGCAATTTTTTTCTTGCAGGGACGCACTTGATGCGCTCCAGCTAGTCAGATACTGCTGCAGGCGTATGCTGATGACTCATGTTGATCTGATTGAAAAGCTTCTCAACTACAACAGTACACTCTCCGATCTCTATATCTTGTGCTTCGTTTGACCCTTTTGTCTGTCTTTTTTCGATTTACTTACTGGTACCCAAATACTTCTCCTTGCAGCTCTGGAAAAATCGGACAACAGTTAGATGAGCATGCAAATCTGCTGGAAGAGTGTTCTTCATCAGAGGCTTTTCTTTTATAAATATGTATGAAACTCTTTATGTTTGGTGTAGAACCTTGCTGTGATTCAGTGTTCAGATTTTCTAAGCTGAAAGATTTGTCCTTTTGAGTTTTGAAGAAGTCGTGTTTCATTAATATTAAGGCTATATTCTTAAACATTCTTAATCAACATAGCTTTTAACAAATATAAAAGCTTCGACTACTCCTGCAAAATTTTGTTTTTGTGTAGTAATAATTTCCTGTCGAAAAAGAAAGGACAATAATGATCTACTGTTCTTAATCAATTTCTGTAGATATACAGAATTACGTTTGTTCTAACGATAATGTATTGTATTAGCAGACAAACGCAAACAGTTTTTGTTGTTGCAGGCAGACAACTACACAATTATTCGATTCAAGTACCTCTGCACGTGCAGTTACACGTTCATATTTGTGTCGGAAGTTTCAAATATTTCCACGAACGGGTTAAATAAAAATGTATAACCAAAGAAGAAGGAACAAAATGTAATCATATTTTAGCTTATGTAATCCGACCCCATTCATAAGGGAAACATATCAAATTATCACATAACAATCCCACAAACCTCATGAGATGCGTTGGAGAAATTAAGATCCAATTAGTCGGAACTAAAACCAATTCGAAGAAAGAACAAATGAACAAATGACTCAGTAGCCATTAATCTGTCTTGGTGTAGTTGTCGATCCTACCAACCGAGAGAAGGGTTGTTGAGTTTGGTTGTTGCGGCTCATGTTAAATTTGTTGCTTCCGGTTCCGGATTTAGGGTCAGAGTAGGCTTGAGCTAGTTCAAGGGGAGAAGCTGCTTTCCCGTGACGAACCCCTGTACCATCTGGTGATTCCGGTTTCTGGGGAACCGGTTTTCGCCATGTCTCTGGTGATGGATGTCTCGTCTTCTCCTGAATCTGCTGTTGCTGTCATGTGATCTTGATGTCATTATCACGCCAGTTTCTCCTCTGGGTTTCGGATCTGGCAAAGTCGCTTACGCCTCGCCCATCCTTTTGGTCGAATTTCCTCGTTCTCAGGTCACGAGGAGAACTCAGTGGCCTTTGGATTGTGTGCTCTGGAACTCTTTCTATGGGTTTGAGGACCATCCTTTTGATATAAACAAAAAAAACATAAAACCCAACTTAGCATTAGATAGTTGATCTCAATGGAACTGTAAGAGCTGGACCCCGGAAAGTATATGCAGGATGCGAGCGGCTAGAGGAAACCCGTTCTACCTGTCAAACGGTTGTTCCAAGTTGTGATGCTCGGTCTCATCAATGCCCCGCTCCTTCAACACCTAGTTGCAAAATAGAGGTTAAGAATAGGTTGTAAAACTCAATGACTCTACATAGCCAAGAGATCAATTGATGATGAACAAACGGGTAACTTAACAAGAGAGATATACACAGCAAGATGAAACAAACCGCACTCACCAGCTCTCGTGGTCTGGCACCGCCAAAAACCGCATTTCTGCACCAGGAACCAGACAACATAAGCGAGTTTGACACACCATACATACTTATTGCCCGGGAAGCGGTCTAGTTGATATTATTCTAGCGAAGTGAATGACAGCAAAAAATATGCTAGTGAAAATAACTCTGAACTAAATTAATGTTCTAAGCATATTCTACCATCTTGGAATTCTGAGGATAGTTTGACACAAAACCCAATATCAGCATCTATTTCAATTTGAATGGATACCAAAACGTGTCACGACTCAGAGCATAATCCTTTCAGTATTTGCCATCCGCCAGTAAAGAATCTGTATAACTACTTATGTCCCCAAGCTCCAGAAAAATTATTTCTGAGCTGGGAAGAAAACTGTAAGTACCACCATAGCTTGATAGAACCTTGAAAATCCTTACCTTTCCTTTTCAGTCTTAACTTCTGGTTGCTCGAGCAACTGTGTCACAGGCTTCAGATACAACTTGGGGCGCTCAACCGGCTGGTTAGAAGTCTCATCTGCAGACAAACCAGTTTTTGGGATGTTCATACTTTTCTGTGTCACATAACTGGCTTCACGTTGAATAAGATTTGAAGCACCATTTTCCTGCAGATATATAGTTTAATTCATCAGAAAACACAGTTGACCAAGAAGGAAACCTGAAAACCAAAGAGCCAGACCAAAAACTTATAACTAATACCAGTTTTCCATCATTCACAGGTTTCTCAACGCTTTCAAGAGGTTTTGTCCGAGGCAGCAGGTTCAGCTTAGGTCGTTCCACGACTTCAGAAGGGGCAGTTGGTTGCACCAAATGTCCAGCAGGCCTAACGTCAGAATAATTTGGATGAGGCTTTTTGCTGCTGTTTGCTACAACTCTCGCTTCCTTAACGTCCAGATAAGTTGGACCAGGGAATTTTTCATACTCACGGGAGAACTTTCTCCCACCCTGGATCCCATCTTCAGCGATCAAGCTTCGTTCTACATGTGTACCATGTGGCTCATCCCCTTGATTAAGCACAGGGCTATTAGTCTTATAACCTCTGCTCTCTATCTCTGAATGCTTAACAACATCAAAACCCATCTGAGAAGGAACCAAAAGCTTGGTCTGCCATCTCCCTGAAGACACTTGCTCAAGCGCACTTGTATGGACCAAATTAGAAACAGCTGGTTGTGTAGTCCATGGAGACTGTCCCGGCTCATTGTTAGCCGCTGAGACCTCCTTCCTCGCAGTCCAAGCATTAGGGTGAGTTCCTGGCACCGAGTTCTCACCATTACCAGTCCCAGTCACAGAATGAGTCATATCACTCATCTTCCCAGGGAAAGGACCAGTCGCCGCTGACCAGCCGCTATGTCTCCCAGTTAAAATCGAGTCTGCTTTTACATCCAAACGGCTATTTGCAACCCGGAAGACATCATCACTGACCATTCTACGTGGAGCGGAGTGACCATCCAGTGGCTTCCGTTCATCTTCGCTGAAATTGCGTCCAATATTTGCGGTGTGAGGCAAAAACAGTGATTTATCATCGAAGTTTCTTATAGTATGAGACGAACTCGGCCTTGTCCTCTGATCCGGTCGGCCGATTGAAGTTCCCCAAGGCGCTCTATCAAAAACAGGTCGATCCGTAGTAACCTTCGGAATCCTGCAAAGAAAAATGATCAAAAACGAAGATGTCAAATCATGAGATAAGGATAATAACAGTAGACCTAAACAATAATCAGGATTCGATGTAGATCTAATAGCCCTAGGAATAAACGAAAAGTTCACCAGAAACATCACTCGAATCTCACAAACCAAAACAAGGATTCGATTGATCTCCGATGAGTATAACAACTAAGAGGCGATCCATAGGGGGGAAAAGGAGCGAAAGATTTATACGAATCCGTGGAGACTTACACTCCAGGAGCGGAAGGGAGAGGGAGATCAGATGGTATGGAGCCGCCATGGAAGTCCTTAAGCGTCATGGTGCTACCAGCCGCTTTCTTCTTCGACATCGTTGCGCAACTTTATCTCTCGTATCGCTTATTTATCTTCTCTTCTCCGATTGAGATTAAGTTTTTCGCCGCCGGAGACGGGAAGAAGAAGACGAACACCTCCCTCAATCTCTCTCTCCCTCTCAAGGTTCGGTTATCGACGCTACGGTTACGGTTCGTCTGGTTCAGCTTCAGATACTCCTCCTCTCGGATTTATTAATATCGAAAACCTTTCTTCCTCAATGAACGGAAAAATGTTTTTTTTTTTTGCCCTTGAGAAGGATTAAAATACGAAACTATCCCTATTGAATTTACGATCGATTACGTGGCAGCCAAGAAGCGCACGTGGATTTTACACTTGGAAACTCGGTCTGATGTGGAATTTTTTTTAGGTTTTTAGCTTCCTGTTGATCGATCATTGATGCAGAGGGAAGAGAGTAAATGGTTTGATCACTTGTGTTAAATGTAAAAATGTAAAAATGATACAAAAAAACAAAAGAATAAATTTACATATGGGGTAGGTTTTGTTTCAGGGCTTGAAGATTATCACAAAGCAAGGTAACAAAGCTTTAGTACTCAACAGATAAAGCTCTTCAATACTAGAATTTGGTCCCATTTTCAAAGCCAATGAATCAAACTCAGAAAGCCCAAAAGGATCTTCAAACTTCTGCATAGGTTTATGAACCCTCCCTGCGATAACTCTACAAAGCACAAGAGCTTTTAATGCACCTCTGTTTCTTTCTTGATCCATTTCGATACATTCAAGAGCTGTAGAGCTAGTTGATGCTGTGAGAACCCCTTTAATCCCATCTGATATTGTTTTAGAAGCGAAACCATGTCTTAGAATCTGACAAACTCCACACTGATCCGAAAAACAGAGGTTTGAAGAGCTGTTGCTCAAACCGAGGGAGCAGGAAAGAGTTGTACCGTGGAACCCAAGCAACTCGTTCCCATCAGCCATACAGCGAGAGTGATTCTTCGAAAGCTTGTTTGCTCTTATCTTCACGAGCTCTCTGTAATCTTCAAACTCTCCAACGACTCTCTGCAAGTTCTGGATTTTCAAAATCTCCGAAATGTTGTTCCCTTTCGTTTTGCCAAGCTTGTGAGAATAGCCTGTATTACAGATTAACTCCACAGTTGTTCTTGAGAAGTTTCCTGCTAAGAGTTTAATGACTGCAAAACACCCAAAATAAAAATCGAATTCTCAGTCAAAACATTGACCAAAAATCGATAAAAGAAAAAAAGAGATCTAATCCTCGAGTCTTACCAGAATGGTTAGAAAGGTAATGCGCCTCAAAAGTATTAAGATCTCTGACTCTCTGGTGACATTTTCGACAAGAGAGGGCTCCAAAGCCGCAGATGTCAGAGCCAACAACATCAAATTTCTCAGAAGAATAACGACTGGTAAGTAAATCAGAAGAAGATGCTCCGCTGAGCAAACCTTCAAATCTGTCTGAAGAACCGTCATTGCCCTCAAATTCAATTGTGTTTATAAACTTGGAGCTCTCCAGAGACCGTGAGCTGAAGCATCTTGGATGATGCATAACTCGTTCATCTCCATTATGAACCAAGACATTACTCAGATTCGACATTGATCTTGAGCACCCAGATGGATTCTTAGTCTTCTTCTGGATTTGGTTCTTGTCTGGATCACCAGCGTCAGTTGACTTCTGTGCAGTGCAGCAGCTAACAGTCTTCTTGAGATAAAGCCAAACTCCACGCATGTTTGTTCAAGATCCGTCTTCGGATTTTACAAAAAAGAGAGGTGATTTACAAAGAGATTCTACGAAAATTTGGCTTTGGTTCGGACACGGCTCTGTTTCCGTCTCTTCCTGCTTCTTCACCATATCCGCACAAACTGTTTCCAAAGTGAGATTGAAGATTTCCATAAGCGTATGATATCATATCACACCATAAAAGAACCAAAAATCAAATCGTTTTAGAAATAGAAAATTCCCAGCTAAATTAACATTTATAGTTATTAAGCTGATAAAATCTTAACCAGATATATGATACTTTACCATTTTTTTTTTTTTTGTCGACACTTTACCAATTACAACCTGGAAAAATATAAGATTTTAGCATATTTGACTACAGAAAAAAAAAGATATGGTAATCATACTTTTTCACTTCTCTTCACGTTCCAGAACAGAGTATATGGCCACATGCTGCTTCTATTGAGCTTAGACTTTTCTGAAGTAAAAAGTCAAACATGTGATCAGCCTCTTATTTCAATCTGAATTCATATCTTTATATAAGATTTATTTAATTTATATTAGTTTATACTTCATAAGAAAAGCATCCAAATTAATATCATTGTATATTTTAAAAAGGGAATGAAACTTTAATTACTTGGTGAGACCGAAACCGAATCTCCCTTTTGTCCTGCAGTGTGAGGGAGGATTAGGAAAGTAATCTGATGCTGTTTCCTTATTCTTTTCCTCTTCCTTTGAACTTTCATCGAACAATGGAAATAAATACAGTAATCGAAATAAAAGATACCGTTTTATGAATTAAGAAAAAATGGAAAGCGAACTTGGCTTCTTGGTTTCTGTTCTGATCATATGTGCAGACATTTCAGCTGCAGTCCTCGGAATCGAAGCCGAGATTGATCAAAGCAAGGTTCTGTTAACTTCTAATCTTTTATGATAAGAGTAAAAAGGAGTTTATTTTCATTACAAATAATCTTCTCTTGTATTTGATGTTTCTCCTTTGAAAACAGCAACAACGTCATCATCATCAACAACAGCATTCAAGAAATTCGGATTTTGGATGTCGAAGAAACCCAAGCTCTGGTGCTTTTGCTGAGGGAATAGCTGCAATGGTACTTCTGTTTATTGTCCATGTCACAGCCAATGTGCTTGGAGGCTGCACTTACATTCGCTCTAATCAAGATTTCAAGAGAGCAACGGCGAACAAGATACTCGCCGTGGCTTTCCATGTTCTCTCCTGGTAATGCAAAGATGAAATGCAAAGAACATGTTTTCCATGTTCAACACAAAGAGCTCACTTAACTGTTTTTGTTTTTGACATACCTTTTTTTTGTCTTAGGATCTTCTTTGCTGTCAGCTACTCAACGCTGATAATAGGAACATTGGCCAACTCGAGATCGAATAGATTCTGCAGCTTGCCGAATCGTTGGCTATTCCTAATTGGAGGCATATTTTGTCTAGGGCATGGACTGGTTACTTCAGCATATTATGTTTCAGCCATTGCTGCTAAAAAAGAAGACAGAGAGAATGTGCAACAAGAAAATCCAGCAAATATAAGCCACGCATAACACCCGTCTTCTTTCCCCCAAGATCCTGCCTTTTCGACACAATATGTTTCGTGTGTGTATAGAATTAACAACATAACACTTAAATTGCTTAAACTTGTACTTAAAACTTGCTTCCTTGATATTAATAAATCCGCAAATATTCCAAAATGAACTCTTCAAGAACCAACAGAAAGAAAAGCGAAAAAAAGGCCCGAGTTCTAGGCAAAAGAGGCAGAACCAAAAACATAAAGCAAAAAAGCCATACATATCTAAGGGTTTGGTCGAAATGCTTCAGCCATCTTTGTTACCACCTCATGAATGAAACCGCTCTTCTGCGAATAGTACTCGAATTCCCTAAGCTGCAACGCTTTCCACTGCTCCTCGAATCTCTTCTTATCCTCTGAGGCAAGCCTACTCCAACCTTGTTGAGCGGCGAGATCATCCACACCAAAACGCGCCAGTGATTTAACAAGAACAGACTTCACAAACGCATCCAATTCTGCGGTACTCGGTACTTCTCCTTTATTAGTAGCCACCTCGTCTTCACAGTTTCTACCATTGGGAGAAGAAGAAACAAGCTCTGGCTTCACAGGCTCAACTTTCTTCGACTTACGGCTCTTCTTCGACTTCCCGTTAGATTTCACAGCTGATTCCAAAGCCATCCCATTAGCTCCCCAAATAAGCTTGGACAAGTCAAAGGCCTTGCGATCCTGAGGTTTGGAGAATGTCGGGTCCTCCCCATTCTTCCCTTTTCCAAGATTGTTCTCAAACTTCTTCTTCAAGCTCCTAAGCTTCTCCGAGAATTGGGTTTTGCTAACATCAAAGCTAATAGATTCCTTCACCAGCTGATAAAACCCAGTCATGTCATCAAGAGGATTTGCCCCAGTATCGGTTTTGTAATCAATAAGCCTTTGCAAAACCGCAATCTCATCTTCTTCACTCCAGAGCCGTTGAAAATATGTTTTCTTCGTCTCTTCACCTCCACCACTCTTTTTCTCCTCTTCTCCTGAAACCTTCTTGACTCTCTTCGCGTCTGCTGCTCCGTCTGTCTCACTAGAACGCTTCTTGGACGCAGGTTTCGCGGGCGGTTTACACTTTTGGGAATCCTGATTCTTCGCTTCTACCGAATCCTTGGTGGTTTTGGTGACAGATTTCGCAACGCAGGGTCCTGGAGTCTTAACCGGATCTTTTCTCTCGGTTTCAGCGTCGGTATCGGTTTCTTCCTCCGACCCAGATTCGGAATCGGAAACTTGCTGCTTCTCCGCGGCAGCGAGAGCAGTCTCTGGTTTCTTCGAGGCTGGATTTTTAGAGGACTCAACAACATCTTCTTCTTCAGACGAAGAGTTTCCTTCGACTTCTCCACCTTCTCCGACTGAAGTCTCCGCTTCATCTTCGCCGCTTGAAGAAGCCGTCGGCGGATCGTAAAACGGATTGAAACGTTTCCCGGACATCGGATTTTTAGGGTTTGTGATTTTGTCTTGGGACTTGAAGTTGAAACTGAGATTTCTCCATTGCGCCTCTTCCCTCAGTTTATATATATACTGAACAAAGAGAGTATCTTTATTTTCCACTAATTTGATTTTCCTTTTCTTTTTTTCCTGTTGTTAGGATTTTCTTCCTTTATAATGAAAGACCTAAAATGTAATTTCCTAAATTCGTCGGTCATTTCATAATTATGTAACTATTAACATAAACAAAAAAATGTTGAATGAAGAAACTTAATTTTTATCACTAAAAATCACGAAACTTATTTTCATCACTAAAATCACGGAAAAATGGAATGACTAAAAACATAAATCCCTTATTATCACAAAATTATGTACAGTATATCAAATCGGCGGATTACTAAAATTCCTTTTTATTAGCTTGCTCTGTTTTGGACCTTTTGGTCAACGTTTTTCCTCAAAATTGTGTGTTTCCAACTTCTTAATATCTCTCTATTATCTATGTAGTTAATTTAGTTTTTATAAATCGTTTCAAACATAAGGGGCCACACTTTTATGACTCATCCATAGTTTGTTAGTATCTCTGTCCCCATCATTCAAGTAGATAAACACTGAAACACACCGAATCGTGTTCTCTCTTTTACAGGGAGAAACAACCAAGTAGCCAAATTTCGTAGAGTAGAATATTAAAAGAAAGCTCGAAGAGATGGAAGATGAACAACTGCACAAGAATTCACGAGTTGTTAAAGTCGATTCTGCTGAATCATGGAACTTTTATGTGAGTCAAGCCAAGAATCAGGGTTGTCCTGTAAGTCTCTCATCCTCTAATCACTTCCTTTTTCCAGGAGATATCTTCACAGCCAAAACGAAATCTGATTCAGATCCAGAACCATGAAAGGATTGAGATTTTAGCTTAGGACAAGAGCTTCAAGGAGATTGTGATTTAAATTTGGTTGAAACCGATTCTTTGAAAAAGGTTATTCAAGGGAAAGTCCTGGCTAGGTTTCTCAGCACATGAACCACCACAGCAAAATTGTGTTACTCTTAAGATACGAATTATTATGGAGAATAAAGCAATGAATATCATCAAATGATGTTGAGGATAGTGAAATGAATGGCTCTGGCTTTTTTGTTTGTGGTGTTTACACAGATTGTGGCTCATTTCACAGCATCATGGTGTATTCCTTCTGTGTTTATGAACTCGTTCTTCGAAGATCTTGCGTCGAGCTATAAGGATGCTCTATTTCTCATAGTTGATGTTGATGAAGTCAAGGTAAAAATACTTATGTGTCTTTGTTCATGGCTCCTTTGTTAGAAAAAAAGTTTTTTGTTTACTATCACCATAAAGATTTAAAGAGTAAAAGGATACTGAAAGAAACTTTCTCTTGACAATAAGTAGATGATATATGGTTTTGCTTTTTGTTTTTGTTACTATGTTGGATTGGTCAGGAAGTGGCGAAACGGCTAGAGGTAAAGGCAATGCCGACTTTTATGTTCTTGAAGGATGGTAATGCGATGGACAAAGTCGTGGGCGCAAACCCTGATGAGATCAAGAAAAGGGTCGATGGTTTCGTTCAGACCTCACGCGTTGTTCATATTGCTTAGAAATATATAGATCCATGGTAAGAAAACTCAATCCTAATAAAGTTTGTGTAAAAGTGTATTTTAGTTTGTGACTTTTGTTTTGTATAAGGTTTGTGTAAATATGTTTGTGTGAAATTTCAAGTGAAGTGTAAATTTGTTTCCAAACTTTTGTTTCGGCTATATGGAGCTTTAAGGAACCGGAGGTATGTTTTCTACAAAAATTGCCTATAGACATTGAAAATCTCAGGTTTGACATTTTGGTGTGAGGTTTAGGATTAGGCTAAAAAATTTTGTTGATGACTTAATCATTCACATAAATGTTATGCTACAAAAAAAAATTTATTGAGATTACAGTATCAGAGATTGGTAGCTTAGTATAAATGAATAAATCATTCCAACAGAGGAAGAAAAAACTACAAATCAAGATTCAAGAGACCAAATGAAACATGTAAAGAACTAGACGTTTTGTTGTTATTCTCAACAGGGTAATTTGAAACCCATGTAGCGACCAGAGACAAAATCGTCCCAGACTTTAAGAGCTCCATGGGTTGTGATCAGTACAGTGCTCAGTGCCATGACGATACCTACCGCAAACACAATGATAGAAGCCCTCCCGTACTTGGCTATAACCTTCTTAACCACCATTAGTCCAACCAAAGACGCTATGAAGCAGACCAGAGCAAATATGGCAGCGGTTCCAGCGTGGTCCATGCCCAATAATAGGTATTGGATTGCAGACATTGTTGAAGAAAACAAAACCATGAAAGAACAGGTTGCTGCAGTTACCTGTGTAGAAGATTTGAATTGTATCATTTATGAGTCATGATGTTTCATATGTTATACCATATAGGATAATATGTATCTAATATACAGTGTTTTATCTTGTAACGCATAGAACGTTTAAAATGGCGCTTTCTCAAATACTGGTTTCGAGCTAAATCGCTCAAGAACACAAGTCAAGAACATACCTCAGGAGCAATACCAATTTGGAGAAGAAGAGGACTTATGAGCATTCCACCGCCAATACCGAAAAGGCCACCTAATACTCCAGCCAAGAGAGCCATTACTGGGAGCATAAACTTGTTCGGTCTTATTCCATGGCTCCTTCTCACATCTCCAATCTCCTGTGGATTTCAGTTTCAGATTTATCAATAAACATGTTGAGTTTGACCAACAGAAAGCTAATTCAATCAAATGTTAGACCTTTTCAGAGTCTTGGTTAAGTGATGTGTGGCTGCTTTGGACACTGTCACTGAAGCAAATCCAGAGAGTGAAGAAGATAGTGAGAGGTATTTGGAGAGACGAGAGGAACCAGTAAAGAGCTCCACATGGCTCGATCGATATGAATCCCTGTGCAAATCCAAAAGTAAGAAATTTTATCAAGTTAAAATTCAAATATTGCACCATAAGCGTTGATAAATTTTTCAATAACTTAGGCGGAATTATCACACTTTTAACTCTATAGGAATATATAATATAACGTTCATCTTTTTTATGAGAAGATTGAAAATAAGATCCGTCACTAAAAATTAGCATTTGTTCTTGACTATGCAAGAATAAGTCCTTAATTTTACCAAACTCCTATCATTCCATTGTTGTTTTCTGTAACAGAAATCACCTAAATGATTTTTCTGCTTCTAAAACAGAGAAAGAACAAAAAAAAAGCATTTCAATAACATAAAGAAATCTATTATTCTCTCTAGACAAAAATAACACTTTTAAAATTTTATTTACATCAAAAATTCGCAAAAAAAAAAGTCATACGCTCTTATACTTTTTCTGCCGTCACAACTTATTTAAAAATATAAATTTTTGGATGGAAATTGGGGGAACAGACAAAACTTGAGAGTTGATAGAGAATGCATCTTAAAAAATTGTAAAAGTTGACCAGCATTAGATTCATACCTGACCGTATTTGTTTCCTCGAAAAAGATTAATGGAGAAGAAGAATAACCAGATGATCACTAAAACTCCAAGCTTCATCCATGGAAACCTCATCTTTCCTCCCTCGTCTTCCCCTTCGTTACCCAGTAGCGGCGATCTCGCTCCCTGGATCCGATCCTCGTCTCCGTCGTCTCCCTTTCGACTCCTTCTCTCCGATTCCAATTTCCAGTAAGAATGCCCCTTTTTGCAAGTCTTCGTCGTCGACCACGCGAGGAAGACGGCGAAGAGTGACGTCACAAGCCAGTTAGGGAACATACGGTTACAGATCACGCCGATGCTGACTCCGAGGAGCAGGCATGGCTGAAGAGTGAGCGCCAAATCGAAATCGATCAGGGTCTTGCCTCCCGATTTAGGGTTTCTCACGAAGAGATTGCATCCGACGTTCGCGACGGAGACGCCGGTCACCATGAACGCCGAGAAGCTCGACGCCGTCTTCATCTCTAGCCCGGCGACGATCGTCATTATCGAGATGAAGAGACCGCCGCCGCCGATTCCTCCGGCGCTGGAGATCGAGGCTGCGAAGAACGACAGAACGGCGGCGATGATCGTGGGGATGGAGATTCCGATCGTGGATTGGTTGATGAAGTTTGCCGGGAAATGGAGCGCCCATTGGCTTGTTGTGTTGAAGATTTGGTGTACGGTTGAGAAAACGGAATCATCTGTTGTTGTATCGGATACTGCAATGGTGGATGGGTTGAAGATGATGATGATGAGGGAGACAAGTACAGGGACCAAATTGATCCTCATTTTATTTATTTATGGGGTTTTCTGCAACTTTTTCAAAAGTTTTTGGGGTTTTTTTTTTGTTTGGAACGTTAGAGTTTTAATGCAGCATTGGTGATTGGTATAATTATATAAAAGAGTGAATCAATGGGGGTGTAGTCTTCCTCTTCCATTGTCAACTTGAAAGAAGAATAGTGGAAATGGAAGGGAATGGAGTCAACTCAAATTTTAAAACAATATAATTACGGAATTAATTAATTAGAGACTACTTGGTGAAATAAACCAAAAAAAAAGGTAATGATGACAATGCAACTTTCATATTTTTTTTTATGTTTATCTCCTGGTATTATATATTTCATGAAATTATATCCTCCTTCCTATTAATTGAGAATTCATTTTAATAAAAAAGCTGATTTGTCACCTTTATAATCGAAGTTAGTGTATTTTTTTGATGACATGTAAATGTGACATGTCAAATTTCCTAAAATAAATGAAATGTTTTGATTGGTTGAGATAAAATTAAATAAATTCTGAAATTAAAACATAAATACACTAGATTATAACTCTAAAATTAATAAATTAAATTAACAGAAAATAATTATTATTATGATCAATTCGTTTTTACATATATTCATAATAAATTGCATAAAATATGATTACGAAAATTTTACAACCAATATACATTATATTTTTATATAAAAGTTAATAATATATTATCCAATAGGATAGTAAATAGGCTATACCATTTTTATCTCTTATTTTTTAAAAAAATAAATAAAAAGTTTATATCATACTCATATATAGTCTCATTGTAGATCGAGAATTTGAGATCAAAAATAAAATAAAAAGTAACTGGATGAAAAAATAAATTATAATAATATAAAACAAGAATAAGAAATAAAAATAAAATAAAAATAAATCTCTACAGTTTTGTTTTTCCGTAATATTCTCGTGCTTTATTTTACGGAGTCATTTAAAAATCTTAAGAAGCAAATTTTATAATAAACACATGTGCGGCTCAAATTTTATAATGAACACATGCGTGCATGTCAACCATAATAAATTTATTTTCTTCATGACCAATTCCTCAATATTGTTCAAAGATATAAATATTAATTATGCAAAAGTCAAAATTGCATGCGAACTTATCGTGCATGCATTTTGTTAACCTCGATTATAGTCTAATTTTAATTTTAGTTATTAAACAATTTATATATTTTTAAAAATCTCTATATGTCCTTAGAGCGGTGAGGTGGTTGGTACGCACAAATGTGCGGGACAACCATCTACCCACTCTTATGATAAGTAAAGATTATAAAACCTATTTTTGTTTAATTAGATAAATATATACTTAAAATATATATGTTGGCAAGATTATATTGTGTAAGGAGAAAAAAACATAGTATAGATAATATTCAAGGCATATTATAAAAATTTAATAATTATTTAATATAACTTTTATATTTGCAATTATATGTTACTCTAAACTGTAGAAAAAAAATAAAAGGTTTTAAAATAAATCAGTTTCAAAAGACACAAAATGATATGAAACGTTTGTGTGATTGTTTTTAAACACTAAAACTGTATATGTATAAAATATAACATTTACATAATATATAAGAAAATTAATCAATAATTTAATATTATAACTATTTATGTCTATAAAAAAATTAAACCTTAAAAAATAAATAAATTATTATATGTTTTAATATTTTTCAATTTATTTAGTTATCATATTTACACTTTTTATCTAAAGAAGTATTTTAAAATCTTGGTTAATGGCTTTTTATCTTCCATTTCTACTCAAATCTATAACATTTTTTATTTGATTTATAGTTATTTTTTATTATTAAATATTTATATAATGTTATTGTTAATACATAATTAATTATATATTGAACATATAAAATGTTTTCTAGCTCGCACAAGATGCGGGCCGATCACCTAGTTACCATATAAAACTAGAAATGATGAAATTTAAATAAATAGCAATGAATTTCGTTGTTCAGATTAAGAAACAAAAACCAAATGGAAGGTGTTAATAAGATGTTAGAAATTCAAACAGAAATGAGTGTATATAGTATATGCAAATTCCGGTAGAATTAAATTTGGCATGTTAAGGTTTGACTTTTAATCCTCGAAATATAAATATATTGGGACATAAAAATGTACTACATGAGTACAAGAAACTTCAGTATTAACCATTGAGTACAAGAAACTTCAGTATTAAGTCTATTAACCATTGAGGTTGCATATTTTTTTAGTGAGTTACAATTATAAATGACAATTACCATTTGAATGAATAATAACCCATCCTGGAAAGCAGAAAGTTATGAAAAATAACCGACTTAATAATTAATTAATTAAATAAATAAACAGAGGATGTGATCCAGGATAAATGAAATGGAGAAAGTAACCATTTCCACTTAATACTTTAATTTAATTGGAAAAAAAAATTGAATTTAAGCCCAAGGGCTAATGGAACACTCCCAAGGAAGTTTAGGGAATCTCTCACGGTCCTGGCAATAATCGTATACGACGAGATTTCGCTGCACCCACGCATAATCCATCTTCTGGGTCTTGGACAAATGCCACGCGTCGTACTGGTCCCACCAATTTTCCGATGTAGTGGAGACGCAAGCAGGGAATGGATCCTTCCAACGGCAGCCATCGACGGCGAAGTCCTTGTAGGAAGAGACGAAAGGAGCTTTTTTCCAGTCGGTCTTCTCGAGACCGCCACGTGTTGCCCAGTCGTCGGCGTTCCAGATGCTGGAGAACAAGTACATGGGCTTCTGGTTCGGGAAGAAATCGTTGTTTGGTACCTTGTCGCTGTTCTTGTACACTCGAATCGGTACTCTGTCCACGAAGAACCTGGTTTTGCATTGGATTCAACCGGATTACTCATTGTACCAATCGATAAAATTAGCTTTGATTGACCAATTCGGTTCGATTTGGTCTAGTTTGATTTTGTTGAAGTTTTGGTTAAGACAGGCTATATTTGGTCGATTTGATTTGTGTCGGTTGAAAAATTGAAACTAGACTCCAATTTTACCAGACGTTAAGCTTTTTTATTATCTTGTATAAATTTGAAGTTTTCATCGGTTTTAATTTTTTTTTTTTGTTTACTAACTAGTTGTGCTTAGATTTGAAAAACGAATCTGCACCGTTTAAGTTCTCTAAACGTTATATTATTAAAAAAAAATACCCATACATTTTTGGAACATTATATAAAAAAACAAATAAATTTGTAACCGGGATCTAGTCTTTTTTTTTTTAACACTGAAATCTTATTACTGCGACGGAGATAATGTTTTGTAAACAAACTAGACACCAATAGGCATCTTACAAAACTGATAAAAGCCGAACAATCTAGTCTGAAATTAATTTGTAAACTAAATTATTTTGTTCTGAGTGGAATGTTGGTTCAGAATTTATTTTGGTTTTGTTCAACTATTAGTTTTGTGGCAAGATTAAAGAGAGGACTTACACGAGCTGGTGGTTATTCCAGAGAATTGAGTAGGTGTGGTAATCCTTGGTCGGGTCGAACCATAGGGAATGTCGCATCTCCCGATTTCCGGTTCCGTTCTTAAACACATTGGTCTGAATCACGTACGGCTCTCCGGTTCGGTTACCTAGGAATTCGAAATCTATCTCGTCTCTCTCCGGTCCTGCTCCGTTTTCCGAGCACATCTGCTCATCAAATTATAATTGATTATAAAAAGAAAATTGCTTATCTACTTTACAAGATTGTAAATTAAATACAAGAACAACGACTCACGTAGTAAGCGGTGACGACGCCGGCGGAGTCGCCGCCGACGAGCTTTAGCTTCATACTGAACCATCCGAATCTGTACATGTGCTTTGTCTGAAATCCACATCCTGTTTTATTTCTGTCTCTTATACACATCTAGATGTGTATAAGAGACAGTTCCAGATCTGTCCGTCCTCGGAAGTCGTGAAGTGATTTTCAGACCACATGATATTGAAATTGTCTTCGAACGACTGTGTCGGTGTTGCTGCGATAGAGGAAGACGCCATTAGAGACGCCATGAACAAGAACAGAGTCGCCAAGGAAGAACAGCTCGTGCTTGTTCTTCTTCTCATCGCCATTTGTTGTCTCTGCTTCGATTTTTTCGAGAGAGAGGGAGAACGTGATTTCACTGGTTCCGTGAGTGAGAAGACGATGGAGCTTTATTGCTCTAATTTAAAGACCGGAAAAATTACTGTTCTGACCACTAATAATTCTTTCTTTTTAAAATTCATTTTTGGATTTGGACTTTTTAATCGGTTTATTTTCTGATATTTTCATGTAATATATAATAACAAAGTAACACTTTTGTAAAAGAAAGCAATAAGCATCAAGAAAAGATTAATCAATTTCTAAAGAAAATTAGCAGTAAACTCAATGATTACTGAAAACTTTACCCCCCAAAAGAATACTATTATTGCAAACTGTTTGGTTAGTACCCCCGGTTCAGCTATTAAAGCACCGACCGGTTTATTCATTAAGTTGAGAATTGGGATTTGTCATTGAAGGGTATTATTCTGAGAGTTATGAAAAATAACAAAAGAACATGGAGAATTATTGGAGCGCCAGGCTGCCAACCAAGTGGAAATGTTCATCTAAAAGCAAAAAACACAAAAAACATTATTTAATTCTTAAGAATTCTCAGTTTTTCTTTTTGTCAACTATTTAATTCTTTGTTTATAAGTAGTCCCTAATTTATCAGTTCAGCTTTGTTTTTTTTTTTGTTTAATCAAATGATATGTCCGAATATATAGATTTGAACAAACTTATTGAAAAGTGAAAACCATGTTCTTGACTAAATAATTTAACCGGATAAGATAACAGTCAGTTTTTTTTACGATATTTTTTACAAAAGAAGAGGCAATTGCTTCGGACCATAATACATACTGTTCAGCAAAAGAGTTTGCCTCTCATCTTTTGGTAGCCCAAGACAGTGCACGTGAAACAAGCACGTTATGAAAAGAAATCGGGCAAATAATACACCTGGGGTTACTAAATTAATAGGTTGTCAAAGTTTATTAAATTGGACTGTCTCTTCCATTATCCGGTATTAGCTAATTTTTTTGTATGGATATGAATGTTTCAGATCTTGTTACAACTCGATCTATACTACAAGTATACTCTTCTTTTTTTCCGACGTCAAGTCTATACTATAAGAACAGCTCCATCGGTCATAGTATCTTCTAATTTAATTAATATTAAATTTAATAATATTTTAATTTAAAATCTATAAATAGTTAAATAGTAGTTTTTCACCTTCTATATCTAAGGTTTTGTGGTGTCTTAAGTGTTTGTACAGACACCATTCTCTCTCATTTTCTACTGTTTTCTAATTTTTTAATTTTTTTTATACTAAAGACACCCATAAAAGATATGCAATGAAGATGGTGTAAGAGAGTAATAAGATTCTAATACCTTAATACTAATGTAATGATTTACGAGAGATATCTGAAAATTTTAACAAATACTCCCCTCGTTTTTTATTAGAAGATGTTTAAGAGAATATTTTTTGTTATAAAATAGTTGATGTTCTCAAATTTCTATGTAAAAATTAATTGTATTTTTGTTGTTTTGACTGTTTGAATTCTGAATTCTATTTTTGTATTGGTTGAACTGTTTTGGAATTGACAAAAAAATATGTTTTATTTTGAAAAAATAAAGAATTAATTGATTTCTTAATCTGTGTGTAAATCTATAAACATCATATAAAGTAATAAAAAAACGGAGGGATTATGTATTAGTCTAGCTAGTATATAATTCTCTAATATTACTTGTGTGGGAGTTTATACCAATTAGCTGTGAAACTCTTTTATTTTTCTAACCGCATTACTCTTCTTTCTTTTTTTATTTTTTTACTATAAATAGTTTCTCATATGTTTCTTTATGTATATATATGAATATGATATCTCAACATGTCGGTCCTTGTAAAGAAATCAGAGTGTGAGCCGTATCGAGTCTTCGTCAACGAGCACATTATTATGCGGTTATTAAAATTTAGAGTCCACAATTTAACAACAAGACAGTTTGGCCGAGTGGTCTAAGGCGCCAGATTTAGGCTCTGGTCCGAAAGGGCGTGGGTTCAAATCCCACAGCTGTCATCTTCTTTTACTATTTTTCGAGTTTTATACCAATAAATAAAAACACCCCCTTGGTTACGACGTCGTCTTCCATAGACACTTGACACTTGTAATATTCTCAGTTCTTCACTTCTCCAAGTTCTTTCGCGGCAATTCAATTTCTCTCTATCTCCTTCTCTCTCTTTTTTCTTTTACCGAATCCGATCGGAGAGATCGAAGATGGTGATTCATACAAATCCCTCATATCGTTTATTCCTCTTAACATTGCTATTATCCGTCGTAGCCATATCTTTCGCCGATTCGGAATCCGGTTCACGTCTCATCGGCGAGCTAGTTTCGCTCCGATCAGCCGCCGATTCAGGCGTAATCCGTCTCGACGACGACGCCGTTTCCAGATTAATAACCTCCGTAGCCACTCCCAGGCCTTACTCCCTCATCATCTTCTTCGACGCCGTTGATCTCCACAGCAATCGCCAGCTCCGCCTTGAAAAGTTCCGCCGCGAATTCGGAATCGTCTCTGCCTCTTACATCGCCAACAACAACAATGGATCTAACGGAAACAAGCTTTTCTTCTGCGACATCGATTCGGCGCAGTCCAAGGCTTCGTTCCACCGCTTCGGCGTCGAATCCCTACCGCACATTTGCCTCGTCGACCCTTGGATGGAGAATCTACAGGNGTTTGGCCGAGTGGTCTAAGGCGCCAGATTTAGGCTCTGGTCCGAAAGGGCGTGGGTTCAAATCCCACAGCTGTCATCTTCTTTTACTATTTTTCGAGTTTTATACCAATAAATAAAAACACCCCCTTGGTTACGACGTCGTCTTCCATAGACACTTGACACTTGTAATATTCTCAGTTCTTCACTTCTCCAAGTTCTTTCGCGGCAATTCAATTTCTCTCTATCTCCTTCTCTCTCTTTTTTCTTTTACCGAATCCGATCGGAGAGATCGAAGATGGTGATTCATACAAATCCCTCATATCGTTTATTCCTCTTAACATTGCTATTATCCGTCGTAGCCATATCTTTCGCCGATTCGGAATCCGGTTCACGTCTCATCGGCGAGCTAGTTTCGCTCCGATCAGCCGCCGATTCAGGCGTAATCCGTCTCGACGACGACGCCGTTTCCAGATTAATAACCTCCGTAGCCACTCCCAGGCCTTACTCCCTCATCATCTTCTTCGACGCCGTTGATCTCCACAGCAATCGCCAGCTCCGCCTTGAAAAGTTCCGCCGCGAATTCGGAATCGTCTCTGCCTCTTACATCGCCAACAACAACAATGGATCTAACGGAAACAAGCTTTTCTTCTGCGACATCGATTCGGCGCAGTCCAAGGCTTCGTTCCACCGCTTCGGCGTCGAATCCCTACCGCACATTTGCCTCGTCGACCCTTGGATGGAGAATCTACAGGACGAATCCGGTCAGATGGAAAACGGAGATTTCGCTGGATTAGCGGAATCCATGGCAGAGTTTGTCGAGCGTCGAACCAAGCTCACCGTAGGCCCAATCCATCGGCCGCCGCTCCTGTCGAGGACACATATCAGTATCATCACAGCTTTGGTCGTAATCTCGACTCCGATTCTTAGCAAGAAGGCTCTGAAGGGAGAAACGCTTCTCCATGACCGCAGGGTCTGGTTATCCGGCGCCGTTTTCGTCTACTTCTTCAGCGTCGCCGGCACGATGCATAACATCATCAGGGAAGCGCCGATGTACATCCGAGACCACGAGGATTCGAGCAATCTCGTTTTCTTCTAGGAAGGACCAAGTTTTCAGCTTGGGGCAGAGGGATTCTTTGTTGGGTTCTTGTACACTGTGGTTGGGTTGCTCTTGGCGTTTGTCACCAATGCGCTTGTGCGAGTCAGGAATCCCAATGAGCAAAGGCTGATTATGGTTTTGGCTCTGTTCATATCGTTCTGGGCTGTGAAGAAGGTTGTTTCCTTGGATAATTGGAAGACTGGATATGAAATATATCCATATTGGCCATCAAGCTGGCATTGATGGATCCTTGACGTTAAGGTAATTGATTTTGTTTTCAAGTTCCCGGAACTAAGGAATCATGTTTTTGACATATATAGTGTTTTGCTTTCAGTGCTTGAACAGAGTGTAGCAGAAATTCATATTACTGCCACTAGTTTCCGATTTAGTTGTTCATCTAAGTGAGAACATGATATAGTCAACTAATGGATTGAAAAGAACCATTAGAGTTTTAGGATCCACCATTGTTTAATAATCTTCCTCGGATCAATTTACTAAAAAAGCGATGATCAAATTAGAGGAGGAATGATTTTTCTAGGACTTATATATGCCTATGGCCATGCTTCTGCATCCACTGAAATGAGTGAATGTTTGAAAGAAAGTTCAATGGAAAAGGTTTATGCAATACTTGATCCCTAAGAAATTCTTTTGAAGAGTAATAAAAAGATTCTCTCTTTATTCTTTTCTTGGAAGTTTGTTTGCAACTTAAGTATCTTTTCCCACCTAAAAGTTGATTTTCTTAAGATAGCTCATGTTTATATATATTCCTCTTTGGTTTGCTAACCAATCGATTTCATGTCGGAAATTTCGATAATGGCAGAGACAAATAAAGGAATCGAAGAAGAAGTTGCAAGGGCATTTGTGAATCACTACTACCATCTCTTTGACAACGATCGATCCTCTCTATCCACTCTCTACAATCCCACCTCGTTGCTTACTTTCGAAGGCCAAAAGATCTACGGCGTGGAAAACATCTCTGACAGGCTTAAACAACTTCCGTTCGATCAATGTCGACATTTGATAAGCACCATCGATTCTCAGCCTTCTTCAATGGCCGGTGGTTGTGGCGGAATCCTCGTTTTTGTGAGCGGCAGCCTCCGATTACACGGCGAGGATCATCCTCTTAGGTTTAGCCAGGTCTAACTTTTTCTCAATCTATGACCAATTTTAGGTCTCATTTTGTGAGAAACAAAAAGGCTTAAATTGCATTATACAAAATGCTAATCTTCAAGGTTTTTTTACTTGTGCTAATAAAGAGCCAACACTTTTTTTTGCATGGGTTAATCTCGTATTATATAGTTACAATACTTTCAAATTTTAACTTTGTTACTACTTATATGAATGAAACTAAGGTTGATGAGGTCTAGATATATTTTTGGGGGGGATTTTTAGCTGACTGAAATAAATTTGAACTGCAGACCTTTCACTTGATTCCTCTTCTACAAGGAAGTTTCTTCGTCCAAAATGAGATGTTTCGGCTCAACTATGGTTGAACTTATTGTAACTTTGATGTTTGTAATCGATCTATCATAGATCGAAATCCGACTAATAATGTAGTCAATAATGTAATGAAGATCAATCTTTCATCTCGACTAATATTAAAACAACTTGATATATGTTTTCGGTGTTATTTTCATATATGTAAGAAAGCTTCAAAATGATTAAAAAAAGATTCGGTAATTGTAAATTGGAAAAAAATCATATTATAAGTGTAGTTTGACAACAACAACAACAACAACAAAAGTGAAAACTAGTAAAAGGAAACAACAGAATTAGAACCTTTTTTTTTGTTGTTGTTGTTGGTTGTTTCAGTTCTTGATAAAAATCTATTTATGTTTAAAATAGTGAATATTCACGGAAAAACCGAACACATATGAGGCCATGACTATCTTTTGAATCTTGACCATCACTTTCTGTTCAAAATCCTTTCCTTGTCTCCCAAGAAACCATTTATTTCTCTCTCTTTCTCTTTTTCTAATCAAACTTTTCACGAACAAAAAAAAAAAAAAATGAAGAGCGGGAGCAGAAACTTAGCTACCCTGAGTTTGATGATAATTACGGTATTGACATGGACGAATTTTGTGGCCGGACAAGAAGCACTATTAGGAAAGAAAGTATTGCCATTGTGCCACAGAGAATGTATGCCAATATGCATGAAAGTGACCGAAGCAACGCAAGAGATTTGCGAAGGCGCCTGCCAAGCGGGTTGTCTCCAGCTCCAAGGTCGAGGCACCGGACTTACAGGCTCCGATCAAGGAGTCGATATGGTCATTGCATAGATAAATTATTACTATCTTCATCACCGAAAATAAACTCAAGATTTTGATATTACCATTTTAGTTGTCATTTATATCTAACAGCATGTAAAATCGGGTTTCTCTCTTAAACACCGTTGTATGATGTATGCATATTGGTAATTTATCCCCACACTAAAAGAAAACAATAGTGGTGTTTTAGAGAAAACAACACCATCAAATTGTACGTAGTATACGAATCAAATTAAATCTTTTTTTTTATGGTTTTCAAGAATCGAATAAATACTTTTTGGTTTTATGGAAACGAATAAATGCTCTAGAGGACGAAGAAGGGAAATTAGAAAATGCGGTGATGAAATAAGGAGAAGCGGATTGTAGTCTTGTAGTTCTTTGTTCTTCTCCCCTATCTCATGAATCTCTTTTCTTTTTTTTATATAACGAATCTCATGAATCTTCAAATGCCAAAGCCTGCGATAATCTTCATGATCAAGTAAAATATACAAACAGACAGCAAGATGCTACAAATCCGCAATGTTAAAATCATAACAAAAATGATCACAAATTATATTCCTCTATTTAAAATATTTGTTGAAACATTGTTTTTCCAAGATGCTTATCCCCATCAACTATGGGGGTGATTGGATGAGGCTGTGACTGTGGCTTTAAAAAATTAAAATTAACTGTTAAAAATTTGACTTTTAAATAATGACGGTAACTTTAAAAAAAATAAAAGTCATTTTATTGGCTTTGAAAAAAACAAACGAAAATAAGAGTAAAAACAGTTATTTTTGGCTGTGAGATTTTTAAGAAAGCTTTTATGACTGTAGGAAGGATAAAGTCTGATTGGAAAAAAAAGTGACTTTTAAAACTTTAAAACTAATTAAAGCCTCTACAGTCTCCACAGTCTATTTACCAATCGCCCCCTGTATATACTATCAGTACCAGATATAATAAGATAGTGCGTCAAGAGAATTTGGACATGTAAAACTATGCGTCAGCAGCTGTGTCGTCTGTAAATACATTAATTACTGATAGAACAAAAAAAAAGAAAAAGAAACTTTGCAGAAAAGTAACTAAGTGATCAGTTGTTCCCACTTGGAGAGGAGTTGCATTGCTGATAAATAAATAAAAATTCGCTGCTTTTATATAAACAATCGCTTCCTCATTATTTGTCGCCAAGAAAACGTGTTTTATGTCAACAATCACTTTTATAGACAATTGGTTACCACTATAAAAGTGTTTTTCTTTTCTTTTCTCATAAAACTATTTACTATAATTTTTCTTTTCTTCAAGAATATTATCCTTTTCAAATTTGAATATATGAAAAAATGATTATAGCCGCCGGACTATCACAAAAGTAGAAGACAAGACATTTTTATTTAATTTACACTTGCAGATAAAGAGATATGTATTGGTAAACTATCTCTAGTATAATTAAATAAAATATCTATCATATTATACATTTTTACATAGAAAAATTGGAAATCAATCTGCTTTAAATTTTATTTTTTAAGCTTTTATTAGATCGAAAAGAAGAATAATTACTATGATTAGATATCAAAAATCATAGTAGACAGGTATCGCAAATAATGAGTGATACCACTTGTTATTTTTCATAAAAGATTAAATGATTTTAGTTATTGTTTAACCATATTTTTTTCGTTAATTATTATGTAACGTGAATGAATGAGTGGAGCAGAGTAAAAGTAATGGAGAGAAATAAAAGGAAAAAATGAGGGAAAGTTTCTTTCTTTCTTCTCTTTTTGGCATTTCTTTTCTTTTTTCAGCATGTTTAACATGCTGAATTTATTTTTGGCTATCTTTTGGTTACTGTAAAAAAGTAGAGGAAGGCAGAGTATTTTTCCAGCGTAAACATTTACTATATAAGAGGTATAAATAGTCATAACCATAGTTACTTCATAAATGAGCTAATCAATCTGGCTGAAATATTTAAGCCAAGCAGTTTGATAAGATAAATGAGCTAAAGTTTGATAAGATAAATGAGCTAAAGTCGTTGGTTGATTCCAATGTAGTGGTTATTTCTTCTAAGTTTCACTGTTACAAAATCTTTACATTTTGAATTTTGTTTCTTATTCAATAAAGCATATCCAAAGATAAAGTCACTGCGTGAATAGTTTGTCTTACAAGTCTACAATATATTGTAATTTTGTTTCGTCAACGAAAGGTTGTTATATTAATAAGTGCTATATGATCATCCTAATTAAATCTTGTATTATGATGGATTTTGTTTTAATCACTATGGCTACATACTGTATTTGGCCATATTTTCTATTAGTCAATATTATGTAGTCATAGTGATTAAAACAAAATCCATTCTAATACAATCTGCCGTATGATGAATAAGCTAAGCTGCCGTCGACAAACGTTGGACGTGTTTAAGCATTGGTGGACGGAAGTAACAAAAATAAACGATTGAAAAGGAATCCACTTTATATTTTAGTATCTAGAAAGTTAAGTTTTAGGTATGGACTTCTATAAAAATTTGTTTTAGCATTGACTTAATCCGTCACAAAAAATTAATCTTTTCAATTTTTTTCTATAAAGTTTTCTGTTGTGGATTTGGATAGATATTTTTTTTTTTCAATATATCGGTAATATTTGGCTAAATTCGTTGCAATGTTTTTTCCAAGTATTAACATGAATATTATTGCATTTTTCATTTGTTAACATTATTATGAAATATAGTATTTACCAGTATAAATTTTACAAATAGGTCATTTGGTTTACATGTTTTTAAGAAAATAAGATAAAAGAAAGTATTTTGGACATAGTATACAAAGTTGTTGGCTATATTAATTTTCTCAGTGGAGTGTCCCTACATGTTCATTTCTACCACCAAATTCGAACAGTATACAGACATTTTGTCAAGCTAGTGTGAGTCATTCTGTTCATTTTCTCTTTAAAAAAAAAAAGAAGATAAGTATAAATTTTTCATTTATACTTTATAGTGTATTTGGTGTAATGATAATGGATAACATATGCAAAAAAAAGGAAATCATAACCCTCCTCTAAAGTATTCCACTCACTAGCATTTCCTATAAAATGGCATGATTCGCGGTAGTGAAAGGCCAACACAAACAATCCTTTTACCACTAAAACCAAAGACCAATGTCCAATTCAAATCAGCCACTTCTTTCCAAACCAAAGTCTCTTATTCACAAGAGTCTATGGCTTGTCATCTCATTTGCAGCCATCCTTGGCTCTGCAGCGTTTTTCGCAGCCCAACTAATCTTCATTAACACCACTAATAATTCTTTATTATCCCCGAGCCAGATCTGCCATGGAGCTCACGACCAAGCCTCATGCCAAGCTCTTTTGTCCGAATTCACGACGCTATCGCTCTCAAAGCTCAAACGTCTTGACCTACTGCACGTGTTCGTAAAGAACTCGTTATGGCGGCTCGAAAGTGCGATAAACATGGTGAACGAGACTAGAACCGTCTCGAACGAGATGAGAGACGAGGCCCGTTTTGCGGACTGCCTAGAGATGATGGACGTTTCAAAGGATCGGATGCTCAATTCGATGGAGGAACTCCGAGGAGGAAACCCTAATCTTGAGTCGTACTCAAACGTTCACACTTGGCTGAGCAGTGTTCTTACAAACTACATGACATGTTTAGACAATCTTAGTGATGTCTCCGCCGACTCTAGACTTAGAGTCAAGCCAAAGCTCGAAGACTTGGTTTCTAGGTCTAGAGTGGCTCTAGCTATCTTTGTCTCCGTCTCGCCTTCCAGAGACGAGCTCGAGATGATCTTTCCCATTCACTTTCCGTCTTGGCTAACTGCCCTCGACAGGAAGCTTTTAGAATCTGCTCCGAAGGTAATTAATAACCAAATTCAAATCTCACTATGTAGCTACAACAATTAATATGGCACATTTCATTTTTTTATACTCTCTCCGCTTCTTGGGGATCTATTTTTGGATTTTCCCACTTAAGCAGAAATTATTTGCAAACCAAGTATAAACCCTTACTCTTCTAATTAAATTTGTTACTTAATTAAGATTTGTATTGTACTGGATTTAATATGCTTAGGTAAATTATTGGAAAATATTTTTTACATAGAAAGTTGAAAATTTATTTTTGTGAAAAAAATAAAAATGAAAGTTTAAACATACAGTTTATAGATCTTTAGTTTTGGAAAGAAACTCGACATATACAGGTTGGAATGTAAAATCGTTTATCGAACTTAACAAGAAAAAAAATAATTTTTACTCAAATTCTAAATTTTTGACCCTTTATTAGACACTTGAAGTGAACGCAAATGTGGTCGTGGCAAAAGACGGCACCGGAAAGTACAAAACTGTAAATGAGGCGGTGGCGGCAGCACCAGAGAATAGCAAGACAAGATACGTTATATACGTAAAGAAAGGGGTTTACAAGGAAACTATTGACATCGGGAAGAAGAAGAAGAACTTAATGCTTGTTGGCGATGGCAAAGACGCAACGATCATAACCGGTAGTTTAAATGTCGTTGACGGATCCACCACCTTCCGATCAGCCACAGTTGGTAATATATTATTTTTCTTTCACTTGTGTTTTTCAGAATATTGGTTTTCCCTAACCATAAGGAGAGAAAAAAATTACATATTTTCGACCAGTCAAGTATCAAGTTAATACAATTTTGTATCCGAATAACTTACAAGACCTCTTAAAAAAAAACACGTGCAGCCGCCAACGGTGACGGGTTTATGGCACAAGACATAGGTTTCCAGAACACGGCAGGGGCAGCAAAGCATCAGGCTGTGGCACTCCGCGTGAGTGCTGATCAAACGGTCATAAACCGCTGCCGCATAGACGCGTATCAAGACACTCTCTACACACACACGCTGCGACAATTCTACCGCGACAGCTACATAACGGGAACCGTAGACTTTATATTCGGGAACTCTGCCGTCGTGTTTCAAAACTGCGACATTGTGGCCCGGAAGCCTGGAGACGGGCAAAAGAACATGGTGACGGCCCAGGGACGGGAAGATCAGAACCAGAACACAGCCATTTCGTTCCAGAAATGTAAAATAACTGCTAGCTCTGATCTTGCTCCGGTAAAAGGATCCGTGAAAACATTCCTTGGACGGCCGTGGAAGTTGTACTCAAGGACAGTGATCATGCAGTCTTTCATCGCCGACCACATTGACCCGGCCGGCTGGTTCCCATGGGACGGGGACTTCGCGCTCTCCACGTTGTACTATGGAGAGTATGCGAATAACGGCCCTGGAGCGGATACGAGCAAGAGGGTGACATGGAAGGGATTTAAAGTTATTAGAGACTCAAAGGAGGCCGATAAGTTTACTGTTGCAAAGCTTATTCAAGGAGGTTTATGGCTGAAGCCCACTGGAGTTACTTACCAAGAGGGGCTTTGATTTTATCACTTAGTCTTGTACTTTGTGTTGTATTGTGTGTTATGCTCTGTTTTAATTTGATGTCTTTCTCTGTTTTGTATGGAGTTAACCAATGGCATGCTCTGTTTCGTGAAGCTACAAGGTTAGTGTTTAATAATAAAATCTCGTGAATGAGACAGATCATATTGAATATTTTATAAGATTCTTAAATCTTCTTTGAATTTATAAAACTAATAGCATCTCTCAATGAGTATTTTAACTTTGAAAGTAATATCTTTTTAAAAACATATAATTTGTCTAAAATTAACAAATGTCCGCTGATTGAAATATCTTTTCACTCTCAAAAAGTTACGCGTTTATAGTAATTAAATTCCAGCTTTGAAACATAATTCGTTTTCTTCTAACCAACGAAGATGGATATTTTTCGAAGGCAATAAAAAAAACCAAAATCTACAAAAATGATTTTTTTTTTTTTTTTTCAGATGCGTGTTCTTAAAAACTTATTTTCAGTAAAAACTTAAATTTTTTTTTTTGACATCAGTAAAAACTTATTTTTCTTGTTTAGTTTTACTTTGCATTAAATTTTAGAATAGCAAATACTATATAGCCCAACCATCTGAGAAAAGGCCCAATATATAATTTTTTTATATTATTACCCGAGATAGAGCCCAACCATCTGAGAAAAGGCTCAATATATAATGTTTTTATATTCTTAACCAAAAAGGTTTCCGAAATGCAACATAACTGCGAGTTCGGATCTCGCTCTGATCTGATATGGGAACGGTAGAGACGTTTCTCGCAAGGAATTGGAACATTAGCATCCCACCTAATATAATAACACCATAAAAAGTTGACTACAAAAACGATTATGATTCTCTAATCAAAGCCAATTTCTAGACATTAATTTTGCTCCCGACCCATGTGATTGTCCAGAGACCTTCTTGAGAAAGATAAGCTTCTTACTACCTAAAGAGTCGGCAACCTAATTTGAGGAGAGATTAGTGATCACACAGCAAGTGGATCCGATGGTACTGTTGGTGATTAGCTGTAAGTGGAAAGTGGAAACATAGAGAAGACACTGTTTCCACTAAGAAACAGCTAGCATATGTTACTTACAATACCGATGGCGAATAAGACGGATATCGATTTGGATCTGGTGGAAAGGCGGAAGATCCAAATCGTCTCTTGAATAATTGGCGTTCCTTGAGAGATGGTGGGTAAATTTCTACAAATTTTGTGAAATTCAATCAATGCATGTTGATTTGAATTTTGTTTGATTTTGATGTTTGATCTCATCTGTTTTTAATTTTCTTCTGGTATATTGCGCCACATGATAAGGGTCGTTTAACTTTGTAATTAAACATTTTTACTATATAGTATTAGAAATAATACTCTCTTTTCTTCTTGATATTTAGCTTTTCCAATCCTGGTTAATTACTAGAGAATTTGTATGGATTCGTTTTCACATGGTTTTAGACAGTGGTAGAAAGAGGACCAATTTTATTGATACGAGATGAACAGACTAATCTTTGCAAATGGGGGAATTGGCAATGGTTAGCATAATATGCAAGTTGATGATGCATTGATCCTATTAACATGGATTTAAAAGCCACTATAGCAAAAATTGAATGATGTAACGCATGGAATTGGAGAACAAATGCATATGGTTGGAGTCTTGGAGAACAAATGCATATGGCATGATTAGGGATGTTAAAAACGGGTTTTTACCCAATGGGTACTCGAAACCCGGTACAAACAGGCGGGTTTTTATCCGACTCGGTTTGGTGAAAAAAATTTCGGGCTTAAAACGGGCGGGTTTTTTAACATCCGGGTTTAGATCGGTTTATCCTATCGGGTTTCGGGTACCCACCGGATTTTTATCCAAAAAAATAATAATTATTTTTATATAAATAAATAGATAAAAAATCATGTTTAAATTCAAAAAAATAATAATAATGTTTTTATCCAAATAAAAAAATCATGTTTTTAATCTAAAAAATAGTTTTTATCCAAATAAATAAAAACGAACTTAAAAAAATAAATTCATGGTTTTCCGCCAAAAACATAAAATTACGTTTTCCCGCTAAAAACGTAAAATTACGTTTTCCCGCCAAAAACATAAAATTACGTTTTCCCGCAAAAAACGTAAAATTACGTTTTCCCACCAAAAACATAAAATTACGTTTTCCCACCAAAAACGTAAAATCTCGTTTTTTTGTTTTCGTGCCAAACGTAAAATCTCGTTTTTTCGTTTTTCCGTCAAAAACGGAAAATTTTATTTTTTTGTTTCCCCCAAAAACATAAAATTTCGTTTTTTTCCCGTCAAAAATTTAAAATTTCGTTTTTTTGCTTTCCTGTTAAAAACATAAAATCTCGTTTTTTTATTTTCCTCCTTTAAAAACTTGATTTTGGATATTATTAAACATAAATTAAAAAAAAATATACTATTTCGGGTACCGCATGATGCTTATGAAACAACCAAGGAAACAAAGCGGAATATATGTTGTTAATTAGGTAAGTTATTATTATTATAAAGATAATCTGCCATTCATTAAATTAAGCATATACTTGAGTAAGCTTTAAAAAAATTGAGGTTGGCTGATGGTTTGTTCTTCTAGGTTGAGTAAACTGTTTTTTTTTTTTCAACAAGTCACTAAATTCAATAATTGTTTGAAAAACATAATATTTGTTTTTATCATATTTTTGTGATAAAATTTTACAATTTACTTTATATATTTTTAGTTTCACGGAATCACCGTTTATTGTATTTCCTCAGATACGTTTCTGTCTCTTTGACCCCAAAAAAAAAAAAAAGTTTCTCTCTGTTTCATCATATATGCATATCAACTTGTTGGATAAAAAGGTGAACCAGAAGAAAAAATTGAGTTAACAAGATAGAAATATAAAACGAACATAAGAAAGTTTCCTTATATATACATCTAACAGGTGTTGAACAGGAAATACAAATTTAACTTAAATATGTGATTGGTTTTAAGATATATTAAAATAAGTCATGGTAGGGGAAAGGAACGGGGCTGCATCAAACCTCTATCCACAAGAAAGGTTTGGGCAAGTTAACCAAGTCAGTGTGCATCTGTCCATGCTCAAGGCACAATAATCAGAAACATCTGAGGAATAACCTGGTATGTTTTAGTTTTGTTTAAATCTGAGTCTGTACGTCAGCATCACGCAACACAATTTAAACATGCAAAAACAGAAAAAAGCAAACAAGAAAAGTCTAAATACTTATCTTCAACCACTACGGAATCTCGTGAACAGGCATTTTACAACCACTTATTTATTTTTTTCTTCCGACAGGAGAAGATGATTGTTATTGTCACTTGCAAATTTGTGAAAGGGGCTCTTCCTTATATTTAAGATAGAAGACCTAATAAACGATTTCTCAACGCACAAAGATTAAAAGAAAAGATTGCTTTTGTTATCTTCATAATAAACGATTTCTCAAAGGCACATTTTAAAAAAACATTAGCAATCATAATTCCATACCTGTGTGTTGTTTGCTACTACTAACTTGCAAGGGAAATTAAGACATACAATAGATATTCTTTTTACACAAGATTGCGATAATGACTATTAGATAGTAGATATCTATCTATATTAATGATACTTTGAATACCGTCTGTGGTGTGGTTTCGGTTTTAAAATTCAAAGGCATAAATTCGTTATAGCCCCGAATTTGATTACTCCGTGTGCAAATATTCTCTATCATCTATTTGATCACTTAGGTTTCGGTCCAGATGTTTTATCCATGACGAACATGTCGGAAGCTTTTTTGTCAAAGAACATATTTACCTTAATCTTTCAGGTGAAACCCGGATACACAATATTAAATATCTAATATATTGTCAGTGCAATTAAATAAAATGAAAATAGTACTTTCAAGTAAATTCCATGAAAATACTTTTTTTTTTATGGAAAAAACTAACATGTATTTATTCCGTTAAAAGTTTGTATTTTCCAGTTTTAAAGTTATATTTCTTTTAAATCAAGACGATAAAGTGGACAAATGCAACAACATGTTATAAACATGTTATATGTTGTGGTTTCGGGTCTCGAGGATTACGGATTATGGATTTCGGCCTAGATGATAAAAAAAAAAAACACAACATGTGAAACATGTATATATATATATGTATAAACCCAAATGGATGCCTAAGAGAAAAAAAAACCACATATACAAGTCTTTCACACTATAAAAAAACAACTCATCATCAAAACAAATGTTTCCTAAGAAATATCACCAATAATTACACAAGTGTTTCCAAAAAAAAACATGTCGTCTACCAAAATCCAGGTTCAAGGACAGCCACTTCGTAGGGTATCGGCAAGAAACCACCGTATGAGAAAGTCGGTTGTTTGCGGAGTTTCCATAAAACGTCACCACCATGTAAGCAACGTACTCAGCCGTGAGAGTGGTCGGTCGCTGGGTTCTGTCCCAGAAAGAACCGACGAGAGTCAGTTTCTTCGTGGCAACGGTAACGGCAAATTCGGGAGGTTCGGTGGGAAGTTTGTACCGGAGACATTGATGTCTCGCCTGAGAGATCTTGAAGACGAATTTAATTTTGTTTTGAGCGATCATGAATTTCAGGTGTGTTTTACTCATATACTCATGTTCATTTACCTTATCGCCAGCCAAAAAAAAAAAAAAAATTCAAATTCATTTCAATATAATTTGTTAATAAAATACACATAGCACACTTAAAAATCCAACGGAACAAACAATTTAAAAAGGAATTAGTGGCCAGATTAAAATTAACGAGAACCAAAATTGACGAGATTTGATTTTTACGTTATAGAGATATAATAAGAGATTAATTAACGCAACCTAAAATATAATCATAGAAAAATAATTTTATAGACTTGAAAGTTAAAACCAGCTGACCAATAAAAAATAAGATTGGAAACCTGGTCCCGTAAAGTGGTAGGGTATTAAGACAACCATAACACATCTTTTGATTAAATGGATGGATACTCCAAACAACGTACGAACAGACAAACCCATGACCTCTTTTTCTTTTACAGAAGAAGTACAATAAAAAAAAAAAAATTGAACAATAAAAAATAATTTAAAGATGATATTTCTGTTTAGCAAACATAATATAAATAATTAATAAAACATGATAGCTGATAATTAAATGTTTGTTTTTATGTGTGCTTTTAATTATAATTAGGAGGAGCTTACCACAGGGTTAAGAGACTACGTAGGAAGAGAAACGCCTCTCTACTTCGCCGGACGTTTAACCGAACACTACAAGAACCTGGTTCGAACTGGAGGAGGAGGTGGACGAAGCGGTGGACCCGAGATCTTTCTGAAAAGGGAAGATCTTAGCCACGGTGGGTCCCACAAAATCAACAACGCTCTCGCTCAGGCCATGATCGCCCGGCGCCTTGGTTGCAGCCGTGTGGTGGCCGCCACAGGATCCGGCCAACATGGGGTCGCCACGGCGGCTGCATGTGCGAAGCTCTCCTTGGAGTGTACTGTTTTCATGGGAACCACTGATATAGAGAAACAATCCTTTAATGTACAGTCCATGAAACTTATTGGTGCTCAGGTAAACTGTATTTTGCAGAATACACTTTAATTTGTTTATTTATTCAAGAACAAAAAGCATAAAGTTTGTTTTAACATATATTGTCCTTTTGTGTTTAACATATAAAAGGAAGTACAAATCTTGCAGAAATTTAATGCTGGTAGCTAAAAAAAAAAATTATTATTCCGAAATCACCCAAAAAAAATAAAATAAAGTACCACTAAATTTGGTTTGATTTCTAAATAGATGACTTTTATTCTAGATATATCTCGCAACAGCAAAATATTCATACAGATGGAGCATAAAATTTGTTTTATATACAAATTTTGATAGGTGAAATCAGTGGAAGGAACATTCAAGGATGCAAGCTCAGAGGCGATTCGAAATTGGGTCGAAACCCTGGAAACCTCGTACTACTTATCGGGCACGGTCGTAGGACCACACCCGTGTCCAGTAATGGTACGCGAGTTTCAATCCGTGATTGGGAAGGAGACGAGAAGGCAGTCGAACCAACTATGGGGTGGTAAGCCTGATGTGCTGGTGGCTTGTGTCGGGAGTGGATCAAACGCATTGGGTTTGTTCCATGAGTTTCTTGGAGAAGCGGATGTGCGACTGGTCGGGGTCGAGGCCGCAGGGCTCGGTCTAGATTCAGGGAAACATTCAGCTACCCTGGCCGTTGGGGATATTGGTGTATACCATGGTACAATGAGCTATTTATTGCAAGATGATCAAGGACAGATACTTAGACCACACTCCGTTGGAGTAGGGTAAGTCTTTTAAGTGTGAAAGTTATGTTTTCAACATATACAAGTTTTTATAAATTTGTCACACATATTAAATAATTTTGGCTGCCGACAAAAGAAAAGTTCGGCTAAAACAAAACAAATTTGGTATTTGTTTTTTAAAACAATTTCTTAAACTAATCCTGGAGTTAATTTACCTCGATTAGGGGGATAGTGAAAGTTCAAAAAAGTTAATAATCTTTTAAAAACGATGAACTAAAAAATATTATAATGATATATTTCAATTTAACTTTATAGAAAACTTAATTGGCAAAGCACATACAAAAAAAAATATATATATAATTGATTAGCACGAATTAAATCTTTACGATCACATCTTTACGACTTTACTTTATTAATTACAGAATAATATCTGGAAGTCTTCTGCTAGTATTTGCACAAGTTTAAAAAAAATTTAAAAAAAAAATACACACGTTTGACATTATTTGCACGTCTAATTATCTAAAGAAGGTTGATCACATGCAAATCACCTCTCGTAATCGGTTATGAACTGGTCTGGTTGAACCAGATTTTTTTACTCGTGGGATCAAAATGTTAAATCTACGGTTGGATAACCAAATTAATTTTGTAAACCAAAGGGAAGCTGACGTTATGTGAAGTACCAAGCCTCACATATGCTTGATTACATGGTCGTCGTAGGTTAGAGTATCCCGGAGTTGGACCGGAGATTAGCTTTCTGAAAGAAACTGGAAGAGCCGAATTCTACACAGCAACAGACCAAGAAGCCATTCAAGGTATCTCTATTAATGTTACTTACTACGTATACATATGTTTTCTTTTTGATTCTTACAAGAATTGTCATTACTTTAAAGCAATCTTCTATATTGTCGATTGTAGCGTGCATGCTATTTAGCAGATTGGAGGGAATAATCCCGGCATTGGAAGCGTCTCACGCGCTTGCGTTCCTCGACAAACTCGTTCCTACTATGCGCGATGGTACCAAAGTGGTCGTGAATTGCAGTGGCCGTGGTGACAAAGATCTGGACACTCTCATCCAACGAGGCATACCCTCTTCTCTTTGTTGACTCACCAAGATGCGACGTTACACTCGAACTCTTTTAAATACTATTTTTTTTTTGTAAAATAATTATTAATGATGTGTTAAAAATAGTTTTACGTGATAGTGTGATACCATTATTTATGTAGCTAATTTTAAGATGTGTTTTGTTCACTTCAATTTTATTTTTTAATCTATCAAAATCAATGTTTGATCGGATATTAATACATATTAATGTTTTTGTTTCAACGGCTAACATTTTCTGCACGTTTCATCCTCATTCCTATTAATTGAGAATCCATTTTAATGAAAAAACTGATTTGTCACCTCTAAAATCAAAGTTAGTGTATTTTTTTGATGACATGTAAATGTGATATATCAAATTTCCTAAAATAAACGAAATATTTTGATTGGTTGAGATAAAATTAAATAATTATTAAATTAAAACATGAATGCACTAGATTATAACTCTAAAATTAATAAATTTAAATAAACAGAAAATAATTATTATTATGATCAATTGTTTTTTACATATATTCATAATAAATTGCATAAAATATGATCACAGAAATTTTACAACCAATATACAATATATTTTTATATAAAATTTAATAATATATTATCCAATAGGATAGTAAATAGGCTATACCATTTTTATCTCTTATTTTTTTTTTAATAAATAAAAAGTTTATATCATACTCATATATAGTCTCACTGTAGATCGAGAATTTGAGATCAAAAATTAAATGAAAAGTAACTCGATGAAAAAATAAATTATAATAAGATAAAACAAGAATAAGAAATAAAAATAAAAATAAATCTCTACAGTTTTGTTTTTCCGTAAAAGTCTCGTGCTTTATTTTACGGAGTTATTTAAAAATCTTAAAAAGAAAATTTTATAATAAACACAAGTGCGGCTCAAATTTTATAATGAACACATGCGTGCATGCCAACCATAATAAATTTATTTTCTTAATCAAACCAATTTCTCAATATTGTTCAAAGAGATGAGCGGAGAGCTATCGAAGAATTTTATAAAATATGATTTCACAAATTTTATAAAAAATATTTTTATAATTTTTAATGAAAAGGAAAATTACTAATAGATTATCCAATGTACTATATATATTTTCATGAAAAAGTCAAATATTATATTTTAAGTTTTAAATTTTTTTTTGTAATTTTTGTTAATATTTAATACAAATTTTAATTTGAAACCATATATCATAAAATGCTGAAAATATGAAATTTTGATTACATAAAAAACGATAGAAACGGTTTCCGTGATTGTTCTTAATGCCAAAAACTGCATCGTGTAAAAACATAACGTTTACGGAAAATATCAGAAAAAATAACCAACACCTAAATATTGCAATTCACTTATTTTTAACTCATACTTACATGCAAAAATATATGTATTTATTTCTTTTTAAAATTCAACCATACATTATAAAAATATATATTAAAAACATATACTTTGTTATTTTTTTAACACATAAAAGACATACTTCGATTTTTCCACAAATATGCGGTGGATATAAATATTAATTATGCAAAACTCAAAATCGCATGCGAACTTGTCGTGCATGCATTTTGTTAACCTCGATTATAGTCTAATTTTAATTTTAGTTATTAAAACAAATTATATATTTTTTAAAATCTCTATATGTCCTTAGAACGGCAAGGTGGTTTATACGCACGACTGTGCGGACCAACCATCTACCCACTCTTATAAGTAAAGATTATAAAACCTATTTTTGTTTAATTAGCAATAGGTCAAAGAAAAATATATATATTGGCAAGATTATATTGTGTAAGGAGAAAAAAGCATAGTATAGATAATATTTAAGGCATATTATAAGAATTTAATTATTTTTTAATATAACTTTTATATTTGCAATTATATGTTATTGTAAACTGTAGAAAAAATAAAAGGTTTTAAAATAAATCAGTTTCAAAAGACACAAAATGATATGAAACGTTTGTGTGATTGTTGTTAAACACTAAAATTGTATATGTATAAAAATATAACATTTACATAATATATAAGAAAATTAATCAATAATTTAATATTACAACTATTTATGTTTATAAAAAAATTAAACCTTAAAAAAATATTATATGTTTTAATATTTTTCAGTTTATTTAGTTATCATAATTACACTTTTTATCTAAATAAGTATTTTAAAATCTTGGTTAATAGCTTTTTATCTTCAATTTCTATTTAAATCTATAACATTTTTTATTTGATTTATCGTTATTTTTTATTATTAAATATTTATATAATGTTATTGTTAATACATAATTAATTATATATTAAACATATAAAATATTTTATAGCTCGCACACGGTGCAGGCCGATCACCTAGTTATATCATATGAGTATATTGATAGCTGCATTATTAGGAACAAATTTTTTTAACATAGTTAGAGTATATTTCAGTGAAAACTTCTAAAGTTCACCCCTTTAGTGGGCTAATATGTTTCAAAATTAAATAAAATAGTGGGCTAATATAATTTCTTTGGCACTTTGGGCTTTAATGAATAAGTTAATAAAAAAAGAGAGAGGGGTCTGTGTGATGGTGAAGACAAATTGATAGCTGCATCTGTAAACAACAGTGCTGTGTTTTGTAACTTTCCCATATACATATACAATTTTTTTCACGGTTAGGAAAGCTTCTGAGATTTAACATCAGACATTATAAAATCAATAAAGCTGTCTCACATCACATGTGACCAAAACCCTCGTTTCAACGGTTCATATTCACTTTCACATAGAATCAAATCAAGACTACATGCATACATAAAATATATTGCATAGAAGAATTTAAGGTCGGTCTCATCATGAAAACTCTCGATCAATCACCATAATTCATTCTATATAGACCAATGGTTAGGTCAATGGACAGAGGAGTTCGGAATTCAAGCTTGCTCGATCGGAAAATTGAATTAATTGGTTTGCTTAACCAATCATTAACTTAACTTCAACTCTTAAAATGAAATACCAAAAACGGATACTATATGCTAAACTTAGCTCATCGACAGTCTCTACGGCCAACCAGACGTAAATACTAAATAACCCATCCCATAGAGCTCACGAATCGGCACAATATAAGGGCATTTCAGTAATTTAAACATAATCTGAATTTCATTTTGTCGCCAACCTCTAAAAGAGCAAAGAGACCCATACTTTTCCCTCCTCTCTGCGCTCACCTCCTTCCTTACCCTATAAAAACCTTCGATTCCGCCTCTTCCATTTTCCCAAGAAACAAACCGGCTCCTTTTCTCTTTCTATCAAAACCCTTCAGCAAGAGCTTCTTTCGTCTCCTCTCAAAACCCACCTCGTGATCAGCGCCTGATATAGTACCCAGTTGTTTAGAACTATGATTTCTTCAATTAAACCGGTTTCAACCTCCTTGGCCGCAATCGCCGGCGTAAGGAGATCAGCTCCGGCGAAGCTCCGGTTTTCTCCTTTACCCATTATCAGAAACTTCGAGAGCCCCAGTCCTGTCCCTCTTCACGTCTCATCCGCCCAGAATTTGTCGAATTTCTCCGTTGCGGCGGCGGCGGCGCGGAGGCGTGATGTTTTTAGGGTTGGAGCTTACGAGGCCGATCGGTCTCAGCCGATTGGGATCGGTATCGAAATCCCCGACGAACAATCCGGGCAGAAGGTGAGAATTGGGATCTACTTCGCGACTTGGTGGGCACTGAACGTTGTCTTTGTCAACACCAACTCAGCAAAACCTGCAACACACAAAAACCTGCAACACACACAACGGTTCTGTCTAGGGAAAAACAGAACACCAACTCAACAAAACCTGCACCTGCACTCAGCACGCTCACACGCTCATGCCACACCCATACCTTGTGTTTAATTAATATAAACCCATGCTGTCTAAATATATTGTTAAACCCATAATGTCTAGACTTCTCTCAATGTACTATAAATGCAACATCTATGTAATCCGAGAAGTGAGAGAATAAAAAATGCAATTTTAACATCATCTCTTTCTTCATCTTCAAGGTTTAAGTCTTATTTTCTTGTTGCTTTCATGGTATCAGAGCCATGGAGGCTCCTGAATCTCACGCTCTAACAATCAATCAGGTTGTTACCCTGAAGCTCAATGACACAAATTATCTGAGCTGGAAACTGCAATTCGAGTATTTTCTCTCAAGCCAGATGCTTCTTGGCTTTGTCACTGGTGAAGCTCTTCGTCCTCCTCCTACCATCACTACAAGAAACGGAGATCAAGCAACCACAACTCCGAACCCAGATTTCCTGAAATGGATGCGTTCAGACCAACTGGTGATGGCTTGGCTGATTGGATCCCTGTCTGAATCTGCTATAAAGAGCGTGTATGGTCTCAAATCAGCTCAAGAGGTATGGCTTTCCCTAGCACAAAAGTACAATCGTGTCTCAGCCACTAGGAAGCTAGACCTTCAACGACGACTCCAATCAACTGCAAAAGGGAACAAACCCATGTCTGTCTACCTTTCTGAAATGAAGAGCTTGTGTGATCAGCTAGACTCTATAGGATTTCCTATGCCGGAACAAGAGAAGATATATGGCGTGCTGAATGGTCTAGGAAAAGACTACGAGTCCATCACAGCAGTGATAGAAAACACCATGGATACCTTCCCAGGTCCGAGCCTTGAAGATGTCATTTACAAGCTCACTGGCTTTGAAGAAAAGCTTCAATCCTATGAAGCCCCTGCAACTGTCACTCCACACCAAGCCTTCTATACCTCCAGAGGTGGCTACTCCGGGTACAACAACCGTGGAAGAGGTTATAACAAGGGTAGCTTCCGTGGACGAGGAGGTTCATACTCAACTCAAGGAAGGGGTTTTTACCAACAATTTGGTCAGAATGGTGGCAGGAGTTCATCTAATTCTGGTCCTACTCAAGCCTGTCAGATTTGCTATAAGTATGGACATCTCGCTTCGAAATGCTACAGGAGGTTTGATCGTGATTTCGAAACGCCTGAACCTCCTCAAGCCTTCGCTGCTGTAAGAATCTCTGACCCACCTGAGTACACTGGAAATGAGTGGTATCCAGATACTGGTGCCACACATCACGTTACCAGCTCTGCACAGAACCTGAACCTGCACTCAACTCAGCCCTATGAAGGAAACGATGCAGTGATTGTCGGAAATGGAGATTTTCTGCCCATTACTCATGTGGGTTCTATTGCTCTCCCGGCCCTTTCAGGTACCTTACCTCTCAAGGATGTGCTGGTTTGTCCTGCAATTACTAAATCATTGTTGTCTGTCTCAAAACTTACCAATGATTACCCATGCGAATTCACCTTTGATTCTCAAACCGTGTGTGTCAAGGACATAAAGACCAAACAGCTTCTCAGTCAGGGAAGCAAGCATGAAGGGCTCTACAGATTGGATAACCCTCAGTTCCTGGCTTTCTATTCATCAAGACATCAAAGCGCCAGTGATGAGTTATGGCACAGGCGACTCGGGCATCCACATCATCAAGTCCTTCAACATCTATCTTCAATAAAAGCTATCTCTTTCAATAAAGCCACGATGGCTATGTGTGAGCCTTGTCAGTTGGGAAAGACGTGCAAGCTTCCCTTCTCTAAGTCGGATTTTCAGTCTTCTAAACCTCTTGAGAGAATACACTGTGATGTATGGGGTCCTTCTCCTGTTAACTCAGTTCAAGGCTTTCGATACTACGTTGTATTCATTGACAATTTCTCAAGATTTTCCTGGTTTTATCCTTTAAAATTGAAGTCAGATGTCTTCTCCATCTTCACAACATTTCAAAGTATGGTCGAAACACAATACAACCAAAAGATTGGCATTTTTCAAAGCGATGGTGGTGGTGAATTTATCAACAATCAGTTCTTGCAACACTTCGCATCATGCGGAATTAAACAATACATATCTTGTCCGCACACTCCTCAGCAAAACGGAATCGCTGAGAGGAAGCACAGACATATCACAGAATTGGGCCTCTCAATGCTATTTCAAGCAAAGCTACCGCAACATCTGTGGGTCGAGGCATTTTTCACTGCAAATTTTCTCTCCAATCTGCTTCCGTCTTCAGTTCTGGATCAAAAGAAGAGTCCCTTTGAACTGTTGAATGGTAAAGCTCCGGTATACTCGGCCTTACGAGTATTTGGGTGCGCCTGCTACCCATATCTCAGACCCTATGCTCAGAATAAATTCGATCCAAAGTCGCTTCTCTGTGTCTTTGTGGGATACAATGAGAAATACAAAGGCTACCGTTGCTTGCATCCTCCAACCGGTCGAGTGTATATCAGTCGACACGTTCTGTTTGATGAAAGAAGGTTTCCTTTCACTGATAGCTACAAGGACTTCATACCTCTAGCGAAGACTCCATTGCTTAAAGCCTGGCACTCCACAAATCAGTCTACTCAAGAAAACCGTGAATTGGTATCTGACTCACAGAACTGTCCTGAAGAACCTACAGTTCGGCGAGCTAGATATACTCCTGTCACTGCTGCTGAGGAATCTCCCTCTGCCATCACCTCTACACCTGCAACGATGGCTCCTAATGCAGAAATGGTGATTCCAGAACCTGCAGATACATCAACAGAACAGATCTCTGAAACTGCAGAAGTATCAATCTTCACAGAAGCTGATTTTCCCTCTCTGCAGGCTCAAGTGGAAGCTGCAAACAATACTCACTCTATGATCACTCGCGGAAAAGCTGGCATTCACAAGCCAAATCCACGATATGTTCTTTTTTCAGTGAAGGGAATTCCTGAGACACCAAAGACTGTAGCTGCAGCTCTCAAGCACCCTGGCTGGACCGCAGCCATGGAAGAAGAAATACAGACTTGTCAAGAAACAAACACCTTCAGCCTAGTGCCTCCTCCTGAGAATGTGAATATCTTGGGCTGCAAATGGGTATTCAGAACAAAATTGACTGCTGACGGCAAACTTGACAAGCTTCGAGCCAGAATTGTTGCAAAAGGATATGAGCAAGAAGAAGGTGTGGACTATCTTGAGACATACAGCCCTGTAGTTCGAACTGCCTCTGTGAGAATGGTTCTACATGCAGCCACTGTGAACAGATGGGATATCAAGCAACTTGATGTGAAAAATGCATTTCTCCATGGAGATTTACATGAAACAGTGTACATGAAGCAGCCCCCGGGATTTGAGGATCCAAATTATCCGGACCACGTCTGTGTGCTGCACAAGGCTATTTATGGCCTAAAACAAGCTCCTCGAGCTTGGTTTGACAAGCTCAGTTCTTACCTGCTGGAATTCGGGTTTACCTGCAGTACTGCCGACCCATCTCTCTTTGCCTATCTACACGGAAACAGTATCCTACTGCTCCTCCTATACGTTGATGACATGGTACTCACAGGTAACGACAATGATCTCATCAATAAACTGCTGAATTCCCTAAGTGAAAAGCTCAGAATGAAAGACATGGGTCAGCTAAGCTATTTTCTAGGGATCCAAGCTCAGTTTACACCTGCAGGCCTCTTTCTCAACCAGGAAAAGTATGCCTCTGATCTTTTACAAGCAGCGGGAATGCTTGAGTGTGCTCCAATGCCTACGCCCCTTCCTCTGCAGCTGGACAGAGTCCCTCAACAAGGTGAAACCTTCTCTGACCCTACCTATTTCAGAAGCTTAGCAGGAAAGCTTCAGTATCTCACCATCACAAGACCTGACATTCAATTCGCGGTCAACCTGGTATGTCAAAAGATGCATCAGCCATCAATCTCAGACTTCATGCTGCTCAAGAGGATCTTAAGATATTTAAAAGGCACATTACAAATGGGTCTCTTCTTCAACTCTGCCTCAGACTTTTCTCTTCAAGCCTATTGCGACAGTGATTGGGCAGGGTGCAGAGAAACACGTCGATCAACTGGAGGCTTCTGTACCTTTCTAGGATCAAACATCATCTCATGGTCCGCAAAACGGCAACCAACGGTGTCCAGATCATCAACTGAAGCCGAATACAGGGCACTGTCAGACACTGCCGCAGAATTAACCTGGATCTCCTCCTTGCTCAAAGAAATTGGTTTTTCTCAAGACAAGCCTGCTACAACATTCTGCGACAACCTCTCTGCAGTTCATCTTACAGCAAATCCAGTCCTACACAACCGATCAAAACACTTCGAAACACACTTTCATTATGCTCGAGAAAAGGTGGCAAACGGCTCTCTTGTGGTCTCTCATATTCCCTCTGCGCTTCAGGTGGCTGACATCTTCACAAAGCCCCTTCCTCAAGACACTTTCTTCAATCTACGTTCCAAACTCGGTGTTGCGAATCCTCCCACCACGAGTTTGCGTGGGGGTGTCAACACCAACTCAGCAAAACCTGCAACACACAAAAACCTGCAACACACACAACGGTTCTGTCTAGGGAAAAACAGAACACCAACTCAACAAAACCTGCACCTGCACTCAGCACGCTCACACGCTCATGCCACACCCATACCTTATATTTAATTAATATAAACCCATGCTGTCTAAATATATTGTTAAACCCATAATGTCTAGACTTCTCTCAATGTACTATAAATGCAACATCTATGTAATCCGAGAAGTGTAGAATAAAAAATGCAATTTTAACATCATCTCTTTCTTCATCTTCAAGGTTTAAGTCTTATTTTCTTGTTGCTTTCAGTCTTCAATATCTACAACAAGAAGGTCCTGAACGCTTTCCCTTACCCGTGGCTAACCTCGACGCTTTCTCTTGCTTGTGGGTCTCTCATGATGCTCGTCTCTTGGGTCACCAGACTCGCCGACGCTCCCAAAACCGATCTCGATTTCTGGAAAACTCTGTTCCCGGTACGGAATTTCAGCTATTATTAGCGCTGTTGCTTGATGTTTGAGCTTGCGAATGTTTGATCTTGAGCTAGAATAGTGAAATGAAACTGCAAAAGTCTGGGATTTGGAAGCTGAAGTCTGCAGAAACCCTTCTAGATTTAAGAGTGTAAGTACTGATGTACCCGTGTGATGATGGTTTTGATTGTTTCAGGTGGCGGTGGCGCATACGATCGGACATGTGGCTGCGACAGTGAGTATGTCTAAAGTGGCGGTGTCCTTCACACACATCATCAAAAGCGGTGAACCAGCCTTCAGCGTCCTCGTCTCGAGCCTCTTCTTAGGCGACACATTCCCTCTGCCTGTTTACCTCTCTCTCTTACCCATCATCGGAGGATGTGCTCTCGCTGCAGTCACCGAGCTCAACTTCAATATGATCGGTAATTTAAAAAACATACATTAATTGCTCTTAAAATGCTGTTGTGGTTTCAATAAGGTGTTTGAGTCAATGCGATAGATAAAAGGGTGTTTCTTGGGTTTTTTTTTCAGGGTTTATGGGGGCTATGATATCGAATTTGGCGTTTGTGTTTCGCAACATATTCTCAAAGAAGGGGATGAAGGGGAAGTCAGTGAGTGGGATGAATTACTACGCTTGCTTATCTTTGATGTCTCTTCTCCTCGTCACTCCTTTCGCCATTGCCGTGGAAGGTCCTCAAATTTGGGCTGCTGGTTGGCAAAACGCCGTCTCTGAAATCGGACCTAACTTTGTCTGGTAATTTTTTTAACCAAACTATTATGATCCATTGATCTAGTACAAAGAAGGAGTATGAAGTTTTTTTTTTCTAAAGAGTTTGATTTGATGATACATTGTAAAATGTTTGAATTCAGGTGGGTAGTGGCACAGAGTGTGTTCTACCATTTGTATAACCAAGTCTCATACATGTCCCTCGACCAGATTTCGCCCTTGACATTTAGCGTTGGAAACACGATGAAGCGGATCTCGGTCATCGTTGCCTCCATCATCATCTTCCACACCCCGGTTAGACCTGTCAATGCCCTCGGTGCTGCCATTGCGATTCTTGGAACTTTCATTTATTCTCAGGTAAAAAAAAAAGTAGTGAAATAACTGATTCTTTTTCATAGTCTGCAGTCTGCACAATGCTTTTTTCTCATCATGAGAACACAGAAGAAAAAAAAGCACACAAAGATGATGCCCTTTTGCTTGAGAAAGCTTAAACCTTTTGTGATCACTGATCAGGATTAACAAAATCTAACTCCACGAATAGGCCAATGCTGTACCGCAATTTACATTTGATCTTGAACTTAAAGCTCATCGCTTCTTGTGAATTTTTTTGGTTGATGGTGTTCTTTGCTTGGTTTTTGAATTTTTGAACAGGCAAAGCAGTGAGGAGGAGGAAGGAGGACCGGTTTTCACAGGGGAGTTTGATGCACTAAGGTACTGAGAGCAGAGGACAGAAGAAGTTTCCTGTGAAGATCTCAGGAGGGTTATGTAATCGTTCGATCTAAGCAAATGGAGTTTGGAGATCGACGGCTTAGCTTGGCGTTCTGCTATGATATGTATAATATAGTTTTTTGCCTTCTTGCAATAGGATCCAAAGATCAACTAATTGAATAATCTAAAGTGAATACGTACAAGACCCACTAAATATATAATATTGTTCTTTTTTGGAAATTTTGTTACAAGCTTCATATCCTCCTATGGATTCTTGATAATGTTCTTCGCGAAATTGTGCAAGATAAGTTTAAAAAGCTGCTTCAAGATATGTTATAGATGATTCCTGAAGAAATTCTATCTTGTTTTACATTTGGTGTAGAGAAAACCTTCACTTAATTATTAGTACAACCGATGGATCATTTGGAGTAGGAGAGAACGTTTGATCTAGTGGTGCCGTTGACTTCGTTTCCGGTTAATCAACGGTCAAAAGTCTTTGAATTTTTAATTCTTGCTCTTACTTTTCAACGTGCCCCTCCTTGTGGACTCACAGGTCAAGAAGACTCTCTTTCACTATGTGATCAATCAATCATTGCTACACAATCAACTGAAGTTGTGGGCATACGAAAAACATGGATAGCTGCAAAAAGAACATGTTCTTCAAATCCTCCACCTACGGATTCTTGATGATGTTATTGTATCTCCAAGTTTGTTCTTCAACTGACAGAATCTTGACCAATCAATCTCTTTCAGGAGACCAGACGATTGTTTCAAGTGGTGGTGTCTTTGAACTCGGTTTCTTCCCAAAAGGTACTACTGATTCGAGCTACTTAGGCATATGGTACTGGCAAATCGGACAACGGACTGTAGTTTGGGTGGCGAATCGTGCATTTCCTGCCCCAAGTATAGATACGGCCTTCTTGCAGATCTCAGATGGAAACTTAATGCTTAGTGGTGGTGGCGAGCAGAAAATTTGGTCGACTAAGGTTGATTCTACAAGCGGGGAAGATGTTGAAGCGGTTCTGCTTGATAACGGTAATCTAGTCCTGAGAGATGGGCCTAATTCATCCGCCACCGTGTTGTGGCAGAGCTTTGACAATCCCACGGACACTTGGCTTCCCGGTGCTAAAATCCGGTTGGACAATTTCAGGCTGAGACAAGAAGCAAGATCCTCACTTCTTGGAACACCTTGGAAGATGCATCACCTGGTCGCTACTCTCTCGAGTTTGACCGTACAACTAGTAAAGTAAACTCTCTCGTCACGGTTTGGAATGGATCTAAATCATACTGGTCGAGTGGGGGATGGGATTATCAACTTGGAATATTCGAGCAAGTTACAGATCGTAACTTGAGCTTTGACTTCGATGTGAATGGTTCCTACTACATAACGTATTCAGTACGTAACCAAAACCCATTTCGTTTGGTTATGGATGTTTCAGGACAGTTAACGGCGTACAGTTGGGTTGAGAAGCACCAAGCGTGGGATTCGGAATGGTCTGCACCGAAACAGAGATGTAAGGCCTATGGTTCATGTGGGTCGTTTGGGATCTGCAACGAGAATTCGGATTCTCCCTGCGAATGTATTCTTAACATCTCCAGACGATCAGACTCGAGTGACTCATCTGGTAGCTGTGTAAGCGAAACTTATTTAACCAAATGTGGCAAAGGAAGTGACAAGTTTCTTCCTCTCCGGAACGTGAAATTAGCCACTGATCCGGAAGAAAGGGTTTTGACAAAAGTTCTTGCAACTTCATGTGACTCAGCTTGCCTAGCTGATTGTAGTTGCAGGGCCTATGCATATGATGCAAACCGGTGTTTGACTTGGAAAAGTGATATCTTCAATCTGCAACAACTTGATCCGAATAACAGCGAGGGAAGGACGTTTTATGTCAGACTTACTCCTTCTTACATCTCACCAGGAACTATAAACGAGGGTAACCATTTTTGCAATCATGGATTGGAGGAATGCTGTTAAGTCAAAACCATTGTGTTAGCCGTTTTACTACCATCAGTAGCAGCAGCTGCATTTTTCATTGGTTTGTATTGTTACTTTTCATCTCCACGGAGAAGCAAAAGAGCACAAAGAGGTGAGATTACTGTTTTTCATGAGGTTTTTACAAGATTTGTCACTAAGTTTTTGAAAGACTGGATTTTTTTTCTGCAGGCAAAAAACAGGGCAATGAGATACTTGCAGGAGGTATAATTGATGTGGAAGATGATGATGGCGAAAAGATGTTTTACCTAAGTCTACATGACATAATGGCTGCAACAAATGATTTCTCTGAGGAAAACAAGTTAGGAGAAGGTGGTTTTGGTCCGGTCTACAAGGTAAACAACAATATGATAAATTAGACAATGTGATAAATTAGTTTCATCTTAATTACGATTAAAAGAATTGATAGCTAAGTGTTTTTTTTACCGTTAGGGAAATCTACCAAATGGCATTGATGTGGCGATCAAAAGGTTGTCAAAAAAGTCAGGTCAGGGTCTGATAGAGTTCAAGAACGAAGTGGTTTTGATCATAAAACTTCAACACAAGAACCTTGTGAGGCTTTTAGGATATTGCGTGGAAGGAGACGAGAAACTCCTTATCTACGAGTACATGTCCAATAAGAGCCTTGATGCTTTACTCTTTGGTAAGTGATGAGATATTTCTTCAAAATTATTGTTAAATTGTGAATTTGAAACCTATTTCAGGATATACTATTAAAATTCCTCAAAGTTTTCTTTCTTTTGTTTTGGGGCATATATATAGATCCACTTAAATGCAAGGAATTGGATTGGGTAAAGCGTATGAAAATAGTAACCGGGACGACTAAAGGACTTCAATATTTGCATGAAGACTCAAGTCTCAAGATCATCCATCGACATCTTAAGGCAAGCAACATTCTTCTCGACGATGAGATGAATCCCAAGATCTCGGATTTTGGAACCGCAAGGATCTTTGGCTGCAAACAGATCGATGACAGCACCGAAAGAATTGTTGGGACATTGTAAGTATATATGCTTTTAGTTTTAGCTGTTTCAAACGCTGAAAATTTATGTCCATGCATGCATTTACATGTTAAAATATACCATTTGTACCTTTTTGTTACAATGATTGAATTTGTAGCGGCTACATGTCACCGGAATATGCATTAGGCGGAATGATTTCAGAGAAATCGGATATATATAGCTTTGGAGTATTGTTATTAGAGATCGTATCAGGCAAAAAGGCGAACAGGTTTGTTCTTAACGACCAAAAACACAGCATTGTTGCTTATGTAAGTGTGGTTAGAGATTGATATCATTTATCTATTATATTTTAATGAAGTAGCCTGAAACTAAGTTAACTTAAACCCAAAATGTATGTTGTTAATCAATTTCAGGCATGGGAATCGTGGTGTGAGAAAAAAGGTGTAACCATTATAGATGAAGCATTGGATGATTCATATTCTTTGAAAGAAGTGATGCGGTGCGTTCACATCGCGCTTCTTTGCGTTCAAGATCATCCAAGAGACAGGCCCACAATTTCGCAAATTGTTTATATGTTGAGCAGCGATCACGATCTCCCGATTCCAACTCAGCCAACGTTCACAAACGTTTTGAACTGCAATCAACGGTTAGTGCCGTCTGACTATGTGTTCTCTATTAACGAAGCAACTCAATCAACAATGGAAGGGCGATAGACAGTCATGCACAATACTTGGTAAATGCTAGTAATGAAAAAACGAATGATTTATTATATATTCATGTGTCAAGGGTTTATCAATTGGAGATATTAAAGTTTTTTATATAATCCGATTAATTGTCTAGAACTTTATATATTTGGATTAAAAGCATAGACTGTTTAGTCCTTTGTATACATCTTAGTTTGAAAAAAAATTACTAATATCAAAATGATCGATATCCAGATTCATAAAAAATTTACAATGTTCTGTTTTTAGTTTTGCATTTGTGGTTTATAATTTGACTTATTATTTTTCAGATAACTTTATAGTGCTCTTAGAATTTATAAAAGTTACAAAATCTATATAAACTTAGAAATAATTCCTTTTTGAAAAAATACCATTAAGAATAGTTGGCATTGTAGATGAAGGGACGTTTTTATTAATTCTATAATGTATATCCAAAGTCCAAACTATAAGACATCATCGTTAATATATCATGTCTACCAAGTGCCAACAAAACGATATGTTGCGGACATGTTTCTCCTTATTTAGTATTGAACTATCACATGGAGTGATCGAAGCATCAAGGACTCCATCCTTGCTCGGATTAAACGGAAGAGATTTCGGAATCTGCTCTCGGAATGGTTCACATATATATGAGTAGTGTGGGCTTCTAATCCTTCTCTTGTTCTCATTTATGCGTTTTTCTTCCTTTTTTGAGCCTTTTTGAACCATTTTTTGCTATGCCAACCAATTGTATAGAGAAAGTTTGTTCCAGTATTGGTAAATAAAATTCACATTTTATCAACAAAAAAATACTATCACATGCATGGATTTATCGTTTACGTACCCTCTTAGTTATTATATATATATATTTTTTTTTTGTTTGTTGATAATGACTTCCTTGAAAAAGAGTTAATATTGTGGTTATTAGACAGTAATATTTCATCAAAAATGTGTTCCGATTCTATAAGTCTAGATATAACCATTGAGATTTGTGTTTATGAAATATATAGTGAATGACGTCATCTTCGTAAAACAATAAAAGTAGGTGAATTGGTTTTCTCGGGATGAATTGGTTGTAAATTTTCAAAACGTATCCAATGCCAATTGCCACGTACCTACGGACTACAAACGCTAATTTTGATATTCATGTAAATAATAAGCATGGTCTAAAAAGATATGTATATTTTGGAGGACGTAGCTAGTAGCTTTTTTTTTTTTTTTTTTTTGAACATCGGACATTCGGACGTAGCTAGTAGCTATCTTTGAAAAAAATGAGATGAGAAGTGTAGTACATATTAAAATGAAAAGAAAAAAAAAGTTAAAATAGATAAGGAATTGACCCAATAAAGACATTAACATTTGGCCAACCAACCTCCACCTGTCGCTGTTAATTCTACACACAGAGTTATTAAGACTCAGAGGGCTACTCTGTCTCCTATAGATACAGATTTTACGTATTAATGGAATAGCGTTTCAATTATTATTTTTCCGCGGAGAGCGTTTCAACTACCGATGATATTATTTACAGTACATTATATTTTCTAGTTTCTAAAATGTGGGAGAAGTTCTGAACATCTCTATTTGTTGGAAACAAAAAATTATGAGCACTCGACTCATACCTTTTATACTAAACTTAGCCGTTTCGATTATTCCGGCCGAAAAAGGTTTGATGATGTTTTTGAATTCATTGTAGTAATTCCACTTCCTACTCGTTGATAAATTACTCCGATCCCTCTTATATATGGTTTTAATTAAGAATTTTGTTTTGTTCCAAAAATACATGTTTAAGATATAAATTTTAATTTGATTTTCCTCATTTATCCATGTCATTTAAAATTAATCAAATGTAATTTTGAAACAATAATAAAAAAGAAAGAATAGAATCAAACTTGCAACTGTGTTTCTCAAAAAAATGTCAAAATGTCAAAACGGAGAAAAAGGATGTGATTTGTACTCTGTCATCCTTCTTTGCAGTTAATTCTCTTCATTAAATACTAAATAGAACTTTTTTTTTGTTACAACATTAAATATGATTTTCACTAGGAGAGAGATACTAGACAGATAAATGTACACTTTTTGTTAAATAAGACAAAGCAGTAGCAAACTAAACAACAAAAGTTATTAGTCTATAACTAATATTTATGCATCCCCCTAATTAATGTTGCCGAAGAAAAATGTGATGACTAATGTCTCCCCTATGAACATTTATACCTTAAAAATATATCATTACAGAAAACAGATTCTAACTAGATCAATAATACTGTCATACTGATAAGTGATAACTAATAATTAATTAGGTTAAAACATCATTATAAACTTAAACCATATACCAATTATATACAGTGGGAAGTAAAAGCACACTTGATGGTTGGTGAGACCAATTACTCGTTAGGTTCATGTGGCAGATTCACTTCAGCACAGACTTTCTCTATATAAGAACAAAATATATCTCTTCTCACCATAAACGTGCCCTAAACTCCATCTACCAATCTTATTCATTTATCTCCCATCTCTCTCTCTTTTTTTTTGTGTGTGCAAATCTCCCATCTCTCTCAAATAGTAAACAAATATGGATCTTACTGACGTTATCATATTCTTGTTCGCTCTCTATTTCATCAAGCTATGGTGGCGCCGTTACTCCTCCGCGGGAAGCAGCCAATGCCGTATGAACATTCCGCCGGGACCAAAAGGGTGGCCTCTAGTTGGAAACCTACTCCAAGTCATATCCCAACGTCAGCATTTCGTCTTCCTAATGCGTGACCTACGTAAGAAGTACGGTCCAATATTCACCATGCAAATGGGACAACGTACGATGATTATTGTCACGGACGAAAAACTCATCCACGAGGCTCTAGTCCAACGTGGCCCCACTTTCGCTTCCCGGCCTCGGGACTCGCCCATCCGGCTCATGTTTAGTGTCGGGAAATGCGCTATAAACTCGGCGGAGTACGGATCTCTGTGGCGGACTCTGAGGAGGAACTTTGTGACGGAGCTCGTGACCCCGACTAGAGTGAAGCAGTGCTCGTGGATAAGGACTTGGGCTATGGCTAATCATATGAAGAGGATTAAAACGGAGGGTATTGAGAAAGGTTACGTCGAGGTTATGAGTCAATGCAGGCTAACGATTTGTAGCATCTTGATATGTCTTTGTTTCGGTGCCAAGATCAGCGAGGAAAAGATTAAGAACATAGAGAATGTTCTTAAGGACGTTATGCTTATAACTTCTCCGACCTTACCGGACTTTTTACCGGTTTTAACTCCGTTGTTTCGGCGTCAAGTTAGAGAAGCGAGAGAGCTAAGGAAGACGCAGCTCGAGTGTCTTGTACCGTTGATTAGAAACCGTCGTGCGTTTGTTGACGCAAAGGAGAGTCCTAACGAAGAGATGGTGAGTCCTATTGGTGCGGCTTATGTGGATTCTCTGTTTGGTTTGAATCCCGTCGAGAGAGGCGGCGAGCTCGGAGATGAAGAGATTGTGACTTTATGTTCAGAGATTGTCTCGGCTGGTACGGACACGAGCGCAACTACGCTTGAATGGGCGTTGCTTCATCTAGTGACCGACCAAAACATTCAAGAGAAGCTGTACGAGGAAGTTGTTGGAGTTGTTGGCAAAAACGGCGTCGTTGAAGAGGATGACTTGGCGAAAATGCCTTACTTGGAGGCAATTGTGAAAGAGACCCTCCGGCGCCATCCGCCGGGGCATTTTCTGCTCTCTCACGCCGCCGTGAAAGATACGGAGCTTGGAGGGTATGATATTCCGGCAGGGGCATATGTTGAGTTTTACACTGCTTGGGTTACTGAGAACCCGGAGATTTGGTCGGATCCGGGTAAGTTTCGACCCGAGAGGTTTTTAGCCGGTGGGGACGGTGTTAATGCTGACTGGACGGGGACACGTGGCGTTACAATGTTGCCTTTTGGTGCGGGTCGTCGGATCTGCCCGGCTTGGTCTTTGGGGGTTCTACACATCAACTTGATGCTTGCTAGGATGATCCATTCGTTTAAATGGATCCCGGTTCCGGATTCTCCACCCGACCCAACTGAGACTTACGCGTTTACAGTCGTGATGAAGAATTCTCTCAAAGCCCGGATCCTGTCAAGAACTTGATGAATATATTCGAACTGGATTGGGTCGGATCGGGTTTGTGCTATGTTATGCTTTTGTATGCGTGTGTGCGTCGCATTAATCTGCTCTTAGCTATATTATATATATAGTGTGGTTTGTTACTATCTTTTTCAATATTTTTTCCCCAAATTAAGCTTTTGTTTCTGCTGTATAATGTTAAATATATATAATCATATGCATTTTCGGTCAGTTCATGTGTTTGTAAGTATAATTGTTAATAAAAAGGATGATCCTTTGTATTACGTCCGCATCATGAGGATTTTGGAGTGATGACGGTTGTACGTAGTGTTTTTCTTAAAGCATTGTATTAATTAAATGTGTGAATAGTCTAGTCAAAAGAGAATTAATATTTAGATTCTATTTCGGCTCATTTCAATTTTGAAGTTTTTTTTGTTTGGGTACCAAAAAGAAATTGGTAAGTTGATGCAGACCTATCAAATCTAAATGAAATTGTCAGTTGTGAGGTGGTCACTTAAATTCTACCCGAATATGTTGGGGCTACCAAGTACCAAGTGGTGCGGTGAATAACATTAACTTTGATGAAAGAACATACATACTAGTACTATACTTTTAACAACTATACAAGAAACAAACAAGTAATGGTAGTTCAAACCAATTATCTTATATAGTTATATTGCAAAGCATTAACATTAACATTAACTCGAGTTTGAGTTTTATTGGCCACTATAATTAACATAAATATCGTATGTTTCTAATAAACAAGGGTATAATTAATATGGATCTAAACTTACAATATATATGGCCTCAGTTAAGAAAAAATGAAAGTGTTTGTGTATATATATATTAAAAGTGTTTGTGTATTGGCCTCACTTGGTGTACGAAAAGGGCACACTATCGTTCTTACACTAGCATCAAGTAAATTTTCTAACCTTCCAAGCCTGTCGCTGGGCCATCCGTTCATTAATTTTACGGCAAAATTAGATGAGAAGATAAACTCTTTTTTTTTTCATTTTTTTACGTAAATGTAAAAGTGATTCAAGTGAATGGTAGCTAGTCAGTTGGCTGTTTGAGGTATATGCATTCTTCCCTTTGTCAAGAGGCTTCGCTGAATGAAGACGTTTAAACCACACAAGTGATGAATTTATTATTTGCTTTGTATCGTATGAGAGAGACTATATATATGAGAGTTGTTATTTATAGGTTTTTAATTTTTTTTTTTAATCTATATGTTTTAATCCGAAAGTAATTGTGGTTCAATATTAACAATAGTCCTGGTTAATCATATTCTTAAAAAACAAGTATCCCATTTCAAATTTGTATTTTAACCAAAGTCATGAATTTCCCTTTGTTTTTAGTACTGTATTGGACCAAAAATATTTAACAACAGTTCAGCTTAATAACTCTGCTAAATAATTCTTAAATAATTTTGGTCCAATATTAACAACTATCAAAAGTAGTAATATTTGTTGGTCCAATATCACATTTCAAATTTCTATTTTAACGAAAGTCATTAATTTCCCTTAATTTTAACCGTGCCATATCCAATTAACTTTTTTATATTGATTTTGACATGATCAATATGCATACTGTGTGAAAAAATGGGAATGTTTGTTTTCCCATTTTTAACAAGAAGATTTTTTCAGTTTTACAAAATGGTTGGCTCTGATGTTTGAAATTGGATCAATGAGTTTTAAGAAAGTTAGTTCGTTACGAAAATTGACTTATTTAATTCATACACGGTTTAGAAGGTGGATATGATTAAATATTATTTATCTCTCGACTCTAGATTTGACTAGGAATTGTCCTTAACAGCAAATTCTAGATAAATTAATATAATCTCATAATCTTCTAAATTAGAAGTATTTTTGTTTTCAATAATTTTTTCTAAAACGAAGTTATTAATATAAGCCGGAGTTCAAAGATACAAGAGAAGTTAAGTCGTCGAAATAGAACGTCAACCTAATTTATTCAAATTTTTGATAAAAATTGTATTTTTGATTTGCAAGTGTATTTTAATCATGCAAAAAAATACATTTTAATTCAGAAAATTGTCGTTTTGTTCTCTTCCTCGTTGGAATAACTCAAAAGAAATCAACTTTAGAATTTAGATGATGTACAAATAACTATCAGATTCTATTGGGCCTAAATTGGACAAATGGACTTCAACATTACAGTTGCTTCTTCAACTTACGAAGCTCGTCGTCTACATTAAGATCCGTCACATCGGGTAAAACTCAAAATCAGACGATGGCTATGGAGCTTTCGTTTGATTTGGTGGAGGAGATACTCTCGTGGGCTCCAGCTGAATCTCTTGCACGATTGAAGTACACTTGAAGCCCTAATCTCAGAGCCAAGATTCGTCAACAAGCACTTGTCTCACATGCGTGGCCGTGAGCAACAATTCACAGTCTTCAACAACGTCTCCAGCTCACAATCGTTGGGTTCTACAGTTTCTCGCGTGGGTATCGATTTCAACGAGATCAACGAACCTGGTTTGAGTTTGCAGGATTTCGAGCCTCTTCCATCTTCAGATTCAAGGGTGCACAACATGTTTCACTGTGATGGTCTATTGCTATTCGTCATGAGAAGCAATTATTTTGTTTTGAACCCTTTGTTGAAACAAGCAAGACGGATCAGATTTGGCTATGGATTCTACGATCCGATGGATGCGTATGGTCTTGGATACATTAGTAACCAATCATCATCGTTAAGCTGTGATGATTACAGAATGGTTAGGTTTCGTTGTGGTGCTTCTGAGAAAGGTTCAAGGATTGAAGTCTACGAATTCAAATCTGATCGTTGGAGGGTTGTTGCTGATAAAGGCTTTGATAGGTTCTTAGAATTACCAGAATCGAGTGTGTGTTTGAGAGGCACTCCTTATTGGATTGGCTAGCTAAATGGCAAAACTTTCTCGACCATACAGAGTTTTGATTTCTCAAAAGAGAGATTTGAGACCTTGTTTCTTCCTCCTTCATACATTGGGTCATCAAAGCTGGAAAACTCTCTTTCTTTAGGGGTTTTCAGAGGATATCAGCTTTCTCTGTTACACAAATCCCGCGTAACAGGTAAGATACACCTGTGGGTGATGAAGAAGCATTGGAGCAAGCTGATGAAAATAGCTATACCTGAATTGTCAATGTTTCCTAAATACTCAAGTTACTTCATTGGTAACAAGAATGGTAAACTTGTGCTATCAATTCGCGACATAAGGTCTATTAACATTTACATTGTGGGAAAGGGTGATGAGTGCCAAAATGTTGAATGTTCTGATATGGTTCCTTCAATTGGTGGTTCTGGTTGCTACTATGTTCCGAGCTTGCTTCAAGTTCCAGGTTTTCTCGAGGCGAAAAGAAGAAGTTGATGTTTTTTTTTTGAAAGAGAAAATTTCTGGCAATGGATTTCTTGAAAAGAGTGGGATAACATTTTATCTTTTGTTTGGTTGTTTCAACTTCTTATCTTATGACTTCATTTTTCCATTCCAGAATGTGTTATTTGAAAAGTATGCTGTTTTCATCGAGACTGTTTCTTTGGAGTGGGCTAGTTCATCCAAATACTATCTTGTCCATCAAAAGTAAGTATCTAACCCGAGAAATATTCTAAAAACTTACATATAAACAACATGTTCATACAGATAAGCTATGCTCTTCTTAATAGCAACGACAAGATTCTATTGGGAAGTATTGGCGCAGGCTGATGACAGTTGATATACCTGAACTTTCGATCTTTCCTAAATGTTCAAGTTACTTCATTGAGAACAATGGTAAGCTTGTGGCATTTGTTCCTCACTTCGACATGTCTCTTGGCCTCTACATTGTGGGGGAGAATCAAGAACGCCGAAACTTTGAACATTACTCCTCGGTGGTTGCTACTATGTTCCGAGCTTGCTTCAGGTTCCAGGCTTTTCGTGGTGAGAAGAAGAAGAGGAATAGCATTGTTTATGAGTTCCATTATCAGGCGTTTAGTTTTTCTGTTCTTTGATGTGTTGTTATTGTCCGTCTTTCGAATTACAGGAACAGAGTGGAATAGCATTGTTTATGAGTTTGTATCTGATTTGGAAAAAAAGTAATCTGTCATGTTCGTTTCTTGGGTTACTTCAACTTGTTAACTTGTAGCTTTTTCTTCAACTTGAAATTGTGTTCCTTTCTGTATATACTTTTATTAAGTATATACCTTTCTGTATATTGAATTCAAGAGTAACTCCGTTGTTCAGGTGGCATATATTCATTGGTGTAACGATCATCAATACTATTGCAGGTCAAAACTGAACAACAAAATGTTACAGGACAAATAATATACAACATGTTCAAGAACCTTCAGTGAGAAAATTGACACTTCACCAGCAACATGTTCACTGAGGCAATTCAGCTTCAACTTCATTCCACAAGTCAACATTTCTGGTAAACTTCTCTTTCACATGCACAATAAGCTCCTTTGCTTCTTCAACCTTGGAAAGGCTTGCTAGTCCATTAACAAGCCACTTCATGACACTGAAACTCGGAACCCAATTCTTCTCCATACTCTCCCTACAAAGCACCAAAGCTGTCTCAAAGTCCCCTCCTATGCACAAGCAATGTATCAGAGTGAAGTAACATTCACTATCAGGCTTGTATCCACTCTTCACCATACCCTCGAACAGATTCATCGCCTCGTCCAAATTCCCCTCGCTGCAAAACCCATGAATCAAATGGGAGTAAGTCAAAGAGTTCGGTCTCATCCTACAAGAAATAACCCCACCAATCAATGCCTTTGCTTCTGCAGATATCTTACTTTTACATAAACAAAGAAACATAATGTTGTAAGTAGCGACACCTACATGAACTCCATATCCTCTCATCATTCTCAACACTTTCCTCACATCATCATACCTCTCCTCCTTATAAAAACCAGCAATCATAAGCCCGAAGCTAGCAGCTGTAGGCTTTACCCACTTCCTATCCATCTCCTTAACAATGGTGTATGACGAACTCGTTGAACCGGATTCACAGAACACTTTGATCATTCGATAGTAAGTTTCGAGATCAGGATAAATGCCATACATCTTCGGCATTTCGAAGTAGACCCGTTTCGCTTCAATGTAATCTTTCGCCATAAAGCAAGCAAAGAGAAGAGCATTCAAAGACTTCACCGTCCTAGGGATCTCGTATAGCTCGAGGTCACGAAATGTCTGTAAAGATCGATCGAGCATATTCGCTCGGCCGTATAGAATAATGGCGCGGACAGCGAAACTCTCGGATTTGGGATAAGGATGGTTCTGGATGAATCCGTCGAGAAGCTGCGACACAGCGGCGAAGTGTTTCTCGCTCGCCAGTGTCACGACCGCGACGGAGAAGGCGATACGGTCGACGTGATAATCAGGCGTGAGAGAAGCGGATCTGCAGATTTCGAGGATTCGATCCGGATTTTTCTCGGTTCTGAGAAGGGAGAGGATAGCCCGGCTCTTCTTCTGCTTGCTAGTGAGCGAGGTCTTGGAGTTCAGCGTGAGGGTAGATGAAGTGGTGGATACGAATCGGAATTGAATCACGTTCTGGACGAGAGATTCCGATGTTCGAATGCGCAAGAGGAACGCCATTACTAGGGCTCATGATGTTTCAGAAGAAATGGAGACGACGGTGGAGAGATCAGGTTTAAACCGGTTCGGGGTTTGACGAAATTAAAATTTAATTTCAAAGGTTTTCTTAAATCACATACAGACGTTCGTATAGTAAAAACTCATATCAGCCGTTGATGTTTATTAATAGTCACTAATAGTGACGGTCCTGATGAGTCTTAAGTGATGATTTTAGCAACAACAACAAAAAAGTTAGGATCATGCTTAAACCGGGGTTTTGAACCCGACGTGAATCGAACACGCAACCTTCTGATCTGGAGTCAGACGCGCTACCATTGCGCCACGGATCCGATGTAAACAATGCTTCAAAACTTTAATATGTACTATAATATATCTCCTTTATACAACAAACCAACCGCCTTTGCAAAGGTTATCAACTTATCATCAACCATCTTAGCAAATTGTTTGTTATCTTCTTCATCACAATTTTCTACGGACAGGGGGATTCAAAGAGTTCTCAATCTATCTTCTTCTTCTTCTCCTCCTCCGACCATGATGCGGCAGCCACCACCCGGAGGTATTCTTCCGCATCACGTTCCTCCTCCGTCTGCGCAACAGCAGTACGGTTACCAGCAACCGTCTCCTTACGGGATGGCTGGAGCTGCTCCACCGCAGATGTGGAATCCTCAAGCGGCGGCGCCGCCATCAAGCCAGCCAATGACCGCCGACGAGATCCGGACTCTTTGGATCGGGGACTTGCAGTTTTGGATGGATGAGAATTTCCTATACGGTTGTTTTGCTCATACCGGAGAGGTAATACTCCGAGATCGCTGGTTTGATTCGTTTTAGCTCTTGGTTTATTACCTTTACTTCTTGAATCCTGCTTTTTGCTATTGGATTTGCACAATACCTTCTTTTGGATGGTTTTTGTTTTGCTCGAATGAGATTAAGGTTAATTTGATAAAGTTTTTTTTGTGTCTTAACATCACCGTACGTTTTCTGTTTGAAATATTGGATTTTGAGGGATATGTCAATCAAATTCTTTTACTTTATAGAAATATACTTGTGGAATTCGAACAACTTTTAATGTGTAATTCTCTTTGTGACAATGAGTTAACGAGTTTTTATGTCCTGTTAGTTTAACACTGTCTCTGTTTCGCAGGTTGTGTCTGTTAAAGTCATCCGTAACAAGCAAACCGCTCAGGTTGAAGGTTACGGTTTTATTGAGTTTGCATCTCATGCCGCTGCTGAACGAGCTCTGCAAACATACAACAGCACTCCTATCCCGGGCCTTCCAGATCAGCTCTTTAGATTGAACTGGGCCTCCTTGAGTTCAGGAGATAAACGGGACGATTCACCGGATAACACAATATTTGTCGGTGATCTGGCCGCTGATGTAACGGACTATATCTTACTTGAGACGTTCAGAACCTCTTATCCTTCAGTGAAAGGTGCAAAGGTTGTTATCGACAGAGCCACTGGGCGTACAAAGGGATATGGTTTTGTTAGGTTTTCCGATGAGAGTGAACAGATTCGTGCTATGACCGAAATGAACGGTGTTCCTTGTTCAACGAGGCCTATGAGAATCNATTGAGTTTGCATCTCATGCCGCTGCTGAACGAGCTCTGCAAACATACAACAGCACTCCTATCCCGGGCCTTCCAGATCAGCTCTTTAGATTGAACTGGGCCTCCTTGAGTTCAGGAGATAAACGGGACGATTCACCGGATAACACAATATTTGTCGGTGATCTGGCCGCTGATGTAACGGACTATATCTTACTTGAGACGTTCAGAGCCTCTTATCCTTCAGTGAAAGGTGCAAAGGTTGTTATCGACAGAGCCACTGGGCGTACAAAGGGATATGGTTTTGTTAGGTTTTCCGATGAGAGTGAACAGATTCGTGCTATGACCGAAATGAACGGTGTTCCTTGTTCAACGAGGCCTATGAGAATCGGGCCAGCTGCTAGCAAAAAAGGTGTCTCTGGTCAAAGAGGTATGCTTAAGGATATGTGCTGTAGTATCTATGCGATTAGGTTTTCTGCAGTAAGAACTAGTTAAAAGCCTTTTGCACGGTATGACAAACTCCGTTATTAGTTTTTTTCCTCAGTTAAGTCAAGCCTTGATTGTTTGATAGAATTTTCTGAAGCCGCATCCTGCATTTCCCGCTCAGGCCGCAGTAAATTCTGTTAAATGTTAAAAGATAGAACTCTTATAGCACACGTTGTATCCTGTTTGTTTCGAAGCAGGGAGTCAAGAGGCTCTCTATCATCTTGAGGCCTGGAACTGATTTCAGCTGAAACGGTTATCCCCTTATTGAGTGCCCATGCTTAGGTCAGTTTTAAAGTTCATGTGTTGTCCTTTATTAGCCCTTTCCTTCATCACTTCAGCCCTGCTATGGTTTATCTTTTCAATACAACTGTTCTTTCAATTCTCGGTCTGTTACTTTCGCAAGGTCAATTCTTATGTATTTACTTTTCTATTTCATTCCGCTCTACTTAAAGTTTTCATCTTTCACTTGATTTACTTACATCTGTACACCAAGCTCCTTTCTACTGCTTCTGTGAGTCTAGATGGTAGGAGTTCTCTCGACATTTTAGCATTTCTGTGAGAAAGATTTCGTTTGACCCTTCTTATAATGGGCTTGATCAGATGTGGCAGTTTCTGGAGGTGCCAGAGAAATAGCTACATTGTTTGTTTTCCGTAATAGGCTTTACAATTCCTATATACTTTGTCCCTATAGGCATTTCAATTATTTCGTTCCACTACCTTTTTAGTTTAGCACCTTGATATACCCTCCTTGAGTAGCACAAAACCTTTGTGGTTGGGGCTCCTCAGCTACTTTCTTATTGTTCAGAAAAGGCAAGCGCCTCTACATTGATATACATGTTTTGCAATTTCGTCTCCAACAGACAGAGAATACTATTTCTCGTTTTGGAGTTTGGACGCTGTGGGTTTCTTTGCGTTTTGCTTTCATTTTGTTGGGAATTTTAGAGGAGGCTGTAAACGGGTCTTTCGTTTTTTGTTTCCAGCTACTTATTTTGCATGTGGAATTTACAGATACTTATTCCTTTCATAATACCCCCACGTTATTGTGTGTAAATGCAGATTCATACCAGAGTGCTGCTTCAGGGGTCCCAACTGATAATGATCCAAATAACACAACTGTGGGTTATATGCTCCAATCATATATATGTTTCCCGCTGGGCTATCTTCCAATTATTGAGTCATTCCTGACACATTTTAAGTTATGTACAGGTTTTTGTTGGTGGATTAGATCCCACTGTCACGGATGATCATCTGAAGAATGTCTTTAGCCAATATGGTGAGATTGTGCATGTGAAAATACCCGGCGGAAAGCGCTGTGGATTCGTTCAGTTTGCCGAGAAGTAAGTGCACTGCTGGAAACTCTGCTATAATTATAGTGTTTGGAATATCAATGTAACAACAGTTTAATCGTGTGTTTTGCGATTATCCCTTGGGTTTTTCAGAAGCTGTGCAGAGGAAGCTCTTAGAATGTTGAATGGAATGCAATTGGGTGGAACAACCGTCCGGCTTTCATGGGGCCGAAGTCCTTCATCGAAGCAGGTAATTGATTCCCTTTGCATATGATATTACATGATATAGAAAGAAACCACTTGCAATGTCTCCTGCCATTGCTTGGTCAATGGAAACTTAGAAGATTTGATCATCTTTTCATCCCTTGTGTTTTGTTTTTATATCGGTTCTCCAGGCAGCGGACCCGAGTCAGTATTATTACGGCGGGTATGGACAAGGACAGGAGCATTATGGGTACTCGATGCCGCAAGATCCTAATGCATATTACGGTGGCTACCCTGGCGGGTATCAGCAGGGGCCACAGGCGGGCCAGCAACCACCACAGCAACCGCCACAGCAGCAACAAGTCGGGTTCAGCTACTAGCAGCTGCGAGGGTATTCTTAGCTGCACTGTTTGTTGTTTGCGTACTTTGTCGTGAACGTGTTCTCAAACACAGTTTATCTGTCTTTGTCTCTCTCTCTCTCTCTAGGAGAGTTCTTTTGCTCAAGACTGATACTAAAGGAGTGTGAAGAGTTTGACTCTTAATAATGTTTTGCGATGCTTCTGTTTCCCTTATTTCCTTTGCCTGCTTTGAAAGTAGAGAACATAATTGGGATTATAAGTTTTTTTCATCACGTCTTGAAAGAACGCTATGAATCTTTGATTATATTTTTTGGTATGTTTAGTTTTGAATGTTAAAATTTTAAAATGGTATAATGCGTTTTGAAGTTTGTCACTCGTAACATTTATAAAGTGCTACAATTGAATTACAAAAGTGATTATGTTAATATATTGTGCAATGGGTTTGGTTGGTATGTTGGATACTAAATCAAATGCGGAATAGTAAAATTATAAAACAATGGAAACTTTAGCTAAATAGAGTTTTTAAAGAAAGTTCATGAGCAACACTTTTGTAGATCTATTCGTGTTGTTAAAAGATGTGATATATATTTTATTTTATTTTTGGGTTAAATGCACCTATAATTGTCGTCTAGATTTTTATTCATGATATACAAATATATATTTGTATATCAACTAAATGAGATTTGCACCCCCAAAAAAAAAAAATCAACCAAATGGGAAAGTTACGAAGAAATGTTAGAAATCATTCTAACAACTTTACTTGACAAATGACAACTATGGATTATAGATCGAAAATTCGACACATTGATTAATATTTAAACTACCTAAAGGGACGTTTGGTACAAACTTGTGGTTTGCGGGGGCTTGAAGACTCAAGAGTCCCGAGAACGTGTGTTGCGTTTTGCTGGATGCACGTTTTCTTTGGATTGCGAGCGGAAAAAAATAGATAAGCAAAAATGCGATGACCAAGTGGACTTATTGTTTCAGTCTTTCTTTAATTTGGCTATTTGTACTATAATCATGGATACTTAATGTTCGTTCATTGACTTGATCTTAAGAAAAAGAAGAGACAACAAATAAGTTTGCATAGCTGCTGCCAGCTAAAGAAAATTGGTTATTTTTATTCATGACATTAATATTTGAATATAGTTGAGCATCTATTATTGGTAGTTGACTTAGATGCAACTTGATTCATTTAAAATGTTAGGTGACTTTTGATTCTTAAGAAAAGACTCACCAACTTTGCTTAGTTCTTTACAGCCAAAGATGATGATGAGCCTGATTGATTTACTTAGGCAATATAATTCTATGTGTGTCTGTTATAGGGATAAGTAAGATCCAAAGTAAAAAAAACCTTTTGCATTTTCATACCTCTCCTATCCTCGTTCAATCATTCTTAGTTAGGTGACCTTCTGGCACCCTCATGAGAGTGATGAGTATCCTGGCTATGATCTTTCGAAGATCAGTCGGAAGGCTAGAATGAGAGCTCGTTATGGTGTAGTACTGAATTGCTGTGACGAGTGTCAGGAGCCCATCATTAAGGACGATCCTTGCTCCGATTGCAACTTATGCAACAAGGAGTGGCACTTATGTTGCATCCCAAGCTCACCAGACGAAATAACCCACCCGTTCCACCCGTACCATCCGCTCAAGCTTTTGATTGATGGCCCACCTAATTACTCCACTGGAAAATGTGTTACCTGCGAGCAGGCACTCAGGAGCTTTTTCTACCATTGTTCGCTATGCGATTTCAGCATGCATGTGAGGTGCGCCAACAACAACCCCCCGCCACTCATTGTCGATGCCCCGAATTGCCACAAGCATACACTCACCCTTATGGCTAGAAACGACACCTTCACTTGTAACGCTTGTGGTACGCATGGCGAACAATGCCCTTACGTATGCGCTCCATGCGGTCTCATGCTCCATCGGGATTGTATCACGCTACCACACATCATAAACATCAATCGGCACGACCACAGGATCTCCCACACCGATTCTCTTGGTTTCGGGGATTGGAAATGCTCCATTTGTCATCGTAAGATCGACTGGAGGTACGGCGCTTATTCTTGTTCGACATGTCCTAATTATGTCGTTCACTCCAAGTGCGCAACTAGAAGTGATGTGTGGGATAAGGTAGAGCTTGAAGGGATACCTGAAGAGTTTGTAGATGTTTCTCCATTCAAAGTGATTGAAGACGGAGTCATTAATCATTTCTCCCATGAAGAACTTAACTTAAGGATTGTTGAGGATGCTATCGATCGTGATGGAAACGAGCGTTGTGAAGCTTGCGTCCATCCTATCTATTATGAGAAGCACTACAGCTGTATGGAATGCAATTTTGTCCTCCATGAAACATGCGCTAACCTTCCTCTTCAAAAACGTCATTGGCTTTGCACAAAGCCGTTTTCTCTAAACGCCATAAAGGACAAAAGCAAAACTATCTTTGGATGTGGTGCATGTGGAACAAGATCCAATGGTTTCAGGTACGAGTGTGGTAATAAATCCCTAGATATGCGGTGTGCGTCGATCTCATGGTATTGTGATTATGAATGTCACCCGCATACCCTCTTTCTCACTACACTTGACGAGGGCACCTGTGGAGGTTGTAATCATTCCAAAAAGCATGTGCTACGTTGCGTCGTTGATTGTGATTTCTCCTTGTGCCTCGCGTGTGCCACTCTGCCGAAAAAGATAAAGTACAAGGGTGATGAGCATTTTCTATCGTTGCGCTTTGGTGAGAAAGCGAGCGGTAAGTACTGGTGTGAGGTTTGTGAAACCCTTTTAGATCCACAGAAATGGTTTTACACATGCGATGATTCCGGAGTCACCTTTCATATTCAAGCCTGCTCGGGGAGTTTCCAAATGCCGAGCCAGGAGTCTTAATTTCCATCGACGAGAAGAAGAAAGTAGATCTTGTTTCCAATGATCGTATATTGAGGCCAAAATGCGCCTCTCGTTGCCTACGCCCCCTTATTTTTAAGAGTTATATGATGGATATTGATGGGGAATATTGTTGTGATAGGACATGTTTTATTGACCGAGCAAACAAAATTTATGGTACTGAAGAGTAGCTTACATCCTTTCTGTTGGCTTTTGGTCTATTCTTCTTCTACCCTTGTTTTTCTTTCTTTCTCGTTTGGGTTTTATTTTCAGTTACGTAAGTGCTTTACGTTTTTAATCCTTGTTAGTTGAGAAATCCTTCTTTTTTTTCGACCAGTCTTGTTCTTATAAGAACATTTTAGTTTCATTAATAACCAGAGGAAAACTGTGTTCTCCACAAAATGCCTTATTTTTAACGAACAGACAAGATCACAAGTGCGTTTATGCTCAACTGGCAGTTTCTATCTTTATGAGAATATATGGATTTTGTCTTGACTTTTTTTTATTACATGCTTAGTCAAATGTGGGAATTTTTATAGCGCTCCTTCTTAGTGTACTTGAGTTGATCAGTTCCCATCTATTGTGCAATACTACAATGGGGTTTTAAAGAAAAATCATGAACACTTTTGTAGATCAGTAAATCTTTATTTTAGTTTAGTCGTATTTTTAGAACGTGCATGCATCGCTTTTTTTCGGTCTCCAAAGAAAAAAAATGTTTAAACTTAGAATCCAAGACAGAGAAACGTGTAAAAAAATGGTGTATATACTTATCTACTAAGTCCATTGACTTGATCTTAATTAAGAAAAGAAGAGACAACAAATAACTTTGCTGAGTTGCTGACAGCTAAACAAGGTTGGTTAATTAACTTAATTTATTTATAACATTAATATTTCTAATATGGTGAACAAGAAGGGACAAGATACAAAGACATGTGAACCCATTTGTTTGGATGGGGTGCTATATGGACTAATCTGACTCCCACCACGAGCATTCAGCTTATCACCGCCACTAGAAGACTTATGCGCTGAACCAGTAAGAGTTTGATGTATTGGGACAAGCGGCTCCAATGACTGTGAAGGACGACTCTTTGGAATTTCTGATACACCCTGATCAGCTTTTTTCTTTATCCCAAGAAGCTCAAGCTGGCGATTTGGTAGAGAAAACTGATCTTTGGTTTCTTGAGAGGAAGATTTATAGCTTCTGCTCTAGCAGCAAACTTTGCTCTGTGCAGAGATATGCCTTTGAACAAAGCCATCATTGCTCCAATACAAAACAAACTCACCAGCCCCTGCCACGCCTTTACAGTGACATTTGAAGCATATGATAGATTTTTAGATACATTAAGAGACTATAAATACATACGGAAAAGGGAAATCTCTGAGGAGAAAATGCAACTCACAAGCTGCCTCTTGGGATATTTTCCCGAATGTTAAAGCATTGGTCAATCGTTTCTCCGTGCAACATGAGATAAACAAGAAAAATATTAGTCAAACACTGATGCCTGATAAGAACTTTCCACTACTGAGTCTCGGCATCGTGATAAAGTTTTCTCGGATTGCGATTCATATGAGCAACATGCCATCCTAAATCACAGATAAAGCAAACAAGATGGAAATGGACTAAGGCCTAAATTCTGGAAGTTCCCGGACCAGAAAAAGAATGTAGAGCTTCATTGCAGCTTCTCCGTGGAGATGATGCGATGTCTCTGAAGAAGCCGACACTATCAAAGTAAGTATTGCAACTTTTCAAACTTCTCTGTTTTTTCCTTTTTCTTTATAAATAAATTTGTTGTTTCAACTCAAAACACGTGACTAATGACCAATCCAACTGTAGGAAACCATAGCGTTGTTTGATCAAGGTCCAAAATCGCGGGTCATGGATTTGTTTCAGAGAAGATATGCTCCATCTCTTGTTGTAAGTTGTTCTAAAACATTTTGTGGCTTAAAAAATGTATATTTTCTCTTTGAACGTTTTTACTGAAGTTTGTGAGCGTTTTTCTTTTCTTTCTTTTTCAGATTGGTGTGGGGCTAATGCTTCTGCAACAGCTCTCTGGAAGCTCAGGGATTATGTTCTATGTCGGTAGCGTATTTGATAAAGGAGGTAAATCGAAAAACAAACTCTGTTTCGCATGTTACCACCAATTATTGATTTGTCTTCATTTGGAGTAACAAATCTTTATGCTTATATTATTTATTCTTGACAGGATTTCCAAGTGGCATTGGCACAATGATTCTTGCAGTCATCATCTTATGTATTTGCGTACATAGTTTCGTTTTATTCTTCAGAAATCCTTGCCAAGGAGAGAGACTAGTCTTAGGGGGTATATTGGATTGAAGATTTGAGATAATTTGGAAATATCTAAATTTGAGGAGATTTTAAATAGATTTGAGATTTGAGAAAATTTTGCAAAGTTATTGTTATAAATTTTTAAGGTGATTAGAGGGGATTTTAGGGGATTTTTTTTTTCTTTACCGAAAAAATAATGTTGAAGCAAAACCTCTTAAAATATAAAACCCCTAAAGGCAATATATGTTCTTAACTAAAGATATCGACTCAAAAGTCAAACTGCAGTTGCATGTTACGATTGTTCACCGTTCTCTGTTTCCTCTTCGTCATTATCTTTATGAGTTTCTAATGTTGGAAGAGGCGGTAGCAAAACCTGCACGAGCTCTAGTATCCCATCTGAGTCGATTTCCCGATCACCGGGCTTCTCTATGATCTACAAAAGTCGCAATCAACAAAGGTTTAAACAGCAGGAAAACCCGTAAGAGAAACTTAATGCATGAGATTTGTCTAAAGAAGATACAACAGCAGAAAGAAACCACAAACCGGCATGAATTCGACAATAGAAGATGGCCTGAGATTGATGATATTGAGAATCTCAGCTTTCGTGACTTAGATATATTTGCATTTCTCGATGAATTTCGTAACGCTCTCTCATGTCTGAGTGCAAGCAGCAGTCTCCACCAAATAATCATAGACCTGAAAAAATCACTTGAAGTAACAAAAGTAGTTAACTTCACTATATCCCTTAAAGTCTAAAGTTACCAACGAAAAAAGAGAGATTTCAGGGCAAGACCTTGTATTCTGATCTAGCAATTGGAGCTATAACTCTTGTAGTATCGTTTGACACACCTCTTGAGTTTAGGAAGTCAAGTACCTCGAAATATGTAAGCGCACCTGCGTTTGCCTTTACTCTGCAATACCCATGTCGAATTTTGATTACATAACAGAAAAAATCGAGCCCCCAAAAAAATAGAATGGGAGATGGATCATGAAATATATAAGAGGACATACATTTTCATCTCTGAGGTTGAGCAGAGGCGTTAACCACCAGAAATTTGTTTCCAACCTAAAAGAAATCGTTTACCAAAATGGGAAGAGAACACTAGGACTATGTCGATGCAGAGACTTCGAAATCATAGGGGAAGAGAAGAGGCTTTGCTCTTAAAGGCAGCCAATAAAAAGCATAATGTTGGAAAGAGAACAATAACCAACCAAAGGGCCAATGAGATTAATTACAGAACAGAAATTACGAGCCAAGTTCAAGTGAACTGAAAGAGAGAACTCTTTTTAAGGGAAACACCTTTTTTTTTTTTTCAAGACAATGTGGCTTTAAGGTTGGAGGCGAAGACTGACCAGAAAAGGATACTGCTAAGGCAATCAAGTTGAGCAGCAGCCATTCTTGTGGGCAACAGGCTGTCCTTTGATCTGCACCGTCGGCGGTCTTGCATTGTTCCCAGCTGGTTGGCTTGCCATTCTCTCCTTGATGGATGCTGACATTGCCATGAAAGCCTGTTCCACGTTTGTAGCATCTTTTGCACTAGTCTCCATGAAAGGAACTCCGATTTCATGAACAAAAGCCTTTGCCGTTTCATATGGAACGGCTCTGTTTTCAGCAAGATCACACTTGTTTCCAACCAGGAGTTTGTTCACATTGTCACTAGCATAACGATCAATTTCACTCAACCAATGTTTCACAATAATGATTCCATGTGCTCCACGGTAGTAACCGTTAGTAATTGTTCTGAATTGCTCTTGACCAGCAGTGTCCCAAATTTGGAGCTTAATCTTCTTCCCATCTTGCTCCACAGTACGGATTTTGAAATCGACTCTAATAGTGCTTATGTAACTTTCCACATAGGAATCATCAGCGAATCTCAAAAGTAGACAAGACTTCCCGACGCCAGAATCCCGGATGAGCAGGAGCTTGAAAAGATAGTCGTACTCAGGATTCAGGGTGCTTTCGAAGGGAGGAAAATCTGAAAATAGCCCTCTTTCAAGCTGTGGAATTAGGAATAAGAAGATAGCCTTTTTTTGTTTTCATGGTCATGGTCGTAATAGTTCATAAGAAAAATAAAAAATTAGTTTAATTTTTGTATTTTATCAAATTCCATCTAGTATTTAGATCCATTGTTTTTTAACTACAAATTATCTTACAAATCCTTCCAAATTATTTTTGATATATTTTATTGTTCAAATCTCTATTTTCCAATAAGCTGAGCTTTGAGAGAATTTTTACAAATGACTAATCCAATAACCATAGATTTTGAATAGTTTTTATGAATATCAGATCCAATAAGGGGAGATTTGGAAAAAAAATGAAATTCTCCCAAATCATTAATCCAATATATCCCCTTAATTATCCTCATGTGTTCCTCTTGTTTGTAGATACCAAAAGCTTTATTGGGTCTGATTTTGGTTGTTGAATAATACTAACAATATGGGTCCGATATTGTTTTGGGCCGTGCCGGGATTGACTTGCCTAACCCTAATGTCTCCCTATATAGCTTCTAACTTCTCGAATCTTCGCCTATCCCCTAACCCTAATATCGCCGCAGGTAAGCAAGCATTTGTAACTCGTCGTCTCTCTTTCTTTGTTTTTTTCGTTTAGTCTTCTTTGTTCAACTTATTTTCACCCGTTTTTTTTTCTCTGTTCTATCTATGCGCAGATCTCCGCTGATAAGACGATCATTGCTGATAAGGGAAAGGGTATCATTACTGATAACGAAGAGGGTATCATGGCTCAGAAGGGAAAGGGTAACATAATTCTTCTTTCTTGAATTGGCTTTTAGTATGGATCCGAAGAGTTAGCTTAGATCATCCTCGATTAGTACTTCTTCTTTCTTGAACTGGTTTTTAGTACGGATCCGAAAAATTAGTTATCATGGCTGAGAAGGGAAAGGGTAACATAATTCTTCTTTCTTGAACTGGCTTTTAGTATGAATCCGAAGAATTAGTTTAGATCATCTTCGATTATTGCTTCTTCTTGGCTTTTAGTATGGATCCGAAGAATTAGTTTAGATCACCCTCGATTAGTACTTGTTTATTTATTTAATCTGCCTTTGTCTCTGTGATTTTGTTAACAATCTATTTCACATTTATAGCTCATTAATCGATATTTCATAGATGTCATCAACCTTGTCTTTTTTGGAATGCTCACCAGATTTTATAATATCTGGTGAGCATTCCAAAAAAGACAAGGTTGATGACATTTTTAGAAAGGGCACTCATAATACCTGAAATAAGATCAATGAAAAATATCGATTAATGAGCTATAAATATGAAATAGATTGTTAACAAAATCACAGAGACAAAGGCAGATTAAATAAATAAACAAGTACTAATCGAGGGTGATCTAAACTAATTCTTCGGATCCATACTAAAAGTCAAGAAGAAGCAATAATCGAGGATGATCTAAACTAATTCTTTTCTACAATCTTGACAAATAAATACTCATATTGTGTCACTGGACAAAAGGAATGAAATACCAACTCACAGAAAGTACCTCAACGATATCGCCGACTAAGTAAGGAAGCTGCTTGTTTAGCTTAATCTTCTCCTGGTTCTCCTTTATTTTCTCCTTCACTGATTCCAAATCAAGGTTTGCCCTCTGCATTTCTTCCTATACAAATCAAGGTATTTGGAGAAAAGGAGATCAAAATTCTGGTGAATTTAATCCAATGAGCAAAAGACCAGCAAATGTCCTCTAATCGTTTTCTAATCCCAAAAAATTGCTTAGCGGGAATTTCGTTATTTTTTGACTAGAAGGATCAAAAGCGTGATACTTAATACGAGTTCTCGTTGCACTCAGATATCATCATCTTCTTCAAAACTACAACTATTGCAGCTCTGACAATAGAAAGAATCCAATGAGATTCAGAAGCCTAAAAGCCCTAATCAAAGTCTCGCTAATCAGATTAAGTCAATAGCGATATTGGAAAGAGGAAATTTTAGTAGTTCCAACTAGCGTTAACAAAAGAGAAAGGATAGAGAGGAGAGAGAGGCTGACGTTGAGGATGCGACTCTCGTTGGCTAAGAGACGAGAAGCTCTAACGATGTCATCTGTAGTCATGGAAGCTAGCTGGTCTTCCTCGAAGCTCGAATCCGCCGCCATCTCCCAATCAGTCTGAGTTCAAGAGTACGAGAGTTGAGAGATCTCAGAAGAAATAGCAAATTGACGACTCTAGCTTTTGGGCGAAGAAACAACCAAGTAATATTTCCCTTTTCTTAAAATATTCATGCCTGAAGAGTAGTTATGAAGAGTTAAGCGTGTACCTTACACTGATTTGAGGAAAGAGAACTTGAAACTAGTCTCGTTCTACGCTTCTATCTACGCTTCTAATCCCTGCGTTCTTGTCGAATTCCTCTGAGGGAACAACGTCCGCAATAATCTTTTCTTGACCACGCCATAGAATCTGGTGAAAATGGTACAAAGTTTTGTGTCAGTCCTATGACAAATAGTAACTTTCTGATCGAAACCATAGAAATCACGATGAATTAAGAAATTGTAGTGTGATTGCCATCTAATGACGATGAATTAGCTCAATCGCTTACCACGTTCATATGAAAATCAACATAGCAATTTACAGTGCCTACACTTACCCTGTCAATGACTCCAAATTCTTTAGCTTTTGGTGCATCCATGTAATATGGCCTTCTCATCACGTTAGCTATGGTCTCCACGGACTAAATAACACATTAGAACGATCTTTAATCAGCCATAAAATCTTTCCATTCAAAAGTTATGAAGCGAAAGAAATGATCTTCCACTCACATTCCCAGTGTGCTTAGATAGTAGTTCGACAAGTATGTCCCTGTTTGTTATAACCTGCAATTGCAACCAGGAACGAGGGAGATGTAATGAAACTCAGTTTCCTCAACTCAAAGGTTAAAATTCTGAGCCAAATGCTTAAGTGAGAATTCTGTGTCCAAATTGATCAATGTAACATGAACATAGGGATGGATGTATTAGCAAAAAACATCATGAAAAAAATCTCAGTTGAAATCATTTTTCCAGGACACACAGTGTGCGGAGGGAACATCAAACCTCTTTGGCACGAATCAGGACATCACTAGCAGGCATCAACCCAGAAGAAGGCACACGTGGTTGCTGGATCATTGCTGCCATATATTGAATCAAACATTTAAGCGTCTCTGATTATCAAGAGTGAGCAATCCATTTGACCAGAATGCACACATAGTTTACCTTTGGCATGTGGTATCATAAACCGTTTACCCTTTGTGCCCGCTGAAAGTAACAGACATGCCTGACCTATGGCTGCTCCCACACAGACCGTATGTACCTGCACAAGTAAGAACCAACCTGCTGACACAAAAACACTTCGGAGACCCAAAAATGCTTATCTTGATAACTGTTTAAGTGTCCTGAGTAGTTTCCTTTATCACGGCTATTACTTAAATGTTTGCAACGTTACCTCGTTTTTAAGTTGCATCAAAGAATCATAGATCGCAAAACCTTCTGATTCCATTCCAACCTGTTCAGTGACCATTGTGCATCGAAGTTAAAAATGCCGAGAAAAAGGGTCTAAATCATTCACAAAGTGTGTAAAAATTCACCGTCTCGCCATCGTCACGAGTGGTCCCGGTGGAGTTGATGTAAATGTATATGGGTTCCTTGGGATCCAGCCACTGAAGATACATTAGCTCTGCGACAACCAGCTCTGTCACCGCCGGCACCAGCTGAAAACAAAATCAGTCAGCACCACAACATCAGTCTACACAGTCCCCACCAAAAATTTCACAAGAATCCGCAGAACTTACAGACATTCCAATGTAAACAATTCTCCCGTCAAGAAGCATAGAGGGCAAGTCTGGTGGAGGAGTTCTTGGTCGGTGCTCGTTATAAGCCACAGATCTTTCAACCTAATTTCAACCAATATATTCTGTCAGCAGATTTGAATCAGTGAATCAAATGATGTAGCTACTATCAAACTCATCAAATCACACTATTGCTTAGTCGATTTGGAATATCACACCTTAACACTTCCAAATTCATGAAAATCTCGAATTCTCCATCTTTCAATATTAAGCCCATAGATATGAGCATATGCAGGTTAAATTTTACATATATGTGCACAGGAAATAACGAAAATAAGGCAGTCTGTGTGTACGAACAAGAGGTAGGATACTTGACGATTTAACTAAAAGCAAACCACCTAGAATCCATCATATAGGGATCTAATGTGGACGATATGAGCTCACCTGAGCAGGAGAAGACATGAGCTGAGGGGAATCGAAGATGTCAAGATACGGTGGTGTGTCAGAGTTCACCGGCCGATTGAGAAGTTTTTCCGGAGATTTCGCGGCAACGGAAGCGAGCGTCGAGAGAAAAGGATCGTTCGGATTCATGGGAGGCATAGGGATTTTGGCAGCGGCTTTGGCGCGAAAGGTATAGCGAAAGCTCTTCAGGTTTCTCCTCCCGGATGAATTCAAAGACACAGAAGGATGATGAGAAGATATAGAAGAAGAGCGTGGAAGCAGAGAATTCATGGATGCTTGTAAGCAAGACGCCATGGTCAAAGAGCTCTTGGGGAGGAAAGCCAGAGGATTTGGCGATGGTTTGGGAGGAGGAGAGAAGAAATAATGGGTCGGGTTTTCGGGTTGACCCGATTTTTCAAGTTCCGGGTGATATTCGTGTAGCCCGGGTCCCCCCCAGATACAGGCCCAGTTGCAATTGGCGTAGACTAATGTAAAAATTTAGGATTTATCTAGAAGTTACAAAATTTGTGTATTTAAAATTGATAATTAAAACTTAACATTTGTAATTTTTTTTGCAATAAAATACTCTTTACCTTTTACTGAAAACAAATTTTCCATCAACAGATGCTTTCTACTTTTCTAGAATTATGTACCTTAATAATCAACAACTTCATGACCATAGTTTTAAACAACAGCATATAGAGGCACTAAAATTATAAGAGATAATTTTTTTAAGAGACTGTTCTATTTTTCTGTAAAATATTATATTAAGCATCAGATATTATTTTTCGACCCCAGCTCCGCCACTGGTCACCAGTATTCCTCTTCAATCAGATCTCACCTGTAAAACAGATATTGGTAATACGGTTAAGTGAAGATTTACATGATAACAAAAAGGGAAATCATTGCTAGGACCTGGACACATTACGACCCTCAATTATTTGGTCTTTCTCATGTTCATTTGGTGTTGATGGAAGAGCAAACGATGTATGATAAAGGTTCTTGAGAGCAGCTAATTCTTTAAAACAAGTTTCTGTTTTTAGACTTACGGGTGAAACTGGAGAAAATGATCTAGATCTTGATCGTGACCTGCAGCAAGAAAAATAATAAAACACTTGTAAGTGTGGCATCGCAACAAAGCGATTTACCGACCATCTCCCATCTGTTCTGGGGAGCTTAAGTGTTGTTTGCCTAGAAAAAAACCTAAACATAGATTCAATAATGACAACCAAAGAAAAAGTAGGACGGTGGTTAATGCAAAAAGATATTATATTAGCATTAGATATTATTTTCGACCCTTAGCTCCGCCACCGGTCACCCGTATTCCTTTTCAATAAGATCTCACCTGTAAAATAAAAATTTGTAATACAAAGGGAAATTATTGCTAGGACCTAGACACACTATGACCCTCAATTCTCTGGTCTTTCTCATGTTTTTTTTTGTTCATTTGGTGTTTGATGGAAGAGCAAACGATGTATGATAAAGGTTCTTGAGTGCAGCTAATTATTTAAGCTAGGTTCAGTTTTTAGACTTACGGGTGAAACCGGAGAATTTGATCTAGATCTTGATTGTGACCTGCAGACTGCAGCTTAAAAGCAATTTACCGACCATCAACTGTTCTGGGGAGCTTAAGTGCTAGCCTAGAGAAGAACTAAACATAGATTCAGCATTGATAACCAAAGAAAAAGTTGGGGAATCAGTGGACTCGTAGCCCAAATGTATTAATATTTGTGTAAGACATAATTTTCATTTTAATTTTTTGAAAGTTATTTTTTGTATAAATATTTCTTAAATAATTAGTTTAAACCTTCACCTTTTTTTTGTTAGTAAAGTTTTTATATGTTAGTTAAGTTTTTTTTTTCTTTTTCTGTTAGTTAGATTTTTTATATTGATTTTGTTAAATAGTTAGCTTAGATCTCAAGATAATTTTATTTCTCATAATTTGTTTCTTTGTTAATTTAACTTTTTCGATTTTGATTTCCATTTTATTTGTATTGTCATTTTGTAAGAAATAATTTCCGTTTTGTTTTTTGTTATTTAAATTTCTTATATTGATTTTTAAATAATTAGCCTAATACATCATTTTTTTTTGTTAGTTAAACATTTTTATGTTGATTTTACAAAAAGCTATAGATTCATGTTCATAAACCATTATAGATTCATGTTCATAAACCATCACAATCTTCGTTAAAAATATTGTGATTAACAAAACTAACAATTATGCTAGCCAATAAAAATCGATTTTGACCAATCATCGGCTGAATCATCAAAACAATTCACAAAGTGGATCACGCCTGGTCACCGTCTTCTTCTTTTCTTTCCTTTTTTTTTTTTTTTTTGAAAACAGCTGAAATATAAGAGATAGATGCAGAAATTTTAACTTTGATCCCTAAGAATCGTCTGCTCTGATACCATATCAAGTATTATAGAATAGAATATATTATTGAGTTGTGTTTAATATGAGATCATAAGATACAATATATAGTGGTAACATTAACATAATGCTAAACCCACAAAATGTAAACTTTCCTAAACACATAAGATAAATATGTTAATAGTAATATTGAGATCTAGAATATTCTTCTTTTGGGTTCACGGGCTTCACTTCATAGACGGTCCGCAAAATAAACGTCTTGCTTCCCAAGTTATCTCCAATAGAAATAAACCACCCGTTCCACCCATACCATCCGCTCAAGCTTCACATCGATGGACCACCTGATTACTCTAACGGGAAATGTGTTACCTGCGAGAAGGAACTCATGAACTTTTTCCACCATTGTTCGATATGCGATTTCAGCATGCATGTGAGGTGCTCCAACAACCCCCCCCCCCCCCCCCCCCCCCCCCCGAGGTGTCACAAGCATACACTCACCCTCATGGCTAGAAACGACACCTTTACTTGTAACGCTTGTGGTACGCATGGCGAACAATGCCCTTACGTATGCGCTCCATGCGCTCTCATGTTCTATGGGGATTGTATCACGCTACCGCACGTCATAAACATCAACCGCCATGACCATCGGATCCCTCACACCTATTCTCTTGGTTTCGGGGATTGGAAATGCACCATTTGTCACAAGGAGATCGACTGGAGGTACGGTGCTTATTCTTGTTCGAAATGTCCAAGTTTTGCCTTTCACTCCAAGTGCGCAACTAGGAATGATGTGTGGGATGGGGTAGAACTCGAAGGGGTACCCGAAGAGTTTGTAGATGTTTCTCCATTAAAGGTGATTGAAGAGGGAGTCATTAATCATTTCTCCCATGATGAGCATAACTTACGGATTATCGAGGATGCCATTGATCTTGATGAAAGCATACGGTGCGAAGCTTGCACCAGTTGTATCTTTTCTGAGAACCACTACAGCTGTATGGAATGCGATTTTTTCCTCCACGAAACATGCGCCAATCTTCCTCTTCAAAAAAGTCATGGGCTTTGCACAAAGCCGCTTGCTCTAGTAAGCAACAAAAAGGGTACCGATCATGGTTTCTTCAAGTGTGTTGCTTGCGAAACAATATCAAATGGTTTCAAGTACGAGTGTGGTGAGATAACCCTAGACGTACGGTGTGCGTCGATGTCATGGTATTGTGATTACGAATGTCACCCGCATACCCTCTTTCTCACTACGCTTGACATGGACACTTGTGGGGCATGTCTTGAAACTTATAAACAAGTGTTGCATTGCGTTGAATGTGAGTTCAACTTGGACTTCAAGTGTGTTACTCTACCAAAAAATATAAAGCACAGGTGTGATGACCATTTTATGTCTTTGTGTTTTGGTGAGAAGGCGAGTGGTAAGTACTGGTGTGAGGTTTGTGAAACCGTTTTAGATCCACAAAAATGGTTATACTCATGCGGTGACTGCGGAGTCGTTTGTCATATCCAGTGTGTGCTCTATTAGGAGATCTCGGGATGACGAGATCGACGTGAACATATTTTCTTATTGTTATTAGGAAAGTTAACATTTGTGTATATTTCATTATTGATAAATAGGAAGATTTACTATTATTAAATATGTAAACAGCTTGCAGCCTATTGGCTAATGAATAAAGATGAGAGAAACTATTCTACTACTAAGGTTTCCTCTAAAATCTATCATGGTATCAGAGATAAGATCCAATTCCTATGGGTTTAAGTTTTGTTATTTTTAGAGCAATAACCACTTACAAAAGGCTTTGTTCGATTTTTGATTGCCTACTGCTGCGGATCTATCTTTATCTATTGATTTCTCAAAGTTTTGTTTTCAAAAAAAAAAAAAAAAAAAAATAGGGTTACGTGATTTTATGTTTTCGTTGGTATTCAAAAGTTTTACGTGATGTTATTCTTTTGGACTCCAATTTGGTTTTGCAAGTGTTTTTTTATTATTTTATACTTATGAGGTTATTTAAAAAAAAAAAAAACAAAAAGAAGAACGAGATGTTTTTTTTTTTTTGAATTGTGGTGTTTTGCTTTGTTCAAAATACAGATTTACAACAACGTGTCTTCATGTGGTTATCAATCTACTACAAATTTGATGTAGCCACGAAGATAATGACTCCAATGGATATATACTAATCCGGCGGTGATGATGATGTTGCTGTGGACTATGAACATGAATCTATTGATGGGTTTGTTCAGTTCACATGGTGACAGATGACGAGACGATGGAGATACACAGCACTACGATCATGATGTATTTTCCACCGAATCGATGACCTTATGGCGAGGTATAACGCCAATGACGATCTGACGGTTGGGTATAAACACCGTGAAGATGACTTGATGATTTCTCCAATCTCATACGTGTTACCACGTATGAGCTTGCGGGAGGGTATTAGGAGATCTCGGGATGACGAGATCGACGTGAACATATTTCCTTATTGTTATTAGGAAAGTTAACATTTGTGTATATTCTGTTATTACTAAATATAAAGATTTACTATTATTAAATATGTAAAGAGCTTGTTAAACAAGTTAAGACTTTGTATAAATAAGCATATTGGCTAATGAATAAAGATGAGAGAAACTTTTCTACTACTAAGGTTTCCTCCAAAAATTTATCATGGTATCAGAGCTAAGATCCAATTCCTATGGGTTTGAGTTTTGTTATTTTCAGAGCAATAGCCACATACAAAAGGCTATGTTCGATTCTTGACCGCCTACTGCTGCGGATTTTTATGTTTTTATCTATTGATTTCTTATTTTCTATTTTTTTTTTAAATAAAAAAAAATGAGAAAGGGGCGTGCTTCCAAATCTCTAAAGAAATTCTGGTTTTCTACTTAATATCTTATTTCTTTTTCCTGGTTTTGCAAAAAAGAAAAGAAAAAAAAACGAAGGAATCGTGAGATTGTGGTTTTTTGTTTGATTAAAACTTGTCTTCATGTGGTTATTCATCTACTACAAATTCGATTAGCCACGAAGATGACGACTCCAACGGATAGATCCGGCGGTGATGATGATGTTGTTGTGGACTATGAACATGAATCTATTAATGGGTTTGTTCAGTTCACATGGTGACAGATGACGAGACGATGGAGATACACATCACTACGATCATGATGTATTTTCCACCGAATCGATGACCTTATGGCGAGGTATAACGCCAATGACGACCCGATGGTTGGGTATAAACACCATGAAGATGACTTGATGATTTCTCCAATCTCATACGTGTTACCACGTATGAGCTTGCGGGAGGGTATTAGGAGATCTCGGGATGACGAGATCGACGTGAACATATTTCCTTATTGTTATTAGGAAAGTTAACATTTGTGTATATTTCCTAATTGATAAATAGAAAGATTTACTATTATTAAATATGTAAACAGCTTGCTAGGCAAGTTAAGACTTTGCATAAATAAGCCTATTGGCTAATGAATAAAGATGAGAGAAACTATTCTACTACTAAGGTTTCCTCTAAAATCTATCATGCTCGGGGAGTTATGGAATGCCAAGCCACAAGTCCTCGGCATTGAAGAGGGGAAAAAATTAGAATTGGTGCCTAATGATAGTATGTCGCGACCAAAATGTGGTTCATGCGGCTCTCGTTGCCAACAACCCCTGCTTTTCAAGTTTTCTAACTCTAATATGATCAATTTCAACACCTTTTCCGAAGAGAGAGTGATGCCTTCGTGATACCTTCTATTTCTTTCCCGCCAAATTTCATAAATCGCACCTTGCCAACCTTGAAAGAGGGCGAGCTTAGTGTGATTACTTGAAGCTGCGCGAGTCAACCAAAGAAGGATTTGCTGCCACTGAAAAAGAGGATGAAGTAGATCCACGTTCTGCGGCGGGATAGTTTTTCTAGTTAATTTTAATTTCCTTCTCAACTTGGCCATTTAGTCATCATATATAATGATATATATAGATACAATATTAACAATACGATTTTTAAGTTTAGATTCACTCATTCACATTATCACTTCAATCTTGACCACAAAATCTATTGATAAATTTCACGAAAATACTATATTCTTTTATTATTCATTGACCCGTAATGCAAACCAAAGGACACGTTGATTTAAGTAACGAAACTGATTAACTTAATGTTTTTAGCTAGATAATTGTCCTCTGGCAAAATTAATAGAGTAATCGAACACGATTTTGGTTCATATCTGATATTTTAGTAAAAATGTGTTTTTTATTTGGACAAGCTAGAAAGAGGAGGTATACGATAAGGGTTTGGGTCCTGAACAAGCTTTACATATAAGTTCAAGTTTCATTTTCATGATCCATTCATTATCATCTTCCATTCCTGTGAGTTTTCATTCATTCTTAATTTCATTTTCATCTAACTCCTGTCTGACTCGTCAAATACATACATATGCGTTTAGATGATTATTTACTCTATTTTAAGAAATGTGTAGTAGTAGCCTTTCTACTTATATAACATGCTATCGTTTTTCTTAGCAAACAAATCTCTTTATGTTTTAAGCATTCAATACATGATGATCCCATTCTCTATATTTGACTCTCCTTTTCTTGTCGGTGCTTGATATCAAAGGAATAGGTGAAATGGGAATATACTCCACTACAATTGTTTCTTCTCTCTTTGTGTCATTCCTCCTGTTTTCATCTGCCTCTTCTGAGCGCAACGAGGGAACGTTCAGAGTTAGTCTAAAAAAACAGAAGTTGAAGGATAACAACGACCTACGCCTCAATGAGGCTTTGAAAGCATACAGTCTTGGAGGTCCTAGCAAAGATGTCACTATTGCGCTGGGGAATTACGAAAATGCTATGTACTATGGTGAAATTGGTATTGGTACTCCACCTCAAAAGTTCAAGGTGGTTTTCGATACCGGAAGTTCTAACCTTTGGGTTCCATCAGCGTATTGCCATTTCTCGGTAAGTAAATTTTGATTTAACCACTCATGCATAGTTCATGGTGGTTTCTAGTGGTTGTTGAGAACTCGTTATCCAAATTTTTTACGTTAAAAACACGTGCCATAAATGATCCAACTTAGAGCATATCCTCATTGCAAGGTTTTCACACACTTAAAAAAAAAATATATATATATTATTAATAAGATCATTTGCAATGCAAGTATCTTATTTGAATTTTCCACAAATTGAAAAAAACAATATATATTTTATTGAGTGGGTATCTCAATAATAATAGTTCTTGGGTGATTTTTTCAACTATTTGAGATATCCACTCAATAAAAAAAAACTCACATTTGTAAGAAACTCAAGTGAGATTCTTGCATTGAAGATGCTTTTATATTGTGTAATCTATACAATTATATATAACTTAATTAACATATTATTTAATTAGTTGATCATGCAGAAAAGTTTAAGAAGAGAATCCTTAATGTGTTACGTCCGTTTTGTCTAGGTTGCATGTCTAGTTCATAAGAAATACAGGGCAACGCGTTCGAGCACATACGTGAAGAATGGTTTGTCCTCTTTCTCTTTTCTTTAATTACATTTGTTTCATGAATGTGTTGATGTAAGCTATGAGGTTGTAATTAAATCGGTCGATCTTCTTTGGCACAGGAAAAGCCGCCTCAATTAATTACGCGACTGGATCAGTCTCTGGTATTTTTAGTCAAGATGATGTCAAGATTGGTAATTTGGTCGTTAAGGGTCAGGTAAATGATCTTATCCTAATTAAACCCTAAAAAACACTCTTATCACGCTAGCATGATCTTGACCGTTATTCATGTTTGTCGTCCTCGATCGTATTCAGGAGTTTATCGAGGCCATAAGGGAGCCTGGTATAACATTTGTTCTAGCTCAATCTGATGGTATTCTTGGTCTCGGATTCGACCAAATTTCTGTTGGAAATGCCACTCCTGTTTGGTACGTCTGTTGTTTCTTCCAGTTACCGTTTGGATTGAGTTTACAACATTTTGTTTCTGAAAGGGTTCATTGTCTTTATTTATATATTGAATTATGTCTCTGTTCTTTTTGTTAATGTGGGATTTTTTTTTTGTTTTTTGTTTTTAACAGGTACAATATGTTGAAGCAAGGCCTTATCAGGATTCCGGTGTTTTCATTTTGGCTTAACCGTAACCCGGAGGGTGACGAAGGTGGTCAAATTGTATTTGGAGGTGTTGATCAAAGTCACTTCAAGGGAAGACATACATATGTTCCTGTGAAGCTTGAGGGTTACTGGCAGGTTTATCATATTTTTACATCACTATTTTATCTTTGTTTCTCTTGAGTATTAACATTAATGTTTTTTGCAATCACTCAAGCTGATATACTGTATATATCTATATATTTTTTTTTTTTAAATAGTTTCCTATGGGTGATATTCTCATGGACGGTAAACCTACTGGTAAGTGGTAACAGACCCTATTCTTTAATATGATAAGACTTGTTTATAATAATGATAATTCTATAAATATATAGTTCTAAAGTTTAATCTACTGCTCTACAGGATTCTGCAAAAATGGATGTGCTGCGATAGCGGATTCTGGGACAACTTTGATATCGGGTCCAACGGTAAACAAATAATTGAGAGGCTTTTAATTAGATTGTAGAACTAATGAATTTTGTTGTCTTAGAAGCGTATTTTAGTAGGAATAATGTACGTACGCTCCTAAATTAATTTTATTTTCCCTCTTTTTTTTAAGGATGCTATTGCGGTGATAAACCATTATATTGGAGCAACTGGGGTTGTTAACCACCAATGTAAAGCTATTGTGAAGATATACGGAAAGGCCATATTGGATTTACTTGTAGCTGGGGTAAGTATAATATGTTGAAGCAAGGCCTTAATTATGTTGGTGACCAAAATAATATATATGTGGTGCATCAGTGCTTGCAAACCCTTTGTTGTGTAATTGAGTTTTTTTTTCTTTTTTTGGTTTTACTTACTAGTGTTCTAATTGATTACTGTAGACTCCACCAAAGCAAATTTGCGCGACGCTAGGTCTGTGCAGTTTTGGTGTCAGGTATATTTCAAATGGTCTCATTACTGTTCATACTATAGAGATCGATAGCAATTAATTAGAGCCATGAAACAATCATGAGTGCGATATTAACTCTTCTTCTTGATCTATTTTTACTGGGTTAGAATGGGTATTGAATCTGTGGTGAAAATGGAAAACCGAACATCGTCAAGTGGTTTTGGGGATGCACAATGTACTGCATGTGAGATGACACTTGTGTGGATACAGTATCAGTTGAAGCAGACCATGAATGAAGAGCACATATTGAACTTCATCAACGCGGTAAACAAATAGTTTAATTCCATCACAACAATATTTGTTTTTCTTAATTACCCTTTCTTTATTAATGGACATTTTATTCATGATCTTGATTACTCAATATTGTTTTCTTTATCATAGTTATGTAATCGCATGCCTAGCGGCCCGTCTGCTGTCGACTGTACAAAAGTCTCGACCATGCCAACCATTTCTTTCACCATGGCCGGCAGAGTCTTTACTCTTTCTCCAGAGGAGGTATAATTGGGAATTTCATATGGGGTATTTTAATTAATCTGGACTTTGCTTTGGTTTTAATTTCGAGTTTTTGGTGATCTCGGTTTGTAATCAAAGTAAAACGGAGTAATGAGTATATCAAAATGGTTATAAAAAAAAAATGTTAAAGTTTGGGTTTGGTTTGTTGTTGCAGTACATTCAGAAACTCGGGGACGGGGATCTGGCCATATGCATAAGTGGCTTTAGTGCACACGATGTCCCTCCACCTCGCGGACCTTTTTGGTAATCCTGACTTCATGATATATCACAGTTTCATCTCTAGAGTTTATTTTTGTTTTTCTCATCCAATGTGTGGCAGGACACTGGGAGTTATATTTATGGGAAAATACCACACGGTGTTTGACTTCGGCAACAAGCGAGTTGGGTTTGCAGAAGCAATGTGAACTAAAATAAAATTACCGATGGGATGACGTGTACACACGGTTGGGGGTACACATCCTTTGTGGTACTATATCAATTCAAGTGTTGTTGTTTGTATCTGTTTTAGGAATTAAGAGTGAATCGTTGAGATGTTGGCGCAGCTTTTGTGGCATGTAGTTTAAAAAAAACAAACACACAACACTTATAAACAAGGAATTTTGTTGAACTCCTGAATGCATTGCCGAGCTATATATAGGTGGAAACCACTGGCCCGACCTATCCAGGTGTCAGCCAATAAGCTTGAATATCTTCTATTAAAACAAGTTCTTTTTACAATAATTTTATCATTATTAAAATTAAAATACGAAAGAAAATTAGAATCACTTGACCAATAACACTTTGAACAAGTGAAAAGTAGTCCTCCTTTTGTTACCGCTACTTTAGACGGCCTCTTTTGCATAAATGGCTATCGAAATTTGATTGCGATATAATACGTACGACCTGTCTAGATACTAAATTACGGAATTTGTAACTTTGCTCTGAATTGGTCCCGAAAATTAATTATTCCGTAGAAAAAAAGATCAGAGTATATATATTTAACACAACCTAATCTCCAGCATTAGAACAGTTGGAAAATCTTTGATTAGACCAAAGTTTTGTCTTTAGAGGTCTGTGTAGAGGCAGGGTGGCATGTGTCTCCAAATTTAGGCATTTTGCATAACAAATTACTATGGACTCACATTAACAGGTTTCAGCTTCGAAAATTAATATACAAAATTCCTTTGACCCGTTGTCCGAACCAAAGGACAGAGAAAAAAATAAATAGTATGCATTAATTATACATTGTTAACTGGAAATCATACCATCCTGTATATATTATACTAATGATTTGACTTATAAATTAAATTGTATAATCATACTTATTTTAATTAAACAAAAAAAAAAAGACTTGGGAAAAAAAAGAAAGAAACACGTATACAAGTTACAAGTTAGTAGTGCACCAGCACTGTTTAATGCAATCACTACAAATACTTTCTCATTTTCAACTCCTCTCGTCATTCTGATATCTCTTTACCTCTCTTCACAAAAGGTCATCGTCGGGAAAATACGAGAAGACGAAAATGACCCTATTCAAAAGGCCGTGCCTTTACTCAAAGATGGACAAGGAAGACCCAGAAGAGGTATTTCGCCGACGAGCCAAATTCTTGATTTACAAAACGCTTCAAGAAGTCGACTTTATTTCTCGGCGTTCTCCTTCGTCGTCGTCGTCGTTTCTGCAGCTGAGGCTTTTCCGGTTGAAGGTCAAGATCGGAAAAAGGTTGACTAAGCTGCGTAAAAGCGTAGTATCCGCCGTTAGGTTTGGCGGAATTCGGAAACATTCTCAAGGCGGCGTGAGGACGTTGAAGAAGCTGTTCCATGGTGGTGCAACAACCGGACTACCTAGGCCTATTTTCACTCTTGAAGTTTGATTTCTATTTATCTTCTTGTTTTGTGTATTTATTTTTTTCTTTTTCTTGAGTTTCTGTTGATCTCTATTACAAAAGTTTATCAAGGATGTAATATGAGAGATCATGAGTTTTGCTTCTTTCATAAAAGGGAAAGAAATCTTGAAATTGTAATAAACATTTATTTCTATGATTTAATTTACGCAAAATGATATATAAGATACGGATTGCTCTTTAATTTGGGCTAAAAGAATTTGTAATCCACTGAGTTTTATACAAAAACGAAGCATTTCAGTGAAAAAGACACACGGATCACTCTGAGATGTAAATAGTTATATGCTTGTGTGATTTTCATATGTAAAACTCATTATTTGAACGGATCAATTAGCATAATAGTTTATACTAATATATATCGTCAATGTGTCACCACAAAATCCAATTCTGCATATATTGCATGTTGTTGACAAAATTAAAATTTTTCACTATTTTCATAATAGTTTATACTACAGTATATTTGCGATTTCGTGAGAATTTCCCCTTAGAAAAAATATCTTCGGGTTCTAAAAACAATTTGAAGGAATTGATAAGGATCTAAATGCAAATAAAATTTAGTTTCTGTATCTTTCCGTCTACTCCTTTCCCTTGTACCTTTTTTTCATTTTTTTTTCTCATCGTCTTCCTTCACGTTGTCCTCGCCCGAAGTCATCGGAGGTCCTGCATCACGTTTTCGGAGTTTCGATCGTCTTCGGGTCTTCTTCATCCCTTATTCTTCTTCTCTCTTGATTTGATTTCTCATCGACGGGTGAACATTTCATAATGCGTACCTCACGTATCTAAGATCCCTTGTGGAATGATTTATTTTCTTACTTCCTATGGATGACTATGGCATATTGATCCAATTTCTTTTCAGTGAATAGATTATCTTAGTGTTTGAGATTGGTGGATTTGAATGTGGTTTTGGTTTCTTATATGCAGAAGGGAGGAGTTTGATTGAACAGGAAGCTGATGGAGTAGAGATTTTGTTTTGTGCGTTTGTCTTTGTGCCTGAGAATTGAAATTGATCTTTCGCGTTGTACGGATTTCGTTTTTGAGGCTTTGTTGAAAATGAGTGTGGTGGGATTCGATGTTGGGAACGAGAACTGTGTTATCGCGGTTGCGAAGCAACGCGGGATCGATGTTTTGTTGAACGATGAATCGAACCGAGAAAATCCTGCGATGGTTTCATTTGGTGAGAAGCAGAGATTCATGGGCGCTGCTGCTGCTGCGTCTGCTACTATGCATCCCAAATCAACCATTTCGCAGTTGAAGAGATTGATCGGCAGGAAATTTAGGGAACCTGATGTTCAGAAGGATCTGAGGTTGTTCCCTTTCGAAACTTGCGAAGACTCTAATGGTGGAATTCAAATTCGGCTTCGGTACATGGGTGAGACGCAGAGCTTTACTCCGGTACAGTTACTCGGCATGTTGCTTTCGCATTTGAAGCAGATAGCGGAGAAGAGTCTCAAAACGCCTGTTTCAGACTGTGTCATTGGGATTCCTTCCTACTTTACAAACTCGCAAAGACTTGCCTATTTGGATGCTGCAGCCATTGCTGGCCTGAGGCCATTGAGATTGATGCATGATTCTACTGCCACTGCTCTTGGATATGGTATATACAAGACAGACTTGGCGGCTAACTCGAGCCCTACTTACATTGTATTCATCGACATCGGTCACTGCGATACGCAAGTGTGTGTGGCATCGTTCGAGTCTGGAAGCATGAGAGTGCTTTCTCATGCTTTTGATAGAAACTTGGGCGGGAGAGATTTTGATGAGGTTCTCTTCAACTATTTTGCCGTTGAATTCAAGGAGAAATACAGCATAGATGTATATACAAATACCAAGGCGTGTGTTAGGTTAAGGGCATCGTGTGAGAAAGTGAAGAAGGTCTTGAGAGCAAATGCTGAGGCGCCGCTGAAAATAGAATGTCTGATGGAGGAGAAGGAAGTTAAGAGCTTCATCAAGAGAGAAGAGTTTGAGCAGTTGTCATCGGGCTTGTTAGAGAGATTAATTGTTCCTTGTCAAAAGGCTCTGGCTGACTCTGGTCTAAGTTTGGATCATATTCATTCTGTGGAGCTAGTTGGTTCAGGGTCCAGAATTCCAGCTATATCTAAGATGCTAAGCTCGCTGTTTAAGAGGGAGCTAGGCAGGACCGTGAATGCAAGTGAGTGCGTCGCTCGAGGATGTGCGCTTCAATGTGCAATGCTCAGTCCAGTTTTTCGAGTGAGAGATTATGAGGTACGCTCTTCTCTATATGTGAGAATACTCTTTCGTAGTTCTTGTTTCTGTCTGAAAGAATTATCTAGCAGAAAAATAGATTATTACAATAATTACAGATATGCTGTGTGTATTAAAGCATGATGGTGTGTGTATCTTTACGGATTTGTTTCTTATGAATGGATGATGTTTTGTTTTGTTTATGCTTTCCCTATTTTCAGGTTCAAGATTCCTTCCCTTTCTCAATTGGCTTCTCATCTGATAAAGGTCCCATAAACACACAATCGAATGAAATGCTCTTTCCAAAAGGCCAAGTCTTTCCAAGTGTTAAGGTTCTTACTTTACGTAGAGAAAACACTTTCCATTTGGAAGCCTTTTATGCAAACCATAACGAAATAGGTCCAGATTCACCAAGTCAAATAAGCAGTTTTACGGTATGCAATCTTTCAGGCTTCCTCCTTTTTGGATCTACACTCAGGCTTTAGAGCTCTGATGTTGGCGTTGGATGGTTAAGCCACTATTAGGCTCCACATATTTGATGGAACTTTTAGTGTATTGTGTAATGTTTTGTAGCTTGGTCCTTTTCAAATTTCCCATGGAGAAGCAGCACGTGTCAAAGTAAGAGTTCAACTAAATCTCCACGGGATTGTCACCATCGATTCAGCTTCTGTGAGTACAATTTGATACCAATCCTTTCCAGATAAGATAGCCTTTATATTTCTACTTAGCTTGAGTCTAAACTTTCTGTTTCTGAACAAAAGCTCATAGAAGATCATAAGGAGAATGCGACTTCTGAAGAGACAATATCCGAAAACAACCATCAATCTTCTGCTTCGAAGGATGGCACTTCAGACCCATCGTCAGGTTCTACTGTAAGTATGATTTAATACCATCTAACGAAATACAGTTGCACTGTAAGAAAGCTTAAAGCCCAATATATTAAAAGCTGATCTTGAAGCATTGGCATATCCATCCATTTTCGAAACAATCAGATCGTTGATCTGGAGATTCTATAAAGCATGCCACTCTGCACAAATCCTGAGATTGGTTTCTCTTGTGTAGGGTAATGATCCCAAGGCTATCAAAAGAATGGAAATTCCAGTTGTTGAAAACGTCTCTGGGGCATTGACAAAGAACGAGTTATCGGAGGCCAAACAGAGAGAGAACTCTTTGGTGGAGCAAGATCTGAAGATGGAATCGACAAAGGATAAGAAAAATGCTCTCGAATCCTTTGTTTATGAGATGCGTGATAAGGTACTAATCTGGTTTTACTAGACCCAAAGCTTACACCTTAAAATTATGGTAAAAGATGTCTGTTCGCTCTTCAAGATTTTTTCACTTAAGAGAACATTATTGTGCATACTGGCAGATGTTAAATACATATCGAAGCACTGCAACCGAGTCAGAGCGGGAATGCATCGCCAGAAATCTTCAGGAAACAGAGGAATGGCTATACGAGGACGGGGATGATGAATCTGAAAATGCTTATATCGAGAAGTTAAATGATATCAAAAAGGTAAACTCCCTCAAACTTTTGTATAGAAAGGTTAGTGAGCTGCGGGTGGCTTTCATGTCCTAATTGTGATGACTTTTAACTCTGAGCAGCTCATCGATCCTATCGAAAATCGGTTTAAGGATGGAGAAGAGCGAGTACAAGCATCAAAAGACCTCCTGAAAACTATTGCAGATAATCGAATGGCTGCAGAGTCTCTCCCTCCACCAAGAAAGAACGCGGTTCGGTTCTTAACTACTAAAATAATTCTGAGTCTATTAGCATTAATATGGCTTTTGAGACGGATAAAGTTTGTTTAAAATGGCTATATGGTTTAATTACATGACCATGATGTTGTTGTTTTTTCGTTTTCAGGTTCTCGATGAATGTAATAAAGCCGAGAGGTGGCTCCACGAGAGAAGCACGGAACAAGAATCGTTACCCAAAGACGCCAATCCAGAGCTGCAGTCTGGTGAAATCAAGAGAAAAGCCGATGCTCTTAACGCGTAATTCTACTATTTCCCTCTCTTATTAATACCCTTCAAGCTATATATATTCACAATTTCAACTGCAAAAGCTTTTGGTCATAAATGATAAAACCGAGTTGGGTTGTAACGGGTCGGGTCGGGTCAAGATCATGTTTTTTTTACTGATGAAAGGATCTTGGCTGTGTTGCAGGACGTGCAAGTACATTGGGAAATCAAACTCTCCTCCTACGAAACCGGAACATAATGGATCGCATGGAAGTAGAAAATCAGATGATATGGAGCTTGATTGATTTTTCTCTCTTCTTTTTTTTTTTATTGCTTCAATCTAAATTTTGTATCTTTTATTCTAAATGAGAAGGCGAAAAAAAATAAGGCGAAACAGTCTCACTGTGCATTTCTCATTTTCGATGGATTCAAAACGATTATTCTTCTTCTTCTTCTTTTTTCCTTTTTCAACAGTTTAAAACGATTATTCTTGAGATTGATTTTTCAGAATTTTCTTTTTCTTATGGTGGCTCTTCTTTCGCTAATTAAAACATTTACAACATTTATAAAACAAAATTTTCTTTTATATGTGATTCATGTGGAAGTCTTCTTCAGCTTTTTTTTGTCCTTTGGTCGAGGTCGGTAATCTATTTCAGTTTATATAAGATGTATATTTTTAACCACTTAAATATTTGAACTAGTTGGATCGATTGTGACATGTGCAACGAGTTTCTATTGGGTGAAACATATTAAACAATTTATCTACTTTAATATTTAACCTTACAAATATCGATTCCCGATTTGTTTTCGTTTCACAACATAGGCTAAAGTTTTGTGATTAAAACAAAAAATTCACACATGGTAGGGTGGCATGATAGTATCCGCTATGGGGGCAAAGATGTAAACATTCTGCATGGGCTTCTCGACCACAAATATCAATTGTAAAAATCATCAGTAAATTAATAATCACTATAAATTAATAATTATTTTTAACGTTAATAATTTATAAAGGTTTTATTGTATATTATTTTTTATTTTTTTTTGAAAATGAAAAACCATTATATTGTTTATACACAATTTTATAACATTTCTAAATTAAGTCAGTTAAGTTAACCTTAAACAAATAGTTTTCAATTTATTCGTTTGTTTTATTGTTTTGAGTCACTTGCTAAAAGAAATATATAAATGTGGAATTACAGGTACAAAAGTTTGCTAGACTGGATAAATTTATTTTATTTTTGGTGCCAGTGGCGCGACTTGCGATACATGAGGTTGTATTCTTTATTCAACAAACAAAAAAACAAGTTTAATTTTGCATATACAATCATAAATCTGGACCTACGTACATTTTTAACTAATCGTACACAAACTCGTACAAATAGCAAGAGGAAGGTGAGATCACCAAATATCAAACACGCGTGATGATGGTGAGTGGATCCGTGTTACCCAAATTGAGAATGATTCGCAGCTTCTGTCATCTGTTTAAATTTGTATCCCTCAAATCGTACGAGCTCGAATCTCATCATTACGTATCCAACCAAAATAAATAAATATCGCTGTACGAGTTGGAATCTGTTATTCTTTTTCGTCAAACTACGTCTCTCCATCAAAATACAAAATTAGCCGGTTTAGTAGAAGATTAACCCACAACATAAAGTAATACTGACTCATGTCATGTAGCCTGTAGGAAACAAAAACTATACTATATATAATTAATATAACGAGTTACCATATAATTGGTCCTTAAATCTCGAGCGTGTATATATATATATATATGCATGGCGCGTGGATCGCCAACTTGTATCTTTCTCTTTCATTTTTTTTCTTGTTTTGGGTTTATCTGTGAAAAAAGGGTTGTCGACGAAAATTAACGAGAAACGGATAAGAGATGAGTCAGTTACCAACCGTATTATTTTATGCCTTTGATTGTTTGTAGCTTTTAGATTGGCTTTTCGTTTTTGTTTTTGAAAAATTTATGTTATCACCCAATCAAGATTTTATAAAAGTAGTTTTCCTAAACATTAGGAAAACTAGTTTTTTGAAGTTTTCACCAATTTATAATGAAAAACTAAAAACCATATTTTTAGAGTTTCACCAAAAAAAACACTCCTATTTTTTTCAAACGTGAATTTTGTTTTTTATTGATAATTTATAATTTTTTTGTAAATATTGTTAAAATTATTCAAAATCCAAAAACTCAAAACTCAAAAACCCAAAATATGTCAGAAGGAGGCATCTTTGTTTTCTCCTAAAAAAAAATCAAGAGTTATATATAAGCTTTTGAGTTTTGAGCTTCGTCCACTTGTTTTCTCCTCAATGGTCCTTGGTGAAGATATTCAACTAGAACACAATATTCTAGAAAGTTTTTTTACAAAACATAAATTACAAATTGTGATCATAAACCCGAATTGAGTCAACGGGAAAGTATATATTGAAAACTCTTAATTAGTATGAATGCATGCATGAGTATACTAACCTACTTTACTCAAGGTGTGCTAACTAACGTTATTAGCCTTACGACTGTTGTAAATGATCATAGAAACAAAATATACATTTAAGTAAATCAAACCAAATCAAATCAAATCCGAATACTTAACAATAAACTTTTGTTGACCAAAAAGAATATAAAAGTTATATAGTAAATTTATTCATTCGTAAGCCAAACCTTTTCAGTAGCTATCAAAACCAGATTTGACAATTTCAATGACGTTCGCTTTTTTTAACATTTCATATTCATTAGTCTTATGAGCGTTTTTGTTTTTTTTTTGTTTTTTCTTATGTCAGTGGCTCGTGAGCGTGTATTAGTCGACTAAAATGCTGTATTAGTAAAAAAAATTAAGAATAGTGACTTTATTTTTATCAACTATTACATCACCCATTGAAAAGTTTAATATAAATCTTTCATTAAACTTTAATCTAGATGCATAACCGCATAACACCACGAAAACTTTTTTGTTATCAAATTGGCAGATGATTGAATAATCTGTGAAACCATAAATTCCTAAATTTCGCAGGATGGCCAAGAAAAATGTTGTGTACCATAAAACCAATGTTTCATTACTTGATTTACTTCATACAAGAAACCGGTTACAGCAAATTCGCTCTTCCACACAATAAAGCAAATGTTTTTAAACATTTCATTATCACTTCTCAATATTATTACTTCATTCCGCTTACAAAAAAATGTACATTGACTTTCCTTCTCTTCACTCTAACCCTCTCAGAAAACTATCGATTTTCCAATTCATTAATCAACAGATTGGGAGATCTATTGATTAACTAATGAGGGTCAATTTGGAAAAAAACCAAAAAATAATATATATATATATATATATATATATATCAAATTGACCTCCAAATCTCCCCAAGATAAAATTTCTTTTTGAGAAAATCATTTTCTTTTGTTTACTGCTTAAGAAGTGGTGCTTGGGTGTCTTCCCACTGATCCAACCGTCTCGAAGCCTTCTCCACCTGAAATTTTAAATTCAAATTAGGATAAATTTTATTCAGTAAGAAACATACTAACCCAAAATTAAACATAATATAATGATCGTATTTTATGTAAATTTATATGAGCTTGACCAGAAAGAAAAAAAATTGGTAAAGTTAATAATTCACCTCTTTATCCCAATCAGTTCGGAAAGTGACAATGAGTAAGATAATAGTTTGCATGAGTGTGCCCCCAATCATTCCTGTCCATATTCCCTGCACCAAATCATTAACCACTTAATTACACACTTTCGCTTTACATATGCACCAATCAATCATTTAATCGTTGAAAATAATAATATAAATGATATCTGCTCCATATTAATGAAATTTACCTTAGCTCCCATATCATAGGTGAAACCAAGAACATAACCAATTGGAATCCCCACAATGTAATAACACCCAATGTTAACGTACGCCACAAATGCTTGCCACCCACATCCAACGGCCACACCTGTTTTAATCAATTTTGTTATTAATCTTTTATCAATAACTTTTTGGAGAGTTTTTTTTTTTTTTTTTCTTGTTTCTTTTTTTACCAGATAAAACAGGTTGAATTCCATTGAGAATTATGGTAATAGCCAAAAACGGAGCGAGTTCGGCTACAGCTTCGGCAACCGCTGGACTGTCAGTAAAAACATAGCTGATGACGTTACGCCACGAAAGGATCACCACGGCTTCGAACAACGACAGTAAAAACGATACTCCCGTAGTTACTGCGGTTGAAAATGCGGCTGATCTTGGATTTCCGGCACCCAATTCGTTACTAACTCTCACGCTGTAATTTCAAAACAAATAGAATTTTTAGAAAATCGTTTACTTTTATTTTTTTGTTACCACTTCGCTTGTATAAAAACAATTGAGCCAATAATTGAAAATATCAAGAAAACATCTTTGTTCACCAACCTTGCAGCTGCGTTGAATCCAACCGATACCATGAACGAGATTGCAGAAATTGACATGCTGCAAATACAAACCAATAAACCAATAAATTAAGATAGATTAGAGTACCAAACTATATAATACTATTAAAAAGTCATTAAATTCTTTTTTTGGGGTCAAAGAATCAGTAATACAGTACATTGTTTGTAAAACGGTCGCAAAACAACTTGTGGGTCTTGGAGTAATCAACACTCTCTGTTTTTTTTTTTGAGTTTTCCCGCGCACAGAAGTGCGTGCCGTTTGTTTACCGAGAGAAGACGACACGCAGTTTGTGCTCACAAGAAACGTAAAAAGAAAAACACTGAATTTTGGATTTTAACGGCAAGCTAAAAAAACAAGTGGCGAATTTTAATTGCTTTTACTAGTCCATATAGTACGACAACAATCATCACAGTGACGAATGTGATTTTCGCTTCTCAAAAAGAAGATTCCGGAAAAGTAGCCAAAAACCCAAAAAACTACAAAAAGTTCAAAAGTTTGATCAGATTGATTGTATGCGTAGGAAAGGCCAATGATAAAGCAGTACCAATTATTTAATGCTCATCGTTCTTAAAAATCTTTATAAATAATAAATAAACCATCCACTTAAAAATCAAAGCTACCTAGCCTACCTTTCATGAATCATGGATGGATTAAAAGTTTTGGAAATACTTTAAATTTTTAATATCATTAGCTTTTACTAGTTACGACCAAAACAAAAAATTATATATATTTTTGGTTGGTAGTATGAGGTGTTATTATTTCATAAGGTAAGAAATCAAAGTTTTGAAGAATTTTTTTTTTTGAATTTTTAAACAAAATTATAGACAATGCCCTGCCAACTATTAATCCTATGCTTCAGATTCATTGTTCTTCAATCTTTCATTAATAATAAATAAATGATCCACTTTTTGTTTTTAATATCAAAATCCTAGCTAGATTTATTAAGATCAGCGCTTTAAACTTTAAAGGTATTAAATTATTAATTACTACTTGATCACTACAAAAAACAAAATATTGGCCGTCAATGTTATGTGTTAGCATTTCATAAGGCAAGAAGAAATCAAAGTTACGAAAAGAAGATAGATAAAAATATAAAATTTACCAGATTGCTAGAGAATCCAAGGCGAGTTCAGGGTTCTTGAGAAGTCCGGCGAGGAGAACAAGAATCTGAGCGTACCAAGTCTCAAGGCAGAGCATGACCGCGGAAGCCGCCGATAACCGGAAAAAGTCCCAGAGACCGTCGAAAGCTTTCCAGCTAAAACCAGTCCAACTCCGGCGACATCTTGGGCTCATCTTAATATAAAGAATCTGAGCAATAACGATGATCCACCACGAGAGACTGTGAATCACGGAGAGACCAAGTAAGCCCCACCCGAGCTTGAAGACGGCGAGCCAAGAGAGGATTAAGTGGAGGACGAGCGTGGCGGCGGAGATGTAAGCGCTCGGCGTGACGATGCTCTGCGATTGGAGGAACTTCTGTATCGGGAAGTTTACGGCGTAAGCGAAGATCATAGGGATCATACCGTAGACGAAGACGGAGGCCATAGATGCCACGTCGGCTGGCTCGCCGAGAGAAGTGAGGAGAGGTTTGGAGAAGAGGAAGAGTAAAGTCAACGGAAGTCCGGTGAGGAACAGAACCACGGTGGATCTCTGTAAGTAGACTCCGAGCATCTCGTATCTGTGAGCTCCGTGTGCTTGCCCACATAATGTCTCTACTGCACTTCCCATTCCAAGCTGTCTCACCGGAAAAAAATAATAATAAGAGTTAAATTCTTAAGAACCAAGAAGAAGAGTTTTTTTCAAAAATTAAAAAATACAGAGAGAAAATTAATATCCATTTTCCTTTTTTGGTTAAAGAAAAACTGTATCCATAATCCATCTTTCATTTTGTTTTTTTCCGCCAAAACTCATACACGTACATTTTTCGAATTTGAACGCGCTTATGAGACCGTAATAATATCATCAAACACGGATCACTAAATTATAAACTTCCCATCTTTCTGTTAGTTAAATCCCAGAATCTTTTTTTCACAAATACGTTAATAATTTTTTAAAACACACACACACGCAATTATCACGGATTAAACCGGTTAATTAACCATATTTTCGAATCTGGTTAAATCAGTGAAAAAAATCCAAGATTCTGGGTATTATTTGGGTGTTTCCCCTTCATCAGATCTGTTAGTATTTCATATGATTTTTAAAAGTTTGGATTAACTTGTAAGAGAAAATGTAAGTAAAAAGTACCATGAGACCAAAGGTGAAAATATTGAAACCGCTGTTTCCGAGAGAGGCGGCGGCGAGTTGCATACTTCCCATTCGACCGGCGAAGATACGAGTGAGCATCGACATGCCGTTGTTGATGACGTAGACGAAGATCGCCGGACCAGCCAGGTGTAAGAGGAATTTCAGCTCGATCAACGCCGCGAAGTAAATCCGCCGGAAATAAGGCAAATGAGTGTCCGTTAACACACTCTCCATCCTGAAATCTACTTCCGATTTCGCTGGCTCAAGTAACGGTTGCTGCATGTTTTCCGCGGCGGCGGCGGCTGCTTCCGAACCCATTTTTTACAAAAAAATTAAATTTTATTTTCGAGAAAAAAAAACTTGTTTTGAATGAAATGGATCGGAGGAAGAGAAGATGTTTATTTCTCTACGACTTTTCTTCACTCTTGTGTCGAGTCTGTGTATCTTTTCTGCGACTTGCCTCGGAAGAGATATATAAAGGCGATTTTGCCGTGTCTACTGACCGAAATTATTATTATTTTTTTTAATTTACGGAAGAAAAAAGAAAGCTGAAAAAGAAGAAACGAGGAAACCCAAATCACCTTTTTTGCCCTCTCTCTTTTTTATTTATTTAATAAACACATCTATTTTTTTAATTAGGATTAAAACTAAATGTCTATACTTAGTTAAATAGCTAAATTTGTCGTATGTGTCAGCAAAATAAACTGGATTCGTCGTTATTTGAAATGAATGAACAACTTATTACAGACTAATAGGCATATGCATTTCGCAATCCGAAGTATATCTGTCACAGACCACCCACCGGCTTTATCCACGAACTAAAACAAACTTTTATCCTGCGAAAAAAGAAAAACTAAGATACACAGGCTCGACAGAAGAGTTATGTTAAATCAAAACAGAGCATTATAAAGATATCCTACATCAATTATCCTTATATATAAATCATAATCTTAAAAACATATATTTTTTTAATGCAAATTCAATGTGTTAATTAAACTATATTTCGTACAAGGCTAAAACAAAGTTAAAAAACAAAGTTAAAATTGTCAGCATGCTACGGAAGGTTGGCTGCTAACCATTCTGCCTTTTTTCTTCCTTATATATTAAAGGTTTCCATTTTCTAAAAGCCAAGTTTATATATAGAAAGATATTGGACCACAAGAATCAAGAACCATTAATTGTATCGTAGCATTTTATCCGCCATAGTACATCTTAGTATGAAAATGATTCTTGAGGAACCAACACCCAAGTTTTGGGCTTTTCGTACATATAAATATTTAGAAAAATATGTTATACTTTGTTTCCTTTTCATGAAAAAAAAATTGACGTCAAAATCTTGTATATACATATTAAACCAACAAAAAATATATATATTTTCTCTAAAAAACAGTTTATCATGCAACTTTAATCGCAGCATTCAACTCTTTCGTCGTCACGGTTTACTAATTATGTTCTTTTAGCAATCGCTTTATCGTACTATTTTATCAACTACATCAGTATAAATAGTATCCTGTTAGAAATATGCCTATTTACTTTTAACACAAAAAAAAAACAAGAAAAACATAATAGTATGTTATTTACTTAATTATGGTGTTTTTCCAGTATATTTTCTTAGGGCTAAAAGGTTAAAAACTGCAGAAAACAAAGCACAACACGTGATTTTAAATGTCCCTCCCGAGAATAAAGTCCACACGACAGTCAAGTCAAGTGAGCAATTATGTAAATTTGGACCCTCCGTTACGTATCTTATGCGACTGCAGTAATAAGGCTTTTCTATAGTATTATTTATTTAGATTTATATCATGGTTCGTCTGAGCGTCCCTCTGATTCCGAGAGTGCGCATCTCTTGGTTAAAGAGTTTTCCGCAAATATATTCCACAATGCAATATGCCAATGAGGATATTCCACTTTTACGCCTTTAATTTCCTTATATTTATGGAAAAAAATATGTGTTCTGAGTTTGTTGATCTTCGTCGTCTCGCAAATTTTGTTTGAAACTTTACCTGACGTGGTCTGAATGGTCACATGACCTCAACACACCATACGATTCAATTACAAACCCCGGCCATTTTCTTACAGGATTTATCAACAAGTCATGCAAATGCTTACAGTTAAGGTACGTTGGAAAATAATGCAGTTGCGTCGTGGCAAAAGGCAATTATGAAAAACAATGAGTCAGTGGACAAAACATTTCTACGATGACCACATGGCTACATTTAATAGTAATAGTTTGTGGAATTTTTTTACGATTAGCCGATTATTAGGTACATAATACTTATATGTACGCTAAAATATCAAACCTTCTACTCATAAAATAATAACTAGAATAATAATTCCTGTCTGACCAAAAATAGAAGAAAATAATTCCTGCGAAATTATTAGTTTGAAAACAGGGAATAATTTGTTGAGTTGTCGTTTCCGAATAATAATTTCTCCTCAAGGAACACAAAAAAAAAAAAAAAAAATAAATAAAAATTGAAATGAAGATATTGGGACGAGACCGAGAAGAAAAATATAGACTACGATATAAGATTCGGGGACTTTACAAAGATTACTATGGATATGATTTCCAGCACACGTAAACTTGCAGATTATTAATTATATATCCCATAGTTTATCCAATATGTATCTAAAAGAAGTAACAACTCCAACTACAAGATCGAAATTGAAGCACATCAAAAGAGAAAAAATTGACAACTCTTTGGTATGCTGGATTTTACAGACGAATCAATAATGACGCGCGGGTACATGCTTATGATTTAATAGATTTCAAACCGTCACCATCAATTAAAGTTGTAAAGCAAAAAATGCCTTTTACTTTTAGCACGAAAGAAGCTAGTGAATTTAATCAGTTAAGCAAATTAATGTTTTAGACTTTCTCACACTATCACTCTCTTATAATATATATATATATATATATATATAGCTTTATGAAATCCAGGTATTATATGTATATTATAAAAAAAAAAACCCAACTTTGAACGAGATCTACAATATAGCAATCCGATCTGCAACTGCAATAGCATAGTGTGGGTGGTATGATTTATTGGTTGCCGACAAAAAAAAATGTATTAGCTGCATCCCATCTGCGATCGAACTCCCAACAGATATACCATTATTTACGTACTTCAGATTTCCGGCTCTTCTTATATGTGTCTGTGTGTGTGTAATTGTATCACAAATACTCCTAACTCCAAATTAGCATATCTAATTTATATCACAAATACTCATATAATTCTATATATAATGAAACAAATTCCATTGACTCAATCGTAAAATCAACTCAATATAATTAACGGGAACAAAACAATTTTGTGAAAATAAATATCAAATGTATAGCGGGAGAAGAAAAGGGCAAAACATGTAAAAACCACAGAACTGACCATGTAAAGAGGATGGGACGTAGACGGGAAAAAAAAAAAAAAGAAGAAGAAAGATATGAGTCATATCATTATCATATGACCGACGTACTGACAGAAGGTGCCACGTTAGGCATGCCAAACTCGTGCTTTTAAAATTCACAAAGACAGTTTTGATTGCAAGGTCAAATCGCGTTGACCATCGAGTCGCAAACGCGGCGAGATTACCAAACGCCCAAATAAAATGATGAGAAAAGTGAGTTTTTAGCAGCTTCCACAGCTAAGCACACGGACAGTTTACTTTACACGAAGCTCCTGCCTACCGTATATTGTAGGTGTGAAGGTGTTTTTCTCTAATTTTGTTTATTCATGATAATTAATGTCATATACTATTTACTTATATTATTATGCGGATGATTTGACAAATCACTTTCAGAAAAGATATTGTCAAGATATTCAATTAGTTAGAATAGTTGTGGTATTAGTCGACCAATGAATACCTTCGTGACTAATTAGTTGAAAGAAACTTGTTTTTTCCTAGCAATGTTACTTCATTAAGAACTTTTCATTGATTTGAAATTTCGGTAAAAGTATTGTATATATACTACTATTTTCGTTTCACCAATGAAAGCTTATTTTTAAGTCCAAAAATACAAAAATACAAAGTAATTGTTAAATGAAAAGGAAAAAATTGTTGTAACTTCAAAAAAAATGTATTTGTCAAAGTCTGAAAGATACATTATACATTTTCATATTTATAATTTATGCATGATTGTCTTAAGAAGCCACCAATAATGAAAGAAAAATACTCTTTGGATTAAAAATATGTAGTTGTGATTTCTGTACTTATGGATTATTGATGTAAACACAATATAGTAGGTACAGCGTACATGTGTAAACCGTAAATTATATGTGTAGTGTACGTGTTGTTTTTAATTTTAAGCTTTTAATTAAGGTTAATACGTCAGATATGATGCATGTGTTCAACTCCAAATTAATCCTATACATATTGAAATAAATTGAGACGACTAGGGGCTATAGGCTCTTTAATATGAACACAAATTCCCTTGGTTGTTCGCAAGAGATTTAAATGAAAAGGACATTGCTATACTTGTTTACACCCATATTTACATTAATAGCTTACATGTGTGTATGAGAGAGAGAGAGCGCACTGTTTAACATGTGTTAAATAATGGGTTGCTACTAGTTATAAAATGAGCTATATATCAAGTATTGTAGTTTCTAAGATAGTTTTAGAAAAAAAATTTGTTTTAAAAAGAATGAAGTTTTCAATTTTCTTCCAAATGTAGTTATTGGCCCTTATAACATTTAATATTTAAAAAATAATTTAAATAATAATTAATAAAAACAAAGTTAAAAAAAAATTTTATATAATTTTCTTAATAAATGTGAAAAACCCAAAAATACCTTTTTTAAAAAACATAGAGAGTAGTATTTAAGGAAATTTCATTTATATATTTGTTTAATTATTTTATATATTATACTCCCTTTTTATTTAAAAAATTGATGTTTTAGATTTTTTTCTTGATATTTTAGATTATAATAATTAATATATTACTTTTACAGTTTTACTTTTATTTTTATTATATTAGTACAATTGTATTAAAAAACAAAAAAACAATTAAAAAGTAAAAAATTAATAATTAATAATTAATAAAATACATAGTGATTATGTTTTAATATGTATGAAATTTTTTAAATATTAATTTCTAAAATACAGTAGGAGTATACTATAGTGATGACCACATAATGGTTACGCTTTTTACAGCTTGGTTTTCGACACACAATGTTAAATTGGAATATTTATCTACGCTGATCAGATTGTGAAATTTTCTTTTTCTTTTTATCAAATGTGAAAGCGCACTCCAAAATGTCTGCATCAGAGTTATTAATGTATTTCCTAACGAAAACAAAAAAAATGAAGTTGTCAAAGTCAAAGGAGCTGCAATTTAGCCTTAAACATTCTACGAACGGGCGGCAGGTAGCCGAGATATTTTTTGTTGGTCGATAAAAAGTTTTTGAAAGAATTACAAAATTATTATTTTGATAATATATCTTTTTAAAAATATTATTGTTTACTATCTATTTCAAAAAGCACTAGTTTACATGTTTAGAAGGTCATTTACGAAAATACAACGTGTCTCTACGCAAACTATTTGTGATTATAGACCTTTTTCTACAGATGACCTATTATTGGCCATTATCGGTTTGCCTAGCAGGTTGTAACAACTAGACATATGCTCTGAGAAATATCGCATGATGGGATTTTGAACATATGGTAGTAAGTGCTATTTGAAAATAGGGACTGTAAGAAGAAATAATTAAGTTGAGACCATAAATCACACGACGGCATGAGACAATGACAAAAATTGTGGCCGATGCCATTGATTGGCTACAATTAACCAGGCGAACAACATAATCAAGATTGGATGAAGAATAATTTTGATGCGTCATATGAAGCGATGATAATTTCCAATGATATGATCCCATCATGCACTTGACTTCTTTACTCATGTTCTCTGTATAAACTCTCAAAATTATTCAATTTTCTTTTGATGAAGAAAACAATTTTGTTTTCTAGCCTACAATTATCAAACATAAATCTACGAGCTCTCCAACAACCGGTAGACTTTGAGCATGATATAATACAACTAAATGTGTGTGGATGTGAGCATATAGGCTTCACTATTATACATGTCAACATGTGTAATACATAAAGTCGAGATTCTTGCGGGATATTAGGGTAAATTTATTCTACATACAACTCGAGAATCTCGAGATAAATAATTTAACAATTAATTCGCGTGTGATGTATACAACTCGAAGGGGAATCTCGTGGGATCATATTGTTGTACTTCTATAGGTAAATTATTAATTTATGGAGTATAAAGAATGTTGACTTGGTAAGAAGATAAACTTTTTTCTTCTTCTAAATTTAAGAAAACAAAAGTGAAATGCTTTAAAATTTCAGCGTACAGTAATTTTTTTATAAAACTAATAATGTTGGAACTATAATATTTTATTAATTTATAAAGTTATTAATTTATGAAAAATATTTTTAAATAGCATTAAAATAATTTTAACGAAAAATTCATAATTATTATTTTAAAAACACTATAAAACATTTCAACCAATGATAGAATAATTTATCGAATATAATTGGTTAAAAACACAAAAAATAATTATTTTTAAATTGAAAGTTAAAAACATAATATAATTTAAAACATTATTTACTATAAAATGGAAGAAATATATACAAATTTTTAATTTATGATATTGATGGGACCATGTATTTGTATAAGATTTTTAAAAATGTTATTATTTTGTTATCGAATTATGTTACATTTTGAATTGGTCCAACTCAAAAACGAATAAATTTATTAATTTATAAAGTATATTAATTTATCGAATATTAATTTATAAAATTCTATTGTAGGTATAAATAGATTAGTGAAACGATTTTTTACTTTCAAATCATTTTTTCGCAGATTTAGATAGTTTGGTAAGAATGATAAAATCTTTAAAATGGAAAATCAAATATATCAAATTTTAAATTAGTAAATCTATAAATATAGTATTACTTGGATGGAACGACGAAAAGGAGGGAATACTTTTTTAAATATATCTTGAGATTTGCGATTAAAAAAAAAATATAACTTGCGATTTTATTTTTATTTTTCCCATACACCATACTCCACGGAAAAAAAGCTTACCGCTACTATTATTCAATTTACTCATTAATTTATTTTTAGATGTGTTATTAATATTTCTTGGAACTCGAGAAAAGCATATGCATAAGATTTTCGTTTAATACTAGTGTTACTATACACTAAATAGATTAATTAACTACACCCTTAATTTTCAAAGATCCGAATCTTTTCAAGGGTTAATTAGTAAGAGTGGCACAATGACAGCTAGTTATCGTCTAGTTAATTTCAAGTACTTTTATTATTTCCCTGTATATATATATATCTGAATATCCGATTGTTTGTTAGCTAGGATACATTCATCCTTATCCATGAATTAATTTCATTAACTAATCACTCACTGAAATGAATCGATTTAAGAAAGACAGTCCATGTGATCCTCCTTATAGAATAAAATTAGGCATTACCATATCGTTTTGACATTTAAGATTTGTGATCCTAATTTTTTTTTTTGTAATGTACCAAAATATCTAATAAATATATGCATGCATGAATAAATCTTAATCATAGTATGACAGTAGGTTACCAAACTATTCAACAATTGGACTGAATGTAAAATCGAATTTGATAAATAAATCGTACATCATTGATAAATAAATTCATAATATGCTTCTATATGAACATTTTGCTACAATCAATCATGAATAATAAGATAAACTTGCGGCGGTCTGGTCAACGTATAACTAGCGTAGTTGACCGTACCGGTGCGATCTAAAGAAAAGCACCAATTGAAACGGTATTGGTACAAGTACAACCATGCTGGGAGTGGGAGAATGTCTGTGTCCGGTTAAGACCCGGTACTAGGACAAAACTTTAGTAAACAAAATAAAATAAAATAGAGAATGGAATTCGTAAGCAGGCCCAATATGATAAGTGGGTATTCGGAATGAGGAAAGCCCAAGATGATAAAGTCAAAAACTCTTGGGCCCGAAAGTAGAGGATTGCAGAACGAAGCACAAATAGTACAACACATGTCAAGAACAGGGAAACCAAAAAAAGAAGAGGTTGATAGCAAAGTCATCACATAAAAATATAGTTTATATATATGGATATCAGGATATGGTTCCATTACTGACCAAGGAGGGTGCGTATTGTATTGTGTTATTTTAAAAAGATCACTCGAAGTTTAGTTTAGTTTAGCTAAACCCAAAGAATGAGATATATATAATATTAGTGTGGTCCGAATATCCGATCGAGATCAATCTCAGAGGAACACTCGAAGTTTGGGCACTAAGAAGAAGGACAAAAATGTTGCCCGTTTTAAAATATTCGCATGTGTTGTGGCCACGATCTCACTACAACTTTAGTCACTTTGTTTAAAGAGCTTTGAGTCACTTCGTTTTCTCCGTCAAATAATTTGGTGTGCCTTGGTAATTTGCATAATTATTATTAGAAAACAAGTTGTGTCGAGTGTAAACACCCCTAATCGACTATAAATTAGGTAAAAGAAATCACTGATTTTTCTGGATAATGTCGAATTCATATGACCAAAGTTTGTATAGTCTAATGATTTGTGTTAGTTTTTTTTTTTTTTGACGGCAATGATTTGTGTTAGTATCCTTTAATTTATAGTTTCTCTAATGATTTGTTTTGTGGTCGTAATGTTTATTAGAAAACTTCACTACCTATATTTATTTTTCAAATAAACTATTATCGCCGTTGGTTTTTCTTCTGTTGAGAATAAATACCATCCAGTCAGCAAAGAAAAACAATAGTATGATGCCACATGTGTTTTACAGCTAAATTTTCATATTTATGGGAAAAAAATAATAAATCGAAAGAAAGAAAAAAAGAGAGTAAAAAGAGTTAATCTGGTGAGAGAAACCAGCTTCACTGCTTCAGCGTCGAAAGCGACGATTTCTCCATCGTGAGAGCAAATCTGCAGAGCCGTTTCTTCTTCTTCTTCTTCTTCTTCCTCTTCGTCACGCGCCGTCTCTGAAACTCGGATCATCGTTATCGATTCATTCCCTCCAAGTAAGCTTGCCTCTATTCTCCTCTTAGACCATTGATATTGCTCTGCGTATTTCCTTCTGGTTTCTAAGCTTTGTGTGTGTGTCGATCTTCATTCACTAGCTGCTCTCGTTCTATTGTAGAACGTCTTAAACACTAGATTAGATCATTCAGGAATCTATCTGATTCAGTCGGGATCTGATCTAATTATGCATCGTGATTCAAATTGGCAAAACTCAGTTACTCTCTCTTTATGTCTGAAGAAGATTTTGACTTTTCTTTTGATAGATTTCACAGTTGAAAGCAAACGCAAAAATAAAAAAAATATGGAATTGGATTCGGAGAAGAAGCTGTTGAAGACGGGTTTGGTTATAGTGGCGACGCTTGTTGTAGCCAAACTCGTCTTCTCCTTCTTCACTTCCGACTCCAAGAAGAAGCGTCTTCCTCCGACTCTTAAAGCCTGGCCTCCGTTGATCGGGAGCCTTCTCCGATTCTTGAAAGGCCCAATCATTATGCTCAGAGAGGAATACCCTAAGCTTGGAAGCGTTTTCACCGTGAATCTTCTCCACAAAAAGATCACTTTCCTCATTGGTCCTGAAGTCTCTGCTCATTTTTTCAAAGCTCCTGAATCTGATCTCAGCCAGCAGGAAGTATATCAGTTCAACGTGCCTACTTTTGGCCCTGGAGTTGTCTTCGATGTCGACTATTCCGTTCGCCAGGAGCAGTTCCGGTTCTTCACCGAGGCACTCAGAGTCAACAAGTTGAAGGGTTATGTGGATATGATGGTTACTGAAGCTGAGGTAATCACAATTTGGCATCAAAATGGGATTTTTATTTGCTTACTTTCACAAATGAGTTTACTTTTCATGCTTCTGCTTCCTTAATACCGTAATATAAGGTTCTGTCATGAAAGGAGGACCTGATTCTCTCCTAAGATCTTCCACCGAGTAATACTTGTCCTTGTTCTTGGCAGGATCACTTCTCGAAGTGGGGAGAGAGTGGTGAAGTTGATCTAAAGGATGAGCTAGAGCGTCTCATCATCTTGACTGCAAGTAGATGTTTACTGGGTCGAGAAGTACGCGACCAGCTTTTTGATGACGTCTCTGCTTTGTTCCATGACCTTGACAATGGCATGCTTCCAATCAGTGTTCTCTTCCCATACCTCCCACTTCCGGCTCACCGTCGCCGTGACCGTGCCCGAGAAAAGCTCGCTGAGATTTTCTCAAAAATCATAGGATCGAGAAAACGCTCTGGTAAATCAGAGAACGACATGTTACAGAGTTTCATCGAATCAAAGTACAAGGACGGTAGGCAGACAACCGAATCCGAAGTCACTGGTCTGCTCATCGCTGCTCTGTTTGCGGGACAACACACGAGCTCTATCACTTCCACGTGGACCGGTGCTTATCTGATGCAATACAAAGAGTACTTCTCAGCTGCTTTAGATGAGCAGAAGAGGTTGATTGAGAAACATGGAGACAAGATCGATCACGATATATTATCGGAGATGGATGTTCTCTTCCGCTGCATCAAGGAAGCGTTGAGGCTTCACCCTCCGTTGATCATGCTCATGAGAGCCTCGCACAGTGATTTCAACGTGACAGCCCGGGATGGAAAAACGTATGACATCCCAAAGGGTCACATCGTTGCGACCTCGCCTGCGTTTGCCAACCGCTTGCCGCATATATTCAAAAACCCGGACACATACGACCCGGATAGATTCTCACCGGGAAGAGAAGAGGACAAAGCCGCAGGAGCATTTTCGAACATCTCCTTCGGTGGAGGTAGGCACGGGTGTCTTGGAGAGCCGTTTGCTTACCTGCAGATCAAGGCCATATGGAGTCATTTGTTGAGGAACTTTGAGCTCGAGCTGGTTTCACCGTTCCCTGAGATCGACTGGAACGCTATGGTGGTTGGCGTTAAAGGGAATGTGATGGTGCGTTACAAGCGGCGCCAACTGTCTTAGAGACAGGGTTTAAGGTGGTATTGCAGCTTCGGTTTATCTCTTTGCTTCTTCTTGCTTTTGTCCCTCTCTGATTTTAGTTTTGTTGTTGGATGGTTCTTCTGCTACTTTAACTGTTGTTGCTTTTTTTTAATCGACACTTGATTTCTAGCTTTCCAAGTTTGTTGGTTCTGAGAATGTGCTAATTCAAATGGAGATTTGATTTATGCTCAATTACTACTCGCATAGTCTAGCCAGTTTAACTATACGAATATATATGGTACTAGTAATGATAGATGAGCTTAACCTGAAGACGAGATTATGTTTCTTCTTTATAAACTGCTTACCTGTGGATTCAGAAAAAAAGATTTTGATGATAAAGAGTGTAAAAAGCTGTTCATCAACCAAAGAAAGTTTCATAAGAAAAAAGTAAAATATTTAAATAACTCATGTTTTTATATAACGGCCGGATTTACAAGTTAAATATATATTAGATTTGTGGAAGTCTATGTTATTTTGTTAGAATTTAAGAAAACAATTGTGAAGAAAAAAAAGCTATAATTATTTATTGGTATATATGAGAATGTGTCCATTAAATGCTTGTTTTATTCAAAATATCCAAAATTATCTGATAACTAAAAAAAAAAGTTCAAAACTTATTGTGCTTTAAACTAAATCATAAGCAGTTTAATTTCTGTATATGTATTAAAATAAAAATATAGATGTGTGTGTGTGTGTGTGTATGTGATAAAAAAAAATGAAAGCCCTGCATCTACAGATGTAAAGAGACCATATACGGTACCAAATCATTGTCTTAATTGATTTCGAATTTCTTTCTTAATACTCTGCATTATGATTCAATGTAAATCCAGATCATGTCTATATGTGTATATATATAATTCTATATATGTATGTCCCTTAAAATGCTTAACTCCTAATTGCCATTGTATCCCATATGAAAGCCTTCTTCTCTCGCAACGCCGCCGAGGAATTCTCTCTCCATCGTCGGAAAAAATACATCTCCTTTGTCGCATATTCCAGTCACCGGAGACAACAACAGACAATTTTATGCCGGCATAAACTCTTTCAACAATCTCAATCAAAAGCAGGGCCGGCCCTGGGCTAAAGCTGGTGAAGCACCAGCTTTAGGCGCCAAACGTTATATAAATTTTAGGGACATCAATTACAGTAAAGAACCTTGTAGTACAGCGGTTATGTAGTTACGTATGCAGGTTGAAATCGCAGGTTCGAAGCTCAAAGATGCATTTTTCGATTTTTTTTATATGTTTATAGGCAACAAATTTTTCGTTGGGCTTTAGGCGGCCTAATACATAGGGCCGGCTCTGATCAAAAGGATTCAAAGTCTCGGCAAGGAAGCTTGCGTCAAGGCTTCAAAAGCTTCCTCCTAAAGGCGACAGTTCCTTGGCAGAACGTTTTAGCTATCAGGTTCGTGATCATTTGCTTTTGTTTCTGAGATTTCTCTGCGTAAATTTCCTTTGCCTACACACTTGGTACGTAATATATTTAGGTAATTGGTTATGGTAAAGGATATATTGCAATGTGTTAAATGATATAGTCGTAAGATATTTGTGTAGAGGACATGGAGTCCTCTAATCTAGCATCCAATTACGATATTGCAGATGGAGAGCATAACTAAGTGGGACTTAAGATCACTCAAAACGTATCACACCGTTGAACCTTATGAAAATTTTCAAGAAGACGAGCATCTAGACGACGGTAGCCTCGTTCCTCGTCTTCAAGCCGAGTTATGGAAGGCTCAATCTAGAATCAAAGAGCTTGAGACAGAAAAGTTTGGATCAAAGGAAAATGTTAGATGTTTCATCAGCAACCAAAGAAAATACCGGGAAGAAAACACTGATCCACTTGTTGATTACTTGAAAGATAAGTTAAGCAAAGAGAGGGACGAAAGGAAAAGAGCTAATGCTGAGAACTATAGGTTAAAGAAGAAGATGATGGACATGGAATCATCAGTGAATCGGTTGAGGAGAGAAAGAGACACAATGGAGAAGGTGTGCGAGGAACTGGTGACGAGGATCGATGAAATGAAGGCACAAACAAGGAGAATATGGGATGAGACAGAGGAGGAGAGGCAGATGTTGCAAATGGCTGACATGTGGAGGGAGGAAAGGGTTAGGGTTAAGTTGATGGATGCGAAACTTGCGTTGCAAGAAAAGTATGAGGAGATGAATTGGTTTGTGGATGAGTTAGACAAGTCTTTGGAGATGGCAAGAGAAGTAGGAGGAATTGGGGAGATGAGGCTGAGAAGAGGTGAAGGATTGATTAAGACGGCGAGATCTGTGGAAGTTGCAAACAAGATGGATTTTGAGAGATTTAAGTTTGTGTCTGATGAAGATAATTACGTTTAACATTTTTTTGGGTCAGAGTTAATGTTTAACTAATTTCCCAAAATAATATAAACGGCTATCATCATATGATTCTTTTTCATCAAATTCTTGAATTATTGGTTTAGTCGTCTATTGTTTAAAGCATCTAACTAGGTTAATTGCTTATACAATCGTACCCTGATACCCGATCAAAGTATCATTTAAAGTTTTTGTAAATTATTTTCCAGCGATGTGTTCTAAGATCTCTTAGCATAAAAATAAGAAAAAAAAAACATTTCGGGCTATTGACAGTTATTTTAATACTAATTAGACGTTACAATCATGCATAGTCTAGCAAATAAATAAAGCTGATCATGATCGAATTTGAAACAAATAATTAGGCTAGGTTAACAATGAGAAATGGAACATCCGAGAATTCCATAATCAGAATCATGTTCAAATTTGAAATCAGAAAATTATCTAACGTAATCAATCATAATGATGTGATTAGTTCTCGGTTTGATTTCAAAATAAATTATATATTATCTCAGGTTTAATGTAGAAATATTCTCTAGATATTGTTAATTCTTATGTACGTTACATCAAATCAGTTAGGAGATTGTATACAATCATATTAGCACAAAATAATAATTTATCAATCCACAATGACGGGACCAATTCGCACTACATAATAAATTCATGATAGATGATGAATTAAGGGGCAACATATGCGATTTTGATATGATTTTGGTCTATGTGTGGGGGAACCTAACGAAGACGACCATATATATATGCAACAACTTTTTCATAGTGTGGAATTTGAACCTCAAATCTAAAACAAAGAAACATTTGTATCTTTAAACCAATCATCATGCCAAAGTGCTCCCACGATTCTGGGACATGGTTACATGTAAAAATTTATCTTACAGCTTTAATCATTCCATCTTCAGACAAATATTAAAAACAGAAATCATTGCATCTTCAAATTTTAGAGAATTACTGCAAAATAGATTCAACACTGTGATCAAAAGTTAGAGAAGAAGGAAATGATCGGTGTCAGCCTCTCTTGGCTGTCTTTTTTTTTAGTTTTGTTGTCAGGTATTTATCAGCCGTTGAACTCTACATGGGCAGAAATTTCTTTTTATTTTTCTTTTGTCACTCGTTTTGTTTGTTTATTTATAAAAAAAATGTATTTAATAGATATCATATTAATTTTTGTATGATCCGTGGAATCTAGAGATCCAATCTTTTTCCGGCGTTACGATTGCACATGGTCAATCATGTTATTCTCTTTATACTTTAAAAAAAAAAAACTTTTGCATTAAATAATTTTTGTTTTTGTTTTTGGGTTTACAGAAAAAAAGAAAAAACAGGGTCTGACCACAATCCCGAATGGACCTGATCAGGAGCCAAGACCAAATGACTTTTGTGCCAAATCCTAGTAAATTTTTTCACGATGGACATAGGATCGGAGTTCTACGATGGATTCAATTGTCTGGTAAATATTTTGCTTTCATAGGATAGATTATTTATATTATTGAACTATTTAGATTATTTAAGAAATACAGTAAGGTACAATTTCCCTAGAAGTGGTAGGGGTCTATTGTGGGGTTAGTGAGTGAGAACAATCAATAATGACTTGTTCGTCTCGCAAAAAGACAACTACCTGACTTATACCTACAAACAAAAACAAAAAAAAATTCGTCAAATTAAAAAAATATCCCTACATTGATTCAGACGTGTAATATAGTAATATCGATATTTTAATTTATTTTTGGGTTTTATTTTTATTTTATCAATTTGTTTCACAATATTTATTGTATATTTGCTTCTATCTTTTATTTTTAGGTGTTTTAAACAAAATTCATTGGCATTTACTGAGTGGAATCATTTTGTGGAACTCATGACTCGTCGATAATATTCAATCGTATATGTGATGGGTTTACAAACGTGTGAAAATTATTTCAAAGTGAAATACAATTTTTGAAGTTGACCACACTCAAATATCTGAAAGTGCTCTCTTCTCGCATGAATACATGATAAATCAAACACTTGAATGTTTTCCCTTCTATTACTCCTATCATCTTAGCTGAGAAATGTACACAGTATATCTATTTATCTATTTTATTTATAATTGAAGGAGTATTTGGTTACGGCAAATATGGCATGGATATTTTTCATACTTCTGTTTCGTAATTCTGTTGAACTGACTAATTCATCAACAAATTCATCATGAAGAAAATTAGTCGAAATTAACATACGTGATAGAACAAGCATAAAGCAAGTAATAATAGCTAAAAAGAAAACAAGTTTAATATTGTAACTAAATCATATTTAAAATAAATAAATAAATATTTAGAAGAGTTTTCACTTTTTAAATATGAACATTTTTGCTACTCCTTCAAATAAACACCCTAAACATATTTTTAAAAAAGATTGATGAAAAAGAGGAAAAATGAAAAGTAATATATCTGTAAAATAAATATAAATAACAAATCCGAATGACTACGAAAAAAGGGGACAAATCCGTTAAAATAATCGTAGCTGCTGTGTTTACGAATTGTGTATGATGCTACTCTGTCTCTCATTCTCAGCCGTTCAATGTGGGAATCGTGGGGCCCTTCTCTCTCTTTGTACTAAGTACGTCACAAGTGGAGTCCTGCTTTATTTAATTAATAATTAGAACTCAAAAATTCATCTACCAATAGATTATTATTAACTAATGTTATTTTATATTGTGAAATAATACTTGAGTTACTCTGGGTCCCACTTGTGATTTAAAGATTGAGTTCCCAATCAAAATGTACAGATGTGTATGATTTGATTTCCTTTGTAACTTGGTCAAAGTTTATCTCTTACAAGAAAATGAATTAAAATTATAATTAACGTCTCTAACCGCGCCATTTTTTTCATAACCATAAAAAACTCCTAATCGGCTAATCGTACCAACTAATACTATTTGATTATCATGTTGATGTGATCAGTGATCACTGCGTTTAATATGGCGTAATGCAATTAAAACAATGAATGATGATTAGAGGAGAATTTATTCGAGTTGGGGACGAATTGAACTTAAGCTAATCCTAATCCTGAACTAAGTTTAGTTCATTCGGTTTGGTTCAAGGTGATAAATATTCAATTCCTGCAAACTCAGATTCGTATTTCAGTTTAGTTCGACTATTTTGGTTTACTAAGTTTGGGTTGCTTGAAAAAGTTATATTATCTTTTCTAAGGTTCGCAATCAAATGCAAACATAAACGTAACACTATTTGTTTATATTAAATATTTTTACATTTGCCTAATTCTAAACATAAACGTGAGTTAAACATTTTCTTTTATCGTCACATCATCGAGTTTAATTATATATAATGACACGGCCTCAACGTTATTACAAATCAAGCTTCAAAAAAAAAAACGTTATTACAAATCACTAAATTAATCAATTCCGGTCAACTCACAACATTTTTCAACAAAAACTTAGTTGCACATAAACAATTTGGCTAACTTTTGATTTTGCTAAAATTTATTATGAACAAAAAAATCTTCTCGTGAACAATTTTTTCTTACCGAAACCGGTGATCTAAAATTTGCAACTTTTTCCCAATTTGGCAAGTTGACAATAAGTGTTTTCGTAGACTTTCTCGAGTAAATTATTGGCAAAAAAAAAATAAAAAAAAGAGAAACTCTCGAGTGATTTACACGCGCCACCGGGCAGCGCGTAACGTGTCAGGTCTCGTCCTGTTACAGCGTATCCAAATTGTTTATCTGTTAACTGTTACGTGTGGGAAATGGAGGGCCTATTATCCACATTGTTTAATCAGACATAAATTTATTCCAAATTTTAGTTTTGTATTTTTATCAAAATTTATACTTACTCCTCCTTGTTTTCATTTTTGCTACAAATATCCCATCACTATTCAGATTCCAGATATGAAATCACAAAAGATTCTTATTTGAATTGATAAAAGACAGAAGAGATGGTCTAAATTAAAAATTCGTTGCGCTTATTAGATGGCAGAATATTAAGCGCATTCAAGAAATTACGTACTCCCCTTTCGTGCAAATTTTTTCCATCCCAAAATTGGTTTATATTAAATATCTAACGGTGGATGATACTTCAGTAAAAAAGGACCACTCAATTTAAAAAATTAAAATTAGGGTTTAGATGACATAAATATATCTTATTGGGTCTTTTCGTGAAAACATTATAATGTAGTGACATATTTGAGAGTTATATATCTTTATTTCTAATTTCAACAATCTTTTGGACTGTTTTGGACTCTTCTGCTCAGAAAATGCTATAAATACTCGTGCATTTCGCTCCGCTTAAAACTTATAGCGAAATCTCTAATTACTTAATACTTGAATGTTTAAGATAGGTATAATTTATAAAAATGAATTAGTTAAATAATTAGTGATTAGTTGTGGAGCTTCAATGGCGAAGGGTCGAAAGCTGACGATAAGCCAGAGCGAGAGGTATTTGGGAAGCAGCTACAGTTACGGTAACAGTATNAAAAAACTTCTCGTGAACAATTTTTTCTTACCGAAACCGGTGATCTAAAATTTGCAACTTTTTCCCAATTTGGCAAGTTGACAATAAGTGTTTTCGTAGACTTTCTCGAGTAAATTATTGACAAAATAAAAATAAAAAGAGAAACACTCGAGTGATTTACACGCGCCACCGGGCAGCGCGTAACGTGTCATGTCTCGTCTTGTTACAGCGTATCCAAATTGTTTATCTGTTAACTGTTACGTGTGGGAAATGGAGGGCCTATTATCCACATTGTTTAATCAGACATAAACTTATTCCGAAATTTACTTTTATATTTTTCAAAATTTATACTTTTATATTTTTCAAAATTTATACTTACTCCTCCTTATTTTCATTTTTCCTACAAAGATCCCATTACTATTCAGATTCCAGATATGAGATCACAAAGATTCTTATTTGAATTGATGAAAGACAAAAGAGATGGTCTAAATTAAAAATTCGTTGCGCTCATTAGATGGCAGAATATTAAGCACAGTTCACGAACTTACATACATACTCCCTTTCGTGCAAACTTTCTCCATCCCAAAGTTGGTTTATTTTAAATATCTAACGGTTGATACTTCAGTAAAAAAGGACCATTCAATTTTAATTTGGGTTATACGATACACATATATCTTATTGGGTTTTTTCGTAAAAAATTATAATGTAGTGACATATTTGAGAATTATATATCTTATTTTATTTCTTATTTCCAACAATCTTTTGGACTCTTCTGCTCAGAAAAATGCTATAAATACTCGTGCATTTCGCTCCGCTTAAAACTTATAGCGAAATCTCTAATTACTTAATCCTTGAATGTTTAAGATAGTATACTTTATAAAAATGAAATAAGTTAAATAATTAGTGATTAGTTGTGGAGCTTCAATGGCGAAGGGTCGAAAGCTGACGATAAGCCAGAGCGAGAGGTATTTGGGAAGCAGCTACAGTTACGGTAACAGTATCGGAAACTCCGTCACCGACGAATCAGAGCTCACGGAAGAGGACATCTGGTCACACGCCGTTGATCACACCCCCGAGGATGGGCCAGAGATGCCGGAATCGCTAGGCGCGTGGAATACACGCGATGCGGTGGTGGGTAACGGGCGCGTGGGTGGTGGTCTGTCTCTCGCGTTTGAGGACGCGTCATCTTCGCCGAGGATCGTGCACCAGATACGGGGCGGAGGAGAAGGAGGTGGTGGAGGAGTAGGAGGAAGAGTCCAGCGGCAGTTAGCGTCGTCGGCGCCGGTGAACGTGCCGGATTGGAGTAAGATCTATCGAGTCAACTCGGTTGAGTCGATACACGAGTCGGAGGAAGAGGACGATGAAGACTCCGGGATGATGCCGCCGCACGAGTACCTGGCGAAGAGCCAAAAGCGGCGGAGCAGGAAATCTGGCGGCGGTGGAGGCGGCGGCGCGTCGGTGTTTGAAGGAGTTGGAAGGACTCTCAAAGGACGAGAATTAAGGCGCGTCCGCGACGCGATTTGGAGCCAAACAGGGTTCTACGGCTAATTAAGTAGTAATCTTATAATTAAAAAGACATTTAAAAAAATTCAACTAAAAAATTTTGGAAAAGGGTGTAGAATTAATTTTGAAACTTTCTTCAATCCCAAGCGTGAGATGTATAAGACTTATTTTGCTTCCCATGCAGATGGCTTTTATTTTATTTTTTAGATTTCTAAATTAATTGTTGGATAGTTTTCAAGAACCTCATGCGCTATGTGTATAATCATCTTTTGTATTAATTTCAAGATTATTCAAGATTATAATGTCTTTATAACATCCCAAAAGTATGAAATGGCCATTTACAAATTTCAGTATCATTAAAAGTTACAAAATAATTATTAATTCAAGGCAGATAGGTTACGAGGTTGAGCAATAATATCCTGAGAGGAACTTGATTGAACATATTGCTTTCGAGTTCGAATCTATTATGACTGAAAAAGAATGGCTTCAATTTTTACGAATATTATATAAACTAGTTCCGGACCATAAAGGAAGGACCATCATGACATGAAAATATGAAACTTTAAATTAGCAAAAAAAAGAGAGCAAAATTAAACTATATGCAAATTTGTATTCCTCTTAGTCTTCATTTTTAGCTTAATATGATGAATAATATATTAAATGTTAAAGCCCATTTCATATGTCAGGTACTACGTAACAAGTGTATTAATGATTGAGCACCGATATAGTTTATGGTGGTAAAAGATTAATTTATCAATAATATTAGGTCTAGTTATTAATTAAGTGATAATTTGACATGATAGGACAGGCAAGTTTGTATATAATTAATGAGAACGGATGTGTCCTTGAAACATTATTGTGTCCACAGGTAAACTGTCCAAAGAATCCACTTCAAAGTGGGCACTCACGAGCAAGAAAAAGACACTATTTTCAATTAATTTACCCAACAAAAATCATGATGGTTCATGAAATGGCATCTTGTTATATATATATACACACACGTCACTGAAAGTCATAGCTTCGAAGAGATTAATGAGATAACTGTATATGTATAACAACTATAGATGTCTGGAAACAAAGACCTAAATGCATGGATGGATAATGGATTGATCTTGTGGTAATTTTTTTAATTTTTTTTTTAGACCGTATGTACTCATATATCTTGTATGGACATGATGAGGTTATGGAAGGGTAGGGTATGGGTTGGGGGTGAAAAGAAAGTGACACAAGTTAGAGAGAGTCTTGTGTTAAAGCATAATAAGAGAAGGGAAGGTTTTTTGTCAAAAATGTTTTTGATCAATTTGTGAGTTATGCCTTTGCCTTTTTCAAGAAAGGACCTTTGAAAGTGAATTTGATCGAGAAGTCTATGTAGTATCATGGCCTTCGTTTGTGTGGGCTCAACACATCTCTTTCTACACTTATCACGTTCAAAGCCTCTCTTCACCGTTCATCACTCTTTCTCTCTCTCTCTCTCTCCTCTCTCAATAATTTGATTCCCAGCATTTATACATATAAATCCAAAAAGCATTGTTATATATATATATAAAAAATTATAGAATAATACTGATCAACAATATTTCGTAGACAAAGTTACATCTTGTACTTGTCTTCGTATGGAAAAAACACATGCAATAAAGGATAAAAATGAAGGCGTGTATAAGTTATTATAGTATCCGATTGTGGTAGTTCAATATGGTATGTGACTAATGAAGTTTGTGAACTTAAACTAAGACTGCATGGAACTCGTGACCTTGAAGCGCACTTCCTTACGCTACATATTTGATCAGTGAAAGTCTGAACTTTTAATTTGACAACATGTTTTCTGATTACTCTAGACTTTGGTCCCAAATATTCGATTAAAAAAAAAATGATCGGCAGAAACCTTGAAGAATCCATTTGACATAACTTTATGAAGCTTTGAGCTTTGTCCATTAGACGAAAGGTGAAGCAAGTGAGTGGCTAGGTCAATTGATATCACTATAGACTATGTATATATACACAATGGGTCATGAGAATAAGTAAAAGATATCAATTATTTATATACATTGTAGAGGTGAGTGGAAACTTTAATACAGATATTGATGTCATGGGGGCCCAATTGAGCTTAAGACCCAACTTCTTAAAACTATGCTAAACACTCAAACAAAAGTATATCCTTCGAATATATTCTATACTACATCATTTTTCTCTGCTTCGATGATTGTCACATTCCAGGTTTGAATGAAGCAACCAATACAGGAAATATTTTTTTCCTGCCAGCATAAAATTACAATTTATGGCATTGTTATACACACAGTTGGAATTTGCAAAAATACCACTACCTTGTGCAGACTTCACAAAAATATCACTACTATTTGCTTCTTCTTTTTAAAATTTAAAATATCACTTAAAATAAATAAAAATGTAATTTTCAGGGATTAAGAATTTTGATGACCACTAAACACTAAGAGCATCTGCATTGGTTAGAGACTCATTTGAGTCTCTCAACCAATATTATATTATTATTATAAATGTAATTTTATTTAACAATTAATTTTAGATAAACATATAAAATTGAACCAATTATAAAAAGATATGTGTTTCAAGAGTCTCTCATTTGATAAACTCATCTTATTCTCTCTCTTCTCTTTATATTATTTTTCTTTATTTTAATAGTGAAAGATCCATTGAAAAATACAAAGGGTAAAGGCCTTGTCTGGACTGGTTTACTATTTTTCTCATGCAATTTAATTGAAAAATTTGGTCAACAAAAAAAATTGGATGACCACCGTACCAATTTCGGTTCTTAAAATTTAAATATCACTATTTCATAAACCGGTCATCAAGTTGCGTATTTAACCCCTTTGTCTTTATTTGTTGGGTCCCTTATTTGTTCAGTTTTCTCGTCAAGTACTGACCTTTCTCTCTCCCACAGAAGCTTACACCGGCGACGACGCCGCCGGAGTTACTCATCGAATTCTGCTACCAGATCCAGGGTTTTTGCTTTTTAGGGTTTAGAGTGATTGTCGTTATCTGTTTTTTTTGTGTTACTACCGTATGTTCGCTCACGTTTTGTTCAGGCGAACGAGATTACTGGTACGTTGCTTTCACGTCGCTAAGAAGTTCTCGAATCCTGATCCGGAAAACATTCTGTTTAGTGCTGTCTGTTTGAATTTAAGACAAAGAAGATGGAACACTCTTCATCACTTCTCCCCAAGTCTCACAAATCCATTGATAAGCCGAGTTCTTTGCCAGTTTCGAAGCTCGCCGAAGCTAGCTCTAGAGTTCTACAATTGGGTTTTAAGGAATAAAACTGCGGCTATTTCCTCCGAGAACCGTTTCGAAGCCTCTTGTGTGATGATTCATTTGCTGGTCGAGTCGAGAAAATTCGATGACGCTTTACCAATAATGGCGAATCTGATGTCTGCGGAAGGCGGAAATCTGAGCCCTTTACATGTTTTGTCGGGTTTGATTCGCACTTACCAAGCCTGTGGTTCGAGCCCTGATGTGTTTGATTCGTTGGTTAGAGCTTGCACACAGAATGGCGATGCTGAAGGAGCTTATGAAGTGATTGAGCAGACGAGAGCAGAGGGCTTTTGGGTTTCTGTTCATGCGTTGAATAATTTCATGGGTTGTTTATTGGATTTGAATGATGTTGATTGGTTTTGGAAGGCTTACAAGGAAATGGAGTCTTTGGGATATGTTGAGAATGTGAACACCTTTAACCTGGTCATATATTCGTTTTGCAAGGAGAATAAGTTGCCTGAAGCGTTATCGGTGTTTTACCGGATGTTGAAATGTGGGGTTTGGCCTAATGTTGTGAGCTTTAATATGATAATCGATGGAGCTTGTAAGACAGGGGATATGGGATCCGCGTTGCAGCTCTTTGGGAAGATGGGAGTTATGTCCGAAGGCTTTGTCTGGCCTAATGCTGTGACTTACAATTCGGTTATCAACGGGTTTTGCAAGGCGGGGAGATTGGATTTTGGCGGAGAGAATCCGCAGCGAGATGGTTAAATCGGGTTTAGATTGCAACGAAAGAACCTACGGAGCCTTGGTGGATGCGTATGGAAGAGCTGGGAGCTCAGATGAAGCTTTAAGGTTGTGCGATGAGATGACGAGGAAAGGACTTGTGCCGAACACCGTTATCTGTAACTCTGTTGTTTACTGGCTGTTTATGGAAGGTGACACGGAAGGAGCAATGGCTGTGTTGAGTGATATGATCGGTAAAGAGATGCAGATCGATCGGTTTACTCACGCCATTGTAGTCAGGGGTCTGTGCAGAAACGGATACGCAGAGGAAGCTGTTAAGTTTCAGAGACGTGTTTCAGAAAAGAAACTTGCGGAAGATGTGGTTTGTTACAACACGCTTATGCACCGTTTCGTAGCGGATAAGAAGCTGGCTTGTGCTGAGCAGATTTTGGGGGCTATGTTTGTTCGAGGACTGGGTCTTGACGCGGTTTCGTTCGGTACTTTGATCGATGGATACATAAAAGAAGGGAAGTTGGAAAAAGCTATGGAGGTATATGATGGTATGATCAAGATGAAGAAAAGGCCGAATCTTGTGATTTACAATTCGATCGTGAATGGATTAAGCAAAAGTGGATTGGCTGGTGCGGCGGGAGCGGTTGCGAACGCTATGGGAAGCAAGGACGCCGTGACTTACAACACGCTGTTGAACGAGTCTCTCAGAACCGGGAATGTGGAAGAAGCCGTGAATGTCTTGTCCAAAATGCAGGAACAGGGCGGTGAGAAACTGGTCACTCTGGTGACTTACAACATCTTGATCAATCACCTGTGCAAGCTTGGCTGTTACGAGAAAGCGAGAGAGGTCTTGGAGATGATGTTTCGGAGAGGTGTTGGTCCGGATTCTATAACATATGGAACTCTGATTACATCGTTTAGTAAGAATCGCGGTCAAGAAGAAGTCGTTGAGCTTCATGATTACATGGTTCTTCATGGAGTTACACCTCATGAACAGATTTACCGATCTATTGTCAGTCCTCTTCTTGGTGTACAAAGCCATAGTCAAAGCGAATGAAAGCTTGTGGCAGCTCCAAGGAAATTGATTTTTGAGTGTTGCAAACAGCGCGTGATGTCCACGCCACGCGAGTGAGTGGTTTGCAGTATTCATACGGAGAAGCTGCTGAATCGTCCGGAGGGTTCGTCTGGAGGCTGGAGAGTGGAGTTAACCTGCTTTTGGACTGTACGGCACCCTTCAGTTTCGTATCTTGTTCGTACACGTGGACCCTTGGACGATTCTAATCGACGGTCAGTGTTGAGAAAAGAGGATCGCTTAGGCTTGACGTGGTCTTGTAAATAGGGGATTGTCTGACACGTGTCGCTTATGCACCGGCGAAGGGGTTTCTTTGTCACGAGCTATATTCATAAAAAGGAAACAAATCACATTTTACTAGACGATGTGTGATGTTTAAGAACTAGCCGTCCAGATTTTTTGGCGGATACAATAAAAATTTAATTGAGAAGCGGAGGAAAATTTCCCCAATATATATATAAGTTAAAATGAATGGCTGCGACTGCGATTGTAAATATCTTCTGTTGTTATTTTGCTGTAGATGTCGATATCATAGCACCATAGGTTCTTAAAATCATTTTCATTTCATTTGAATACAGTATATATCTGTCACAATAAATAGTACTAATATTAATAAACACGTGGCCTCTCTCTCTTAATTTAATGAGTGTATTAATTTAAGAATAATAAAAATAAAAATAAAAGACGGAAGATCAGTTTCAGTGATTGAGAAATGGCGTGGTGAGGCAGTGGAGGGGGCTGCTTCAGCAACAAACATTCTCTCTGTGTTCTCGGCATATACCTGAAGTACACCAAACACTTTCTCTCTTTCACTATCTCTCTCCCTTCTCCTTCTTCTTCTTCTTCTTCTTCTTCTCGTGTTTCTTTGGGAAGCCATGGAAGTGTGTTGGCAGATACAGAGACCGGCGAGTCTCAGACCTGTTTTCCAGCAAAAGGGTCGGCTCAAAATCAATACTTCTATTGGGTTTTTGCCTCGCCCAAAATCTTGCTCCTTTTCTAGTGTAAATCTCTCTTAAGTTTCTTTCCCTTTCCATTATACCTGTATGTCTATATCGTATATACCATAGTTCGATGCTCTTAGGATTCTACTTTTTTTTGGGAATTGAAGTGCACAGTGTTCTACTTTTTTTTTTTTTTAAGTGATATCGCCTTTTCTGATAAATCTTTAGTTGGAATTGAAATCTGCCAGAATGTACTAGTTTTTTTAGAAGATTCAACTCTGGTAGGGTCTCTGGATTGTGGGAATCTCAACTTTGAACCTCGTTTCAGATTGGTTGATTATAGGGACTGAGTTCATTTATGTAGGAAATCTCCAATTTTTACTTGTACAATCCTAATCACATTGAGAATCTTAACTTTGAAAAACCAAGTTGTGGAGAGAGAAAAGATTTTGGGGACTATTGAGCTTTGAGTAAAATGTCTCATCTTTTTATGGTTTTCATTTTACTTACTCAGCTTGTTTACTTCTGGTGTGATTAATTAGTTCAGGTGTGCTTGGTTGTGTTTTCTTCTTTTTATCTATATTTCTGGCTTAGAGATTGTGAAAAGGTAATTGAAAACAGTTGTTGTATAATCGATTTCTAACCATAGACATGTTTGGTTCTCAGCTTGCTTCGTTGGAAAGTCAATACAAATCAAATGGGTTTCTGCATCAGATCACAGCAAGTGCAGGTTAAGAATCAAAAATCGGTTCACAGGGTTTATAACTTTTCATTGTGATTACTGATTCAGTCCTTTTTGATGTATTCTTATCTTTTTTCACCAAGATTTTTCAAGAAAGAAGCAAGGAAGAATAGCAGCTTCAGCCCCTAAAAGTTCAGCTCCAAGAGGTTTTGGGCGACGAACAACAGTAGGAAGTGCTCAAAAAAGAACTCAGAAGAAGAACGGTGAAAAAGATAGCAATGCCACTTCTACTGTAACAAACGAGGTTTCAGGGGTTAGTAAGATGCCCGAAGCTAAAGTGGATGTGCAGAAACAAGGCACTGTTGTTTCTGGTGAGAGCAATGTGTTAGATAGGTCAGAAATCGAGGATAGAAATGAACGTTTGGAAAGGAAAACAACCGAGGATGATGCTTTATTAGAACAGAAGTTAAAAGTTGAACGAGAAAATCTTCGTAGGAAGGAAATAGAAGGGCTTGCGGAGGAAAGTTTGGCGAGAGGTGATAGAATGTTTGTTTATCCGGCTATCGCAAAACCCGAAGAAGACATAGAAGTGTTTCTCAACAAGAATCTATCGACTCTGAACAACGAACCTGATGTTTTGATCATGGGGGCGTTTAACGAGTGGAGATGGAAATCTTTCACGAGGAGATTGGAAAAGACATGGATCCATGGAGAGTGGTGGTCATGACTCCTTCATATCCCCAAAGAAGCGTATAGGATGGATTTTGTGTTTTTCAACGGGCAAACTGTATACGACAACAATGACTCAAAAGATTTCTGTGTAGATGTAAAAGGTGGGATGGATAAATTAGAGTTTGAGAATTTCCTTCTAGAAGAGAAATGGCGAGAGCAAGAGAAGCTAGCTAAGGAAGAAGCTGAGAGGGAAAGGCAAGAGGAAGAGAAGAGAAGAATCGAAGCTAGAAAGGCTGCAATTGAAGCTGATAGAGCACAGGCAAAGGCGGAGACTCATAAAAGACGTAAAATGCTTCAACCGGCTCTTCAGAAAGCTGTGATATCGGCTAAGAATGTTTGGTACATTGAGCCGAGAAATTTCAAAGCTGAAGATAAAGTGAAGCTATATTACAATAAAAGCTCAGGTCCTCTAGCTTATGCCAAGGAAATCTGGATACATGGAGGGTTTAATAAATGGGCTGATGGATTATCTATAGTTGAAAAGCTTGTTGATGCTAAGCTAAAGGCTGATCCAAAGAGCGGAGAATGGTGGTTCGCTGAAGGTATATATATGTGAAGCTTTCTTATCTTCTGTAACATATCCTGTTGCTGCCACTTTTGTATTATTGATCTTTTTCATTTCAATATGCAGTCGTAGTGCCGGTCGGTGCTCTAGTCATTGACTGGGTCTTTGCTGACGGACCGCCTAAAGGAGCGGTTCAGTATGACAATAATAGTCACCAAGATTTCCACGCACTTGTTCCTCTGAGAGCTCCAGAAGAGCTTTACTGGTCAGAGGAAGAAAATCTGATGTTTAGGAAACTTCAGGAGGAGAGGCGGTTAAAAGAGGAAGCTATGCGTGTCAAGGTTACAGCTCAATACATATAACAGAAGGACCGGCTTATCCTATTTTACCATTTTGCTTTCATTCTTGTCATTATTGAATTTACATTTCTTCATCTTTTTTTTTTTTGGGCAGATGGAGAAAACAGCTCGCTTGAAAGCCGAAACTAAGGAAAGAACACTTAAGAAGTTTCTGTTTTCCCAGAAAGACGTGGTTTACACCGAGCCTCTAGAGATTCAAGCGGGAAGCCCTGTGACAGTTTTCTACAATCCTTCAAACACGGTTTTGAACGGAAAGCCTGAGGTATGGTTCAGAGGCTCTTTTAATCGCTGGACTCACCGCTTGGGTCCTTTGCCACCTCAGAAAATGGAAGCAGCAGATGATGGAAGCTCGCACGTGAAGACTTCGGGTAAGATTTCCATTCCAGAGAACTGTTTCATGATATGTGACTAATGTTTCTCTTTTTTTTTTTTTCCTGCAGCTAAGGTCCCATTGGATGCTTACATGATGGACTTTGTGTTCTCTGAGAAAGAGGATGGTGGAATATTCGATAACAGAAATGGCTTGGATTACCATTTACCTGTCATGGGAGGAATTTCCAAGGAACCACCATTGCACATTGTTCATATTGCTGTTGAGATGGCACCCATTGCAAAGGTAACTGTGAGATGCGACGTTTATGGCCAAATCAAAAATATTGTGCATACTGTATATATATCTTAGGTTTATGTATATTTATTACCTACAGGTTGGAGGCCTAGGCGATGTTGTCACTAGTCTATCTCGTGCTGTTCAAGAATTAAACCATAATGTGGATATCATCTTCCCAAAGTATGATTGCTTAAAGCACAACTTTGTAAGATCAATGTCTTTCTCATATTTTCCGCTTTCACTTCCTTTCTTTTCTGTATATCTCTCTTTGTACTTAAATTTTGTGAAAAAAACAGGTGAAGGACTTGCAATTCAACAGAAGCTATCACTGGGGAGGAACCGAAATAAAAGTTTGGCATGGAAAAGTGGAAGGCCTTTCGGTTTACTTCTTAGATCCGCAAAATGGGTTAGCTTTATGCATTTCTCTTTAAGCTGTATCCACACTTCATTCATCATCTACTGAGGGGATGAAGAGTTGTTGTTGTTGCTGTTGCAGATTGTTTCAGCGAGGATGTGTTTACGGTTGTGCAGATGATGCAGGAAGATTCGGTTTCTTCTGCCACGCGGCTCTTGAATTTCTTCTTCAAGGAGGTTTTCATCCTGTACGTGTCTACTCGTCCAACTCTTGTAGAATTATCAAGAATGCTCTATAGAAAGTCTTAAATACTCTTTTTTTTTCTAAGTAGCGGCTCTAACCCGTGGTCTCACCATCTACAGGACATTCTTCACTGTCACGACTGGTCCAGTGCTCCGGTTTCATGGTTATTCAAGGATCAGTACACGCATTACGGTTTAATTAAAACCCGTGTTGTCTTCACAATTCATAATCTGGAATTTGGGGTAAATGCCATTGGTAAAGCCATGACATTTGCGGACAGAGCGACAACGGCAAGTCTTGAAAACATTTTCTCCTTTTATTACAAAATGATGGATGATTTACTCTCTTTTATTTCTCCTGAAATGCTGGGATTGAAAAATGACTCGGCCTGCTCTTAACATTACTAGGTTTCCCCAACTTATGCCAAGGAAGTTGCTGGAAACTCTGTAATCTCTCCACATTTATACAAGTTTCATGGAATAATAAACGGGATCGACCCAGATATGTGGGATCCATACAACGATAACTTCATTCCGGTAAGGTTTGAACACTTCGTATCCTCTCCTTTCCCGTCTTTAAATTTCTTGCTGTGTCTTGTGATGTTTGAACACTCTGTGTGGTTCTTAGGTACCTTATACTTCAGGGAACGTCGTAGAAGGCAAAAAAGCAGCCAAGGAAGAATTGCAAAACAGGCTTGGACTAAAGAGTGCAGATCTTCCGGTAGTAGGAATTATTACACGCTTAACCCACCAGAAAGGAATACATTTGATCAAACACGCTATTTGGCGTACCTTGGAACGAAATGGACAGGTCCTTTTCTAGCCTTGTTCAACCTTGAAGAAGTCCTGTCATGAACTTTTCACAATCCTTACCAGTTTTCTCGAAAGCAGGTTGTACTGCTAGGTTCAGCTCCGGATCCTCGGATCCAAAATGATTTCGTAAACTTGGCAAACCAATTGCATTCTACTCACGGTGACCGAGCTCGGCTTGTTCTAACCTACGATGAACCTCTTTCCCATTTGGTAAAAAAATAGCAAGTACCTTTATTCGTTTTTGCGTTCCTTTGCTCTCGGTATTGCTCCAAGTCTCTTTGTGTTTTCCTCTCCAGATTTACGCTGGGGCTGACTTTATTCTTGTCCCGTCGATATTTGAGCCGTGTGGACTGACACAGCTCATAGCCATGAGATACGGCGCTGTTCCTGTCGTTAGAAAAACTGGAGGTAACAGTTTTTTGCTATGTCATTTTAAAACTTTACCCGTTTCCCTCAAGAGTCCAGACCGAGCTGACTTCAGTGTAATGTTTATCTTTGTCCAATATAGGACTCTATGACACTGTTTTTGATGTCGACCACGATAAAGAAAGGGCACAAGCTCAAGTTCTAGAGCCTAATGGCTTCAGCTTCGACGGGGCTGATGCTCCTGGTGTGGATTATGCTCTCAATAGGTAAACAAAAAAAAAAAGAAGATAAACTTAACAATCTCTTTGATTCTTTATAGCATGAGCATTGTTTCTTGTTTTTTGCAGGGCGATATCAGCGTGGTATGATGGTAGAGAGTGGTTTAACTCGCTGTGCAAGACGGTGATGGAGCAAGACTGGTCATGGAACCGTCCTGCACTTGAGTACCTTGAGCTCTATCACTCTGCACGCAAGTGATAGGAAGGAAAAAAAAGGAAAGTTTTAGATCAATTCTCTTTGTATGTACATAAATTAGCTTTTGTGATACCTTAGAAAGTTTGATCCTTGCTTCTTCTTATAACATTCCCAAAAGCATTTGAAGATAATATGGGATCTGCTTTTGTAATTCTGAATAAATAAAAGCTAAAGCAAAGTTTATATACCACTGTTATATTTCTCAGATTGTTTCATTTCTAACTGAAAAATTAAATTATATTTACAAATATATAAAATCCTAAATCAGACCCGGTTCAAAGTGCAATAAATCCCGTAAACCGAACAAGGTAACTGTTTCCGGTACTTGATCTGCAGATGCAGTTATCATTACATTGGTAATCGGTTTTTGATATATTAATAACTCCAAAATCTATAATTAGAAACGTCATTAGCGTATTTCCCAAACGTTACCCAATATTTTCTATAGTTATTAAAAAAAGTTAAATAAATTTGTGTTATTCTTTCTTCATGCATCTCTCTCTCTCAGGTGGAGAGAGAATGTGTGAAAGAGAGAGAGTGCATCAAACAGAAAAAGAACTGTAAATAGACCCACAAAGAACACAACAACAAAAAGCTAGAACCTTTTTTACTCCAAATTAAACAAATCTTTGATTTTGCGTTGACCATCTTCGCTTTTCTCGGATTTGAGCTCTAGCAGCCAAATCAAAATGTCTTTTAAGAACAGAGGAGGAGGTGTTGGAGATTACTATTTTACTCCAAGAAGTGTAGTTTCTAGAAACTCTTTGTTTTTCTTGTGCCTCGCAAGTTTCTGCCTTGGAATGTTCTTCACTAACAGGTAAATCTATTACAAAAAAAAACCCCATTTCGGTGCCCATTTTGCTTATGTTCGACGTTCATGTCTGATTCTAGCTTTTTTTCTTCTGGAGTTTTAATCAATTGGGTGTTTTCTATGTCGTTACTAATTTCATCTTCTTGGTACTAAATCGGCCTCGTGTTTCTCCAAATGTCTGTATATTTTTTAAGCTTAGAGTTTTGTCGGTGAAGACTTGCTTTATTCAGACCGGACTATTTGCTCATGTATGTGTCCTTGTAGCTTTTGAGAGGAATTAACGAACACACAAAAAAAGACAAAACTATATCTTATATTTGCTTACATAGTATTTGATCAATCTCTTGCTTAAATTTATTGAGGGATGACTGGTATAAAGATTGGATCATTTTTTTTGCAAAATCTGCAAAAGTCCGTGAGTTGATCTGCATTTTGGTTCGGGTTTGTGATTGTATTGATCTTATGGAGTTAAAAATTTGTGCTTGGTTATGGGAAATGAAGATAATGGGATGATGATGTATCATTATATCAGGATGTGGAATGTACCTGAAGCCAGAGGCATTTCAAGACTCTCCAAACTAAGCTTAAGATCTGCTGATTGCGATAAAACTACTGTAAGACTTCTGCGTTTTCTGCAAAAGTCAATTCACGTGGAAAACAACATATCGATGAATGATGATACATTGTTTGATATTGTGTTCTTTGCAGGTTTTGGACTATGGTAACAACACTATCGGGTAAAACCATTTGGAAACTTTACCAGATGTATCCATGAACGATTGCTATATATGTTAAGATGATGATGATGATGACGTTATGTAATACCAAAAAAAATGCAGGATATTGGATAAATCCATTTCAAGTTTAGAGATGAAATTAGTAGCTGCTAGAGCTGAACGCGAGTCTTTGTCCGGAAAATTTAACATTTCCAGAGAAGCCAAGAAAAGAAAGTACTTCATGGTTATCGGTATTAACACCGCCTTTAGTAGTCGGAAGAGACGTGACTCGGTCCGCTCAACGTGGATGCCACAAGGTAAGGCTATTTCCGGTTGCTTGATTTCTAGTGTAAAATACACAATGAAACTGTAACATTTTTTTTTGGTTTCTAAACAACTATTCAGGAGAGAAGCTTAAGAAACTCGAGGAAGAGAAAGGGATCATCGTTCGGTTTGTTATAGGACACAGGTACAAAGGAGAATTCATGTTCTGTTGTGACAAACTAAGCATATATGCCGATATTATGCTTTGTGAGCACCTACATATTTATGTTCTTGAATTGTTCTTTAGTATGCTGTCTCGCGGGATTCTTGAGAAAGCTATAGAAGCAGAGGAGAAAACACATGGAGATTTCTTGAGACTAGTAAAATCTTGAGATTCTCATACTTTTATTCCCTTGTGTGTTTGGTATTTTTTGATACTTCTTGTTAAAGCTCTAGAGAAAACAAAACAGGAACATACGGAGGGATACATGAAGTTATCCGCCAAGACAAAGACGTTTTTCGCTACCGCTGTTTCATTGTGGGACGCGGAATTCTACATCAAAGTCGACGATGACGTTCATGTCAATCTTGGTAAAAAAAAAAAAAAATCAAAATGTTTTCATCTTTATATTTATATATCATTTCATCCAATTTTTGTTTTGATGTCCTGATCTGTTTTTTGCTATTGTTTTGCAGCTACTCTCAAGACGACTTTATCCGTTTACCGAAACAAGCCTCGGGTTTATGTTGGATGCATGAAGTCCGGTCCCGTCCTAGCCAGAAAGTAAGTAAAAAAACCATATCTACCTTCTAAGGTGAGCATTTTTAGGTTCTTGAACTGCGCAAAAGAAAGCTGTTTCGCAGACCTTTTATATAATACGTGTGAAAATACAGAGGTGTGAAGTACCATGAACCGGAACATTGGAAGTTTGGTGAGGTCGGGAACAAGTATTTTCGCCATGCCACGGGACAGTTTTACGCCGTTTCTAAGGATCTAGCTACTTACATATTGATAAACCAGTAAGTTTTTTTTTCAGCGGTGTAATGCGACCGAAATACTCAGGAAAAACATCTACTGATCTCTTTTATATTGTCGAATTAAGGAACTTGCTGCATAAGTATGCGAATGAGGATGTTTCCTTGGGATCTTGGTTCATTGGATTGAATGTGGAGCATGTTAATGACAAAAGGCTCTGTTGCAGTACTTCTCCTCACGGTAAAGAGCTTAACAATTCTGGTCTGCTTTATGCTCGGTTTGGTTTGGTTTAGTCGGTGCAAGTTACCGGTTTTACTTTAACTTGATTTTACAATAATGTGAAATGTTTTTTTCAAAGATGCTAATTTTTTTTCTTAGAAATTGCCTAAATAATTAAATCAGATTCAAATTTTTTTATTCTTAGACTAATTTAACTCATTTTTACACAATACGATTGGATTCGTTCTATTTAATAGTTAAAAAAATGGAGTTCATTAGATATAAACGTTAGTTACAGCAACTTTTTACTTTTCAAAAAAATGCTGATTTTAATTTCGTTTTTTGGTAACCAAAAAGGTTTCGAATATATTTTTTTATTATAGATATTCTGATATTTTTTGTTTCGTTTCATTTTGAAACGCAGATTGTGAACTAAAAGCAGTGATGGGTAGTGTTTGCGCGGCATCGTTTGACTGGAAATGCAGCGGAATCTGTCGGTCGGACGAGAGAATGGCCGATGTTCACGAACGCTGTGGCGAACCTGAAAATGCTTTAACCTGAAAATGCTTTATGGTCCTTAAATTCTTGAAAAAAATAAAGAAAACAAGATCTATTACTATAGTAATAATAATAATAATAATAATAATAATACGACATGTTATTAGTTGGAGACTATATAATTCGAGTAAAAGGCTTTTTAAGAAGGAAAAAGAGAAAGAGAGAAAACAATTCTTTTGTTTTTGGGTGTTACAGTTAGTAGTACTAGTAGGGTTTTTGGTCAGAAAAATTAATAAATGTATGCAAAAAATAGTTAGTGAAGTGGTTTAATGAGAGGCAAAGAAGTAATGTTTTGGTCACATTTGGTTTGTCCTATGACAGACAGAGAGTCCTTATTGTTGTGCCTTTTTATTAATTCCCACATGTCCTCTTCCTTCTTGCTTCTCATTAAATCTCATTGGACTACTTTACGTTTTTTTTTCTTACTTATTTTTGAGACTATATATATATTGAGTTGATATCAATTATTAGGCTTCAAAACTCTTAACCAGGAAAAATTACAATCGGATTTGTTTGGTCTATAAATTTTGAACTTTTGTTTAATCAGATTTCAGGTCGATTCTCGCATCATAATTTGTTTTTTAGGTGTTGAATTTTTCTATCTTCATGGGTTTTCTTAAGTTCGAACATATTATTGACTCTTCCATTCTCTAATGGAATAGTGGAGAAGATGAATTGTTTACTTTTTTTTTTCTTCATTATATCATAAATAACCTTATTTATTTTGTCATGAACATACTTCCGGAAACGTGGAACGATTTGATGAAGTTTTTATTGATTTAATTTAACCCTATTGAGAATAAGTCCAAAAACAGACTTCCTAGTTTTCGTAAGATTAACAAAAAAGCGTATAAACACAAACGTTTATTTAAATAACAAATAAGATAGTAGTACATCATTCCGATGTTAAATTATAAACAAAAAAATGCAGATAGTTACAATATAAAACGTATAGTTGCAATATCGTCACGATAGTAAACCACGAGACAGTTTACATTCTAGCTAGTAGCCCGGTACTTAGTTACTCCCTTAGCATGTTACTAAACACTTCCTAAAAATAGAAGTGTGTATCGCCGCAGGTTGTACTTGGGATTTTGAGGTTTGTGTTGCTTGTTAATATCCTATACCTTCTAAGCCTGCATAGTAACACCAAAAAAAAAAAGTATTTAGAAATTGATCAAATTGCATATTATTGAAATAGAAAACAACAAAAAAATATTGGGAATAACACATACCTATAAGGTTTATACATCCATCTTTGCCAATTTGGGCTTAATGCGTGATATTGGCACGGCTCAATCGAACAAAACCGATCTCTATAAACTAAGAGCACGACTATTTGATTGAACCGCACTAATATCTCGCGTTGCCTTTACATCAAAACCAGACTCATCCAAATATTATCTCTAATCAGCTCCAGAAAACCAAGAAACAAAAAAAAGAGAGAGTAACATCAACAGTTAAACCAAATAAATACATAAAAATGATGTAGGCACTAAAAATGTTACTTTACCGGTGAAAATCATCGGTTCCTTGCAAAAACCAAAGTTCTGAGTAGAGGAATAAAAGGAGAAAAATAGAATGTGGCTATTTGCAAAGTTTATGGGACTGCAAAGCGAAGGAGAAGATATAAATACGAAGATGGTTGAAGTAGAGAGGCAAGGCATTAAATTAGACCAACAACCCCATACCAAAAAGGAGGTTGGTTTATTAAATTTGAATTGTTTCTATGAAAAAATAAAATTAACTTTTTTTTGTCAAAATATTTGTTTATAATAGTGTGCATATATACTTCTACCGACGATAGCAATGATCAAATAGTTTGGTATAAGCTCAGATGAGTTCCAAGAATAAGAGTTTGGTTTTGCTGTCGCAGTGGCCTAGAATTTGAATGGAAACTGTTCTTCTAAAATCTAAATTATACTAAGGTCTAATAACGACTTGAAACTCTTTGTAACAAAAATCGTTATGCATACAGAGATAACGATTAAATTAAAAGGGCACAAGGTTCTCCCACACGAGCTTTCAATTTCTGTATTTATGAGGTTTGTAAGAGAAAGCAAGGCATGTTGGTGGGGTTGTGCCACTCCCAATATACATTTGAATTTCGAAATTAATATGGCTCAACTTTCCAAATATTCTCCCTCCCTATTTATTTCTTTTCCTTGTTAAGTTCCTATCATTTATTTAATATTTCCTTAAAAAAAGTAAAAAAATACTACTTATGTTTTATTATGGAAAAAAACATATGCATCATCATCATCGTCTTCGAAAAACATACGAAAGTGATCATCATATCTTACCGGAGTCTGTTTCTCACGTCTCTACAAAATGATTTCTAAAGAAAAGTGATCTTTATTGACAAAAAAAAAAACAGAAAGAAAGTGATCATCATATCTTAAAATTTTGTTTTACCATGTACCTATTGAAAAATGTATTTAAAAAAATTACAAAGGAAAATGCATATAGAGAATTTAATGTGAACCAAACCAAAGTAATCCTAAACCACAAGGGCAAGGCTGATAATCCGGTACGAGAATCCGGTTTTGCAGAGTCAACCAAGTTTTTGAGCGATATCAGTTTCGTGTTTGACTTATTGACTCTTGAGAATCTTGAGCGAATCTAACTCAAAGCCCTAATCGAATTCACAAATTTCAGTTTTTGTTTTCTTCGTCAGTTCAATCAAAATCGGGGGAACAAAGAAAGCCCTAGTCTCCGGTATGCTCTCCCTCTCTGATTTCGTGATTTGGGTTCATACTCTTGATCTTTGGAGATGATTCAACATTCGTTTGATCTCCAATTTGTAGGGTTTTTGTTAATTGATTGATTTGGGCGTTTCGATCTTTTTTTGTGCGTGTAGAATTTCGATTTTGATTAAGCGCCATGGCTAATAGCTCTTTCAAATTGGAACACCCACTAGGTAAGTTTCATACTTTCTCTTCTAGATTCTCTGTTTTTATTTTTCGTTGATCATCCGTGAGGAATCTCTTCCGGTTCTTGTTGTGATCACTCAGGAACTATGAATCTTCGATTAACCATAGTTAAAGCTTGTTAATTGTTACCATATTAGATCATCTATCAAGAGATGAATGTTTCCCTGACTATTTCCTTTGATGCTATAACTCTCTTCCTTCTTGGTGTGTTTTTGTAATGTCAGAGACGAGACAAGCCGAGGCTTCTCGCATCAGAGAGAAGTACCCAGACAGAATCCCAGTAAGTGTTTTTCACAACATCGCACCTCTACGCTTCTTTCCGCTTAACAGAGAATGCGCATTGCAGGTGATTGTCGAGAAGGCTGAGAAAAGCGATGTCCCTGTTATCGACAAGAAAAAGTCAGTAATTAGCTCGTTGGCAGCTTATGAGTTGCTTCTTATCATGTTTAGTTCTCTTTATCTATGACTATAGGCTTTCTCTTGAACAATCATAGGCTTATGATATCGATATCTTTGTCTAGCTGTGTCAAGAAACAACAGTCGTCTTGCCTCTTTGAAAAGATCAGATATCGAGGATTGTTTCTGCTAACGCCACTGATCTGCAACCTTTTTTCGGTGTTGATTGGATACAGGTACCTTGTGCCGGCGGATTTAACAGTGGGGCAGTTTGTGTATGTTGTCCGCAAAAGAATCAAACTGAGTGCCGAAAAGGCAATCTTTGTCTTTGTGAAGAACACGTTACCCCCAACTGGTAAAAAAAGATAATCATCTCTTTCCTTTGTCATTGATAGATCGATATATGTTATGGTGAATACAAGTTTTGTTTCAAACGAAATCTTGTAGTGATGTCTACTCAGACTCGCCATATTTTTCTTTCCCTTTGCATTCCGTGTTTGTGTCATTTTCACCTACATTTTCCCGTAATGTTTGTTGACGTGTTGCTCATCGTTTTTGTAGCTGCAATGATGTCCGCAATCTATGAGGAGAACAAAGATGAAGATGGCTTTCTCTACTTGACTTACAGTGGAGAGAACACCTTTGGTTTGGCTTAGAGTCTCTACTTTTGGGAATTATGTGTATATTATGCTTTTTACTTTCTATGACCTATGTTTTAACTTTTTAAGTAATTTATTGAGCTTTGGACTGATTTTATGTAAATGTTGCTTACAAACGTCTTTAAGATGTGAAACGCTTGTGCAAACGCAGTTTTATACGTTTGAAATGTGTAAATGGGGCCGAGACACGTCAAATATATATAGAACAAATCTCAATTCATTCGTGGGATGCACCACCATTTGAAACTCCAAAAACGTATTTCTAAAAAGAATGAAATAATAGTAAACTGAGACATTCCAAATGAGAAAGAGAAAAAGAAGAAGCAGAAAGCACATTTTTTATTTATGACTTCTCTTCCTCTGCACAAGATTTTTCATCCAATTGACACCAATAAATGCAACCATCTTAGCTCTGTTAAACCCTGCTTTGGCCTTGCCGGACTTCTTCCCGGCGGCGTCTTTCTTGCCGTTAGTGGTTTCCTCTTCTGCCGCCATCACTCCAATTCCTCCGGTTCCCCATTGATCCGCCCAACTCGGTGCTTCACTCGCCATTCGATGATGATCACAATATCTTTTGTGCCTATTGAAAAAAAAAAATTCTATTTCAAAATCAAGTCATCTATTAATTCATAATCATGCTTAACAGGCAAAAAAAATAAAAAAAAAGAGAGAGTACCTCTAGTTCTTGGAGCTCTTCTTGGTAAAGAGGAAAGAAACGATTTTGGATGAGCAAAAAACAAGTGGAAATGTAGACATTAATAGTGGATGGGTTGTCAAATTATTTTATTTTTGAGTGTTAATTAGTTTACTATATATTTGGATTGTCGTCTTTTAGCCTAAAGTCTTTAATGTTTTTTATATAAAAATGTTTTATATATGATTATTTGGGTGTCTTGGAATGGACTTGCCAACTCATGTTAGTTCGTTTCCAACTTGCAAAGCAAACGTTTTTTTTTTTGGAATCTTTCAACTTTTGTTTTCAAAAGCATAAGAAACGGGAAAATATATAAATACACCTAATTTTTGTTTTCTGTTCAATATTTATAAATTGTAAATCCATTTATAATTCTCACGAAAGAATTAAAGGTTACTCATCAAGGAGAGTTGGGTTATTAACTTATCTGGTATGTGATTTTGGTACCAAATGGTGTCTTTATGTCTTACACCAACAAAAGGGAAATGGTAGAGTGAAGTGGGATTATTGACTGTTTTTTCTACAAAAATCATGAGCCAACAAAAATTAAAAAAAAAAGTTCAATTTTTATTATTATTTTTGTAGGGAAACAAGAGTCCTCTAAAAAAAGGTGTTCCTACAAAATGTGCTTATGAGAAATCAATCGGCAAATCCGATGAATTTTGGAACAACTAAAAGTTCATTCTACCTAACAATAAGCCTTGATTGGATCAATGACAAGAGTTTACAACAAAAACAACGAAAATGAAACACATAGGTCTATCTAAAACATCAGGCCCATTAAAAACATTTCAGCCCAAAGATGTTTATTTTTTCCTGAGAATTACTTTAACGCATCCACACGATAGAGTGATTTTCTTACCTACAAAAAAAAAAATCAAAAATAGCACTAGAGAAATTATCCCATTGTTATGAAATGGAACTAAAAGCACTTTAACTTGTGTTCCTTCTTGATCAACAAAATTCAATTCAAATAAGAAAAACCGAGAAGTTTATTAGAGTTTTCGTTTTTAAAAGAAGTCTAGTGAAATATTCGATAAAACTGTAGCATTTTTTTTGTTTCTCTTTCGTTTTCAATATATAATAATAGATCAAAGTGTAAAGACTAGAAAAATAATCGTAAAATACTACTGAATTAGTTTAGCCAGTATTATTCTATAATATTGACACTAATCAACATCTACATATATTTTGCTTACCTGATATATCTGAGTTGCTCATCCACTTATACCCTGTCGGTATTGCAAATGGATCAACCATTTGTTCCTCCTCCTCCTCCAACCGGCGCTGTGAGCTTTTGCCGGTGGCCGTGATGTTCAGCCTCCACCAAGACGGCGTTGAAAACGATGGCCGTGAAGTTGACAACGTTCTTATGTCTGATATTTGGTCACGGTCCACGTCGGATTGGTCTTCGATTGCAGCTGAGAGGTGTCTCGGGCTCGACAGTGGTGTGTAGAACAGATCCATAGGCCGGAGAGCCACGAACTTGCTGAATGTGATGACTACCTTCACCGTTGGGATCACCGGTATCGACAACTGGGGTCCCACCCAAAAACCAAGATATAATCAGTGTCTAATTTGGTTGCCCCCCCGTTGAACCGAATATAAATTTTGATGTACAATCGATTATAAACTTCCACTTATTAAAGACTTTTGTAATATCGTAGATATATTTCATTAAAAACTAAAATATAAACCGAAACTAAGACTAATAAAACGAAATAAATCTGAAAACCTAAAATCCCAAAACAAAGCGAAAACGGACGGTGTTCCCTGGATTCTCTACATTCAACCAGGTCATGTTGCCACTTCAGCGCTAACTCAAACCATCCAGCCAATGAAATTACGACACGTATGATAACGTTTTTACTGGCGCAATTCTCATGCAAACGCTTCAAAAAAAGAGTAACGAAATGAAATTAACAAGTTTCCAAGAATGCCCTTCTTTTTTTTACCTTGACCGGGAAAGTTCCCGGCGGGAACTTGGCGGTGAGAAGCTCGCGCATTCTCCGAACGGCTTTAACATTGTTGGCTAAAATATCAAGCAACGGAAGCAACTCCTCCGTCTTCAAAGGAAAATCATCCGTTAACCAAACCCAAGGACTCAAACTCTTCACAAACTCCTTTTCTTTTATCCGCGGCGGCACAGAAGAAGCCACCGGAATCGCCGCTTCCGGCAAAGACACCGACCTTCTCCTCCTCCGCTGCGACTGCTCTAATTCTTTCTCCTCCACGTTGAAACAACTGTGCTGCCTCCTCTGCCGCCGCAACGGTTCGTCGGGAGGCAAATTCTGCTCTGTTTCTCCGGCGGCGGCAACGACTTTCCGCGATTTGAAACTGAAACTCACGTTCTCCATCTCGTAACATTTAGCTTTCCATTCTCCGATGGTATCAATCTTCTCTTGCCGTCTCCAATTCGTCATCTCAACGAGCTCTGCTTTTGTAACATCCATCCCTGGACGGCAAAAGCTCGACTGAGAGCAAAAACTGGCGACGTCGTTATCGCTAATCGGATCTCCAGCGTTTTCGAAAGCGTTTAGGATCGTTTTATCGTCTCTGTTCAACACAAGCAACGTTCCGGGAGAAACGTCGAGGAACTCGTCTCCGTCGCTGAGGAAGAGAAAGCTCTGGTTCGCGCGACGGACTTTGAATCCGTCGAATCCGGCCAAAGAGGTATCGGCGCGTAAATCTCCGCCGCGTTTCCAGATCTTGTAAGTGTCGGAGGGAGCGATTTTTCCGACGAAAGGAATCACGGAGCTCTCGAAGTGGAAAGAGATCTCCATGTAGAAATCTCTCATGCGGCGGAGGATGGCGATCAGACGCGGCAGTCTCCGTCTCCACTTGCACCACGCCGATAGATGTTGATGCCGGAGAATCGTCTCTGTGATCTCGGAATTCCGACGACACAGAGCCTCGTGCAAGGGATTCCAACCGGCGGCGTTCTGAAGCGTTATATCTGCGCCGGCGGAAGAAATAGTCTTCGCTGCGAAAACATCGCCGATACGCACCGCCAAATGGAGAGGCGTCTCTCGGAAGGGAACGTCGCGGCGGTCTAGGACGGAGGAGATTTGATCGACCACTCGCTCTTGGCTCACTGAGTCAGACTCTGTGTGGATTTGTTCTGGATCGGTTAGCTTAGGCAAGGACGAAACCAGACGAGTCAAACCGGTGTGATCTCCTAAAACGACGGCGTAGTGGACGGGACTGTGGGCATAATCCTCCAAAGTAGTGGCCGGAACATTTTCCAGCGACGACTTGGCCATATATTTTCCGGCGAATGTTAGGAGTTATTAAAACTCTTATTACAACAAAAAGTATGTTTCGTCTTTATCTAAACTACAGTCAACGCAAATACAATTATGGGCAAGTGACTACTGAGTACTTATTACTCTATTTTGTTTTTTTTTTATATATTGTATTTTTTTGGTTTTTGGCAACGATTTTTTTTAAAAATGTTAGGTTTTAATCCAAATTATACAACAATTAACTGCACATAGATATGCACCTAATATAGGATTTATAATTTAAAACAATAGGATTCATATGAGAAAAAAAAAAGTTATCAAAATATTCAACCAATGCAAATTAAGTATGATTGGTTTATTTTTCTATACCAAATTAAGTGTTGCGGTCAAATATCAAGTAATGAATCATTATGGTATTGGTATATAACAGTTTACATTTATTTATTTTTGAAGTTAAAAAATTTATGATAGGGAGTAAAAATTACAACAACATAAACGTTTTCATTTTTTGAAACCACTTGGACAAATTTAGATGATCATTTTTGAGGTTTAAGTAGTTTTTTTTTTTTGTTATAAAAAATATATATTAATTTTGGGATTGGTTTTGAACCTGCTGGATGAAGCAGAGAGACTCTCGGACCTGTCTTTGTTGCGGTTGCCTGCGTTGGGTTCAGTTTCTGTTCGTGTCCAAACACCAACCTTTGAGTCTTGCCCTCCTCTGTCATCTATCTACGCCCGCACCCGAAAAAGTTCCAACAGCGAAAAACCCCACAAAAAGCTTTGAGCTTCGGTAGTAATGGCGGGTTTGGCAATTTCACCTCCTCTCGGTCTTTCCTTCTCTTCCCAAACTCGAAACCCTAAACCCACTTCGTATCTATCTCAAAATCAAAGGTACTACCTTTCTAATCGCAATCACACTCTCACACGACGTAGATATATGTTTGAGCTTCCGCTTCAATTATAAATTCGTTCCATGTAAAACCTGATTATATGACCTTAATTTTTCTCTCTTTTTGTTCTTTGTTTGATTTTGTGTAGAAATCCGCCAAGGCGTATAGTTTCTGCGCTGCCGAGTCCGTATGGCGATTCTCTGAAAGCTGGTAACTTCAAAGCATTTGGGATATGTTGCCGGATTATTGATTTGTGTCTGAGATTTTGGTTGTGTTTGATGCTTACAGGACTTTCGAGTAATGTTTCTGGATCCCCAATAAAGCATGACAACAAGGATCCTCGTAGCAGCGTTGCTCCAAGGTCATCTCTATTCTCTTCTCCCTCTTGATTATGTTCTCACCACCACACTGCCTTTTATTATCCAATCGTATGTATTCTCGTGAGCTAGATTGATTGTCAAAGTTCTTAGTACAAATGTCACACTCTTTGTTATGATATAATACATGCCTACTATAGGCTATACGGTTGTAAATTGGCTGATAGATATAGCTGAACCTTTCTATTATCCATGTGTTTTAACCGTTCTTGTTTCTGTGTTGGCAATGTTTAGATTTGGAGTAATAGAGGCGAAAAAGGGAAACCCGCCTGTAATGCCGTCAGTGATGACCCCTGGAGGACCTTTAGATCTTTCTTCTGTGTTATTCCGCAACCGCATAATCTTCATCGGGCAACCAATTAACGCGCAGGTTGCTCAGCGAGTCATATCTCAGCTTGTAACCCTTGCATCTATTGATGACAAATCCGACATCCTGGTTAGCTACTTTGTCTCAGTTACTTTTCAATGAAAGTAAAATATGGCAAGTAATCAAATCTCTGCTTCCAGATGTACTTGAATTGCCCCGGAGGCAGCACATACTCTGTCCTAGCTATTTATGACTGCATGTCTTGGGTAAGTGTTTCTTTTCTTCCCGTGATTATGTTTCCATCACACAGAAACCGCCGTGTATTAACCTATCGAACAAACGCTCTTTAGATAAAGCCTAAAGTTGGAACAGTGGCGTTTGGAGTAGCAGCGAGCCAAGGAGCACTTCTTCTTGCTGGAGGTGAAAAAGGAATGCGCTACGCGATGCCAAATACTCGTGTCATGATACATCAACCGCAAACTGGATGCGGAGTATGGCTCTTGAATTCTCCTTGTTGTTAGTTGGTATATCGTATATGCGTATGAACTTGATTGGTTTCGTGTTAACACGATTTTGCAGGGACATGTGGAGGACGTGAGGAGACAGGTCAATGAAGCCATCGAAGCCCGACAAGTAAGTCTCTCTCTCTCTCTCTCTCTCTCTCTCTCTCTCTCTCTCTCTCTTTATTCTCATGCTTGTTGCTTTAAGAATATCGAGGATTAAGTCTTTGGAGCTAAGAATTGAATTTTTGATCTGATTGATCTCTTTGGTTGTCTCTACGTGCAGAAAATTGACAGGATGTATGCAGCTTTCACCGGACAACCTCTCGAGAAAGTGCAACAATACACTGAAAGAGATCGTTTCTTATCTGCATCTGAGGTAATTTACCGCTGGTCTCACGTCTAAGTTAATACGTTAACTTGAATTTCTTTCTGATGAGCTATGTGGCTCACCGGTATTAGAGGGTTCAAAACCAGTGACAAGCTGGTGGACATTGTCTTTGTTCCTCATAATCCTTCTAATACAATTGTCGAATTCCGCATATGAATTTTCTTGGTTATTTTCTTATGCAGGCGCTTGAGTTCGGGCTTATCGATGGTCTATTGGAAACAGACTACTGAAACAGACTACAGGACAATGCACGGAGACAGCAGTGTTGAAAGCTTCCAATATCATTTGAACATGAACAGTTGTAACTGACATTTGTGCATAAACCAGTTTGGTTTTCTTGGTTTTACAGTCTACTAAACAGAATGCCAAACTGCTTTTTTTGCGTTGAAACAGTCTTGCAAGTTTATGTTCTATTTCGGTTACGTACTTAATCCTATACAATGCTAACGCATGTCTTTGGGGGTATTGAATCTGTTACATAGAATTGTCAGAACGAGATGTGAACAAATTGGCAACAATGGTGGATGCACTGAATATTTGACTCTCCAATAATGTCTCCTTTGAATGACAAATATGTGAATCACAAACCAAAAAATTCACTTCTGAAGCTCAGCACTCTATAACCATCTGCGCCAGGACAATCAGCATCAAGCCCCTGTCAAGAACAATAAAAAACATCCCAGTTTCCTCCCATTAATCAACAGAAAGCAATCCAAAGTAAAACTGAGATCCAAAAGGCAATTGACAAATAGGTTGACTCAATCCAGGTCAAAGGTGGAAACTTTAGTGTGAATTGATCTTGCGTCTCTCTCTCTCTCTATGCATGTGTGGATATATAATAATGGAAGATGAAAAGACTTACCATAGTTTTGGCGCACTTCTGTGAATTTGTGGATTGCCTTCAAAAGGGAACCATATCTCATATACTTCAAAGATCCCATATGTCTAGCAACAACAAAGAAATACCCAAAAAGATAAAACTTTATGAGATTTTGCTCTGAAGATGTAAAGAGTAAATAGTTAAAAAAAAAAAACCAAGAAAAGAGTTAAAACGCACGTACACTATCTCAGCGTATCGAAGTCTCCAAGCAGGGAAACCAAGGTGGCTCCTTACAGGTCCATATACCAGTAACAGATCAGGCACGTGTACATTCTCACCTGCCAGAGTTTTAAGATCATCAGTTTCTTGAAAATAAACTTGCATAGTTATTTGAAATTCCGTATGAGAGAATCAACACAGACCAACGACTCCTAATGCTTCGTTCAAATGAGACTCTGTAAAAAAGTTTTCCCCTTTATCGTTCTCGGGATGGCTGGATTTCAAGTATTTCTCAAGTAGTATGTTGGCTGCTTTCACAACAGCTTCTTTATTGTCGGAAGACGAGATGAATTCTATAGCAATGCGCTTTCGGCCAGGCGAACAATCCTTTTCACCGGTGTCCTATGAAAAGAAGAAAACAGACACTGAGCAGGTAAAGTAACAATCTAAAAAGCTCCATTTGCAGTTACTTTTGTGCGATAGTAATATCCACATTTCTTTATCTATCTATATAAGGTTCTTTATATTTAATTCGATTCATGACCAAAGAAGCCAACTAGAGAAAATGGATTTCGTTGAAGTGAAAGGCATGAGACCATCATACCTGTAACAACACTGAACCCGGCACGATTTCAAGGATCATATCCTTGGACTTCTTCAATAAACCTAAAAGAAGGCAACTTTCAGCGATCATGATACATGCATATGTATTCATGGACAAACAATTCGAAGTAAAATTTGATAAAAGCATCCTACCTTGCGAGTCAAAGAGTCCAACTTGTTTCACCCCAATGGTCGTTAGCCATTGCAAAAGCTCAATAACCTTGGAAACATCTCGAGCTACTTCGATGTCCACTACAACAGCTAGACAACGGAGTTTCTCAATATCGATGGATCGGTACTTTTCAATCAATCCTAACGATATCGCATAGCTTTCGATAGCCTCAAAGATGCCAGAGACAACGTGCCATAAGCTCACAACAATGTGTATGAAACGCCATAGCAATTCAAGACCAAGATCACCAATCTGTGGTAAAAAAGAATTCCACACCCATATGAACATATGACTTTAAGAATTCTTGATAAACATAAATCGACAACAGAAACCGAAGCTATGGCTTGGAGAATTAATCTCAGTGCACGCTAATTTCCCATGATCTAAAGCACGTTTTGAGGTAATGATAGAAAAAACAAATTGTTCTTGAACACTTAATTCCACAAGCCTTTAAGCATTAATGAACTAAAAGCCTCCCAATGATCATATAAGAATAAGGAGCTCAAAACTCACGTAACCAATCCGGGAACTCAGGAGCAGCATCGGGTCATTTAGATCCATATATCTGAAAATTCAAGTAAAAAAAAGGAAACAAAATTACAGAAGAAGACACAACAGAGCCAGATAAACAAGATCGGCTGCAGCAGCAACGTATTATGGAGCAGGAGGACGAAATTCGAACAAAAGGGGTTTTCGGAATATCATTAATAGGCGTGTAAACAGAAGAACCCAGAAACAGAATTAACACACACAAAAAGACAGATCGAAGAGAACATAGACGCTTACAAGAAGTCGCTGTCTCCTTAAACAACGATGCGTGTGTTGGGGATGTTTTACAAACCAAACTTCGAATAACCAATCGAGCTATCCTAAAACCTAAAACTCCTTTTTGATCGGAATCGGTTAAAAAAAATACAAGAATTTTGGGAGGTGAGATGAGTAAAAGTACACACTTTAGCCTCTGGACCAGAGCCAGAATCCTAATCTCGATGATATTTCGCTTAAACCTTAGCAAATTAAGTGTGTTGCGAGATTAACTCTGTATCTGCGCGTCTGAGACGTCTGGGGTTCAAACTCTGTAAAGTTAAGTGTGTTATTAACTTTTCTTGTCATGGTTTTGTTGTGAATCGCATTTTTCTATATACAACGTGAATCACATTTTTTTCTTGTTGCCTTTTTCATGATTTTGCTGTGAATTAGCGCTACCAAAATCACACTAGTTCTTCGAGGTTTTTAACTCGAGATAGCAACCATGGTTAATACAATACACAAAGCAGATTAACCAACAGAATCATAATATATGAAGAATTACAACAACAAAAACCAGCCTCTTTACTTGAGATTCAGAACAAAATACAACAATAGTATTTAGTAACAGTCAAAAGTCCTACAAATCAAAACACTCGAGTGTTGCTTCTTGCTTGGTTTAAATCACATGAAATAACAGAATATAACCACTGATCAGGCCACTCTCCACATCAAAACAGAGTTATGGAGCTGCAGTTTTAGCTTACAAAGTGATATGCGTATTGGTTTACTACTTGAAAAGGTGTGTGTGGTAAGTAGACGCTCTATTGAGTCGAGTCTTCAGAGAACCTAGCATCAAACCCGGTAGATGAAGAATGCACAGAACCAGCAGCCACACCAGAGCCACGTTGCAGCTCGAGGACAAGCCATCGAACCGCTCTACTCATCTGTTCGAGCCTTACTGCACTAATGGGCGGGAGACTAGTCGCAGCACGAACAGCAGCTGCTGTCGCTTGGCCTGAGTTACCTGCTGCAGCGGTTAAACCAGTAGCCTCATCAACTAAACACTCAGATCCAATTCTCTGCTTCACCGACTCCACAAACTCCTCGGCTTGATCACAGGCCACACGGAACAGTTCCCATTTCTCCTTGAAATTCTCCAACGCAGCGTCAGTGAGAGAAGCTTTCTGCCCTCCCGCGCTCTCCTTGGCCTCGAGAACATTAGCCGAGGCGAGAACAAACTTCTCGTAAGCTTTGTTCAGCGAGTCCACAATGTTATCCATTTGATCTCCCTCTTCAAAAAAACTGATCACACCAAGTATCAATCAATACGGTTATGTGAGATTTCAAGTTACATTCGCTTCTCTTACGGAGAAATTTGCAAAAAGGAATCAAGCAAGAGCCCTGCAGAGTCTAAGAAACCCTAAACCCCCAAAATTCTCAATTCGTCCTCGCTAAGCATCATAGAAATAAGAGAAATCAAAATCTCAGGATCAGGAAACGAAGAAGAAACGTTCAAGGCGGTAGCAATGGAAGCTAAAACCATTACAAAAAAATTACATCCTTGTGAGAGGAATTTGACGAAATTGCAAATCTGCGACTGCTTTCGCAAACCAAACTCGGAGTAACAGTAAAGAACTTTTTGTATTTTCTTAGCACGGCACAGAATCCGCCGGGCGAAATAAAGTCTGAATCCGTCGGAGAGAAAAAGGAGAAGAGAGAAAGAGGGGAAGACTTACCGGAGATGAAGGGACTACGGAGAGTCGTCGATTTGTGCCTAAAGATTAAAATTAGGGTCGAGCTTAAATAAAATCAAACCGGACCGGATTGGTCCATTAGACCTTTCGGTTATTCTGATGGTTTGTCATCCCATTTAATTTAGGATAATATATTTTTTTAGTACCCACAAAAGAAGTGTTTTCGAACAAAATTTGGTCATCCAAAAGTCTAAACAAACAAATCTATTATTTGGAAACGACTTGATACCTCAAATATGTGAATTCCAAAAATAGCCATGTACGTGTGTATATATAACACCGTAAACAAGGAAAACACCTAAAACAGAACAACTAGCTAGAGAGAAGATGAAAAACCTTTCGATCTTTATATTTGTTTTTGCCCTTTGCATGATTTGCAATGTATATGTTGAAGGGAGAAGGACAACAATCTTAATCAGGAACGGCCTTGCGTACAAGAATTGGCTCAAGGTACATTGTGCATCTGGGGACGACGATATGGGTGTTCATTATCTGAGACCTCGATCACCGAAAGATTACGAATTCAGTTTCAATGATAATGTTATGGGAAACACGCTTTTCTACTGCACCCTAAGCAAAGGACCTGATTACAAGATCTCTAAGAGGTTTGACGCCTATGTACAGGACCGCAGAAAGCCTCATGGAACCTCGTATAATTATATAGCCAAAGATGATGGCATCTATCACAGCAATTTCGTGGAGTTTAAACTTCGCAAGGTTTATTCTTGGAACTAGCTAGCTATAGAGATCACCATTAACAAATTCTCTCTTGCATGTTGTCGAAAATTTTGAAACGTCTATACTATATATTATTAACATCGTTGATATAATACGTACTTGTAAAAACCATGGTGTATACTTGTCAATATATATATGTATCAATGATATACTTGTAAACAATATAACATTCTTATTTATTTTATTGAATTTCAAATCCAAGTTAACATTTGTTGTTATTGATAATATAGACTTTGGTCTTTAGTTAAAATTTGATGTTATTTAAAATAATATAGATTTTGGTGTTTAGTTTCATATACGTTTTGATAATTTTTAGAAATGTATCGTTTCTACTTTCTACATTAGAACGTGATAAATGCGGTTTCAGATCTATTTTTCTATGCTTTTCCAAGAATACTTGATAATTTGATGATTGATACATTTCATGCACCAAACAAAGATTATAAAATTTGTAGTAGCTACAAACCGTCAAAACTTTATTTTTTTGTGTGCAGAAGAAAGTAATACAGCTACAAATTGTGATAAAAGCTATTAAAAAAAAGCTACAAACTATGTGTCAAGAAAACTTTTTAATAATTAAAATATATATCTATTTCTTTATTATTTGTGCATTAGAACGTATTTTTATATTCATAAAATCATCTAGTTTCTATGTTTCTACAATATGTGTAAACGTAACTAGATGGAAAGGAGAGGTTGTGAAACAAACTTAACTAATGAACAAGAGAGGAACGAAACTAAAGGGAGAGGCAGAATCGGCCATTGGAAAAAGTCTTGAAAACTTGGGAGTATATGTGGATACACATTTATTTATCAACTACTATATATATATGACCCATCCATGAGTTTTCAAGACTATATATCTATTCTAATAAAGTAAGATTTTTTTTTAAATGAGCTTTGAAATGCTGCCATGTGACATTCCGAACATTAACATGTGTCACCAACATTTAAAGAAAAAATAAACATAAATACATAAAAAATTGATGGGTGTCCTTCATAATTGTAACACTTAATTCTATTATCTCATTATTTTGTTGTTCTTAATTTAACGAGAGGGTTATATGGATGAATAACCCAAAAAACTATAATTAACTACATAACTATAGAAAAAATAAATGTGATATTATATAAGATATAATAAAGTTTTTTTTCAGAAGGAGACCTGAAAATTTTGGGACGGGTTTTCGTTCCCTCCCGTACCCATCCCGAATTTTTCGTCCCATTCCCTATCTCGTTCAAAACAATTATCCATTCGATATATATTTATCTATCTATTATAATATAGTAATGTTTTTTAGAGTGATTTGAAATGTTGCCACATGACATGTCTGATGTATCACCTACATTTAAAGAAACAAAAATATAAACACATAAAAAATTGATATGTGTACTTCATAATTGTAACACTTAATTCTTTTATCTCTTTATTTTGTTATTCTTAATTTAATGATAAGGTTATATGGATGAATAACCCAAAAAATTATAATTAGCTACATAACTATAGAAAAACCAGATGTGATATTATATAACCTATATATATATATATATATTTATTATAATATAGTAAGGTTTTGTTTTTTAAATGAGCTTTGAAATGCTGCTACGTGGCATTCCAAACATTGACATGTGTCACCAACATTTTAAAACAAAATACACATAAATATTGATATGTACTTAATTCTTTATCTTTTTATTTTATTGTTCTTAATTTAATGATAGAGTTATATGGATGAATAACCCCAAAAAACTATAATTAACTACATAACTATAGAAAAAACAATATATACAATTTTATCATTTGTTTATGTGTCTTCTCCTCTTTCATTCTTTCTCTTTCTTATTTTGTGAAACATGTTTTTCTCTTTTCAATCTTATTTGTCTTACATTTCTTCATAAATAAATCATTAAAAGTTGAAATCAAACTGAAAAATATAGAATTTTATATCTATATCAAAATATAGAAAAAAGTGTACATAAATTTCTTAACATGATGAATAGTATTAGTAATAAACAATACACTATTCTATATAAATATGCATAAAATAGAATCACACATCCTTTTTACAATCATCAATTCACAAATTTTACCACAAATATATTTCAGATTAGTTATACTACAAAACAACATGTTCTTATTGTCAAAGAAAAATAATTTGATATTTTATATGTTTACGATGAATAAAAAAAATTCTCATTCACTATACAGTAGAACCTCTATAAATTAATACTCGATTCATTAATACCTCGCTAAATTAATATTTTTTGTCAGTCCCAAAATTAGTTTTTCAACCAAATAATATATCTATAAATTAATAATCACTATAAATTAATATTTTTTTATAAAACCTCACGGTCCCAACGTTATTAATTTATAGAGGTTTTACTGTATATTTTATTATTCCACTTACCTTTCAAATGCTAAGAGGCTCTCTTTTTCCTCCTTCGATAATAAGAAGGCACATCAGTTTGGGGAATCATTCTCTGTAATTGTACTTTATTCTGTAATCGTTGTTCTTGATTAAGGTCACAACACTTTTGATTACTTTCCGATCAGTTCATGAATCTCATCAAAGGAAAGTAAATTTACCGAATACCAACTTCATTGCTGCCTTCATATGGTATTTGGATCCTCGGCCATCACAAATTCGGATGCAATAGCAACAATACCTGCTCAGCAGGAGGAACAAGTTCTGATTCCCCTAGACATGATCTTCGCTACTTATCTCTTATCTATTATCATATCCAACCGGTATTCTCTTCTTCTTTTTTTATTCTCAATCACTATATATATTATTATTCCACCAACCTTTCAAATGCTAAGAGGCTCTCTTTTTCCTCATTCGATAATAAGAAGACGCATCAGTTTGAGGGATCGTTCTCTGTAATCGTACTTTATTTTGTAATCGTTGTTCTTGATTAAGGTCATAACATTTTTGATTACTTTCCGATCAGTTCATGAATCTCATCAAAGGAAAATCAATTTATCGAATACCAATTTCATTACTGCCATCATATGGTATTTGGATCTTCGGTCATCACAAATTCGGATGCAATAGCAACAATAGATGCTTAGCCGGAGGAACAAGTTCTGATTCCCCTATGCATGTTCTTTGCTGCTTATCTCTTATCTATTATCATATCCAATCGGTATTCTCTTATTTTTTGGTTATTGTCCCTAATTCACATTATTTTAGGAGTTTTTTAAACTTTTAAGAGATGATTGTGCCATTGTTTATACACAAAAATATATTTATTTCTTTAGGTTTTCTTTGTGGCCCATCAAAAAATATATTCACTTATTAGCAATGAAAATCATGCATTGTTTGCTTTCGTAAAATCTTTCTAGATTAATGGATAACTCCTTCATTTTCTAATCCATCGAAACTCAAACCACCACCACTATTGCAATATAGATTCTACTCTCTGAGACCTTCTTTCTGATTATACTCATGTGCTTTCTCGGAATGGTGACAGTTTTACCGCCCTAATAGGACCAACCCTCATTCTCTATAGATATTATTATTCTGCTAAGTTTTTAATATAATTTATTTTACCTACAAACATTTACTAACAAATATAATAAAATAGATTGTAAAATTAAAAGTTAAAACAGTCAAAATATCACACAATCTCGCGCAATGCACGAACCTTACCCTGGTATATATATATATATATATATTAGTTATGTTATTGGAGGCCACATAATAATCTTTTCGTATCCACAAATTAAAAGAAGTATTTTCGAACTTTTTTGGTCAAAATTGTCTAAACCAACAAATTTATTATTTGGAAACGACTTTGATACCTCAACTATTAATAGAAAACTTGTAATAAAAGAGCAAGATGAAAATGTAAATTTCAAAAATAGCAATGTACATATGAGTATATATAACACCGTAAACTGAAAAACACCTAAAACAGCAACGACTAGAGAGAAAATGAAAAACCTTTCGGTCTGTATATTTGTTTTTGCCCTTTGCACGATTTGCAATGTATATGTTGAAGGGCAAGAGACAACAATCTTAATCAAGAACAGCCTTGCATACAGGAAATGGCTCAAGGTACATTGTTCATCTTTGAAAAGGGATAGGGGTGTTCAATATCTGAGACCTGGCGGAAATGATTACCAATTCACTTTCACTGATACCTCTAAGGTGTACACGGTCTACACGTGTACCGTAAGCAAAGGACCTGATTATAAGATCTCTAAGAGGTTTGAAGCATATCTAGAGCATGACCAGAGTAAGCCTCATGGAGGCTCGTATAATTATGTAGCTAGAGAAGATGGCATCTATCTCAGTACTTTGGTGGACGCTCGTCCTCGGAGGGTATATACTTGGAACTAGCTAGAGATCAATAAATAAAATCTCTCTTGTTATCAAATTTTGTAAACGTATACGCTATATATTATTAACATCATTGATTTAATACACTTGTAAAAACCATGGTGTATACTTTTAAATATATGTATCAATGATGTACTTGTAAAAGTCATTCTTATTTATTTTATTGAATTTTGAATAATACAAGTTAAATTTTATGTTACTGATAGACTTTGTTGGCCTTTAGTTACATATGAGTTTTGATAAACTTACGAAATTTATCGCTCCTGCAGTAGAACGTGATTAACGCGGTTTCAAATATATTTTTCTATGCCTTTCCAGGGATGATACTTGGTTTGTTTTATAGTTTACCAAACCCTCTTGTAGACATCGCTAATCTTAGCAGACTTTGCAGACGACAGAGACATATTTGACGCGATCAGATCTCTAAACCTTAAACATGCTAACCGAACGTATATAGATCCTTAACCTCTAAACATGCGAATGATGCGGATTAAAATTAGTCTCCAAACACTTAACATACAAAAAAACTAAACATGCGATAATGTGAACTATATCAGTCTCCAATCGAAATTTGATTAATGCCTAATGAACGAAAACATGGATCAGAGATGAAAGTAGCATACGAAAACAAAATGAGAGAGTATGCATGCGGTAGTTTTTTTTGTGGTTTTCAGATTTTTTTTTTTTTTTTAATAAGTTAGATAAGAAAAAACCCATAAAAGAAAAAAAACATTACATGAAAGTAAGTTGATATTAGTAAAAACAATGGACCCTCATAACAATATTTTTGAAATGGGAAATAATCTACCTCATTGTTTTAATTTTTAGATAATTTCTACATCATTAGTTGCAGCTTGAGACAAAGGCTTCCGAGAACTAGAAGAATACTGATAGTGCTTTGTCTTGGTTTACCTTTTTGACATAATTCGAGGAGTGAAAAATCTATGAAAATTCACTGTTTTGTTTAAGTTGTGTGTGTTCAATGTTATAAACCGTGGTGTCGATGTTTGTCATAGTAGCCACACTTATTTTGTTTTCATCTTTATCGATCAAAATCTAACACACACACTATAAACAACACCAAGTTACAGCCATCGTCATATTCAACTATAAATACTTTCTTCAAATTAGTTATCAGATAAATAGAAAATTGAAAAAAAAACAATTGACTATACTAAAAATTCAGAAAAACAACAAACCAAAAAAAGAAATAAGAAAAACCTTTTGACTATTACCAACGAGTCCTAATATTGGCGTAGACCCTAAGATAAGAATTATTACTAAAAATCCATGAACCCAATGTACTATTTAAACCATAGAGAATTTTTAATCTAACAATTAAAAAAACAGAGGTTTTTCTGTTAAGAAACAATGAAGCTCCTTTGTTTGACTTTCCTTTTCTTCGTCTCTACGTCTCTTGCCGCCGAACCTTCGAACTCAACAATCTACCAAAACTTTCTCCAATGTTTCACAAACCAAACACGCAGCCCTCCTAACTCATTAACCGACGTCGTTTTGCCGCAGACCGCAGCCGCTTTCACCCCAGTCCTACGCGCTTACATCCGAAACGCGCGTTTCAACACTTCCGCGACTCCGAAACCCGCGATCGTAATCGCGGCGCGTTCCGAGGCCGACGTCCAAGCCACCGTCGTCTGCACCAAAACGCTAAACATCCAGCTGAAAACTCGGAGCGGCGGCCATGACTACGAAGGCGTTTCCTACATGTCCAACGTTCCTTTCTTCGTCCTCGACATGTCCAACCTCCGTAACATCACCGTCGAAGGCGAGTCCGCCTGGGTCGGAGCCGGCGCTACGCTCGGCGAGGTTTACTACAGGATCTGGGAAAAAAACAAAGCCTACGGATTCCCCGCCGGGGTTTGTCCCACAGTCGGTGCCGGAGGCCACATTAGCGGCGGCGGCTACGGAAACATGATCAGAAAATACGGACTTTCCGTTGATTACGTCACCGACGCCAAAATCGTGGACGTTAACGGACGTGTTCTCGATAGGAAAGGAATGGGAGAAGATCTGTTCTGGGCGATTAGAGGCGGAGGCGGAGCGAGCTTCGGCGTGATCTTATCGTTCAAGATCACACTCGTCCCCGTTCCTAAAACAGTCACCGTTTTCAGAGTGGAGAAAAACTTGGACGAGAACGCCGTCGACATGGTCCACAAATGGCAGTTCGTCGCACCCAAGACCGATCCAGGTCTGTTCATGAGGCTGTTGTTGCAGCCCGTGACTCGAAACAAGATGCAGACGGTTCGGGCATCGGTGGTTGCTCTGTTTCTTGGTAACTCAAACGATGTCGTGTCTCTGCTAACGAAAGATTTCCCCGAGCTCGGTTTGAAGAAGGAGAACTGCACGGAGCTTACTTGGATACAGTCGGTGATGTGGTGGGCGAACAACGATAACGCTACACAGATCAAACCGGAGATACTACTGGACCGGAACCCGGATTCTGCGTCTTTCCTGAAACGGAAATCGGATTACGTGGAGAAAGAGATCAACAAAGAAGGGTTGGATTTCTTGTTCAAGAAGATGATCGAGGTCGGGAAGATTGGTCTTGTGTTTAAACCATACGGAGGGAAAATGAGAGAGATAGATACAACGGAGACTCCGTTCCCGCACAGGAAGAAGCTTTACAAAGTCCAGCACTCAATGAACTGGAAAGATCCGGGAACAGAAGCTGAGAGCGGTTTCTTAGGACAGACAAGAAGCTTCTATAGCTACATGGCTCCTTTTGTGACCAAGAACCCTAGACACGCGTATCTAAACTACAGGGATCTGGACATTGGGGTTAATAGCCATGGCCCAAACAGTTACAAAGAAGCAGAGGTTTACGGGAGGAAGTATTTCGGAGAGAATTTTGATCGCTTGGTGAAAGTGAAAACTGCCGTGGATCCCCAAAACTTCTTCAGAGACGAACAGAGTATACCTACCTCGTCTAGCAAGTAATCTAGACATTGTTAGTTTATACTATAAAGTACAAGCTTTATAGACATAAAGTATAAACTTTATAGACACCCAAATGATTTTCTTTTGTACCTCGAAAAACTTGTAATATATACGATATGCTATCTGAAAAATGATATACGATATGCCATCTAAAAAATGATGTATCATTTTGGTAATTATACAATTTGTTTTTAACAACGGCCTCAGGACCTCGAATTTTCAGCAGAAATTAATCCGCTATTGTATGAATCTTTACTCAAATTCCGGTCAAAATCATCAAGAATGAAGAGCTTCTATGGCCCTAAGAACATAGAAAACTAAAACAGTGCAACAGAAGAAGAAGGGGATGCTTCTCAAAATCTTTTGGCTCGATGCTGATACAGATTCTTTTGCAGACAGCAGGAGAATTCAGCCACCAACTCAGAAAACTTGCCTGATGTTTATGTTGATCCTCGAAGTTTTGATGTACTCTGCGAAGAAATGTCCACTTTCAAGGGACAGTTCTGATTCAAGTGCCCCAATATCCGCATTCTCTTCATCCGTGAAGATACGGGGTACGCCTGCAAAATCAATGGATATTCTCAGACCAAGCTGTTTATCAACTGTTTCAATCAGAGAGAATATGGGAAACTCGAGATTCTTTCTTTGACAGAGTAAATCTCCAATGCCTGAGTAGAAAGACTATGCAAAGTGAAGCAGGTTACCGTGATAGCATTGCCTGGCTTCTCCAGCCATTAGTACAACATCTCCACTTCTGAGATACATAGCATGAGGAGGATCTTCTTTTGATTTTCCGCCTAGGAGAAAAATAGCTTTACATCCAAGGCTGCGCAAGAGTGAAATATAGTTACATTGTTGCGCTTCAGCATCTATACGGTACTACGTTTTGCTAAGAAAGAAAGGCAAGGATATACCTCATGCTCACTATGGGTTTACTCAAGTCAGCTTCCATGTCATCAAGGTGGCCTCCAAGGGTATCACCTAAAGAGTGGGTCAAAACGTTTTCAAAGTTCAACATCTCTTAAAGATTATTAACCTTATCCAAAGCAAGAAAAACAAATTTAAGGCAACTCTCTACCTAAGCCAAAATAGTTTACAATCGCAGCCTCTGGACGGAATTCCTCCCCGACAGGCATTGCAACGGAGGCGTGTGTCTTGGCTAGTTGACAAAGTGCATCAGGGATTTCGTTATGAGGGAGAGAAACATCATAGTTGCGCTGGAACAAAAAAAGCAACAGAATCAGCTTTCGCTCTGTCTTCAATAGGTGCTAATATTTCATCAAAAACAAAGTTCCAAGATTTAAACCTTGGTCCAATCAAATTGTAAACCGAGGGTGCTCCATCGAAGCTTCCTCAAAAGAAGCGAAGCGGAAACTGATTTGCAAATTCTCCGTTTTGCTTTCGCAATGTCTTTTTCGTCGTCATAGAATTTCCATTTGTTGCTGTTGATACAACTTTCAGATGCAGGATCCTCCTGAACCAATACTTTGTTTTCTTCAGCTGAATCAAACAGATCAGCAATGGGACCATAAATTGCATTGTGGTTTGTTCTGTTTGGAGGCTGTGGAAAATTCTTCAAGCTCTCTCTGATCCATTTACATTGCTCCTCCAAACTCAATCCACGAGGGATAAAGTAAAACCCTGTATGACGACAATCTCGCTTCCATAAGTTTCAACATTGCAGGGAAAAAATCTTCATACCCAGAAGAGAATTCAAGTGCAAAAGCTGAGTCTTTTGGATCTTAATTCTACCACGATGATTTGAAATTTGGGGGTTTTCACTTACCGGGGCGATTCTCGATGCAGAAAACCGGGGAATCAGCTTCCGCGACCTTAATTCCGTCTGGCAAAACACCATTCTTGTAGAAACCTTGTACGATCGAATCGAAATCAAGCAACGCCGACAAATCAACCGGTTTTGGTAGCTTCTTCCTGCGAGTTGAAGTGAATATAAGCGGGAAGGATATACAACAAAGGCAGTGAAGGGGAGATAAAAATTGTGCTTACTTTCTAGAGAACTTTGAATCCTGTTCATAGTAGAGCTTGTAATTTTTCTCTGCTCGCCGAAAAGCCGTACGATCTGCGTCGTCGGGGACGTTCGCCGATTCATACATCTTCTTCACCAGTCGACGATTAATCACAGGCTCGGGAATCAAGGAAGCCGAGTTTATGGATGTATGTTTTTTTTTTTTTTTAATCTTCTTAACACAGGGGTCTTTTTAGACCTTTTTATATTTTAAATTGTTCAAATGAACCCTGTATTTCTACTTACTTGTAGAATTGAACATAATAGACTTGACGAAAATTACAAAAAAAAAAAAAAAAAAAATCAACATATAACAAGTTCCGGAGTCGTTGCTGTTCTACTGTCTCTCTTCTCTTCCTCGGTCTCTGTTGTCTCTTGCCGGTTAACTTTGAAGTTTGATTTGCCTCGTCTTTGTTTGGGTCTTGGAGGGGGTTTGGTTCAGGTTCTTCAGCGTTATCACTGTTTCTTTGATCAAAGTTATTGGTGGTTTTGGTTCAGTTTTCAGCCTTTCTAGTTCGGTTTCAATTTTTTTCTCAACTTTATTTTCCCTCCCGTTGTTCCGGATCTTGTCTTTGGCAAGGTTTTATCCATTGACGACTTTGTATTTCGCAACCGTATAATTTATTAATGAAATCTATCAGTTGACTCAATAAAAAAAAAACAATTTCACCTAAAAGATCATTGATTGGAATACGTTCGTCGACGTTATCTCGCCTCTCGCAAGGCAACATTATAAAATACAGTGAGGTATGTATTTCAAACGGAAGACGACATGGTAAAGCTTCATCAACTCCCCAAAGACCCATCAAACTGCATATCTCCATCAGCCGCACCCGCACCTTAGGAGTACAAGAATACGAGGAGAGAGTCTCGTATTTTGGTTTGCAACCAAAAACATTTAAAGCAATTCTGTTTTGATTAACTAAAAACACTTTTGAAACGTTTACACTTGTTGTAGCAATGGTTTTTTTTATTAAATAATTATGATTTTCGAATAAGAAAGCAATACATGTTTAAGGTTCAAAATAATAATAAATGTTTTTGAAATTCTCAGAAAATAATATTGTAATGTACGCTTTTCTCTACAAAATATTAGGTAAAATAAATTCATTAGATTATTACGTATAAATGATATTTTTCGTCAATTATAATCCAACAAAATTTAAAATAAATAATGTCACATCATTTTTAACCTGAAATAAACTAGGGTTTGACATAAATCTACATATATAGAGATTCTACAAATAAAAAAAGAAATATAAGAGAGAAAAAAACCCTAGAAACTTTTTAAAATAACTACGAAAAAGGAAAAAGAAATAAAAGTCACGATCTATAACTAATGCGAATTTCGATAAGTGTTTCCATAAACATGATCTTTGAAAGGATCATCATTCGATAAATTCTAATTTATTGTTGTTTTTAATTATGTAATCCATAAATCACGTTCGAATAAATTATTTTTTTCAAATGTCGATCAACGTTTAAAAAGACACTTTATTTAAGAGAAGTTAGTCTTAGCATTGAGAGAAGTTAATCATTTGCCAAGAAACATCCAACTATTTAGTTAAAATAAAAACTCTTAAATTTAAATAAACTTTTAAATAAATTATTAAATTTACTTTATTTTTCCAATTTTTAGAAACAAACCAATTATAATTAGTAAAAATCTTTGAAAAATTATTGAAAAAACCTATTGTAATTAATGAAAAATATTTGATAAGTTTTTATATAATTTATTAAATTACACCTAATATTTAAAGTTCTATAAAAAGAGAAACAAATCTATATTAAATATATAATTTAATGTATTACAACTAATATTTCCAAATTATAAAGATAAGAAACAATTATATATTAAATGTCCTATTTAGCTAGTCAACATTTAAAAAATCCATGTGTCAACAAAACAAAAAAACTTTACAAAAAGAAAAACTATATCTTTCTTTGCGGGCCACCAGCTCACGAAATTTATTTAATATAAAACCATGTGTGTGTGTGAGAATGTAAGTAACGTCTTCCAAGCGAGGACCTTTCTCTGTTGAGTTTGCTCTTCTCTGAAAGAACAACTAGAAAAGCGAAAGAAACAAAATCCAGACTTTTTGTTGTGACTTGATGTTATCACAATCTCTTTACTTTCTTACCAAACTAATCTTTCCATTAGCACTTTTGTTGACTTAATTCTTGGGAATTTCTCCTTCACATTGCCCGATTTCTGTCTTCTCAACAAAATCTCCCCACTTTTTTTTCCATGGCTCTGAGGTGTTTCCCCGTTTGGGTTTGTCCCCAAGCAACTCATCGTTCTCCTCTCGTGGGTCTCACCGAATTAGACGCCAAACGCCGTGGTTTCAGCCTTTGGGAGTGTTCCTCCTCAGCTACCCAAAGAGCTGTCACTGCCATTAAAGGCGAGATCCCGTACGGACGTGAGCTCAAAAAGCCCTCTGGTGAAATGGGCCTGACTCAGGAGACCGAGTCGGGTACCTTTCACAGAGACTTGAGTATGCTTCCAAGTGAGTCATCTCCTTCCTTTCCCTTTCACACTCTCAGTTACTTTCATCATCGACATGTTTGTTGTTCTATGGTGTTCACGTGGAAATGTTGTTTGCTTGTTTGTGTTTATGCGATCATCCACTTTCGAAAATTGTAAATTTGGGGTTTGTTTAGCTGAATTTTTTATTTGTGGTGGATCCTTAGTTTAATCAGATGAGATATATCGTTGCAGGTAATATATACTCCCTGAGGTGTTGTGTGGATCGTCCTAGATTCTTTGTTGCACATTTATTACCAATAGCCTAGATTTTGTCACAGATGGCCATTTCCTTGCATGGTTTCACAGAAAATCTTTGCTGGTTTCTGATTACAATCATATTAAAGTCCCTAGATTTCTGATTTTAAGAGTTGTTATGGATACACCGAAATGAGTGGTAAATGTCTTTTGACGTTAGATTCCTTCTTTTACCATATTGGGCAGATTATCTCAAACAAGTTTGAGGAGAAGAAGAACAACAACAACAACCAGGACGAGAGAGTATAGCGTTCCTCTGGCTTATCCCACACTGTTTTGTCCCCGTTGGATCCGATACGATCGAAAAACTCACAGAGCCGGTGAAGGAGATGTATGAGAGTTACCTTGTGGGATCTTTTCATGGTGGGCAACACGGAATCCATCAAATGGTGTCATGCGCCGGGATGCGATTATGATTATCGCATCCCGGTCCTGGACACCATTTTATGGTTTCGTTGTTGTTCATCATGAAGAATCCCAAAAGTTAACTCTCATATCTCCCGATCGTATGGGATCCAACGGAAGCACCGACACAGCCTGGTATATGGAAGAGGACCGCTTCTACTACCTCGTCCTAGTTGTTGTTGTTGTTCTGCTTCTCCAGAGACTTGTTATTTAGGCTGTTATGGAGACACCGAAATGAGTGATATGTTTTGTCAGCACTAGATTCCCTTTTCTAAATAAGTAGCTGCATTTGATGTTTCTGATTCGATCTTTCTTGTTTTGTAGTCTCGTATTAATCATTGTGATTTGCATTGTTTGCGACATAGGGCTTGTGAAGACATGTGTATCGATCTGTATTGAAAATGGAGTAGTTGATATGTTTTGTTAAATGCTAGATTCTTTTTTCCACATTAGTAGCTGCATTTGATGTTTCCCATTCGATCTTTCCTGTTGTGTAGTCTCATGGATCAATCATTGTCATTTGCATCGAGTCATAGGTTATTATTCTACATGCTGTTTATAAATCTTTAATCGATCTATTTTGTGGTGAGACAGTACTCACTTTTCCATAAGTATTACGAAACTCAAATGCATTGTCTGTCATATGCTACACTTATTATTAGAACTTGTTACTTTTTGTTATCTCTCGGCATTGCAAGCCCTAACACATTTAACGTTGATTGCAGAACCACTAACTGCAAACAATCTTTACTCTTCTGCTGGTGATGACTCGAAAGTTCGAATTTCGTTTCAGGTGAAAAATACTACTATACTCACCTAACTGCAAATCTGTGTTTTTCTTTCTTTATATTTGCTTGTGTTTACATACACTCTCCAAACTGCAGGGTATACCAGGTGCATATAGCGAGACAGCAGCACTAAAAGCATATCCAAATTGTGAAACCGTGCCATGTGAACTCTTTGAAACTGCGTTCCAGGTTCTAATATATTGGCCAACCTCTTAATATATTCATACCCACACAAACAAAAAAGTATGGTGCTTTACTATGTTTTCATATGATTGATTGATTCTTCAGGCTGTTGAGCTTTGGTTGGTGGATAAAGCAGTACTACCGATCGAGAACTCAGTAGGTGGTAGTATCCACCGTAACTATGATTTGCTTCTTCGTCATAGGCTTCACATTGTCCAAGAAGTCCACTTGCCTGTGAATCATTGTCTCTTAGGAGTGCCTGGTGTTAGAAAAGAAGATATTAAATGCGTTCTAAGTCATCCTCAGGTTCTTCTACTCCCATTTCCTTTTTCAGGCGCTTCTAAGTTCACTGATGTTGAGTCCCTTTTTTTTTTTTTTTTTTGCTTTCTCTCCAGGCGCTTGATCAATGTATGAACTCGCTTAACAATTTTGGCATACAAAGAATTTCTGCAAAAGACACTGCCACTGCTGCTAAGGTGACATAAATGATTTTACTTTTTAGTTCAATACACATAAATGATTTTTACTAATCAAACATTAAGCGTTTCTTCAGACTGTTTCTTCAAGAGGTGAGAGGGACGTAGGAGCAATCGCAAGTGTACGGGCTGCAAATATATATGGTCTGGATATTCTTGCCCAGAACATACAAGTAATTAATCTCCATTCTCTACTTTACTGATAAATTTGTTTCCTAGGAAAGATATCAATATATTGAAATGCTCATCATTGGATAGAAAGTTAGAATCATTTATGACATAGAAGGAATGTGATTAAACATATCAATTATCTGCAATCTTTACGTTGATATCTTGTTCTTTCCACGGGATTTCAGGATGATGCTAACAATGTGACCCGCTTTCTGATACTTGCGAGAGAGCCTATGATTCCAGGAACAGATCGACCATATAAGGTAATTATAAATCACATCTTTATATACTAACTAAATCAGCTGAAACTTATAATTCCTGATAATAATGCTTCTGTTTCTCTCAGACAAGTATCGTGTTCTCGCTAGAAGAAGGTCCTGGTGTGCTGTTCAAGGCCTTGGCTGTTTTTGCTTTGAGAAGCATTAACTTATCCAAGGTAAGTTCCGATGAAAAGTTGTTTACTATTATCGGTAATGCATTCATAAAGTCGGAATATATATGACGTAACTTTCGCTCTTCTTTAGATAGAAAGTCGTCCACAGAGACGAAGACCGCTAAGAGTAGTTGATGGTTCTAACAATGGAAGCGCCAAGTATGTAGTTTTCTAACACACATCAATCATGAAACACATTATTACATAGAACTAGTGGAATGATCGTTTTGTGATGATGACAGGTACTTTGATTACTTATTCTACATTGACTTTGAAGCTTCCATGGCTGAAACACGTGCCCAGCACTCCCTCGGCCATCTACAGGTCTCATTCCTCGCAACCCCTAGAGCTTTTGTGGCCGGTCTTAAGTCTAACCGTATCTAAAGATCTTGCCTTTCGGTTTTGCAGGAATTCACAAGTTTCATCCGTATCCTCGGGTGTTATCCAATGGACCTAGTCAGATAACCGGGGAATATCTCCAATTGATTTCATGTTGCCATACCGTGCAAAACCATGTGAATATGCCCAAACAGAAGAACCAGGTCTCTGTGGCTTTGGTATATACCGCAAGACTTTTCTTTCACCATTTTCTCATTTTAGAAGTTTAGCTTCAAACTCTTCATTGCTGAGACAAAAACAGTTAATCTAGCTTATTGTTAAGACCATGTTTTGTACATTAAACATGTTTATCAATTAAGTTCAGTGAATAACTTGGTAACTGTCTGAAACCAAGCCCTGTGATACTTAAAAAGTAACTGATTTTTTTTCATAATCGTCATTACAAAAGCTGGCCCTCTGTTGAACATAACGCTGATCGATCACTTCCAAATAGGAAATGAGGACTTTCCCAAAAAATCAAAAAAAAAAACCTAAAACCAAGATACCGTTAATACAGTTTTTATCCTAGTCACAGAAGTTCCAAAGGGGGAAAAACGGAACGCCGAGCTCCGATTAGTTTGACCTCATTTCGGCGAAAGGGTTAAAAGCAGACCGAAATGATCGCTAGGCAACACTGGAAGCTCTAACTGCTTGATTTCACCCCTCACTTTCTTCTCTTTCACATAGGATAAACCAGGAATCGCCTCTTTCCCGACCATCTCGATTCCGCCAAGCTTGAAATCATCCAGACGACACAAAATCCGGTCTAACCGTTTCTGCAATGCTCGGTTACCGGACAACATTGGGTTTGCTTTGGTGTCGTATGTAAAACCGATATCACCTGGTTTCAGAACCTCCCAAGCATCGACCCATTTGTCTGGCAAAGGAAACTTCCCATCTAGCTTGTCGTCCCAGTTCATGTCTCCCCCGAATATCACGTTGGGATTAGCTCTGAGAGTCTCGATCGCCTCATTGGCTTGTTCAACTCGTTCTCGGCTAAACATTTGGTCCCATTTTGGAGGGCCTGGACATGGACTCTCGAGATGGCTCGTTGCCAGAACAAGTGGCTTTCTCCCCGGAACTTCAACCTCTGCAACAGATAGCTCTCTTCCCATTATCGAGTTCCTAAAGCTTCTGCAGCTGAAAGATTTCACCCCCACCTTGCTCAACTGCAAATTACCCATTACGTTCAGTTACAAAATCATAGGAATCCGCCAAATTGAAAAGCTAAGAGCCTAAGACAAGCGTGTACAAGATCTTTACCAGCATGCAGAAATAGGCTTTTGATCGCGCCACATCGAATGAGACAGAACAAGAATACGCTTTCCACCAGCTCGACTTGCGGAAAATATCATATATCTCAGGAGTAACTTCCTACAATACCACATAGAAAAGCGTGTCAGAAACCTGAGCTGCCATCTACATTCTGCAGATAGAAATCAGTACATGGGAAATTCAAAAATGACCTGAAAACATATGAGATGAGGAGAGTGGAGCTGAATAAGGTGGCCGATCGCTTTCATCCTAAGATTCAACTCAAGATCTTCACGGAACCAAACATTGTAGCTCAAGATCTTCAAGCAAGAGAAAGGTGTTCCTGAATCAGAAGCTATCCCTACAAAAACAAGAGTGATAGACTTTAGCATCGAGGATCAATAGAAAGCAAACATTAGCGATACATCATCAAGTTCAACGAGCAGGAACTACACAGAATTTAGTAACAATCAAAAACCCACATCAAGCCAAGTTTTTGGTGAAACACACATCACACAGTAACACAGACTCGTCAATCAAAAACACACATCAATTATGAGCCACAATCTAGATCAATTAATCCTAGAAAACAAAAAACAGACCCAAAAGACCTAAAAGCCTAGGGAGTTTAAAAAACCGACCTTTCGTATCAATCTCTTTGTTCTTCTTCATGACACCCAGCGATTCAGAGCGAACAACGGAACCACCATCAACCTCAATGACATCATCATCCATGGCCTTGCGCTTGCTACACCGCCGCAGGGGAAAGAAAACCGACCCGACGGAGGAATCAGGGTTGTTGTTACTTTCGAGACCCGAATCGATCAGGTCGTCAAAGCCCAGGAGGGAAGACGAAGGCGATCGCGTTCCGCAGATATCGCAGACTGAGTTCCTGTACGTGTTCAGAAAAGTGCAGCCTTTGCACGCCCATTTCGGTTCATCGCTCGAGGAAATTGAGAGGGGAGAAGGGACAGTTACGGGAGCCAAGCAGATCATACACTTGAGTTTCTGAGACGGAGAATTGAGGAAAGTACATTTGTTGCAGGACCAAGATGACGAGGAAGACGATGACGACATCGCGAGAGTTGTCAGGAGTCGGAGAAATCGGGTTGTTGACATTTGCCCTAATTTTACTTTAATTATCGATTTTGACTTTGACATCGGTTTCCCGCCTGCGGCTACGTATTATACGACGTCGTCGTGCGGTTCCCGATGCAATAATGGTTTTCAAATTCAAAAGGTGAACCGAGATCAAACCGAACTCATGGTAGACTAAACCGAGCCCAGAGCGAACCAGATAGAATTAGAGTTGGCGGAAATACAGCATGTAACAATAACATTTGAGTAAGACAGTTTTTATTGCCCCAACCAAAAAAATACAAGAGACCATTGTCTACAAATAAGTAACTAACACAACAAATTACAAAATTTTGATAAAATACAATGTTTATGAATCTACAATTGTAACTCACCGTGGAAAAATGAAAAATCACCAGAAGGCTAACAACATAGTAGTTACAAGAATCATAATACTGACGCAGGAGCCTCTTGAGAGACTCCTTGAGGAGGCTTCACCAGCGGCGACTTGAGTTGAATTTACCACCGTCTGTGTTCGATTTCCGACTTTCTTGCTGCACAAAATGAGAGGTACGAGCAAGTGAATATAAAAAAATTCCGAATTTATAACCTTTAAAGAGATAAGAAACGAGTTTCCAACTCAAAAACTTTCATACCTTCCTGGGAAAATGCAGCTTCCATGACCTGAAACATACGCGTTTTCTCGATTTAGAACTTTTATAATGAAAAAAAAACACAAAAAAATGAAGAAACTTTGAATCTATACTTGACACAAAAGTTTTGAACTTTCAAGAACGTGGGACCATTTAGGCAAAAACAAACACGATTTTACTGAATGTGATTCAAGATGATTCAAGATTCGAGATCGCAGTGCAGTAGCAATCACATTTCAAAATTCATGAACAAGAGAACTTTCTACCTATGGCTGCAAAGTTTCGTTAATCACTGGTGTATGATATATTATATGCTTACATCCAATAGAAACCGAACCGAGAATGGAAATATATTACAGTCACCTAAGTTTTAGGCTTATAGCATAATATAATTAAATCACCAGGTCTCTGTTTTCGCTCCTATAGAACTTAGGATCTAAACCCTAACAAACTCGTATGCTGTTTCTAGATCGTCATAAGTCTTTTACTGTAAATCTCCAAACTGTAAAACCGTAAAAGAAAAGAGCTTACTTGGGTCTGTAGTAGTGATCATTGCCACACCTTTGAAATCACATGCACCAGAAGCTCTTCCTTCCTTTTGGTAATAACTATTGAAAGCAAACGAGGCATGTCCCTTCACATTGTTCGGCTGATAACAACTCTCCCCAGGTTGAATCTCGCTACAGTTAGCACTCCCTGGTCCACAAGCCCAGTCCAACGCAGCCTGAAGGGTCTTTGCGTCCACACTATCCATAGCAATGCAGTACGTCTGGTTCGTTGTATCGTTCGCTAGAAACGTCCCGCTTCCAGAAACATGAAGCAAATAAACCGGCGTAGAGTTCCCGTAGAACAACCCCCAGCTAGCTTCACTAACCGGAGGTGCCCTCAAATCCTCGTTAAACAGCTCGTAAATGTAGACACTTGGGGTCACCTCAGGGTGCAAAGGAGTCCCGGTTCTGTCGAATATATGCTTGATCAAATTGGAGTTATACGTATCAGCATTGTCGATAGTGGCATGAGGCTCTTTCGAATCGCCTATCGAAGGCCACCCGGTCTCGGTCACGAGCACAACCACATCAGACACATTCAGGTTTTTCATCGAGACGTAAGCAGCATCGACCATAGCGTCAAGCACGTTCGTGTAATGAAGCAGAGTGTTTGGATCGACCATTTCTTTAGAAGGAGTCAAGGGCTCGAACAAACAGTTGTCGAGAGGGACCACGCCTTTGTTCTGCATATAGACGTAGTAAGGATACAGATTCATCATCAGAGGAGAACCCGTTTTCGACAAGAACCCAAGCAGAGGAACCATAACCGAATGCCAAGACTGGTTGAAGTAAGATTGAGAAGGCGGGAAAGCATCGAGCATAAATGAAGCCGCGTGAGGCGTAGAGACCTTGATCTGAGTGTGGAGATTCGAAGCAACAAGAGCATTGTACAGAGACTCGATAGCAGGTAAGAGCAGAGGAGCAGAAGAAGGAACAGTGGTTAAGACCTCATCTCCAACAGAAATGGCTGTGATTAAGGTCTCAGGGTAATAAGCAACCACGTTACGACCAATCCACGACGCAGCGGTACTGTTGGAGGATCCGATTGCGAGGAGCTGGTTGTTGGGAACGCTGATTATGACCCGGATCTTGGTTTTAGCCAATGCCTTGAGCAAATCCGGGTCAGCGTCGTATAAACGGACATGGTTTACTTTCTGGGTTTGCAGGAATTTGACCAATTCCGTCGGCGAGAGCAAATCGGAGACATCTGTGCCGATGTTGAACCCAACGAAAGGATCTTTGTCTTGTTCCTGAATCTTAATATCTTGCGATAAAGACGACGAATTTGCTGCAGAAGTTCCGACATAGAAGGCAAGAAGCTAGTTAAGATATCAGTAAAAGGGTTTGTCTAGATTTTGGATTCACTAAAAAAGTAGCAAACTTTCTGATATGAAATATACTTCAAATCATCAATAGTATCGGAAGCTTGACGGTTTCAATTTGGGGGAATTTGAACTAAATGTCGAACAGAAAAGTGAACTTACCACTACCAGAAATCAAAAGATTGAAGATTACTACAATGAAGAAGAAGAAGAAGAGAACAGGAACGGTGGGAACCATGCTAGTGACAGCCATTGAAGAGGAGCTTGACCTTGAGTTTATTCTGCAACTCTTCCCCTTCCGATTCAGACTCGGCTACAGATCCTTGCATTATCTTCCTCCTAATTCAGCAGATTTCTTTGGGTTTCTTGCAGTCTGGTTGATATAAGCTAAAAGAATCGGAGAAGAAGAAGAAGGAGAGAGATTAAACATATTTTTAGGGGGTTTTAGGCTAAAGATTTATGTCTCTGTGCTTCCACGTGAATAAACACAACTCTGCTCGCTCCTCCCCACACAAACTGGTTGGTTTTCAGACCAATCCTAAAATTACTATAATGCCCTCTAAGACTGATAAAGCACACACCTCACTAGATTTCGATGAATTGTTTCATTGTTTTCATACTTTATACACAAAATATTATTTTTAAATATTGTATAATAAAATCATTTTAATTCTTGGTTATTTTTTGTTTTCCTGGTTTTAGTATATTATTGGCATGGAATGTTGGTGTTGACCGCATGTGATAAAAGTGGACAGATGAAAAGAAGATTACAATGCCCTTTAGTGGAATTCTACTTATTACGGTAGGACTGTAGGAGTTATCCCTATTCTATTTATTTATTCGGTTATTGAAATATCCGTCAAAAAACATTGAAATACAGGTCGGGAGAAAAGAGAGGATACAATTTCTGTTTTATTGAGTAGCTAGAGAAAACTACTTACATTTATTAGAAGTGGCCCATTTTATTTATTTGTTGATAACACCACATTCTATCATCTTAACCAATTAAGTGAATAAAGTAACAAGTTTTAATCTAAATTAAACCAGGCCAAACTTAAACTCAGCTTGAAACAAATTTAAAAGTAACAATATGTTGGTGAATACTGAATAATATACTCATATCATTGTTGAAAAAACTTAAAATAAAAATATGACAGTGAACCGTGACACTTTTTTGTCTGTTTCTCGCAATTATTAATTATTATACAGTTAGTATATAGTATTTCTTTCAAAAGAAAAGACACAAAATACTTGTTGTTAACTTGTTATAAAATGAAGCCAGAGAAAAAGACCACTACCTTCAAGGTATTTTAAAAAAAAACTGAAATACTACTATTAGTTTCTGTTTATATAATAACATATTTTTTGTATTGCATGCACTCTGCAATTGTAGGAGGAGGTTTATTGGTAGATGATTTAATAAATAAAAAAAGAATTTGAAATTCCACTGTTATTAGTTAAAATATTAGTAAGATATACTATTGTTTTTTTTGTTTAACTAACAATAGTATATCCCAAATTCATAAACAAAGAAATAAAAAAAAATTCTAACTCAGCTGAGACCCATTTCACAGACTAATGGGCTTCGCTCCTCCCTGAAGTTCTTCTGTTTGCCAACTTTTTGATGAACTTAGGAGAGGGTATAGTAGTTATTATCTCATACCAAATTTTGTTCTCTCTAGCTAGGTTGAGATGCAATCCCTGCTGTTTTTCATGATTCCAAATGCTACTAAAAAAGATAACATTGTTGTTTCTTGTATGAATTAATGTTCTTCTCATACTATATGTTTGTGAGATGACTTTAAAATAAATAACAAAGTAGCTAAAAAGTTTTGAAATGTAAATCTAATAAAGTAGTATGTTGCACATGTTGTTGATAAACTACACATTCCCCTTTTGCTTAATTCTTAATCAATTAGAAGTTGGTTATACTACTCACCCTATGTTTAGCAGCAGATTGCGACGTTCTCGAGAGATTTGTATAAGGAGGTTTGGCAAAATGGTGAAATAATTGAAATTATATTCTCATTATCAAACGAAAAAGTAATACTACTATACAGTACCACTAAAATATTTAGAGGATAAATGATATAGCCTTCATTATTGTAGTTTCTGCCGACCAAAAAAGGTAAATTTTTTTTTTAATAATAATAATAATAAAAGTTTCGATACGACCACGTGTCTCACATGGCTGTTAGATTGAACCTTTAACCTCACCATCGTTCCAAAATAAATGAATCTATCAAGTTCTATGAAAAGGTAATGCAATGCAGTGAAGAGGTTGTCTTTATGTTTCATATTCATTGGTTAGTGTTTCTAGAAAGCTTCTTGTTTTACCTCGCTTTTAATTCCCTATGCAGGCCCTTGGGATGAGACTCTTGAGAAAGATTGAGAGACCTGAATACAAGGTGAAGTAATCAGTGATTCAATGTAGACAAGTAATTTACCTTTCTGAGCTACGTTGTGACTTGCTGAGTTTTTTTTTTTTTGGGATGAAACAGTACACGATAGGCATGTTGGGATATGCTGAGGAGTACGAGTCGATAGTTTTAGAGCTGACCTATAACTACGACGTGACTGAGTACACAAAGGGCAATGGATATGCGCAGGTCTGGGCTTAGTCATGTATCTGTTGTCTATGTAGCTCAGATTCTTGTCCATTCTTTTGATGATTAAATGGTTGAATGTAAAAAACAGATTGCAATAGGCACCGATGATGTGTACAAAAGCGGTGAAGTTGTGAAGATAGTCAACCAAGAGCTAGTAGGAAAGATCACTAGAGAAGCCGGACCTCTTCCTGGACTCGGCACCAAGATTGTCTCATTCCTCGATCCAGATGGCTGGAAAACGGTTAGTAGCCTCTTATTAAAAAGTTTTTGCAGATTTTCTTGCATCTTAGAAAGAGATGAATCTGGTCTGGTCCAGTCATACGGAAAACCAATATAGCGATTTGGTATCGAAGATTCCAAGTATAGCGTTGGAACCTTGGGATTTAGATTCTGGTGTTGGGTTTTGTTTAAAAGAGTTGGTTGTTCAAATGACAGGTTCTGGTAGACAACGAAGATTTTCTGAAGGAACTGAAATGAGGAGAGCGATGATGGTGGTGGAGATCACGACGCTAAGAAGAAACCATAATGTGATCATAAAATAAAAGAAGACTAGTATTTGATCTAAAATAAGGTGTGGTTCAGTTTATGTCGTGCTACGTGCTCGCTCCTTTTTCTCTTTACTTTGGTTTAAACTCTATGGGGGTGCTGAATAAAATATTTCCACCATTTGCTTTTGGTGTCTTTGGGTTATGGACGGTTTAGTAGAATTTAATTTCCTCATACCATTCGGTTTACTCGACTGGGGATGGATCGGTTCTCTTAGCTCTGGTTTTCTTTTCCCGGAAATTTGCGGACCAATCAATACCGTGCTTCGTATGTTAGACGAAAAGCCACCAATAAAATTAAAAGGCCACAATTTTTTTGTTTTCGCCAAATTAAGTTTATAGTTCTAGCTTAATATAATGTATTTAGGTTCTTTGTTTGAGAAGAAACTTTTTTATTATCATTACAAAGGTTGAATAGTAAGGTTATCATACTTTCACAACAATTTTGGAAGATGGTAAAACTCGATATATATCTTTCTTTGTCACACAAGACGAATCTTCTATCCACTTGAACAAAGGACGGTCACAACATAGTGTTGGTTAACGATTGTTGATTAAATTTGTTATGTCTCTCATAATAACTTAGGGCAAAAAAAAAAAAAAAAAAATTAGACACCAACATTAATTAAGTTGATAAATAGTTCTTCAATCTAATATTCTCTAAACATAGCGTCATATTTAAATTATAAAACCGAAAAATGCTCTCGTATCCGGTATCCAATCGAGGTAACTACTCTTTCGTACATTGTCAGTCTTTAGTAGTACGTATACTAGGATGGAGTAAATCAGAGTTTGGATACGATATATGTCTTTAGATAGTATGCAATCTAACTACTACATGTCTACATCTTCAATATATGCAGTCACATGAAACTCAGCTACTACCCCTAAAAATGGGAAATCAAATTAGTTGGCTATATTAATGGATCCAACTACTCACTACAATTATCATTCGAAAGCCATTTACGCATTTATGGAATATACATTCCATGTCGAGCCCTACACACTGTGTGACCGGTTCTAAGAGTATCAACCCTAAACTATCTCTCTTTCTCTCTCTCTCTTTGATCCTATCTTCTTAGGTCTCAAGGATCATGTGTATATTCTTTGGCCTCCCATTTAATTTATCCATAGAAAAGCGGTGGAGTTGCTGGTCTCTTTTTATGTTCTTATTTACCTAACCATCACGGCATCTCTATATTCATTAACGTCAATAGGAATACTGTTTTTTTTGTTAATAAATGTGTTTTAAGCGTCGGTATTGAATCTAATCCGGTACCACGTGAGTTACATAGTAATTTAAATGTGTACATTTTGCAAAAATAGTTTTCTGGTTTTGACAAATAAGATGAAACCACTCTACTACCACCACACGTTTAAGAATGTTTGTTTTGTTTCTCTACGAAGGATGACGATCGTATCCATATTTTAAATCTTGTTAGAAATTCAACATCAAAAGTAAAAGATACCAACACTGCTACACTAGTATATAAATGAGTTGAAAATTCATAAATTATATATTAAAAAAAACTCCATTGATCGATAAGATTAATTTATCACTCAAACCTCCCAAATTTTGAGTTACAAATAACATTTCATATATGTCCAAATTGCTCAACATTATATAATATAATATTTCCATGCACAACGTTTAACGTTTTCACAATCTAGAAAATTGATTGGTGACATATATGTTTAATCTCTTTGTATATAACTACATTTTGTTTGACATGTTTATTTAGACTAATTGATATAAGTTACATTGTACTCATACATGGTCCCAAATCCGAACCTATTCGCATTTATTTCGCACCCAAATTAGATATGTGTGTGTATATATACCTTACATATATGCACTACAAGAAAACAAAGCAATTTCCGACGGAATGTTATCCGTCGGAAATTTCCGACGGAATTGCGACGATATTATGACAAAGTAATAAACCGTCGGAAATCCGTCGGTAATTTTTGACGGACAAGATTCCGTCGGAATTTCGTCGGTAATTTCCGACGATTTTCCGACGGAAAATATCCGTTGGCTAATTCCGACGAATTTCCGACGGAATTGCGATCATATTGTGACAAAGTAAGAGACCGTCGGAAATCCGTCGGTATTTTCCGACGGAATCATATCCGTCGGAAATTCGTAAAAAGTTTCCGACGGATTTCCGACGGATTTTACAGCAGTTTGAACATTATAGCCGTTATGTAGCCGTTGGATTATGTCAGAAATCCGTCGGAATTCCGTCGGAATTCCGTCGGAAATGTGCTGATATTTTTCTATAAATGCAAGTCCCCCTTCTCTCATTCACTAGAAGAACACCAAAAGAAAAAATATTTCATCTAAAATATTGAAAAATGTCTTCTTCAGATCCTTATAATTATTTTCGATCATGGATGGACAAGCCTCATCAAATTCCGGCAACGGGTCTTATCACGGAAGAGTACAAAGAAGGTTTGCAAGAATTCATGGGATTAGCGACGATGCAGCCGAAAGCAATAAAATCCGGTAAAATTTATTGTCCTTGTATAAAGTGTCGGAATCGTAGATTCATCGTGATAAGGGAAGTATGGTCACACCTGTATTGTAATGGATTTGTGGCGGGGTACAAGATTTTGTATTATCATGGAGAAAATGATAGAATGGTGGATATTGCTAGTACTAGTGAACAATTTGTTGGAGATAGCTTAGAGGAACCTAGAACGGATCAGGTAGAAACTGTAGGTCATGTTCAGATGGTGAATGATGCGTTTCGTGAAAGTATACCATCGATTGCTGAGTATGGAGATAGAGGTGAAGAACCTAACTTAGAAGCTCGGAGGTTCTTTGATATGTTAGACGCTGCTAAACATCCATTATATGATGGTTGTAGAAAGGGACATTCCCCTTTATCAGCTGCAACTAGGATGATGGGTATAAAGACGGATTACAATTTGAGTGAAGAGTGTGTGGATGCAATCGCAGATTTTGTGAAAGATATTTTGCCTGAAGATAATCTTGCACCTGAATCGTACTATGCGATACAGAAACTTGTTGGTGGCCTTGGATTGCCCTATCAAATGATAGATGTGTGCATCGACAACTGTATGCTCTACTGGAGAGAGGATGAAAACCGTTCGACATGTCGATTTTGTCGGAAACCTCGGTATAAGGAAACAAGTGGAAGAGTTCCAGTCCCACATAAACGAATGTGGTATTTGCCATTAACTGAGAGATTGAAGAGGTTATATCAATCAGAGC